>JAMXBD010000158.1:0-1200000 GCA_024138025.1 Combretum micranthum
TTAAATCAAATTTTGATTTAAAAAAATTGTTCTATGCTTTTAAATTTGTATAAATATTCAAATATTTAAATAATTCTACAAATTAAAAATTGAAAATTACAATAAAATACTTCATAAATCTATTGCATTCATAATTCATAATCTTCTTAAAATCATTCACAGTTATCAACTAATAAAGTATATTCACTAACTAATACATCCACAAGTTATAATCTATAATCCCTTAAAAAACCATCTAATTAATCATCTACCTCCAAATTTGACCAAAAAAGAAAAAAAAATCTACCAACAAAAGTAATCCACGAATAAAAATAATCAGCTAGCAAAAAAATTTTTTTTTTTTTGCCATAGCCCGCAAAATATATTAAACAATTACTATATGATAAAAGTTATACCTAAATAAATAAGGTCCATACTCCACAATATTAAAAGATTAGAAAAATAATATTAAGTTATTAATGGAAGAATATGTCTTATATCTAAAAAAATTAAAAAGAAGAACAAGTTAATAGTAACCAATATTCATAAAAATTAATATCATGATAAAACCATAAGACCATATTGGCTTTTAATATATCAGCATAAAAATAATTATAGTTACAAGTATAAAATATTATTATATTTTTTAAAAATTGTTTCATCTAGTTTTACCAACTAGTTTGTATACCTTCTAAATCAACCATTAATTTATAGAATGATTTGGATTATCAAATTTTTATACCACATTATATTTAAAAAAAAAAATCATTTTTCAGTTTGATTTGTTTTTGGTAGGTCTTTTTACTTGCCCTACCAATAGCTTTACTTTTATTGTGTTATTAGCTGTTGAACTTTACACCTATCTTTAGGCCGGTAACAGATGAGTATTAATGTTATTTATATCTATCTTATTAAAAGAATATAAGAAATTTTGAACTCCACGATCTTCTAAATTTTAAAATAAATATATTCTTTACTACTGCATTAAAATCTCTTACAACTAACCAATAAAATTTTATCAAAGATTATTATGGAATCAATCAAAGATCTATACAATCCCTATATATACAATTCATTTTTCTTTATAAAATAGTAATAACAAAGGATGATAAATGATTATAATGAATATTGAATTTATAATATAATGCAATAGCTTTTTTTCTATTTTTAAATTCATTTGTGTAATATTAAGGCGTACGTGATTATATGTGCTCGGGTGTATAAGACAAAATCAGGTTAATCCGAAAAGTTTACTTTATAAGAGAATCCACAATCTACATTATGTTTTAAGAGATCCTTACAATGTCACATCAAAATTTTAAAGATTTGAATTTTAAAGGATCTTACCACTTATCCTTAAGATCTTTTACATAAGATTCTTCATAACTTTTTATAATTTTATGGATCTTACATAATAATAAAATTTACATAAACATTTTAAAAAACAATATATATACACATATATTGACAGGGGGGACCGGTCCTTATCAGGAGGAGCTTGACTTTTGCTAAAGACCGATCTAATTCATGAAGGATTGTAAAAACAGGTCTTTCCTCCAATGTTTCCACGCTAAGTAACAGCGTTGGGGATGGCCTAATACAAGTTCAATAATTAAATGTTATTTATTTTTTTGGTATTCACATAGATGGAGGCTTCTTTGATGAAAGAAATATAATAAAGTAGTATATTTTTTGCCTAATTTAACAAATATATTTTAATGTATTTTTACGGTTGTATATTTATTATATTCTATAAGTATTTTAATATCTCTTTATGCAAATTTTTTTCCTGTAATCATCCATCATGTATATGATTGAATAAATGATTAATTTATATTTGAATGTTATTATATTGTTTTACTTAATTATTTAGTATGTATGATAAATACGTACTTGCTAGTTTTAATAATGCCGACAATATTGTAAAGTTTTAAAAGGACTCCTCTAGTAAAAACTATTAACGTTTTCTTTTTTATTTTTTTAATATATATATATATATATGTACACGTATAATAAATGCATTTAGAAAACATACGATTTTCTCATTCAATATTCCCTTTGATATCTGCACATCGCAGTTGTTACAGTATCGTAGAAAAGTACATTCTGTGCAATATCTTTATCGTTTAAGATAACTGGAAAGGACTGTTTGAACTCCAAATTTCCGTCAGATAAGGAATTTTTACGGGGCTGTCAAGGCGTAGGCGACGTCTAATTAATTGTCCTACCATTATTAATTTGATAGAGAGTTAATATATTGAGTATTTTGAACTTGTTACAGAGGATGATTCCAGCATGTATTTGAGCTGTAATGAGATGATGGAAGAGTGGGAAACCTTACTCTCGCTAAAAGGTGGAGGATCGTGTTCTTGCGAACTTGATGTATGGCCTGGACTTGAAAATTTAACAAGTGATGTAATTTCGAGGACGGCATTTGGCAGTAGTAGCTATAAAGAAGGGAGAAAAATATTTCAACTCCAGGGGGGAACAAAGCCGCAATGTTATGACAACCTTGCAATCTGTTACTTACCTGGTTGGAGGTACTAAATTCATACGACAATAATAATGTAGTATTATACTTATACACGTCAAGACTTTTTAATCAAGTGGCAGGAGTATGTGTTTTCTAGCAAGATTGACCTGTGCTCACGATTCCTTGTTCTTATATATATATTTTAGTTTTAACGCATTTGATATTATTTTTGGGGAAAAAATAAAGAAAAAGTTATAATCTACTTTTTTACTGCGTTAGGCTTTCCTTATTTCTATTTATTTATTATTATTATTTTCAGGTTTTTACCAACAAAACTAAATAAGAGTGTAGACATCTCATTTTTACATTTTTTGTCAAAATAAATACTTAGGTTAGTATATACTAATTAAAATAATTGAATTTTGCAAATTATAAATGTTAAAGCTAGGAATAAAAAAAAATAATAATAAAATAAAAAAAAATAATAATAATAATGAATCAATTTAATAGAAATAAATACAATAGATGTAATATGGATAATTAATATAGTATAATGTAATTTTGAAAAAAAAAAAAAAAAAAAAACACTGTTCATCGTCTCCTACCTCCGGCCGCCGATGGGGCGTTTTCAAGTCTATTTTTGACCCGTTTTCAAACCCGTTTTTTATAAAATAAAAATATTTTGAAAATAGGCGCGGAGTAGTTTATATTGGTATAAAATTTAGTTGTTTTCATCAAGAGAAAGGGTTTCAAATTTGAATTCGAAAATGAAAAAAAATTCGTTTTTAGCTTCCGAAAAAAATGGAAAATCCGAGATTTTTGTTAATGACAGTTGTTTAACGTTCAAAATATAACGGTAATGACAGCTATTTATAATAATTGACCGTTAATGACAACTAATTAATAGTTGTAATTTGTTTTTCGGATTAAAATAAAAAAAGCCCCAAATTTAACTCTATAAATAGACAAACAGAAAAAAAAAAAAAAGGAGGACTCCAGACAAATCACAAAAAACTATTTGATTATAGATTCTTGAAATTAGCTTTTCAATGATAAAGTTTCAACTTTGAAGTTTTTCGGGCAAGATTAATCGAAATACTCCACGGATCAAGCTAAATCGGAAAATTGGAAGTCGAGATCTTCAAGTTTCACCGACTCCGATTCCATTTCCCTTCCCAGTCGCGTTCGTTGGCAGTCGGAATACGAGAACCGGAGCTCCATCCAATCTTTCCTCTGTCGGACCAGAGGACGTTGCTTTGATTTCATCTTCTTGCGCGAATTCAATTCGCAATTCGTCACGCGCGCGTCCTCCCCCTTCCAATCCACTGCAGGTAAGTTCATATTCTGTTCAATATAATAATAATAATAAATAATAATAATAATATAATAATAATAATAATAATAATAATAATAAAATAGGAAAAAGAAATAAGAAAAATGAAAAATTAGTATATAATTATAATATTCAAAATCTATTATGAATATATTGTGTTCTTAAAAAAAATAATAATAATAATAAAATAAAATATGTGAAATTAGTGTTAGTTTGAATGAAGATAGTATAGTCATTATAATATGTATATATATATATATTGTCAATGAATATTTGCTTTTCGCCATGATGAATAGGTTTTTTAAGGAAAAGTTTTGTTATTAACATGAAAATTTTGATTAGACTAAGTTTTAGGCTTATAATGAATTATCCAATAGTGTACGAGATGGTATTTCAATGTTCATGAAATTGTTTTATAATATTGTCTAAATATTACTGTGATCTTGGTATTGATATAACCATTTTGAACAAGGCATGATATTGGATATATGTTATTCTTTATTCAATTAAAGTTTTTTGGAATTGTAATGGTGCATCGTATTGTGTTGAATCTTGTGAATAGTTATTCATGATATTACAAGTTGAGATATTTTTATGATTAAGAGGATATATGAAATTTGACAATGTCAATGAATGTTTGTTCTAAAAATATTAATTTGAAATTTAGGGTTTAAATTGTCATGATATAGTTTTTGATTGTTTTATCTTTTTGCATTAATATAGTAATGATTTTGTTTTCTTGTGATAAATTGAATTTTTTATATATATCGTGTTAGGTATGTGTTCATAGAATTACATTAAGATCTTGTTATTGATAATATACTATAATCATGCCCTAATCATAAGGAATATATGAAATTTTTTTAGAGTTTTAGGTTTACAATATTTGAAATTGTGTGATCATGTATGATGATAGTCATTAATATTCCTTTTATGCCATGATATAGTGATGACCTTGATTGTAATTTTATGATTTCACCATATATGAAACCACATTGAAATCTTGCCCTTCATAATGTAATTTCAATGATATATAAATCTTGATTATGCCATGATATTGCTTTGTTGAAATTAGCTTGTTAAATATTGATATTCCTTATAATATTTTTATTCTTGATGATATGTATGATCAATTGATATGCATGATATGTGGTTATGATTTCTTGTTCAAAATTTTTGTCACCTAGAAAAATCCGATTTTCATAAAATTGCTAAAACCTAACTTGATAGATTTAGGGTTCATGTTAAAAATATATATTTTTTCATAAAACAAACTTAATGAACTTAAAGCGAAAAGATTTCGAAAAATTTTAAAATTAACCAACAAACTAAATTTTTCTAAAAGAACTACGTGTGGTCTGATCCCGATTAGCGGGTACGTAGGCACCTAAATGGGCGACTTAAAATATGTAAAAAATTATTTTTGTGAATTTGATTTTTTTTTAGTTTAGAATATATGAATATTGATAGAATTTGATAAGATTTGATTAATTTGAATATTTCGAGTTTTTAGATTATATATGATTATGATGGAATTTGATTAGTATTTTTGTGCATATTAGACATATGTTTAGTTAATTAGATTTGATAAATAGTTTAGATTTTGAAATTAGGGTTTAAAAGAAAGCAATTTAAATATGGAAAGTTAAAGTGGTAACCGTTTAGGTTTTAATAGGTTAGCCCCCGAACTCAAGTTAATTTCTGGTTCTCGTTTTCAAAAAACGATTTTTTTCGCAGATCAGTAGCAAAACCAAAATCAACCTACCCATTGGTTTTGGTTTATTTTTTTCTCGACTTTAGTCGAGTGGCGACTCCAAAATTTTTAAAAATTCAAAATTTCCTTTAATTCTTAGTCGAGGATTCGTATTGAATGGGTTAGGGTTTAGTACGAATCGGATTAAAGGAAATCGAAAAAAACCAGGCTCGACAGCTTGGCGACTCCACTGGGGACCATTTTTAGAGGGCTAGCCACTTTATGCTTTTCATATATAAATTGCTTTCTTTTTTAATATCTTGTATATTTGTAGATATTTGTGCTAACCGTGTGCTTATGTGCAGATATTATCTATATAATTATTGGAGGGGATATTTACTTTTGAAAAAAATGTGTGCTAGATGTGGTCAAACCCGGGCCACCTTAGGTAAACTTAGGACGGGAGGCACCAGTAGGTCTCGGGTGTTGTGGTTACCCACCATTCGAGACACGAATTAGCCTCCCACTCCGGTTAATGTGGCCCATGGCCCATTAATTGGGGGACCTTTAGAACCCACCCTTCTTGCATCCACTACATGAAGGAGATGATGATCAAGCTTTGTGGCTAATCAAAATGTTTTTCAAAATTGCTTTACAAAACAAAAGCTGAATTTATAGGAGTTAACTTTTCCTTGTAATCCGTTATGTAAATGTGTCTTGTAAAATCCTTGTAACCCCTTTTTTGTATTCAGTTTAGTGTACCATGTAAATGTATATACCGTGTTGTAACACATCTCTTTGTAATAGGTAGAATAAAGAAATGGCAGATAGTATGTGGGCCCGTCTTACTCCCGAGATCCATGTTCATGAGCCTACTAGTCCGATGCCCATTTTGAACAACTGGTTACAAACTTTCAAGCCGGAACAAAGAAGATTTATTGAAGACCGTTTGGGACCTATTCTTTCTCTACCAAAGGTCCAGGTCCCCATTCATCTTTTTAGGGCCTTGGTTTACTTATGGAATGTTGATGAAGCCGCCTTTTGCCTTGGTGAGCACACTTTGAGTCCCACTATTGAGGAATACACGAGGCTTCTTCAAGCTCCACCAACTCATGCGGGAATATATGCTCCTCAACTTAGTAAAGGGCCGATCAACTTGTTCAACTCCTTTTTAGGAATTAAGAAGACCGATGTGTCTAAAGCCCTCAAGAATTGCAATTTGTTCTCCATTCGGCTTTCCGATTTATTCAAGTGGTTTGGATCTCCAAATAGTTACAAGGACAATAAGCCTATCTTCTGTGGAGGTGTAGTAGCATGGGAGCAAAATCGCATCAACGCCTTTATAGCCGCCGTATTCGGTACTATCCTCTTCCCGAATGGGGATCTTTTCATCCACTATCGGTAGTAGAATTAGTGGACCATTCTTAGCGGGAAAGTCTTATATCCCGGCCTTGCTCGCTGAACAAAATAGATCTCTCAACCATTTGAAGAAAAGAGGCCATGGGAAGTTCAAGTCTAGTATGGCACTCTTGATAATATGGTTTGCAAGCCACACTAGAGATTATGGGAGCAATTTGAGTCCAGCTTGCCACATTAGAGATAGTTATGATCTTATTTTAAGCTTTAGTGAAAGAGTTCGCATTCAAGATCTTCCAAGGACCGATGAATGGGTGCACTTACTCCAAGATCTAGAAGCTCACAATTTCCTTTGGGTTGCTAAATGGTTCCATTCTCCTACGGCAATAACCGAATGTAGGGAATATGCGGCAATTCCTTGATTGGTTTGACCGGGTCCACGGGATATTATCCGGCTGTGTGATAAGACAATATGGAGCACTTCAAGATATAACTAGCAAGCCATCATTAAAGGAGTTTACTATGGAGTATGATGACCCGAGTGTTCCTTTGGCACAAAGAGAGAGAAGGCTAGGATCGATACAAGCCAAATGGGAGACAAGAGAAATCAAGACGATCTACATGATAGACCCCATTAATACTGAGACGAAGAAATACCGAGCCACTAAAGAATACATCCTCACCAAAGGGCAAAAGTGAACGAGTTGGAATTTCAAGCTCCGAGATGAAGAAGAAGGATCGAGAGATGGAAAGGAAGTTCAAGTTCTCAAGGCAAGGTTCAAGCACTTAGCAAAGAGGACTATGAGGAGCTGAAGGACCGTTCAGAGTGTCCTAGCAAGATTAGGCGTTTGGTTTAGGATGATTTTCTTTGTTTAGCTTTTCGGTTTTGTCATGTTTAGGTCATGTATTTGACTCCTTGAGTAAATTCAGCTTTAATGAAATAAAATGGTTTTTTGCTACAAAGTTTCATCATCATCTCAATTTACATGCGCATGCGTTTTTCTTTTCCATATATATATTCTTGTCTCTATATGTTCTTGTATATTCTTTGCTACCGTTTATTTGTTTTTGTGTATATATTAACCGCTAACCGTTTGCTCATTTTGTTGAGAATCATATAATAAATATATAATAATATATACATTTTCTTCACTAAACTATGGAAATTTTGTTTTTGAACAACAGTTTCTAAAAGATAGCTCCTAAACGGTCAGACCCGGTTCGAAGTCCGATCATCACTAGGTCTAAATCCAGAATGGCTAGCAACAACGACAATAATTCTGGTAATTCCAATGCGATGTCCGAGCAAAGGCTACTACTTTGGAACAAATGGTATTCCGAATGGCCGAGCAAATGAATCTTCTCACGCAAAACCTTAAGGCCCCTCAAGATACTACCGCAGGACATTCTGGGGTAAAGAAAGGAACGATAGTCAAACTATTGAGGAACAAGTAATTAATCATGAACCACTAGCCATTGTCGAAACCGATTCTTCTGAGTTTAAGAAGGAAATTGAGGCTCAAAACAAAGAAATGGAGAAAAGGCTTCTTTCTCAATTCAATGAGAAACTCAAAGTTTTTGAGAAAATGGAAGGATTTGATCAAACTGGAATCACAAGCTTTCCTACAATCGAAGCGGGAGCTTTCCCGAGAAGTTCAAGATTCCCGACTTTGAAGTATGATGGTACTGGTTGTCCAAAGTTGCATACTAGGCTCTATGTGAGGAAGATGAGCCGGTACACTCAATATGAGCAATTCATGATCCAAACTTTTCAGGATAGCCTTACCGGTCCAGCTTTAGCATGGTATGCTCATTTGGATCTTGATGAGATTAATACTTGGGACAAATTGGCTAGGGCTTTCTACAATCAATATAAGTTCAATATTGAAGTGGCCCCTTCTATGTGGGATTTAAGTAATATGAGGAAGAAGAAAGATGAGTCCTTTAAGGAATATGCTCAAAGATGGAGATCAATGGCATCTATGGTATCTACCCCTATCCCGGAGAAAGATTTGACATTCACTTTCATCAATACTTTAGAAGAACCTTCTTTACTCATCTCATTGGACACACTACTGCTAATTTCTCTGAGATAGTATTGGCCGGGTGTAGAATTGAAAGTGCCATTATTACCGGGAGGATCCGTGGAGAAAAAGGCTACAAATTTCAAGTACTCCAACAATAACAAAGGGAAGGATACCACTGTCAGTGTAGTCAGCTCAACCCCATACACTAAACCTACTCAATCCTACACCTACCAACAAACCCCAAACACTAATCAACCCTTCACCCGTCACAACAACCACAATCCCAAAACCAACCATTCAATAGACCAGAAGACAGTTCACCAAAATTCCGTACCCCTTAGCCAAGTTCTAGCCCGGCTTAGAGCTGACAATCTGATCACCTTTGAAACACCTAGAGAAGACTACAAACCCAGATATTATAACCCCGAGCAAAAATGCGATTATCATTTGGGGCAAATAGGTCATTCTACTGACTATTGTTGGAGGCTTCGGAACAAGATTCAAGACCTCATTGATGCTAAATTGGTCCAACTAGATTTCATTGAAACCCCGACCCCTAATGTCAACACCAATCCTCTCCCAAACCATGGGCCCACGATCAACATGATCACGATTGAAGAACCCGAGCCTTTTATCGGAATGATCCAGTCCAATCCAAAGAAGATAGTTATCCAATGTCAAGGAGAGCAGAAAGAAGCCCCATATGAGGTGAAATCGATGAGGTATCAATTCCATGTGCCCATTGCACCGAAAGACTATAAAGCCGCCCCGTTCAACTATCAAGCTGTTAATCAAGTTCCTAGGCCCATGGTCGGAAAACTTGGGAAAGCTTCAGAGCCCGAAAGAGAGAAAACATTAGCAGAGGAATTCTTCCCACTAGAAAAGATAAGAAAAAGGAGGAGGAATCTGATGAGAAAACAGCATTGACCAAGATTATGAAGATAAGTGACTATAAGATTGCTGATCAACTCGCTAAAGTCCCGGCTCAAATATCCTTAATGGGTTTGTTAATGACTTCTGAAAAACACCGGGAGGCTCTCTTTAAGATACTCCAACAAATCAAGGTTCCCGAAGGTGTTGCTACTGAAACAATGGAACATGTAGTAAATTCAGTATTTGCTTTGGATCAAATCTCTTTCTCACCTGATGAGTTGGGAGCAGAAGGCACTCAACACACGAAGCCCCTATTCATAATGGCCAAATGTAATGGAATGATTGTAGCCCGAGTCCTCATCGATAATGGGTCCTTTGAATGTTTGTCCATTGGCTACTTTGAACTTACTTGGTATCGATGCATCTAACCTCCGGTCCAGTTCTACTATTGTTAGAGCTTTTGATGGATCAAGAGAGGCATATCAGGAGAAATAGACTTGGAAGTTACTATTGGCCCACAAGACTTTACTATTCCGTTCCAAGTTCTAGACATACCAAGATCATTCAATTTGTTACTTGGAAGGCCTTGGATTCACTCAGCTGGGGCAATACCGTCTAGTCTGCATCAGATGGTCAAGTTTATAACAAATGGACAAATCGTTACGGTATTAGGAGAACAAGACCATGCTATCTTCAAAGACACTGCTATACCCTATATTGGCGAAGAAGGATCCGAAGACTTTGGTTTACAAATCTTTGAAGAAGCCAATATGATTCAAAAAGAGGGACATTTAGGGACATTTGGACTGGGATATGTTCCTACTCCGGTTGAGATAGAAGAGATGAAAAAGAAAGCCCGAAAGAAGAAAGGAGAAGAATGGTATAATACCCCTATCGAGTCTCCAGATATCAAAGTCACATTCCCACAACCGGCTCATGTCCAGAAACCAGATACTGCATCGGTTCTGGAGCCTTCTTGCAGCTCCCGTCCAGTTCGGGAGTTGAATAATTGGTTCACTATCCCCTTAATAACTCTAGGGTTACCTTTGAGTAAGGGTTGAATTCATGAAGGGTTTTATGTTTTGTTTCTTTTATCAATTGCTCAAATGTACTCCATGAATCATAGTCATTAATAAAGATTCTTTGTTTCTTTCATCTCTTTCTCTTTTCTCTCACATTTCTTCGTTTTTCTCTTTCTTTACCTTGTTTTTTTCAGATCTGATGATAATGGTGAAAGTAAGAGATATCTTGCGCGATAGATAACGAAAATACTGATATCATTTCTAACCCTAATGAGTTAGTCGTTGAACATGACATTAGTGATCACACTGGGATAGAGAAAAGTTGGCAAAAATATGAACAAGGCAGAATTGAGATCAGTGAACCTACAGAAGTAGTGAATATTGGAACTGAAGATGAGCCTAAAAATTTGAAAATAGGCACCACCTTATCCGCTGAGCAACGAGAAAGATTGATAAGATTATTGACTGATTACTTAGACGTGTTTGCATGGTCCTACGAAGATATGCCTGGTTTGGATACCTCTATAGTGGTTCATAAATTACCAACTAAAGCAGATATCAAACCAAAGAAGCAAAAATTAAGACGATTTAGACCAGATATCTTGCTCAAGATTAAAGAAGAAGTAAAGAAATTGTTGGAAGTCGGTTTTATAGAGGTATCCGATTATCCTGAATGGGTGGCTAATGTGGTCCGGTACTTAAAAAGAATGGAAAGGTTAGAGTTTGTGTAGACTTTCGCGATTTAAACCAAGCCACGCCCAAAGATAATTTCCCCTTACCTCACATAGATGTCTTGGTGGATAATACGGCTAGAAACCATCTATTTTCATTCATGGATGGCTTTTCGGGATATAATCAGATTAAAATGGCAGAAGAGGATAAAACTAAGACAACCTTCATTACTACTTGGGGAACATTTGCTACAAAGTCATGCCTTTCGGCCTTAAAAACGCCGGGGCAACATATCAAAGGGCGATGGTCACCTTGTTTCATGACATGATGCATCAAGAAGTCGAAGTATATGTAGATGATATGATTGCTAAGTCTAAGGAAGATGAGGATCATGTGGAAATATTGAGGAAATTATTTGATAGATTACGGAAATTCCATCTTAAGTTGAATCCCGAAAAGTGTACATTTGGGGTGACCTCAGGGAAGTTGTTGGGATTTGTAGTCAGTCAACAAGGAATAGAAGTTGACCCAGATAAAGTTAAAGCCATACTTGAATTACCTCCCCCGAAGACGATTAAAGAAGTAAGGGGCATATTGGGACGCTTGAATTATATTGCTCGGTTTATATCTCAATTAACCGACAAATGTCGCCCTCTATTCAGATTGTTGAGGAAAAATGCAGCTATTGATTGGGATAAAGATTGTCAAGAAGCATTTGATGAAATCAAGCAATATCTGATGAATCCACCAGTGTTAGTAGCACCAACACCTGGTCGCCCTCTTTTCCTATATTTGACGGTACTTCCTGAATCAATGGGAGGTATGCTTGGACAGAAAGATGAAGATGGGAAAGAACGGGCTATTTACTATTTGAGTAAGAAATTCACTGAAGGAGAACAGAAGTATACTGAAGTGGAAAGAACCTGTTGTGCCGTGGTGTGGATCATGCACAGACTGAGACAATATACATTGTATTATTCTATCGAGCTTTATACGAAACATGATCCGTTGAAGTATTTGGCTCAGAAACCAGGGTTGATTGGGAGAATTTCCAAATGGCAGATGTTGTTATCAGAATTTGATATCACTTATGTGAATCAAACTCAGTTAAAGGTCAAGCACTGTAGATCAACTAGCCGAAAACCCGGTTGAAGATAGTGTGATTGATGGAGAAGCTCAATTCCCGGATGAAGGCATATTGCTGGCAGATAAAGAATCAGAACAGTCACTCCTAAATGGAAGTTATACTTTGATGGAGCAGCTAATGTATGCGGATGTGGAATTGGGGCAGTCTTAATATCACCAGATGGTAAACAATACCCCGCTTCAGCAAGATTGACTTTCCCTTATACTAATAATGTGGCAGAATACGAGGCTTGCATCATGGGCCTCAAGATGGCACTTGACATGGAAATAGATGATCTTGAAGTATATGGAGACTCCTCTCTCATCTTTCAAACACGAGGAGAATACAAGACGAAGGATGCAAAATTGGTGCCTTATCATCAATTTACTAGAATTGGCACAGAAATTCAAAGAAATATCATTCACTTATATGCCAAGAAACCAGAACCAGTTCGCGGATGCATTAGCCACATTAGCATCTATGATTCAAATCACTGATGGAGTTGAGATCCAGCCCTTAAAGGTTCGCATTGAGGAAGAACCGGCATTTTGCTTGAATACCGAGGAAGTCCCAAGGAAAGATCCCTGGTATGCTAATATCAAAGAATTCCTCCAAGATGGCAAATACCCTGAAAATGCTTCAACTAAGGAGCGAAGAACACTAAGACGCTTAGCAGTTCATTTCATGCTCAGTGGTAATACATTATACAAAAAATCATTTGATACTACTCTTTGAGATGCGTAGATGAGGCGGAAGCAGATATGTTGATGAGGGAAGTCCATGAAGGGATATGTGGACCTCACATGAATGGATATATGCTAGCTAAAAAGATTATGAGGATGGGTTACTTCTGGATAACTATGGAATCAGATTGTATTAAACACGTGAGACATTGCCACTTGTGCCAATATACTCCAACAAGATGAATGCTCCCAAAGAATTGCAGTCATTATCTTCACCTTGGCCCTTCTCAATGTGGGGTATGGACATGATAGGACCAATTTCGCCAAAAGCCTCAAATGGTCACCGATTTATATTAGTGGCGATCGACTATTTTACTAAATGGGTTGAAGCATTCTCATACGCTAATGTTACCAAAGGAGTAGTTGTCAAGTTCATCAAGAGAGATATCATAGCCAGATATGGAGTCCCTGATACAATCATTACAGACAATGGTACCAATTTGAACAACAAATTAATGTCTGAATTGTGCCAAAACTTTGGATCAAACATCGGAACTCTACCCCATATCGACCTCAGATGAATGGGGCAGTTGAAGCAGCCAACAAGAACATCAGGAAAATAATAGAAAAATGGCTATCACTTACAAAGATTGGCACGAGATGCTACCCTTTGCACTCATGGCCTATCGAACATCCATTAGGTATCAACAGGGGCAACCCCTTATTCATTAGTATATGGTGTGGAAGCAGTTTTGCCAGTTGAAGTTGAAATTCCATCACTCAGAATATTAGCAGAAACGAATTGAATGAAGCTGAATGGGTGAGAAATAGGATTGATCAGTTAAATCTCATTGATGAAAGGAGGATGACCGCCTTATATCATGGTCAGCTTTACCAGCAAAGAATCGCTCGAGCATTCAATAAGAAAGTTCGCCCGAGAAATTTCAAGAAGGAGACTTAGTCTTGAGAAAAGTACTCCCGAATGTTCAAGATCCTAGAGGAAAGTTTACTCCTAATTACGAAGGACCATATGTAGTAAAGAGGGTGTTGCCTGGTGGTGCACTAATTTTGACTAGAGTGGATGGTCCAGATTTGAAAGACCCTGTAAATTCTGATGCGGTCAAGTTGTACTACTCTTGAGAAATTAATGAAAATTCTATCAAGTTCAGAAATGTGTTGACTACTTTGTCTATGTGTGATCTAATTTTGTTATCTATCGACAAAAAGATATCTCTAGCAGTTCCCAATCATCAGATCAATCATTGACATCCACTTTTTTGATAAGCTTTCTTCATCCTTATATCTCTAAATTTTTAAAACATGAGTGTACGTGAGAGAGAGATTTGAGCAATTGATAAAGTTATAAAAACATTCTAATACTTTGAGATTTGATCTTTTCTTAAAGAAATGCCTATTTCAGACCAATACATAAGAAGTCGATAAGTTCAAGCTGCAAAGTAAGGGAGATACAAAGAACCATCTCCGTATTGTTCCGATGTCAAGACCATCAAAAGAATCCATTACCATCAAAAGACAAACAGAGATACTCAATTCAAAGGATAGCCACTGTGAAGAGCTCTAGCCTGACGGAATAAACCTAGTGATGAGCGGACTTCACCAAGTGGTCTGACAAGTTTAGAAGCTTCTATAAGAATCTGGTAAGTTTAAAAAAAAATGAAAATGAAAAAAAAAGATGAAAAATGAAATGAATATATTGCTAGAATTAAGTTTTTCAGGAAATTAGCTCTAGAAGCCATGCGAAACATGAGGAAATCAAGATCTCAGGACATGAGATTTGGGGATCAGAACATGAGACCCAGTTCAAGAATGCATAACCAAATCAAATGCCAGCTCAAGGAGCGCGTTTGAACCAAATCAGAGGCCAGCTCGGAGCGCCTATCCACATCAAGTGCCAGCTCAAGGAGCGTGCTTGAATCAAATATAAGACAAATGCTAGCTCAAGGAGCGCTATCCAAATCAGTGCCAGCTCAAGGAGCGCGCCATCTAATCAAATGCCTCAAGGAGCGCGTTTGAACCAAATCAGAGGCAGCTCGGAGCGCTATCCACATCAAGTGCCAGCTCAAGGAGCGTGCTTGAATCAAATATAAGACAAATGCTAGCTCAAGGAGCGCTATCCAAATCAGATGCCAGCTCAAGGAGCGCGCCATCTAATCAAATGCCAGCTCAAGGAGCGCGTTTGAACCAAATCATAGGCCAGCTCAAGGAGCGCTATCCACATCAAGTGCCAGCTCAAGGAGCGTACTTGAATCAAATCTAAGACAAATGCTAGCTCAAGGAGCGCTTATCCAAATCATGTGCCAGCTCAAGGAGCGCACCTAAACCAAATCAAATGCTAGCTCAAGGAGCGCTTATCTAAATTAGGTGCCAGCTCAAAGAGCGCGCTTGTATCAAAAATGAGACGAATGTTAGCACAAGAAGCAATCCAATTCAAAAGGCAGTTCAGAACATGAAGCATATCCGCAGAACATGTGAAACGTTTCAAGAGTCTTTTCAGCTTAAGGATCGCAAGCTCGGTGGAGCGCCTTCCTTCTTTGCTTTCAAGCTTAAGGATCGCTAGCTCAGAGGAGCGCCATCCTTCTCTTCAAGAACATGAATCATTTCTATTTGAGAAACAACTTCATCTCTGCTCAAGAAACAGTTCTATCTCCGTTCAGAAAACGACCTCTTTTCAAGTAAAGACTCGGTACATGAGACCTGAATCAAAGGATGGTTCAGTACATGAAGCATCCTTGCCTAAGAAGTGATTCAATAAGCATATCAGAACATGAAAAGCTCTCATCCCGCTCAAGAAATGGGAATTCCAAATGAGGTAAAGTCAAAATGAGGTCTACTTTATCTTTGTGATAAGGTTTTGACAAACCTTATCACAAAGAGGGGCAGCTGTAGACATCTCATTTTTACATTTTTTGTCAAAATAAATACTTAGGTTAGTATATACATAATTAAAATAATTGAATTTTGCAAATTATAAATGTTAAAGCTAGGAATAAAAAATAATAATAATAAAATAAAAAAAAAATAATAATAATAATAATGAATCAATTTAATAGAAATAAATACAATAGATGTAATATGGATAATTAATATAGTATAATGTAATTTTGAAAAAAAAAAAAAAAAACACTGTTCATCGTCTCCTACCTCCGGCCGCCCGATGGGGAGTTTTCAAGTCTATTTTTGACCCGTTTTCAAACCCGTTTTTTATAAAATAAATACATATTTTGAAAATAGGCGCGGAGTAGTTTATATTGGTATAAAATTTAGTTGTTTTCATCAAGAGAAAGGGTTTCAAATTTGAATTCGAAAATGAAAAAAAATTCGTTTTTAGCTTCCGAAAAAAATGGAAAATCCGAGATTTTTATTAATGACAGTTGTTTAACGTTCAAATATAACGGTAATGAAAGCTATTTATAATAATTGACCGTTAATGACAACTAATTAATAGTTGTAATTTGTTTTTGGATTAAAATAAAAAAGCCCCAAATTTAACTCTATAAATAGACAAACAGAAAAAAAAAAAAAAAAAGGAGGACTCCAGACAAATCACAAAAAACTATTTGATTATAGATTCTTGAAATTAGCTTTTCAATGATAAAGTTTCAACTTTGAAGTTTTTCGGGCAAGATTAATCGAATTACTCCACGGATCAAGCTAAATCGGAAAATTGGAAGTCGAGATCTTCAAGTTTCACCGACTCCGATTCCATTTCCCTTCCCAGTCGCGTTCGTTGGCAGTCGGAATACGAGAACCGGAGCCATCCAATCTTTCCTCTGTCGGACCAGAGGACGTTGCTTTGATTTCATCTTCTTGCGCGAATTCAATTCGCAATTCGTCACGCGCGCGTCTCCCCCTTCCAATCCACTGCAGGTAAGTTCATATTCTGTTCAATATAATAATAATAATAATAATAATAATATAATAATAATAATAAATAATATAATAAATAGGAAAATAGAAATAAGAAAAATGAAAAATTAGTATATAATTATAATATTCAAAATCTATTATGAATATATTGTGTTTCTTAAAAAAAAAATAATAATAATAATAAAATAAAATATGTGAAATTAGTGTTAGTTTGAATGAAGATAGTATAGTCATTATAATATGTATATATATATTTATTGTCAATGAATATTTGCTTTTCGCCATGATGAATAGGTTTTTTAAGGAAAAGTTTTGTTATTAACATGAAAATTTTGATTAGATTGAAGTTTTAGGCTTATAATGAATTATCCAATAGTGTACGAGATGGTATTTCAATGTTCATGAAATTGTTTTATAATATTGTCTAAATATTACTTGTGATCTTGGTATTGATATAACCATTTTGAACAAGGCATGATATTGGATATATGTTATTCTTTATTCAATTAAAAGTTTTTTGGAATGTAATGGTGCATCGTATTGTGTTGAATCTTGTGATTAGTTATTCATGATATTACAAGTTGAGATATTTTATGATTAAGAGGATATATGAAATTTGACAATGTCAATGAATGTTTGTTCCTAAAATATTAATTTGAAATTTAGGGTTTAAATTGTCATGATATAGTTTTTGATTGTTTTATCTTTTTGCAATAATATAGTAATGATTTTGTTTTCTTATGATAAGATTGAATTTTTGATATATCGTGTTAGGTATGTGTTCATAGAATTACATTAAGATCTTGTTATTGATAATATAACTATAATCATGCCCTAATCATAAGGACTATATGAAATTTTTTTAGAGTTTTAGGTTTATAACATTTGAAATTGTGTGATCATGTATGATGATAGTCATTAATATTCCTTTTATGCCATAATATAGTGATGACCTTGATTGAATTTTATGATTTCACCATATATGAAACCACATTGAAATCTTGCCTTTCGTAATGTAATTTCAATGATATATAAATCTTGATTATGCAATGATATTGCTTTGTTGAAATTAGCTTGTTAAATATTGATATTCCTTATAATATTTTTATTCTTGATGATAGTATGTTCAATTGATATGCATGATGTGGTTATGATTTCTTGTTCAAATTTTTGCACTAGAAAAATTCGATTTTTTCATAAAATTGGCTAAACCTAACTTGATAGATTTAGGGTTCATGTTAAAAAAAAAAAAAAATACATTTTTTCATAAAACTAACAAACTTAAAGTGAAAAGATTTCGAAAAATTCTAAAATTAACCAACAAACTAAATTTTTCTAAAAGAACTACGTGTAGTCTGATCCCGATTAACGGGTACGTAGGCACCTAAACGGGCGACTTAAAATATGTAAAAATTTATTTTTGTGAAGTTGTTTGTTTTTTTTTAGAATATATGAATATTGATAGAATTTAATAAGATTTGATTAATTTGAATATTTCGAGTTTTTTTTAGATTATATATGATTATTGATGGAATTTGACTTGATTAGTATTTTTGTGCATATTAGACATATGTTTAGCTAATTAGATCCTAGTAAATAGTTTAGATTTTGAAATTAGGGTTTAAAAGAAAGCAATTTAAATATGGAAAGTTAAAGTGGTAACCGTTTAGGTTTTAATAGGTTAGCCCCCGAACTCAAGTTAATTTCTGGTTCTCGTTTTCAAAAAACGATTTTTTTCGCAGATCAGTAGCAAAACCAAAATCAACCTACCCATTGGTTTTGGTTTATTTTTTTCTCGACTTTAGTCGAGTGGCGACTCCAAAATGTTTTTAAAAATTAAAATTTCCTTTAATTCTTAGTCGGGGATTCGTATTGAATGGGTTAGGGTTTAGTACGAATCGATTAAAGGAAATCGAGAAAAACCAAGCTCGACAAAGAGGATGAAGGAAATTGACTCAGAAGTACAAGATCTGTTAAGAGGCATAATTGACAAAAGAGAGAAGGCCATGAGGGAAGGAGAAAGTGCAAATGACTTGTTGGGTATATTATTGGAATCTAACTTGAGTGAAGTGAGAGAACATGGGGGCAACAAAAATATGGGGATGAGCATTCAAGATGTGATTGAGGAGTGTAAGCTTTTTTACTTTGCTGGTAAAGAGACAACCTCGGTTCTTCTTGTTTGGACATTTGTTATGTTAGGAAAACACAGACAATGGCAAAATCAAGCGAGAGAAGAAGTTCATAGTATCTTTGGAAACAATAAGCCAGACAACGACGGCCTAGGCCAAATGAAAGTCGTAAGTATTTTATTTATAATAATTCTTCAATAAGTAGAAAAAATGAAAATATTTGTTTTAATTAATGTCATCAAAACTATGAATTCACATTTTAATGGCATGGTCCATAAGACCAAATGAGCCAAGATAAGTTATGTTTTTAAAGGTTGAGATTAGGCTTGTTTAAAAAAAAAATATCGAACCCAAACCACGCTAAAATATTTACTAGGCATGAAAAATACATATTTAAGCTCGGTTTGTTTAGATAAACAAATTTTATTTTGAATTTAAGTTGAGTTGAGCTCGAGCACTCACAAGAAGTATGACTTATGTTAATTCTAGAAAGTTAAACATATAAAGGGAAGGATAAATATGGTACATATTTAATTTGGTATCTACTTAGAAGTTGCCAATTCAATGTCTAATTAAGTTTTTTGTATCTATTTGTATTATCTCATTAATATCATTTTTTATTTGTTGGCTTGGAAGAGGCACCAAGTCATTAAATTTTAACTACTCCTTTTAACACCATCTATCACTAATAGATTCCTTCTTTCATGTCTAAAAACAGAGTAAATGGTACTAGTGAGATAGTATACGAAATGTTTGATTGGGTATTAAATTGATTACTTTAAAATTCAAGTACCAAATTAAATTTTTGTGTGAAGTTCATTTATCCAATTTGACATTTTCCATAAAATAAGTAAATAAATAGATAAATTGATAGTATATAAATTTGGGTTAAATATATATTTTATAAAAATTAATGTTGGTTTAATTTATTTATAATATGATATAATAAAAAACTCACGAGATTGCTTGTGAGCATACTCTTGAAGGTGCTCATGAATTTAAATAAGTTTGCTTGTAAGTTTAAATGGGTGGCTTTTGAGTTTAAATAAGAGTTTGAATTAGAGTAGTTTTATCTATTGAGCTCAAGTCGAGTTAAATTTTAGTTTAAAAAATATTGAGCCAAATTGTAGTTTAAATAACTGTTAAGCAGCTGGATTTATTAAGCCTCAATCACAAAGTATTTTAAACTTCAAAATGAATGATGAACACACATGAAACAAACATAAAACAATATTGACCCCTTTCTGAACATTTTAGTAAAATCCAAATTGAGCCTCCACTTATGAATAATTTAAATTGACATGTTGGTTCGTAAGTAGTTTTCAGGTATATCCCAACAAATTTAAGTGCACCATCTTCATTTTATAGTAGGAAAATCACAAACATATCCTCAAAATCATGGCATGTATTCACCTATTTTTTTTGAAGTATGCGTATATCTTAAAAGCATTATTAAAACTCTATTCATCCCTATGTATAATCATTTAAGTGATGATTTATTTTTGATATGGTATGCATATATTTTTATATAGTTATAGAGATAAGATCACGTGATTAAGTTTCATGGAATTTATTTTTTTCTAATTTCTAATTTTAGAAGATGTCAACTATATTATTTTCTATCATGATTAGGTTTTATGAAATTTATTTGTATTTGATTTTTAATTTCAAAAGATGTCAACTATATTATTTCCTACAATGATTTCATTTCGATCCCTAGGTTACTATGATCTTATATGAGGTCATGAGGTTGTTTCCGCCCATAATAAATGTGACACGGACTGTGCGCAATGATACGACACTTGGAGAAATATGGCTACCAAAAGGAGTGCAGGTCTCTTTGCCGATAGTGATGATTCACCGAGACTGCGACCTATGGGGACAAGATGCAGGAGAATTCAAGCCAGAGAGATTTTTCTGAAGGAGTCCTCAAGGCAACAAAGGGGCAAGCATCTTTTTTCCCGTTCGGTTGGGGTCCTAGAATATGTATCGGACAAAACTTCGCACTACTTGAAGCTAAAATGGCCCTTGCTCTAATTTTACAGCGGTTTGAATTTGAGCTTTCACCATCGTATGCTCATGCTCCTCATTTGAATCTCACTCTTCAGCCTTTTATGGGCACAAATCATTTTACGTAAATTGAATCATCCTTGAGTGTTTTCATGTAATTAAGCATTCATTTTCTCTTAGACGCTGTAATTTTTGTTCGATACAAATGCATTGTTGGAAATATTAAGACGGATCAAACAAATAGAAACAAAATTATAACTCTCTAACATATGAGGTGCGGAAAAAGGATAAAAACCCTCTCTTCTATAGGGAGCTGCTTTTCTTTGATTTGATCACTAAACTTTTAAATATTTGCAAAAAATTATGCCAACTGTAGAAAATGTCATAATTTTATCGCAAAATGTTTTTACAAGTTATCTTATTATTTCAAATATTGATTGTTAGAGGAACCTAAATCTAAAATAAATTAAAGGATTATTCCTTATGTAAAATAATGCATTTGTGTGTTCCCCACCAAAACATAATATTTTTTTTCTTTTATTTTCTTTTCTTTTTTCAAACTATCCTTCCTAACAAAAAGCTTTTGACATATGTTAGAAATTCTTTATTGGGAAGGTTTGTCATCCATAAGGGGCCTCTTTTTTTTTTTTCCCACTTCCAATGAGTCCTTTTGTACTTGCTATTTTGGTAGACAAGTGATGGAGATTCTCAAACTCCATTATAGTGTTTTATTATATAAAGTCAACATTAAAAATACAAAACGTACCTTACATTGGTACAGTTAATTATTCTAACACTCCTTCTCAAGTTAGAGCATAATATATATCATGTGCTTCTAACTAGTTATAAATATAATTCACTCGAATCCCTTAAAGAGATTTAGCAAATAAATTAGCAAGTTGATCTTCTAATCTCACATAAGTTCTATCAATTTCCTTTTTCAACAACTTTTAACAAATAAATCAACAATTGATTACAATGTTTAAAGCAACATAGTTATCATGTATTAGTTTTATTAGTTATGATGGAAAACCAAGTTCTTCTAGCAACTACTTAAACTAGAGCAATTCACATATTGTAGATGTCATAGCTCATACTCAGCTTCTATACTTGATTTTACTACTACAATTTACTTTTTACTTTTCCATGATATAAGATTACAGCCTATAAAGACACAATATCTTGTAATTAATCCTCTATTTAATGGTGAACCTGCCGAAGTAGCATTTGTATATCGAACAACATGCATATATATAAGATACCTCGACTTGGAGATCTTTTAAGATAATTTAGAGTACGAATCACATCAATGTAATGACTAGTGCGAGATTAGCCATGAAGTGGCTCAATAAACTGACTTCAAATGATAAATTAGGTCATGTTACTATGAGATAATTAAGTTCACCAACTAACCTTCTATAGCTCACTGGGTCATTCAGGACATCTCCTTCACTAAGGAAAAGCTTAACATTAGGATCTATGTAGTCCAACAGGTTAGTGTACTGTTGATGAACATAAACCTACATAATTTATGAGTTAAGATGAAAGGATCCCTATAAAGGTAGCAAAGTTGTAAAAATGCCATGATCAACTAGAAGTGAATCATGAAATGATGACAAAGGCAACAAAGGGGACTCATCCATAGAAGATGGAGACAATGTGGAAAAATATGGAGTTGGCTCAAAGAAAGACGCATCTAAATAAACATAAAACTTATCATGTTCAAGTGAATGACAATGATAACTATTTTCACAGTGAGAGTAGTGAAGGAATATACGATCAATTGACCAAGGATCAAACTTGCCAACACTTGGAGATAGCTGATGGACAACACACAAACAACTAAAGACATGAGGAAGCAAAGGAAAAAACAATTGGTTGGGAAGAAAAAGATGCAATGGGACCTTGTCATGCACTGTAAATGACATCTTGTTTATGAGACAGCATGCAGTGAAAACAACATTAGCTTAAAAATGCTTAAGCACATTCATATGAATCAATAATGTCTTGGCAATCTCAATGAGATGATTAGTTGTCAAAATCACAAGTCAGATATACATTTCTACGAGTTTATAATTTTCTATATTTTCTCTTAATTGAGATAGATGCAAAATTGATTAGGTGTTGACTTTAGATCGAATTATGAATTTAGATATATTATTCTATATGTTACGATTTTATCGGTTTTGCATGATTTTATATGATTCTATGCATTCTAGTAAATAGTAAAATCGTGATTTGACAAACATTGATGACTTTTATGCTCAACAACTCCTTTTTTTGTGGAGTATAACCACGTTAGGTTTAATGAAAAGTAATATGTCCTCCATATATGATTGGAATGAACTAGGCATGTATTCCTTGTCATTATCAATTCAAAACACAAATATAGAGGAATTAAACTAATTTTGAATTTCAAAATGAAATGCACAAAAGATATAAAATAACTTTAGACGAGTCTCCATTGAATATAACCATGTCATCCTTGAATAAGCATTAAGAAATGTGATAAAGTATCTAAAATCCAAAAGAAGTAAAACAAGTGGGTTCCCATACATCAAAATGAACTAAATGAAAGAGACTAATAGCTTGTTTGTTGACTCTTGGACTAATGAAATACGACTCTATTTGCCAATTGATTGGACTAACACTAGAGATTAAGACAAGGCAGTTAGTTGAAGTATTTTTAAAGATGAATGACCAAACTGATAATGCATCTCCATAAGGTCTTGTTGAATAACTGAGTTTATTAATACAATATAAGAAAATTAGATTTTAGTGACAAAATTTATATCTCAAAAAGTAACTTTTTTCTATCCCAAAAATCACCATCATTAATTCTTTTTTATAAAAATAGAATTTATCTTACTAATTTTTTATCTCAAAATTTTTGTCTCTAAAAATCAATTTTCCTATAGTAATAGATGATGAGTTAAAAGGCAATCTATGAATAACAATCAAGAGTACCCAACATATAATTGGTGGTGCATGAATTAACTACCCAAAAATGTGGAGAAGTTTGAGTAAGATAGATATTAAAATTACTAGATTAGACTAAGGATAAAGAAGTAAGCAGTTGCAGCACATGTTGAACCATAGGACTCTACGTATTCTTCCCATGATAAAGTGACTATAGATGACTAGGTTTCATTACCATGAAAATCTAGATTAGGCATTGCACAGGTTGAACTTGAAGTAAGAACCAAGTTAGTGCCAGTGATGTGCCCTAAGTCATATGGATTCTATGTCATTTAAATGTTTATTATCTTTATAATATAAGTCATTTTCTTTATCAAAGTTGTTATTAGCCTTTTTACTTTGATGAAATGATTCCATAAATAAATTAGTTATTCCTTGTGTTAGTAAATTATGTGACTTTAATAGTAAAACTATAAGGCAATAAATAACTTTATTCTTAATTATCCTTAATTGTTCATTATATGAAATAATAATGAATTAAGACAAGTATGTTGGTTGAATGATGATCATGTTTTACTGATCATGGATATGAGATATTGATTCGATATATATACACATGTAAGAGTACTTTAGAACTCTTTACATAAAACCCATATTTCCCATGAATTAAGGCAATGGGTTAATGGGTCTTTTCTTCTTATAAACTCTTTACATAAAACCCATATTTCCCATGTGAGATTCTCACACTTGCACCCTAATAATCTCCCATTGAAGTGTGAGTCTCCACAATGGAGTAGGTCATATTCTCTCTCAAGAGCTTATCAAATTGACTCAACTAAACCGCTTTGTGAATGGCCTACTCACCATGGGTTTCACAAACGAGTCACACCATAAAGCTTCTTTCCACATAGTAGACTAACCATGGGAGTTTTTTAATCGAACCCATCGGCTCTAATACTTCTTGTTAGGATCTGAAGCATGCTTTTAATGGGGAGAAATCCAATGGGCTTTGTAAAGGATTACACAAATGGGCTTTTTGACATCATTTATAATCCAAAACATTAAGGTAATGGATTAATGGGTCTTTCCTTCTTATAAACTCTTCATATAAGACTCGTATTTCCCATGTGGGATTCTCACACTTACACTCTAACAATAAACCTTATTAGGAGAAAACGCCTAATTTTCTAATCAGATAACAAACAATAAACCTAATTAATCAAATAATATTAATCAACCTGTGATTAAAGACTAAATTTTCTCTTGCCAATGCGATAACAAGCAAATAAACAATTGCTTATAAACATAAAACACTACGACATAACGTGGAAAACCCAATGTGGAAATAACTACGGAACAACAACGCTATAAACCTTCCACTATAAACAATATAATGGGATTATAAGAAGTTTTCCTCACTAGATCTGTCTAATAGATCTCACAATTCTTCACCACTATGGATTACAAAAAAGGAACAAGAACCTTCCTCTAGAGTTTTTCTCTTTCTAGGATTTCCTCTCTTTTCTCTCTTTTCTATCTGGATCTGTATATCTAGTTTGAGAAGAGGCATACCACTTGTTCACACCTGTTCACCCTTAATCCTAAAACACCACACATATATGTAAGGATATATATGCATGGATGGGCCTGGCCCAAAGCCAACTTAAGAAAAAAGCAACTGCATTCAACACCGGCATGTAAGTCGGTAGCCTATGTGGCATATCTATCTAGGCCGACGGTCTTCACCAATGCTGTCAGCTTTCACACTTTAAGTCAGCAGCTTTCAGCCAATCTTGAGCTCCTACAGCCTTTACTCTTCTTGTGTAAACTTACTGGTTCATTCCTACTTTGATTATAAAATCTTCTAAATATATATCCGATATATATTATAAACCCATATAAGTTAGATCTATAACCCAGCACATATTTATAAATTAATTCATTTCTCTATCGTGATTCCATTGATGTTATTTCATGGTAGATTTGTTGATAATATAAGATGACTTTATTTCATGGTAGATTTGTTGATAATAAGATGATTTTTATGGACAGTGGACAAACCTTGTCTAATATTTATTATATCAATATGCTATATATCTA
Source organism: Combretum micranthum (assembly GCA_024138025.1). Lineage (NCBI taxonomy): Eukaryota > Viridiplantae > Streptophyta > Magnoliopsida > Myrtales > Combretaceae > Combretum > Combretum micranthum. Next base: position 26,284 of record JAMXBD010000158.1, read on the forward strand.
AATAAGTAGTACAAAAATAAAATATAATTTTACCAAAATTTTATCTATCTATTAATCAGTCAACGTACCGTAATAGAATGGTCGGAGATTTCACGATAGAGTACGCGTGACAATGAAAAAATTTCCTTGGACAGCACGTCCAAATGAAAAGTCCAACCACGTGTGGCAGAAAGCCAGGTGTAAAGATTTCACAAGGGCAAAAACATCAAATTAGATCATTGCAGACGTCAATAGCCAGCCCATTCCCATGCGCAAGAGAGGATGGAGATAAAGTTCGGGAAAAGAATAAACAATTCTAAATAACATCGAAGAGAAATTGGGATAGACGCCGATCCAGTGATTCTACTTTAATTTTTAGTAATTTAATCTTTAATTTTTAATAAATTAATAACTATAATTTTAAAATATGTGTGATTCAATATTTTTATCAAATAATATTTTATGGATATTTATTTTGATAATAGGATATTAAAAGATATTTAGTCAACAATCGTAAAAATTTAAGGATGTATTACTAAATTACTAAGAAATTATTATTAAAATTCAAAGTATGGATACTCAGTCTACTATTATCATGTTAATAAAATAATTTTTTATCAAATATTATTTAACAAATACACTAAAATATACGTATTTTGAAAATATAGATATTAATTTATTAAAATCTAAATATTAAATATTAAATTATTAAAAATTGAAATTACATATTATCCGGAAGATTTCATGTCAGGATTGAATTTTGAATATTCAACATAGCTGTTGTTTGGAATTTACTTCTTCTATAAAAGGGCTATTGGCGTAGCTCAATCAAGTTATACATATATCAGTCTTCATAGTGGAAAATGGAACCATCTTTTCAGTCAATAGCTCTTGCCATCTCTTGTGTTGGTATCTTGACATGGATATGGAGAATAGTGGACTGGCTATGGTGGACGCCTAAGAAGCTGGAGAGATGTCTCAAGCAGCAAGGTCTCAAGGGCAACCCTTATCGTATCATGGGTGGTGATTTGAAAGAAGAAGCTGTCCTAATGAATCAAGCTATGTCGAAATCTATCGATCTGTCGGACGATATTTCTCCTCTTATCCAACCTTTGAGCTTCAAGAACATCAAGAATTATGGTAGGTACCTTGGTGTTAGTGTGAGCCTTCTTTTTCTTTATAAACTAAGATTGGTTTTGTACCTAATATTTACTCTATAAATCACTAATCACTTCTCCTCATCTTGTGGTATTTTAAATCACTTGCAATATCATAATAAAATTTATTATTAGAAGGGCCAATATTAAATTTTTGGTAAATGAACTTTGTATAAAAATTAAATTTGATGTTTATACTTTGAAATAGTTAATTTAATAGGATGCCCTAATACTATTAAAAAGCATATAGCTTGGTAGGCATATAAGATGAGTCTGTTAAGAGAAAAGTTGAAGCGTTCAGATTGAACATTTTAATAAAATACGTAAGCATTGGAACTGCAGGCAAGGCGACCTACACATGGTTTGGTCCAACGCCAAGGGTGATTATCATGAAACCAAAGCTGCTTAAGGATGTCCTTACTAGGTTGGATGATTTTCAAAAGGTCGGTTCTGGGAACCCACTAGCAAGGCTTTTGGTCAGTGGACTTGTGGCCTACAACGGTCAGAAATGGGCCAAACACAGAAAAATTATCAACCCAGCATTTCGTTTCGAGAAAATCAAGGTATTAGTTTGGTTAATTTTCATATATTATTTTCAAGGAAACAAAGCCACACCCTAATTCTCTTCGTAATTTTACATATCCAATCTACAGAGCATGGTCCCAACAATGAATATAAGCTGCACTGCGATGTGGATGAGTGGGATAAGATGCTCGCAGGTGCATCGTCACCATGTGAAGTTGATGTGTGGCCTCATCTTGAAAATTTGACAAGTGATGTGATTTCGAGAACAGCATTTGGCAGTAGCTATAAGAAGGAAAAATTATTCCAGCCCAAGGGAACAAGCCGGTTATGTCGTAAAAATTACACGTTCGGCGTACATTCCTGGATGGCGGTAATATATTATCATTATCTTAGTTCTAATGTTCCCATGCTTCTGATTTTTTAATGTTCCATGGTAAGTTTAGCTAAATTTAATCCCTGCCCATGTACTTAATGATCGTGACTACAAGAATCAGATGACACCATCATGATATTGCAACATATATTAAGAATTTAGACAACTTCAATCACTAATTTGTAGTCAATGGCATTTTAGCCTAATGTTATTTTCCTGATCTCTCAAATGAGTGGTTTAAGTTGAAATCCCTCCTTCCTCATTGTAATGGAAAAAAAAATATTAATTTTTAAATTTAGAGAAATTAAATTTGAATTGATGTATGCACAGATTCTTGCCTACTAAAATAAACAAGAGGATAAAGGTGATTGATAGGGAAGTACGGTCTATACTTATGGACATGATCAAGAAAAGAGAGAAAGCCATGAAGGCAGGAGAAATTGCAAAAGATTTGTTAGGCATACTTATGGAATCAAACTTGAATGAAGTAAATACACAACGAGGAAACAGAAATATCGGAATGAATATTGAGGATGTGATTCAAGAGTGTAAACTTTTTAATTTTGCTGGCAAGGAGACAACCTCTGTTCTTCTCGTTTGGACAATGATTCTATTAGCGAAGCATCAACAATGGCAAGCTCATGCAAGGGAAGAAATTGTACAAATCTTTGGGAGCAACACGCCGGACTATGAAGGATTAAGTCACCTAAAAATTGTAAGTACCATATCTCATAAAAATAACTTGGAAAGTTGTAGATAAATCTTTATGGATATTTAAAATATGATAACAATTAATTATGTGACATCTTTGTAGGTTACTATGATTTTATACGAGGTACTAAGGTTATATCCATCTGTAACTCGATTGTTTCGAAAAGTTTATAATACCACCACACTTGGAGAAATGACACTACCAGCAGGAGTACATATTTTGTTGCCATCTCTCCAGATCCACCGTGATCGTGAACTTTGGGGTGAAGATGCAAATGAATTCAAACCAGAGAGATTTTCTAAAGGAATTTTAAAAGCAACAAAGGGTCAAGCATCTTTCTTTCCCTTTGGGTGGGGTCCTAGAATTTGCATTGGCCAAAACTTTGCATTGGTTGAAGCAAAGATGGCTTTATCTGTGATTTTGCGACGGTTTGAATTTGAGCTGTCTCCATCATATACTCATGCTCCGAATTTGAACCCTACTCTTAAACCAAAGCATGGAGCACCTATCATTTTACGCAAAGCTCAACCTTCAATGTAAATATTCTTTTAATTTTGTTCTATTATTGATACCACAAAAGATGTATTGAAGGGCATTCTTTGTCTTTGTAAAGATGAAAAAAATTGTGGCCATGAATACCTTCCGTAGCATGTGCACGTGCTTTTCTGAAATAATCATCCTTATTTATGAAAACTATGTGGGATATTGATTTATATTCTATTACTTTAGTTTCATGTTGGTTGCTATCATGCAAACATTGGCCTCCGATGTTAAAGAAAATGATTGTAGGGACTAAGGTTAGCATGTTATGTGACATATGCTAACATTACATATTAAATTGACAATAAAAATATAATAACTCAATATATTAACAAGTGACAAATGGTAACAGCATAAGTGATGTTATTTTTAAGTTGTAACGTTGGTTTTACCTTAAAAATATAATTTTAACTTGTATTCATTCACATTACTAAAATAAAATATATTGGCTAGTGTGTGTATGCAATTGGATTAACTATTAATTGTACGATGTGTTTAAGACGTGATAAACCAAATTTTTCCTATTTTGGAAGTATTAAAATAAACTTCTATTAGTCATTTTATTGATAATTATTATGGATTTAGCACTTGAAATCATTAATTTATGCTTTCAAGTTTTTGAAGGTGATATTTTACAAAAAGAAAGCAATTCAAGTTAAAAATACAAAGTTTAAAACAAAATATGATCAGCACGACGAGGATATCTATCTAGGCTTAGGCCGGCAACTTTCAGCCAGCCTTGAACTCTTGTAACCGTTACTCCTTTTGTGCAAGTATGCTGGTCCATTCTTATTTTGATTCCAAAGTGTTCTAAATATATATTCTATATATATTTAGACTATTTTTTATTATAAATCTATATGAATTGACTTTATAACCCAATACATATTCATAAATTAATTGATTTCTCCATCGTGATTCCATTGCATGCTGTTTTATGTTAGATTTATTGATAATGTAAGATGACTTTTACGGATAGTGGACAGACCTTGTCTAGAATTTATTAATATTAATATGCTATGTATCTAAATAAGTAGTAGAAAAATAGAAATATAATTTTACCAAAATTTTATCTATCTATTAATCAATCAACGTACCGTAATAGAATTGTCGGAGATTTCACAATGGAGTCCGCATCACAATGAAAGAATTTCCTTGGACAGTACGTCCAAATGAAAAGTCCAACCACGTGTGGCAGAAAAGGGCAAAGCATCAAATTAGATCATTGCAGACGTCAATAGCATGCCCATGCCCATGTGAAAGAGAGGAAGGAGATAAAGTTCGGGAAAAGAATAAACAATTCTAAATAACACCGAAGAGAAATTGGGATAAACGCCGATCAAGTGATTCTACTTTAATTTTTAGTAATTTAGTCTTTAATTTTTAAATTTTGATAAATTAATATCTATAATTTTAAAATATATACAATTTAATATTATTATTAAATATATTTTATGGATATTTATTTTAATAATAAGATATTGACAGACATTTAGTCAATAATTATAAAAATCTAAAGATGCATTATTAAATTACTAAGAAATTATCAAAATTCAAAATATAAATACTTGGTCTGTTATTATCATGTCAATAAAATAAATTTTTATAAAATATTATTTAACAAAGATACTAAAGTGTACATATTTTGAAAATATAAATATTAATTTATCAAAATCTAAAAATACAATACTAAATTACTAAAAATTAAAAGTACATATACTTGATCTACCATTAAAGATTTCCTACCAGGATTGAATTTTGAATATTCAACATGGCTGTTGCTTGGAATTTCCTTCTTCTATAAAAGGGCTCTTGGCTTAGCTCAATCAAATAAAACATTCTTCACAGTGAAAAATGGAAGTATCTTTTCAATCAATAGCTCTTGCCATCTCTTTTGTTGGTATCTTGACATGGATATGGAGAATAGTGAATTGGCTATGGTGGAGGCCTAAGAAGCTGGAGAGATGTCTCAAGCAGCAAGGTCTCAAGGGCAATCCTTATCGTATCATGGGTGGTGATTTGAAAGAAGAAGCTGCCCTGATGAATCAAGCTATGTCGAAATCTATCGATCTGTCGGACGATATTTCTCCTCTTATCGACCCTTTGAGCTTCAAGAACATCAAGAATTATGGTAGATACCTTTGTGTTAGTGCGAGCCTTCTTTTTCTTTTTAAACTAAGATTGGTTTTGTACTTAATATTTACTCTATAAATCATTAATCGCTTATCCTTATCTTGTGGTATTTTAAATCACTAGGAATATCATAATAAGATTTATTGTTATAAGGGCCAATATCAAATTTTTTATGTATGAATTTTGCATAAAAGATAAATTTGATATTTATATTTTGAAATAGTTAATTTAATACATAATGAAATTCTTTATACTATTTATTCTTTTTACTAAGTTAAAAGTTGTAGTATATTATTAAAATTTTTAATTTCTCCAAACACTGTCTGGTATTGATATATGTTTTCTTTCATGTTAGGAAACAAAGCTAACGATAATAGTATTATGATAAAATAATCATGAAAAAATTGGTTAAATCTTTAAAATTTAAGTATTAAATTGAATCTTTGTACAAGGTTGATATCCCAGATCTTAAATTTTTCCTTATTAGAATTTACGTTTTCATATCAGAGTTCATCAACTAAGGGATTATGCGGATACTGAATCGGTCAAAGAGGGTGGCCTAATACTATTAAAAAGCATATAGCTTGGTAGGCATATAAGATGAGTCTGTTAAGAGAAAAGTTGAAGCCTTCGGATTGAACATTTTAATAAAATACGTAAACATTGGAACTGCAGGCAAGGCGACCTACACATGGTTTGGTCCAACGCCAAGGGTGATTATCATGAAACCAGAGCTGCTTAAGGATGTCCTTACTAGGTTGGATGATTTTCCAAAGGTCGGTTCTGTGAACCCACTAGTAAGGCTTTTGTTCGGTGGACTTGTGGCCTACAACGGTCAGAAATGGGCCAAGCACAGAAAAATAATCAACCCAGCATTTCGTTTCGAGAAAATCAAGGTATTAGTTTGGTTAATTTTCATATATAATTTTCAAGGAAACAAGGCCACGCCCTAATTCTCTTCGTAATTTTACATATCCAATCTACAGAGCATGGTCCCAACAATGTATATAAGCTGCACTGAGATGATGGACGAGTAGGATAAGATGCTCGCAGGTGCATCGTCACCATGTGAAGTTGATGTGTGGCCTCATCTTGAAAATTTGACAAGTGATGTGATTTCGAGAACAGCGTTTGGCAGTAGCTATAAGGAAGGAAGAAGATTATTCCAGCTCCAAGGGGAACAAGCCGGTTATGTCTTAAAACTTGCACGTTCGGTGTACATTCCAGGATGGCGGTAATATATTATCTTAGTTCTAGCTAGTTTTCCCACGCTTCTGATTTTTTAATGTTGCATGGTAAGTTTAGCCGAAATAATCAAAACTTCTCAACAACAAACAAACAGACAAACCATGTTGTTGCTATTAAGAAAAACGCATGTTTTAGACTAAATCCATAAAAACTGTAACATGTATATGTATATTTGTACATATGTTAACACTAATTGCCAAAGTTCTGTAAACATGTGGGTTGATTGTCACTTATAAATTATTTTTCACCTATCATATATATTTTCTTTTGGTAAAATTTATAAAAAAATTGATCAAAAGGATACGCTTTTATCATTTTCATATTTTGATTCCATCATTTTAGAACGAAGCAATTGTATGGAAGAATAAGGAAGTTTTTTTTTTTTTTTAACTGGGAGATAATGATCATCATTTTCGCTGTTTTAAACACGTATCACTATTATTCAATGGTAAGATGAATAAGTGCTTCCTTTTATACAAACAGTAAATACATCAAACCATTAGGAATCTCTACATGACAAAAATGTATGATTAATCAATAAAATACATGTTTTTTTTTTTATTCAATGCCTACTAGAATCTAGTAGTAATCACGGTCCGGTTCGGGTCTGGAATCAGACCCAAACCGTCGGTTCCCGGTTCCAAAAGTAGTGGAACCGGAACCGGACCCGTGGGAGCCAGTCCGGTTCCTGGTTCTTAGGAACCGCCGGTTCTCATGGTTCGGTTCCAGTTCTAGAGGAACCGAGAACCATGAAAAAAATAAAAAATCAATTAAATAATTTACTTAATTTAACTAAGAAAAAATACAAAATAAATTTTTAACTTGAAATAACATTGAGCCTGACAATAATTGTTTATGGCATTAGTTAAAAGAAATTTTATAATTATGTATTTATTAACAATCACTTGCACTTTTTTAGTTGTTATATTAGCAATGTGACACTATAAAATATTCAAAGATATAAATAATTCTCAATAACAAAAAATGAATCACACATTGTTAAAAAAGAAAGTCTACTTTGATTAGAACTCTTCATAAATTTAACAATATATGATTTCAAATGTAATTATTACTTAGGTTGTTAATAATAACACATTAAATATTGTGAATAGGAAATAATTTTTTATTATTTATGCAAAAATAGATTTAAATATTTATTTTATAATTACAATTTTTTATAATTTTTTTCTTTTTTTCTTACTTTTTTTTTATAATTTATATGGTGTAGAACCGCCGATTCTGTCGGTTCTTGAATCGACAGTTCCAAAACCGTCGGGTCATGCGGTTTTTAGGGATGGAACCGTAAGAACCCGTAAGAACCGACGGGTCCTTTACCAGTTCAGACCCGTCATTGCCGGGTCGATTCCCGGTTCAAGAACCACCGGTGACGAGTCAGGTCGGTTCCCGGTTCGGAGCCGACCCATGATGATGTTTATAATAGATCCCTAATTCATTAGAAAGGAAGCTCTAAATTTTCCTAAATTTAATCCCTGCACATGTACTTAATGATCGCGATTACAAGAATCAGATGACATCATCATGATGTCGCAACATATTTTAAGAATTTAGACAATTTCAATCACTAATTTGTAGTCAATGGCATTCTAGCCCAATGGTATCTTCCTAATCTCTTAAATGAAAGGTTTAAGTTGAAATCCCTCCTTCCTCATTGTAATGGCAAAAAGAAAATATTGACTTGTAAATTTAGAGAAAGTAAATTTGACTTGATGTATGCACAGATTCTTGCCTACTAAAATAAACAAGAGGATAAAGGAGATTGATATGGAAGTACGATCTATACTTATGGACATGATCAAGAAAAGAGAGAAAGCCATGAAGGCTGGAGAAAGTGCAAAAGATTTGTTAGGCATACTTATGGAATCAAACTTGAATGAAGTAAATGCACATGGAGGAAACATAAATATTGGAATGAATATTGATGATGTGATTCAAGAATGTAAACTTTTTAATTTTGCTGGCAAGGAGACAACCTTTGTTCTTCTTGTTTGGGCAATGATTCTACTAGCGAAGCATCAACAATGGCAAGCTCTTGCAAGGGAAGAAATTGTACAGATCTTTGGGAGCAACACGCCGGACTATGAAGGATTAAATCACCTAAAAATTGTAAGTACCATATCTCATCGAAATAATTTGGAAAGTTGTAGATAAATATTTATGGATATTTAAAATATGATAACCATTAATTATGTGACATCTTTATAGGTTACAATGATTTTGTATGAGGTCCTAAGGTTATATCCACCTTTAACTCGATTGAATCGAAAAGTTTATAATACCACCATACTTGGAGAAATGACACTACCAGCAGGAGTACAAATTTTATTGCCATCTCTCCAGATCCATCGGGATCGCGAACTTTGGGGTGAAGATGCAAATGAATTCAAACCAGAGAGATTTTCTGAAGGAATTTTAAAGGCAACAAAGGGTCAAGCAGCTTTCTTTCCCTTTGGGTGGGGTCCTAGAATTTGCATTGGCCAAAACTTTGCATTGGTTGAAGCAAAGATGGCTCTATCTGTGATTTTGCAGCGGTTCGAATTTGAGCTTTCTCCATCATATACTCATGCTCTGAATTTCAACCCTACTCTTCTACCAAAGCATGGAGCACATATCATTTTACGCAAAGCTCAACCTTCAATGTAAATATTCTTTTAATTTTGTTCTATTATTCATACCACAAAAGATGTATTAAAGGGCATTCTTTGTCTTTGTTAAGATGAAATAAAGAATGGACATGAAAACCTACCATAGCATTTGCACGTGCTTTTTTGAAATAATCATCCTTATTTATGAAAACTATGTGGGATATTGATTTATATTCCATTGCTTTAGTTTCATGTTGGTTGTTATCATGCAAACATTGGCCTTCGATGTTAAAGAAAATGATTGTCGGGACTAAGGTTAGCATTTTATGTGACAATGTGCAAACATTACATATTAAATTGACAATAAAAATATAACAAGTCAATATATTAACAAGTGACAAATGGTAACAGTATAAGTGATGTTATTTGTATGTTGTAACATTGGTTTTAACCTAAAAATATAATTTTAACTTATATTCATTCACATAACCAAACTAAAATATACTGGCTAGTGTGTGTATGTAATTGGATTAACTATTAATTGTATGATGTGTTTAAAACGTGATAAACCAAATCTATTCCTTTTTTGTGAGTGTTAAAATACATTTCTATTAGTCATTTTATTGATAATTATTATGGATTTAGCACTTGAAATCATTAATTTATGCTTTCAAGTCTTTGAAGGAGATATTTTACAAAAAGAAAGCAATTTAAGTCAAAAATGCAAAGTTTGGAACAAAATATGGTCAACACAATAAGGATATACCGTGTCTCCAAGCCATGTTGAGAAAATACGCGCTCGCGAGTGAAATTTCAAGTTTTGGCATGATGTGACTATGTTACAACTTTGTCGCAAGTCATTTCAATTTAGAGAATCAGTCTAATAGGGGACACGATTATAACATGACCTGTCACGGTCGTGTCAAGAAATAGCAAGTTATTTTTAGGAAACTACTTAAAAGAGAAAAGTTAACTTATTAGACTTCGAAATAAAGGCATCTACACTTAAAATTGAAAGTTTCAAAGGCTCCGCTTATAAAAATACCCAGCAACTGTCTCTCTCGAGAGAGCTACTTTCCCAATAAAAGCCCTAGCTTGCTCTACAAGCACATGTGACTTTCCTAAGCTTCAAGATCCCGACTTTTCTCTTTTATGCAGAGGAAATTTCCTCTTATAGGGATTGAAGAAGATCTATAAGAAGCCAAGATCCAAGAGAAGGAGGAGACATTGCATAGAAGTAGTGATATGAATTTGTGTAGGTTATCTTAACAAACCAATTTGTGCTTAATTTTCTAAATTGTAATTGTGGGCTGTTCTTTATTTCTTTAATCTTTAGATGATGAATACTTCTCCTATGGAGGAATAATTTCTTTGTGTAGATTTTGATGAACCCTCGGATAATTATGTGATTTGTTCTTCATTGATTTTGATATATTGCTTGAATTCTTGAATGTGATTGTGTTGTTCTTTATTGTTTAATTGATAGTGCGCAATATTAATTCTTGATTTGATATTTATGCAAATTAGTTGAGATATTATTGTATGATTAGATCTATAGAAGTGGAAGGAGTTAAATACATTCCTACAATTAGGATGGCACATTACTTCGAGATTAGGGTGAAACATAATAAGAGGATTATAGATTTATAACCACCATCCTAGGAGCTTTAATTAGGAAGAAATTCCAATTAATTAACCAATAATAGAATTTCAATTATCTCAATAGAGATATTGAATTACCATAGGAATCTATCCTCTTCAAAGATCAACAACAATATTAGAATTATCTTTTATGTAATCACATATTACCTAGTGGAGATCCAAGATCTAAACGACTTTTCCAATTTAGATTATCTTTTGCTGGACTTGTGTTGTTATAATTCTAGTGTTATTATTATTTCTTGCTTAATCACTCTCTTTTGTGGGTTAAACAATAGAAGAATACTAAGTATTAGTACTCATTAGTCCTTGTGGGATCGATGCTTGTGGTCAAAATCTATACTATTGTCATCAATAGGTTGCCTTTTGTACAGTCATATCAAGATTTGAGCATATGTTTTGTGTGGGTATGAATCCAGATGCAACGATCACGTGCGTGCCGGCTGAGTATCGCGCTTCACGTGACTAGGGAAACAACACGTGCAAGGAATGATCAAGAAAGAATCGTGTAGGGAGGAGGAGTAGGCAATCTCAATAGGCTCTAACACATGTGTGACAGGTGAGGGAGCTAAAAAGCATCAACCTCACTAAGTACCATGAATATCGTATGTATTCTTGAGTGGGTCAAGTAATTGATTCACAAAAATGGAAATCCGACAGCACGGCGGTGTTTGTCCAAGATTTCACTTCTCCAAATGAGGTAAGAACTAAGAGTATTTATAGAGAATCTGGTCATCGATGTCGTCCGTCAGATGAGACAGACGATCAACGGCTAAGATGAGTCCTTCTCAAAGTGGATATGGATGTGGGCTTCCTTATGGACCCAGCCCATTGAGGCCTTCATTGTAATGTGTATGAGCCAATATGAGAAAGGTTAGAATTGGGTAGACCAATTCAAACTGGCCCTACTCCAAGCCTACCATGACAATTCTCCCATGATCATCCCAATGTAATTGGGCCTAACTCTTTGAGCCCTGTCACTTTAACCCAGAGAGTTAAATCTAAAAAAATAAAGCAGGCTTAAAGCCTTTATAATGAAATCCATACGTCTACATTTTTCCCCCTGACCAAAGTCTTTCGGGTCATATCGAAAGGATTTAGGCATTAACTAAGCCCTTTCGAATGACAAAAGTCTCATCCAACGCATGTGCGCTATAACTTAGCTGCATTGCTGCTTGGTGCATCAGTTTCTTGATAGCTCGCAATGCAAAAGTTTAGTAAGACATTTGTTATTGACCAAATAATCAAATTTTCTTGGCTTACACCTTTGCAACATTGTATTGTCTACGTGAATTGCCCCATATGTCCCATTGAATGGAATTACGAGCTTTTTGTTGTCCTCTATGGGTTCTACATAGGGACCTTCACGAACTGCTACAATAGCAAAAGAGATATCACGATCTGATAGTGTGGATGATGTTGGAACTTCCTCGAAAAAGACTTTTGTATTGCTCCCAACAGCTTTTCTAATGGGAAATGCAATTTTGACAAAGAATTCGAAGGTGTTGAGGAGAGCCTTATATGTTATAGTGTTAGTGTTACCACACAGCGAACCATAGTTTTCCTTGCCTTGCTTGTAAAACGTGCAAGCTCAAGTTCCATTTAGCTTGCCTCTACAAGTGGTTTTCAACTTCACGAAAATCAAACTGCCCATTCTGCCAACCTTTGTTCACATTTTGAATACAAGTCTATTAGTGGGCTCATTACTACAAGGTCCAGCTCTATTCCAGTCCAAAAAACGTACCCATGGATCATGGCAGTCCTTTATAGCCACGGTTTGATTGAATTGAAATACTGTTGTTTCTATAGTAGGAATCAAAGAGGAAACCTATTCCATTGAATTGAAACATTGTCGGCCTTCGTCAACCAGACCAACATGTACACATGTAGAAAGCAAGCCCATGAATGTGTTTTAAATTATTATTTTTTTATTAGGGAAAACAGCCCAAATACAACTTTGACATGTCCATTCATAGCAAGACTGCATATGGCAGAATTCCATACTACACAATCTTTTCGCCTTATTGCTTTGAAAATTTCCCAAGCATGAGACGTCCTCCCATATTTTGCGTACATGCCAGTCAATGTCGTGCCTAATATTGAGTTATCTAAGAGCTCATCTTCATCTATCAAACTTTGACATGTCCATTCGCCTAAATCCAGCATTCCTAACCTTACACAAGCATTAAGAATTGCAACCATAGCATAACAATCGGATCTCGCATTCTCTCCCTGCATCTGCTGAAAGATTTCCAAAGCTTCCTTGTCCATTCAAATTTATGATCAGGTTTCGAAACTTACAAGACTATAACTATTGTTTCTCATCTGCATCTCCGTCTTGGTTTATTAAGTTTGACCTCTGAAGTATGATGTTATATTCAAAATTTGGAGTTGATACAATAAGAATTCGAGGACAAAAGAAACTCAATACCACATCCCTAAAAACACACACTTGGGCCTCCTCCATATGTTCAATCACCTCCAAGCAAGTAGCAATGTCAAACCCATATAGTCGGGAATCAAATCAATGATAGAGCCATCATAGAGTATTGCGGATTTGACACCTGTGCTTTCAACATCACCATTTAAATTTTTGCTCAATTTAGCATGAAGTACCTTTGCTGCACAAGTAAGACTTTTGACTGAAATATCAACTCCAACAATGTTTTCAAGAGTAGTTCGGTAATCCATTAAAGAATCTAACAAGCTTCCAGAACCACAACCAAAATGAATCAAACTAGTGGCATCAGATTCTCTGATGTGTTGCAAAGCATATTCAACGTGCTGCTTTGAAAGAGGAGGACTAAAAAGTGCTTGCTCCATTCTATCCTCAATGGACTAAAAAGCTATAATTTTGCCGAATTTGTTGTTAGCTATAGAGGGTTCTTCTTGGCTGAGCTTCGACTCTTGCAGGGATGGTCGCATGACCATCTGACAGACCAAATATTTTCCCCTGCATGCCAGCACGCAAATTTGGTACAATATGGTACTATTTTGTACCGTTAGCGCGATGTTGGCATTTAATTGGAGCGGCATTAGTTGTAAAAAAACAGATATTGACCGTACGAAACCAACGTTTTCTTCATTATTTTTATTTTTTTTATTCTGTTCGCCCTTTCATCTACGCCTTCTTCATTTTTTCCTTTTTCTGGTCTGCCTTTCATCCTCCTTTTTTTTTATTTCTTTCTACCGCCTCTCCCATATCTTGTGTCTTGCCTTCTTCATTTTCTTAGTTTTTTTTTTTTTTGTTTCGTGGGAGTCGTGAAGATGATTTGCATCTTATCCCTTTTGATGCCACTTGTCCATTCATAATAACATCAATAATTTGTATTACATTGAGCCATTCGAGCATGCATGCTTTTATTGGAATTTCATTCCAACAAACATAACCCGTCTCCATGTCAGTAAGCACGGCATCTTGCATTATCTTCAGCAATACACTTGAAGCCATCCGTTCATTTTGAGCTACAACGGTTACTGGAGAGCAGAGGCCATTAGGATATTCAAGGTGCACTTGGATGGTCTGCCTCTTCCTTCACTACAAGAAGACCCTCACATCCGGTGTCATTCTTTGAAAAGGTTAAAATAACATAATGCAATCAATTCAGCGCAGCATTAGGGTGCTTTAGGTGAAGCATCAATTCAGCATAGCATTAGGGTGCTTTGGGTATGGTATACACTGGCTTCATACTAATATGCAAAGCAATTCCAATTTCTAGGAGATGACTATTTTGACAATTTTTAATATGCATTAATGGAGTCCAAACTTCAGGCATCAGTTTCGTGAGGGATCTATGGCTATGAACTTATGGATCTGATTATGATGAAGCTCGTGTATGTTTGAAGATACTCTTGATGTTAGAAGTGGGGTGGATGAACACTGGTACCAAAACCATCCAAGTAAACATCGCCATAGGTGATTTTCATTCTCCTAGAGGATCAATTCTCTTTCTTGATATAGCAAGATTAGATCTATAACAGGTGTTTTCTTGCAGGATTAAGTTATAGATTTTTTAGACTAGAAAGCTCTCAGTCTTCACGGCTTGGCCTCTCTTATTGCCCAACATAAAGAAGCCACAGGCACTGATAAACCTAGGCCACAAAAACAGCACAATCTAATCGCACCCACCATATGCCAAGTTGCCAACCAACACACATCTGGAAGAGATGGTTGCTAGAATATTACTGGAAATGAAGTCTATGGGGTTCCCTGCTGATGTTATAATACAGTTGCAAGCTAGGAACTTGCAGGAAATAAGTGGTAACTATTGTAGGAAAATAACTTATGCAACTCTCTTTGTCATTGTTGCTCTGCAGGAGGCACTTGAGTGTCTTTAGCTTGGGCCTGACTTTTATGAGAGGATCACTAGTGATGCCATTAAAGCAATAGCCCTCTGCTGTCGTAGATTAAGGAAGCCTCGAATGTTAGGTGTTAGGGATGTTCAAGGTGATGCAATCAATGCATTGAGCAAATACTAATCCAATTTTTCGGACCTTGGATTCTTAGATTACCTTAAAGTTGATGAGATGGCACTAGGAAATATAGTTTCTTTAAGATTCTTGTCAGTTGCAGGAACATCAAATGTGAATTGGGGTGTGGTTTCCCACATATGGCATAAGCTGCCTAACTTAATTGGGTTGGATGTCTCGTCGTGTTCTTGATGAAATGAGTCATAGGGATGTTGTTTTGTGGAATTCAATAGTAGCTGGGTACGCACAACATGGTAGGTTTGATGATGCTTTAGGAGTTTATAAGGAAATGGAATCTTTAATGATAAAACCTGATGCGGGTACAATGGCTAGCCTCTTGCTTGCTGTGACAAATACATCTCAGGATAATGTTTTGTATGCCAAGAAAATGTTTGCCAACTTAAATAAAAAGACTATTGTTTCATGGAATGTAATGATTGCGATCTTTGTAAATAATTCAATGTCTGCTAAGGCGATTGATCTGTTTTTACAGATGGAAGCCCGAGGAATTGATCCTGATCCAATAACCATGGCCAGTGTTTTGCCAGCATGTGGAGATGTTTCTGCC
This sequence comes from Combretum micranthum, assembly GCA_024138025.1. Lineage (NCBI taxonomy): Eukaryota > Viridiplantae > Streptophyta > Magnoliopsida > Myrtales > Combretaceae > Combretum > Combretum micranthum. The sequence goes on from JAMXBD010000158.1 coordinate 42,251, forward strand.
TTATCCTTGATGCAAGGAATGCGTTTGACAACTTAAAGTCTCCAAGCCTACTTGATTTTGAATCTTGTGATGAAGAGGAGGTCAGATTTGATTATTCACTATATCAAGCATGCTTCCTATATCCAGTTCTATCAATTACTGTGCATTTTAAAGTATATGCTGATTCCTCCTGAAGATGCTTACAGCACTATGGTCTTTGTGCTAGCACATGATGACTTCTCAGTTTTGAGCATTGCTTGCATTATCTAGTGGCTTCTCCTAATATTGATGAGGCGGTACTATCTTCCGCAATGAGGAAAATGAGTGATGAAGAGATGATGAGTTTAATTAAATATCTAAGCAAGTGGCTGACAAAATACGATAAATTTCCTCAGGCCCATCCTTGTCTGGAAGCATCAGCCAGTCTCATGCTGAAAACTTGTGACTGGGTTCCTAAATTGGAGGATGTTATTAGATGGCTTGGGTTGGTATTGGATGAAAAATTTTCATCTTTGGTGTTGCTTTCGAAGTTCCATGAAGAAATGAGGTCTATTGCTGGTGTTGTCAGTTCCTTAGCTACTGAAGCAAGGCATTGCTGCTCTTTGGCGAGCATAGTTGAGATTCTGAGAATGAAGCTAAAGAATGACAGACTAAAAGCAGTCATTGTTGCTTATAATTGCTGGATACTTGGTTGATGAAAGATGATCAATCATTTGATACAGGAGTCATGTAAGATATTGAATTTTATCCATCAATATCCTGAACTTACAAGCTTCCTCTGGAGTTAGTTTTTTATATGCTTTTGGTTTTTTTTGGAATGAAGCGTTAGGCTATTGTTTGTGACTAATGAGCACTCCAATTCTTTGCTGTGTTGTTGGTGAGTGCCACTGTGGTGTATTAGATTTATTGGTGGGTCTAAATAGATTCTTGCTGTGGAAGATATAATGTTGCAGGAGTTCATGTTGTTATGTTTAGTAAATCATCGTGAGGACTTCCGCCACATACACCAACCTCAAGACATGGTTCGGCAACTACGTAGGCAAGTCTCATGTCTTCTCCTGGAATTCAATCATCTCTGAGCTGGCGCGCTAGCTCCTTCTCTATTGGTACATTCATGCTTTTCTTCCAATGATCATCATAAAGTTGAAATAACTCAGCAGATGTTTCATTCATCTATTCTATGTTGAGATGTGCATCAAATCCTTTCAAGAAGCTTTGCTCTTTTTCATATCCACATAATTCATGCATCGCTATTATGTGAAGTCTTATCATTTGTTCCATCATTTTGACAAACTCAAGGTTAAATATGTGCTGCATTCTCAGGTCCATCTGGATAGCCCTCATTTTTCTTAACTGCAAGAGATTTGTTTGTTTGATTTCTATTGAGTTCTGGCATTCTCAAGTTCTATAGGGGGTGATCGTATTCTTCCTTGACTTCGTTTTTGTAGGTATGATTTTTCATTTTATAAACCATCTACTTAAGGGTCATATTAGTGTCATCAACCATTAATGATTCTTGAACATGTGCCAAAAGAATACTCAACTTCAAACATTCATGTCTATCATGTGTTCTATTCATTCACCAAATGACTATGGTGTCTTATGATATTTAAGACAAAGCTCTTTGTTGTCCGTGTTTCGACCGCATGAATGGCAATCTTGAGACCATGCACTGTATGATGACACTCTCAGCCATTCGTGTCCCAAACTTTACGTGACAATCTTGGAACCGCACATTACGTCTGTGTTCCATTCCTCACGTGATGATCTTGGCACCGCACCGCTACGAGAGAGGCTCTCCTCAGTTGTCTGTGTCTCACTCGCCTATGCGACGATCTTGGAACCACACCACTGTAAGAGGGGACTCTTTCTCATCTTGTGCGCCTAGTCGTTTGGTGAATGAATGCAATACTTTGGTAGCTAATACACTTGTTGTGTGTGTCTCATGCTGTTAATTTGAGTTCACAAGTAGTACATATTGTCCTCTAAATCAAGGTTTTGTATAAACAACTTCATCTACTATTTTCATTGTACCAAGACTCTTTCTCCTTTTTTTTTTTTTCCTTTCATTATTTTAGTATCAAACTTGCTTTCTTGATCATCTTGTAGATGAACAATATCATAATAAGTAAATACTCCAAAGTAGACAACTGTCTGGTATGCATCATTGTCTTTGTCAGAAAATTAAATGGTAGGAGACAAATTGTTGATGACGTGTGTCGAGTTTTGGAAAATGACACTTAGGGACCTTCACTTCAATAATATGGATAATGATTGATGGTTTCATTCCAAATATAAATCACCATATATAACGAATCCTATACCAGAGCTTCTTGAGACTTTGTAACATATCCTTGCCCCACTTGCTTTGTATAAATCTAGCACATATGCTCGTCACAGCTCATAGTGTATGCGATACTTTTTTTTCGTACTCAAGTTTGTATGTCGTTTCCTATGCTTCTTTGAACTTACTTAGGCCATCATTGCAATATCTTGAAGGAACATATCGACTTTGTTTGAAGACAAGCATTATTTTCATCCATGTACTTTTAATTGACTAATTGTAGCAGCATTATATAAGAGCAATGTAGCATCATGAGCAAGCTAGTGTCACATGCACGTACATGTTTTGAGCATATTGCACAAATGAACTTCATGTATTCTTACATAAGTGAGGATCACACATAAACAAGGATTTTATGCTTCAAGTACCACAAATGTGCATTGCACATAGGATTTATTGATTTGTGATAGGCATCTACTCGTGTCTTTCTTTGTTGTAATCTTCTTGGTCATGCAATATTGTCTCCCTTCTTCCTTTCAATATGAGTTGTATCGAATATGTGAAACTGACCATGACAATAAAATCAACTCGTCAACTCTATATCCATTTATATTCTTGATACTCATTTTCGCCTTAGTGATATATCTAGTCATCATGCGCTTTGGAGTAGTAGCTCTCATATGATTGCAACACATGAAAAGACATAGTAATAGGATCACTTCAATCCCTTTGACATTTTTAGAGTTATTATAGGCATCATAGACAAAGAGCATGTCTAGATAACATGGATTGTCATTGAAACACAACACTTAGTTTTAAAACATGCTTTTTTTTGTGATCATACGCGCTTAGGAGCAATATTATCTAATATAAAAGATAAGTGGAATTATCATGTGCATTGGAGTGGCACTGCTACTTCCTTGCAATGATGTTTACACAATCCATTTAAGGAACATGAACATTCACGCTTATGCAACAATAGTAGCATTCATTATCAATCGCGCTCATGCAGCAACGGTAGCATTTGTTATCAATCGCGCTCATGCAGCGATAGTGACATTTGTTATCAATTGCACTCATGCTGCGATAGCATTTATTATCGATAAATTTTTATTAGTCAAGGGGGCATTTCCCACTACTCAACTATATAGTACTTGTGCAGAATACCATGTGCCAAAGATTACTTGGCTCAATAGGGGTTGTCAAGGGGATTATCTCCACTACTTAACAACTAGAGATACCAAAAAGAAAGTGGTGATGACATATCAACATCATGCGCCTGGGAGCTAAGCTCTGATCCGTCAGCAATGAAGTCTAAATCAAATGTTATATTTGTTATTGTTTTCTTTCATTACTAAAAGGTAATCTTACTCAATCTGATGTCGATCCCTTTTTTTTTTTTTAACTAGCTTTGCGCACTAAGAAGATTAGTTTCTTACTTTGCAGCGACAATAGCGATGGAAAAGAGAATAAGTGATCATGCCATCATATTTTCACGAACAATACTCATTGATTGAGTAATACAATTCATTCATTAGGTAAAAGCATCTAATGCTTTGTTTACATAGAAACAAAAAGGAAATGAGTGAGATATGATAATAACACTCTTTGTTATAAACAGCTCTTTCTTCAATTCATGCACTGCTTTACATTTCCATCCTATCATAAGCCTTCTTGTGTTTCTTTACACCTCTACGACAACCACGCTTCTTTCTCTTTTTAAATTCTTGAGTCTTAATTTCTTCTCCTATGGGTAGTGATTCCGCATTGGATTCCACTAAAGCCATATCTGCTTCATTTTCTTGTTCGTGTTCATAGAAAAAGGTAGCTTCAGTAAAGTGGAGTTCATTACGATTGAATGGATTCTTTGTCGCATGGATTAGGATATCACTTCCACTCCAATGACCTTTCATGCACTGATGTTGTGTTGAGGGTATCATGTTATACTCGTGTAGCCATGTCCTTCCTATAAGAACGTGATAGGACACCGCTGCATCAATTACATGAAATGTAGCAAGGCCATAAATGGGCCCAGCTTTAAAACTTGCTTTGACATAACCCATTGTCATTGTGGAAGATTCGATAAAACTATTCACTGCGATGGGATGCTTCATCAAGTATCGGATATCTATTCTTGCAGCTCTGAAAGTAGACATGGGCATGATATTGAGTGAGGATCCATTATCGATAAATGTCCTCTTGATGGGGTAACCATTGAGCATACTCTCTACATACAAAGGACGATTGTGATTGAAGTTCTTCAAGTGTACATCAGTTCTAGTAAATGTAATTGCATAATCCCTTATAGAGACCACTCCTTTCTTAGGTTGAACTATGTCGCATCCACTATAATGACCTTGCGCAATTTGGTTAAGTACAGTCATTGCTGCAAATCGTGCATGATCATCAAATCCAAGGAGATCAAAGAAATTCTTAAAATTTGAAGTCTTTAGTAAAGTAAAGATGACATTATCATCCCCATGAGTTTCAATTTTGAGTGTATTGTCATTTTCTTCATGTCCCCCAACTAGCTATGTGTCTGTTGACTCCATTATAGTAAGATCATAGGTAATGGCATTCACAGCACCACGTTGATTGCCAGAGCTGGAAGTGGGTTATTCCTGACATCATTATTCTCGATGATAAGTTCACCAGTTTCAACTCTTTCATTAAAGATCCTCTTCAAAGTAAAACAATCCTTAGTAGGATGCCCTACAATCCTGTGACATCTACAAAATTTAGGATTGTTTTTTTCTTCCTAAGTTGGCAAACGTTCTACTCTTGGGAGTTTGAGATTTCCATCTCTTAACCACTGATCTAGCACAGCGTATACCTTTCCCATTGAGCAAAGATATGTTAGTGCTTCTTTTGCCCTCTCACCCTTGGGCTTCTCAACTCTTGGTTTCTTCCCTTCTTTGAAATCTTCACTTTGACCCAAATTTACTGATGGTTCCCTCTTATAAACTTCATATTTCCTCCTCTCTGTGGCACGACAGAATTGTTAGTCCTTCGCGCATTCTCAACCAGAGTAGAGAATGAAGCTATGCACCACGTACTCAGTAAACATGCCTTGGATGCAAATTTTCACCAACTCTCTTTCATCACATATGTCTTGGATGTCTAGTGAACGCTCCCTAAAGCGCTCGATATAATCCATCAAGTCTTCCTTGGGATTTTGACGGATTCGTCCCATATCAGTCAAGGTCACTCGTTCTTGTGTGGAGAAGAATTTCTCTAGGAACATTTTGCCCATGGTTGCCCATGAATCAACAGATCCAGGGGGAAGATTGACGTACCAAGTGTACGCTTTCTCCGTGAGGGACTTAGAAAATTCTTTCAACTTTAAATCATCATCAAATCCATAAACCTCTAATGTTTCGATGAACTTCAACAAATGTTCCTTGGCGCTTCCCTTTTTACCATTGAATAGCATGAATTTGGGACTCACATAGTCCTGAGGGTATGGCTTAGCAGCAATACATTGATTGTATGGGAGCTTGAGATCCAATACTCCCATATCAGACTTAGCTTGTATTTTCCTTAGGTACATGTCCAGATCTTCCTTCGTGATGAAAGTACCTTTAGGAGTTAAAGTAGTAACTTCAACTAGTGTAGCTGGAGTGGCCGCTTGGAGTAAAGTTGCATTGGGTTAAACAGTGGGTCCACCAATGAAAATTAGTGGTGTAGCCTGTGAGGATGAAGATCCTCCAGGTAGGGGTGTGCAAAAAAACCGAATGTTTAGGATAACCGAACCGAAACCGAGAAACCAATCCGAAAAAAGCGGTTAACCGATCCATTGGTTTCGGTTTAGGATTAGCATTTTTAATTTTTCCAGTTTTCGGTTTCGGTTTCGGTTTCGTCTTTAGATTCTAGAAACCGATGGATTCTGTTAACCGATCCGTAATTATATATATATATATATAATTTATAATATATCCATATAATTATTTTTTTAGTATTATCAATATGAATTATGTTAAAGTGAATAATTCAGATAAAAATAAACAAATGCATATATGTTTGAAAATTAGAATGGTGGTATTTGATTGAGATTTTGTATTGAGCTTAATTGATCGAGGTTGATAAGAACACATGAGTAAAAAGTTATTATGATTATTATCTTGATGACACCGATATATATTAATGACCATTTTACATGTCTTACATTCTTAATTTATAGTTTTTAATATAATTATACAAAAAAAATACTCTAATTATTTTTATGGACATATTGAAAAGTATGGTTAATTGCAAAATTTGCATAACCATTATGTCAAACGGTTAAAAACCAAAAACCGAAAAAAACGGTTAACCGTTAAGGCGGTTAACCATTCATAATTGATAGGTTTAGGATCAGGATATTAAAAATCCGATTATTACGGTTAGGATCAAAAAATAGGGCCACGGACCGGTTAACCGAACCGTGAACACCCCTACCTCCAGGTTGAGCATGTAATGCAGGCTGGGAAGTTGATGGTGTTCCAAGTTGAATTCCAGCATTCATTACCTGAGGTGCAAGCGGTTGTGTGATTACAGGCTCAAATGGAGGGATTTGCTCTCCAACTCTGGTAGGATCTTGTTCAAGAATAGAAGTAGGATTAGCAGGTGGAGCAACTTGAGGTGCCTGAGAAGCGCGTTATTGCGCAACAACAACAGGGGTCGACGAAGTCGCACCTTGTTGTGTGGCAGCAATAGCAGCTATTCCAGGCAGGTACTGAGCAAATATTGTCATAAATTGTTGGAATTGTTTTGCGAACTCTTGCATTAATTGATTGACTTGCTTGGTATTTTCTTGCACAGCACGCAAGATCGCAACATTATCGATTTGAGCACCAGTAGGTTAGTTCACATCCTCAAGTGCTGGCATGTCATGTTCAGTAACCTTGGGATTAACATTAAGTTCTTGAGTCGTACCCTCAGTGGGATTGGTAGGTCTCTTTCTTGGAGGTGCCATCACACAAGTATTGATTTCCCTTTCCCCTGTGGAGTCGTCAAAAATGTGTGGGTATGAATCCGGATGCAACGATCACGTGCATGCCGAGTGAGTATCGCGCTTCACGTGACCTAGAGAAACAACACGTGTAAGGAATGATCAAGAGAGAATCGTTTAGGGAGGAGAGTAAGCAATCTCAATTGGCTCTAACACACGTTTGACAGGTGAGGGAGCTAAAAAGCATCAACCTCACTAAGTACCACGAATATCGTGTGCGTTCTTGAGTGAGTCAAGTAATTGATTCACTAAAATGGAAATCCGACAGCACGGCAGTGTTTGTCCAAGATTTCACTTCTCCAAATGAGGTAAGGACTAAGAGTATTTATAGAGAATTTGATCATCGATGTCGTCCGTTAGATGAGACAGACGATCAACGGCTAAGATGAGTCCTTCTCAAAGTGGATATGGATGTGGGCTTCCTTATGGACCCAGGCCCATTGAGGCCTTCATTTTAATGTGTGTGAGCCAATATAAGAAAGGTTAGAATTGGGTAGACCAATTCCAACGGGCCCTGCTCCAAGCCTACCATGTCAATTCTCCCATGATTATCCCAATGTAATTGAGCCTAACTCTTTGAGCCCTGTCACTTTAACCCAGAGAGTTAAATCCAAAAAAATAAATCAGGCTTAAACCTTTATGATGAAATCCATACGTCTACAAGTTTTAACTTGTTATTAATTTTATTTGCTATATACAACCAGTAGCAAGATGAAAAGAATCAATGCTGAAGTAATGTATGCATAGATTCATACCTACTAAAATAAACAAGAGGATGAAGGAGATCCACGTGGAAGTACAAATTATACTCATGGACATGATCCTAAAAAGATTTAAAGCAACAAAAGGTAGAGAAAGTCCAAATACCTTGTTAAATACAATCATGAAATCCAAAGCAAATGAAATCAATGAGCAGGGAGATATTAGAATGAGCATCGAAAAGGTGATTTAGGAGTGTAAACTTAGCATGACCACAACAATTGCTATACTTGCTTTGACTATGATTTTGTTACGTAAAGATCAAGAATCGGAGGCTAGTGCTAGGAAAGAAATTCATTTATCCTTTCACAATCAACAAACTAGATTACGAGGGATTATGTTAATTAAAAATTGCGAGTATATTTCTCATATTTAACAACTTTGGTAGCCTAAAGAAACATGGAAATGGTTCCTCTTTGCTTGTTTTCTTGATTTCATTAATTTATCTTCTTAAAATGCTATTTGAAACTATAAGAAAGAAGATGATGTTATAGTGATGTTCAACTTTACACTTCATACTCTTTACTTTGAAATATTGAAAAAGAATTAAAATTTTGAATACACAAAATGTGTTGATACTAAAATTTTTATCATATCAAGATGCTACATTGAAGTTAAAAGTGCCATATCATCGTCTGCCTCAAATTTTATAAACTTATATGTTTTACCTGTATAAGATAAATTGAATAATCTAATTAGATATTACCGTATCATGTGTGCATTACTTTATCATGTTTTTCTTTTTTCCTCCCAATAATATATTGGTTGGTCATGCGTGTGGACGGGTAGTAAATCACAGGCCCAACTACATATAGCATAAGATATTTAAATAATAATGAAGTTGAGATGTTATGTGACTATTACTAATTCTTTTCAGACCAAGTATAAAATTTGATGGATATTGACGAAATTATGAACCTTTTTGTCTTTTTTCTTTTTGTTGTTGATCAAGTGTCTATTTATTAAATTTCTTAGGCAAGACAAGACTAATAGTAACTTGATCAACTTATATATATAAAGTTAAATGAGTGTAATACTCTAACCAGAATACATTGCTGTTAAGTATTAACTTGAGTCATTAAATAATTGGTAAGACCTACAGCTATGCATATGGGTTGTAGTCAATTTTTTTTTTTTTTCTGTTTAAAAGAGCATCAAATTAGTCCAATCTATTTAACTCATAGGCCCTACAATTAAAAAAAAAAAAGGACATGTTTTTTTCTTTCTATCATTCAATATAATATATGTTTGGCATGTCGGTCTGGTAATTTCTCAGAGCATGTGGGAGAGCATTTATCAGTCGTTCCCATTTTGAAAGCAATGTTTCTACATGCAAAATTTCTCCCATCAATTCAATCCTCCTTCCCACATGTTTATAAACATAAAAAATATATCTTACATGTCAAATGTTAATCCCACTTTTTAATCATTCAAAATATTACTCTTTAACGTTAATACATTTTATATAATTTAAACATTTCTTTATTAATCACAAAATTTATAAAATTAAATTAAATTTATGCACCACAAATTTGCTTTGGTAATAGACATGAAGTTAACATGCTGAGGGAACAGGAAATTATCAATGATTCAAACAATTAAGTACACAACTGCATGGAGTGCGAGTGCAACTATGATTTGATTGAACATTGAGGTTTTTAAGTGCTTTTGTTGTCTGTACAAACATAAGAGCAGCTCATTATTAGGACAAAGATTCATCCACCCATCCCAAGTTAAAAGTCTAATGGGGACATGGGAATTACACTGCACCAAAAGACAAATGAATGACATATTTTAAATAAGGATGTAACAGGGTTGGGTCGGATTTCGAGTGGATCATATGAATTCAAAACCCAACCCGCTACCATATAGGGTCTACCACACCCAATCCTATAACCCTACAGTCCCAAATCTGCTCCTACAAGGTTTGATTTAGAATTTGAAACTCTACCTTGTAACCCTATAACACCTTTTTTAAAAGAATCTATTTTCAAATTTTAATAATAAATTTAAGAAAAGCCCATACTTCTGACATAAGTTTCTTATATATTCAAAAATGAAATGATGCATATAGAATTAATAGAAAATGTGTAGATCACATTCATTATATAACATTTAAACACATTAATATATTACTTTTGTCATTGTATAATATTTTAAAAATATGGTTAAATTAAATTTTCTGTTGGGACTAAAATATAACGGACAGTAAATAATATTAATTTTCATAGTAAACATGACTTCAACAAAATTTAATAAAAAGTTCTAAATCCGTAACTAATCTATAAATATAAAAGAAAAACATCCTTAGGAGACAAAAAAAATAGTAGCTCCCTCATGTCTTCTTTTCTCTCTTTGCTCCTTTATTAATGTTTTTATTTATTTTGTTAATTATAATATCCGGTTATTGGGTATCTATCGGGTTTATTATATGATCAAAACCTAACCCTTAACCTTATAAGGTTGAACCCTATAAGATTTTTAACGAGTCAGATGGATCAAAAACCCTATAAGAACTAACCCGATTACCTGCCTAATTTTAATACAGTCAAATAAAATAATAACTCTTATTTTATTGCGGAGTTGCCAGTGTCTGGTCATATACTCATGGACGTCAATGATTTTATATGCAAACAAGCCAGGACCAAGAATAATGCTAAAATGTGTTTTATTTTAGACAAATACTAGAGCTTATTGGTCTTAATCTTAACAATCATTATCTCTTTTATACCATTTAACTAATGAATTATTAAATTGTGTATAACAACCAGCGATTTCAAATTTCAATATATAAAATTTGACAAGTAAAAACCTTATTATGATATTTAACGAAACAAAATTTTAAATATAAAATAAACAAACACAAAAATTGACATAGTAATTTTTATGATATTCTCGAACTATTAGATAGGATTGTATATAAAAATTCAAAAAAAAAGCATTTTGGCTTATGGACTGGTTCAACTATAGAAATTTTAGCCCTTTTAAAAACAGACCAAATAGCTCAACTCGTTTAATTCATGGATCAAAACAGACTAGCTCGGCCCTACCCACTACGCTGACCCTTATGTTGACACCTCCATATATATAACTATGGAAGCATGCAATTTTCCTAAATAGCTAATAGGTAATTATTGGAAAAGTTAAACTATCCAAAAATTCTTAACTAAGACCGGATTAATAATCAATACTTACCTTATGAATCACTAATTACTTTTTTTTCTATGTGGTATTTTAGTCACTTGGAACATCAAAATAAGATTTATTATTAGAATTCATGTTTCATATCATATTTTATGACACCATGGCAATACGATATTTCATATACTAAACTAAAACAAAACATATAGCTACGTAAGCATAGTAGATGTCTCTTCAGAGAAAATTTGAAGCCTCGTTTAATAAAGTACAGAAATTTTGGAAATGCAGGCAAGGGCACTTACACGTGGTTTGATCCAATGCCAAAAGTGACCATCATGAAACCGGACCTGCTTAAAGATTCCTTCCTAGCCAAATGATCTTCCAAAGGCTGACTCAGTAAACCCCTAGCCAGATTTCGAGCCACTAGACTTATAGCCCACAGCAGTCAGAAATGGGCCAGACGCGGAAAAAATATCAAACCCAGCTTCATTTAGAGAAAATTACGGTATTTATACCACTTTAACTTTTAACTTAAAATTATTTTTCAATTGTTAGTGATTTTTTTTTTTGGTTATTAAGGTTGTGTGCAACTCTCTCAAATTGTGCATCTATTCATAAAAGTAATCTATTGATTAACTAGTGTGAAATCAACACTATGGATTATCAATTTAAGATGAGTTATAAAAACTACACAATTGTACTAAAAAAATCGCTTAATATATTGAAAATTATAAGAACAAATCACATAATATAACCTAGAGTTCATAAAAAAATCTAGACTAAGAAATTACTTCCCCATAAGTTTAGCAATAAAAGCACGAAAAGTAATAAATATCATCAAATATAAAGATATGTTGCCCTTTGAATAAAGCTTATAGCTTGACTTGTCCCAATCACTCACTAAGGATGTGTAAATATGGAGTATAACCTTTATAACGTAATTGTTGTTGCAATTTTGGATGGCTCCATATATCCTCCTTACATAGAGTTTTCCTTGGCCAAAAAGGAAAGTTTTACCTTTGTATAATAGGAAAGTTGCTTCCGTCCAAACAGAAAAAGTGGTATTCTTTTGATTTAGGAAGTGAAATCATTCTTAATCGGAAATGAAATCTTCATTCTAGAAAAGTAGTTCATCTTCATGAATGAGAATGTTTGGTCTTGAAACTTCCTTAATTTTTCCATAAAATATATATATATATATATATTTTCACCAAATTAGCTTTGTTTCCCCTTTAAAAATAGAATTTTGAATTGTTATAAAAAGTGGACATGACACGAGTTGGAGATAGTTGTGGGACAAAGGTATTGGTAGTGCCTATACAATCATTGTTTGGTAATTTGGTATCTAATGTTTGATTTTGAGCAAAAAGGTACTCATGGTTTTGAATTGTTGGCATTTTAGTGCTCAATGTTTTATTTTTTACTCAATATTAAGAGTAAAAAGGCACTAAAATGTCATCAATTTGAAAGTACGAGTATTTTTTTATCCAAAATCAAACAATAGGCACCAAATTGCTAAAAAATGATAGTACAAGTATTCCACATATCTTTATCTCGATAGTTGCATCGCCCTCGTATAACTCTTGGATGATAATCCCATATGGAAAATTGGGGAGGATGTGACTTGGACACAATCATATCCTTTCTTGTGTCACTCTTGGATGAAAAAAAAAATCCTTTTTTCAAAATACAATTGTGTCTCTCCTGTTTCAATTTTTCTCCTTCGAAATTCTTTGTTGTTTTTTACATAACTTAGACACTGATGTGTATTGCTTAGTCTCCTTCTTAAATGCTTCATTTCTTGCTCAAATCACTAAATGCATGAAACTTGGTCAAATTATTCCTTTTACTTGAATTAACACTTTGGAAGCCTAAAGTCAAATTAGAAATATTTTAACTGTTATTTTCTTAATATTATTCACCAAAATAACTAAATTAAGCACATTTTAACATTTACAATTGAAGGTCAAGTTGTGTTCATCACATGGCCAGTGCAATCAACATTGCATGCAGGATAGGCCTCGTAACCTTTGGGTAGATGTACAACATTTAGAACAATCGATAATTAACCAACACCACCAACAAAAGTTCTTCAAACTCTTCCACACAAAAAAGGTTGAAGATAGTCATCGATGTCTTTGTTTGTTGATCTTGGACCTAAAGTCAATAGCAACATCATCATTTTGTTCCTTCACGCATCTTCAGGAGGAGGATTGTACATAAATAAAAATAATAGCCATATAATGTAAACTACACTTGAGTTACTAAATGGGTGAAACTCATGAGTTGCCAATTGATTTGGAATTTTAAGGGCTAAAGACTAAACTCTATAAATTTCTTATTAAAGATTTATCACTGCTCCAAGTCTAGAGGGTGTCTCGTGACCCCCTCTTTAGTAACATGACCTTTCTTGTGTCATCTCATATCTAGTGTTGTTTTCTTACACATGAATAGTCACTAGAGTTGTGGGATTAAGGGAAAATGCCGAAGCACTTTAACTAGGATCCTCTTTTTTTTTTTTTTTGTCTCGAGTGAACAATCCTCTTGGACACATTGCACACGAGCCAATTGTGTCCATGTTTCTTAACTTCTTCTTGAAAATAACACAATCATTCTTACATACATAGAATATGTTCGCATCCATGCCGAACTACCTTAATGTGTTCTAGTTCTCTTAGTAAGAAGAGCACAATCCATTGCCAATCGAAAGCATGCTCTTGATAAGTGAGAGACAATTTTAAAACTCCACACAAATTGCTTGCCATCAACTTTTTAAATCCATCATTTGTATTACAAATGATAGTGATTAGAACTTAGAACATCCTAAGTACATTGATTACTACACTTCTTCGAACAATCGTGTCCACCTATTAGAGTCCGCATCATTTGTATTATCCTTGGCATCGGTGCCATCATCATCATTTTCACTGTAATTTATGACTATATCTTCCAATATTTATTGATTGGTCATGTCATAAACACTCAACCTTCGTCCATTTCTATACTCATACCTCCTTCATCCCTATATCTAGCTTATACGACATCTTCATTGAATGGTTAGGCTAGATGTCAACACAGTCTGTTTTGGTTTAGGAACCAAACAAAAACTGGAACCATGTCGAAGTTGATTCGGTTTCCCAATGCTTAGGAATTGATGGTTCCACAATTCAGTTTCAATTCCTTAGGAATTAGGAAGTTAGAAACTGTGATATTTAAAAAAAAATAAAGGATTATAGTTAATTTAAGTAAAAAAGGCAAAAAAATTAAAATAAAATTAGGTCTAACAAAAAATGTTTTTAAGCCATTAGTTGAAAAAAAATTTATAGCCATGCAATTATTTATACACAAATACTTCCAGTTTAACAATGTGGGACAACAAAATATTCAAAATAAAAATAAGTCGGCAAACACAAAATAAGTCTCATTGTTAAGAAAGAAAAAAGTTCACTTTAGTTAGAAATCTATATAAACTCAATAACAATGACTTCTAGTGTATTTATATTTGTGTTGTTTCTTGTATAGGAAATAAACTTTTACTATGTATGTGAAAATAGTTTAATATTTGTTTCATATTTACAATTCTTTCTCTTTTTTTTTTTTTTTGTGGCATAGATTCACATGAACCACTGTGCAATTGGTTCCATCATTGGGTCAAGCAGTTCTAAAGGGATCAACTGGCTAGATCTACAAGAACCAATGGGTCTTTAGCTAGTTTGGACTAGCCTTTGTCCATTTAGGTCTAGGAATAGCTAGTGTTAGTTCAAGATGGTTCTTGATTTGAAATTGACCCATGATGATGTCTAGTTTTGGCTTCTCTCCATTGTATGCTCGTCTTGGATAGCTCCAAGTTATTCCTCTTATAAGAAAAGTCACCTTGATATAAACAACAAATCAAGCTACTTTCATGTGTATGTTGCACCACAACCTTTAAGAAATCCCTAACCTTATCAGGTATCCCCTATAAGCTATATCATGTGTCATGTGCCATGTCTATGGCAACACTTTAAAGTGCTATCGTTTTTAAAGAACTCGCTCTTTTTATCGTTTGAATTATATACACCAATTTAATCATATTATTACCTATATTATTAAGCAAATACATTAATCGGGAATTTTGGACACTACTTTTCCAAGTATAATTAATGAAAATCGTGTAGAATGATGATTATGAAAAAAATATATAAGGGCAAGATAGGAAACTTGACCTAAATTCTCTTTTTATCTCTCCTACTTACCATTTTTTCAATATCATTCACTCTTTTCTCTCCCATACGTTAACACTCTTCATCTTCCTTTTTTTACACAGGATTTCTCAAATTTTCTTCAAAAAATACCTTTTTGTCCTCATATTTTCAATTATTTGTCTAGATTTTAATTTGATCTATATTGAAAATTTAAATAATTCTTCATTCATCTAAGTGTATTTTCTATTTAATGCAATAGACGTTACAACGTTTATCTAAGAATTATTAGTCACGTTTAGGGATACATTTGCCATAGGAGATCTCTTCATGAAGTTACCATTGTCAAGTAGGTCATAAGTTGTATTTATTAAATGATGATTTGGTTTATATTTTGTAGATTTTTAATTACGATTTACTAATAGAAAACAATTTCAATAAGAATAATTTTTGTCCATTTTTCAAAGTAGGTTCTTTTTAAATCACCATCATCAAGAAGGTGGTAAGTTGCAACCACTATAAACGAACCAATTTCAATTAGTAAAGTGAACTTTTTTTTTTAATGATAATAAAGTTTCCAGTGTATCTTCAATTTTTTTTATTATTTTCTATCTTGTTGTTGCTATAACTATTGCCCTTATATGGGTTTTATGATTTTTGTTGCTAAATATCAAGGTATAAAATGTAACGATATGCTAAATGTAATTGATTTTACTTAGTTATTTCATCTTCTTCTTTTCATCTTGAGCTAGCCGTTGAGATTTCTTTTGATCATTTCATTTAATATATTATGTTTTATGTGTTTGAAATTATATAACAGTCGAAAAATGATAATTTGGTTTGTAATTTGCAAATTTTTCATTCTCAGTCTACAGTAAAAGAATTGAATTTATTTGAGTTGTTTTATAATTTTCTCACCTAAATACCTACAAACATCATATAATAATGCAATAAATATAGCTAATTTTCTTCCATTTTCCTCTTTAGTTCCCATTTAAGGTTTCATTTCGTTTTATTTTAATTTATTTAATATATAATGAGTTTTATGGATTTAATTCTCATCAAAAGAAAATTAATGATTT
Organism: Combretum micranthum; assembly: GCA_024138025.1. Lineage (NCBI taxonomy): Eukaryota > Viridiplantae > Streptophyta > Magnoliopsida > Myrtales > Combretaceae > Combretum > Combretum micranthum. The sequence goes on from JAMXBD010000158.1 coordinate 58,667, forward strand.
GTTTTATAGATGATCTTTTGCACATTATTTAAGTTATTATTTGAATTGATACTAAATATAAGAAGTGTTTTTTGTATTAATTTGTTTTACAAATTTTATCTTTAAATGTTCTATTAATGTCTTTTTGTTATTAGGTCTATCTTGATTCATTTGCTTATTTGTTTTTCATGTGCATATTGCTAGTGTGCTTCTCGGTGGCAAGATTCTAGATTTGTTATGTTACCATATCCAATTTTTTTAATGTTGTTTTTACTTAAATTGTATAGTTGATTTTGATTGTTAGTTACATACTCCTATCATGATACATGAATAGTTTTAATGTTAGTTCACAATGAATTGTTTTGTTTTACTATGCATAAAATTCTCATAATAACATCTACGAAATTCTTTTTATAAGTAAATAATGACTTTTTGGATGAAACAAATCAAACGTGATTAGTTTCTGTAGCTAACAAATATACTGTATAACTCCAATTGTATATCTTCTTCTTCTTCTTTTCTCTAACGGCTTGTTGATTTTATTATGTAATAAGGGGAGAATTGAATTAGAATTCAACATAAATGCAATAGGGTTATAATGATTATTACAATGTTTACTTTATGTAAAAGTAAAACAAGTAATTATTGGAATAAAAAATAAAAAATATATATATTATCTATTGTTTTTATTATAGAAAGGGGATAATTTTATAGATCATATTTTCAAGATAAGGTATTCACGATAAAGTTGGAAAATAAACCATTAAATGACTATTCATGGTATGGAGAAATGAATTGTCATTCATCATTTATGTAATAGCAATTCTTTATTACCATTTCTCTCAAGTGAACATAATAATAGTAGTTTTGTGTAGAAAAAGAAGGGAACGAACATCTATTCATGTCAAGTGTTATACATTATCTTAATTTCTTTCTTGAATTATAGATGATGTACAAAAGATTAGAATTAATATTATATTATACTAGTTATTTACACAAGTGTTTCACTTCTATGTATTAAATTGATATTATATTTCGTGTTTTTTCTTTATTAGATTAAGATATTTACTTTCAATATATTCAAAAGAAAGAAATGTTTTGAAGTTATAAAAATGAGAGGCTCAAAATGAGAACTCATTATGTAGGAAAATTCTATAGCCTAATCATTGTTGTTGTTTTTTTTTTTTTTTCTTTTATGAGACTATAACATTCATATCTAACCCAATGATGATTTTATCATATTAATATTACATATTATAGATGATCGAATCCTATTGTAATGATCACATGTGTGTAGCGTTTGGCTTGCTCTACATGTGGTTTTAAAGGAGTAGTTTGGCAATGACACGTAAGAATGACTTATGGAAAGATGATAGAGAGGAGGAGTAAGTAATCTCAGATAGCTCGAGCGCATGCGTAATACGTGGAGGAGCTATGTAACATCAACCTCACAATTCTTAGAGATAGACAATGCGTTCTTCATTTTAATTCATTTTTTATCTTTGTGATTACAATCTGATAGCACAGCATCGTTTCTTTGAATCTGTGAAATCTTCTTAGATGAGGGAGACTTCTAAGGTATTTATAGAGTTTGGTTATTGATGATATTTGTTAGACCATACAGAATATCAACAATTGAGATAAGTTTTTTTGTTAATAGATTCTTCATGAACTATTGAGTTTAAGTCCATTGATAGCCTCTTTTAAGTGCATGAACTTCTTTAAGAAAGGTTGAAAAGGGACAAGTCAATCCAACTATCTTTATTTTAAATCCATTATACCAAATCTCTCATAAGTCATCCAAAATATGGACTGGACTCTTCTAGTCCTATCATTTAGCCCAAGAGTCAGATGTAAATATTTTTATATAATTAGCCCTCTATGCATATTAATGCAACAATAATGGTAGTAGAATCTAGAAACAACATTAATACAATGTTTGCCTGTGCTCGGTTGCTAAATTTTATCTTGAATTATTCTGTCATGCATAACAACTAAATTTTTCCATATAAGTCGGATTTGCTACCTGAGAACAATTCACATTTGTTCAATATTCGTAGTTTCTAAATTTTTCGCTAAAAACTTAATTTTCCCATAAACATAACATATATTTTTAGTTAATAGTTATGTTCCGCATGTTTTTTTTTTTAAGATTGAAATATTTTAAAAATTACTTTCTTCCTACAGCAAAAAAGATTAGCCCATTGCTGGATAAAAACTAACTTGAGAATGGGACAGGTTTAGTCCGGCGAAAATTCATATTCATATCTTAGTTGGTTTCTCCGTCCCTTTTCCTGTTGCATGCTTAATTTATGTCGATTCAACATAGAAGCCAAAAAATAAAAAATAAAAATAAAAGTTCAACACAACGGACGACCTGAGACCTTGGACAACACGTCCAAGATGAAAAGTCCAATTACGTGCAGAAGGAGAAAGCGGCGTTGTGGATAAAGGTTTCAGAACTCAGAAGGGTTAATAAAGAAAAGAAAAATGGAATTTGGTCCCTTGCACTTGCAGATGTCAACCACCTGCCCCCATACGCCACCAAAATGTTTCGGAAACCCCTTCTGGCGAGGATAAACATAAACATTAGTCCTGGTTCTGCGCCGTATCAATAACACTTTTTTTTATTATTATAATTATTTTAGTGCCGATTTACATGGTATTTTGATTTAGACACAATAAAAGAAATGAAATATATATGTATTTATCTTTTCTACAGCATTACATAACTAACAAATTCTTTAAAAAAAAAAAGTTCCATTCTGCACTTTATTTAATTTGATTTTTTTGTAAAAGATTCGCATAGTTTTTAAGCAAATAAAACATATTTTTTTAAAGGTTTTTCTTTATACAAACTTTAATAGAGGAAATTATATGATTATCGACCCCTTAAATAAACATTACTCAAATCTAATCACATAAAATTGATTAATAAAATACCGACGCCAAATCGTATGTTTAACAAACGATTTTTAAATTTGCACGTGAATCTTATCTTGAAGATGCGATTCATTAATAAATATGAAACGTCTATTCAAGATGCGATATGCATATAAAATAAATAAATCGCTATTGAAGATATGATTTGGCACTGTATGACTTTTGATTGAATTGCATCTTCAAAGGACGTTTCATGTGTATATTTGTGAAACGTCTGTTCAAAATGCGATTTTACATTGGTAGTTATGTAATTATTTTTTTTTATAATTTGTATTAAGTTGGTAGACACGTGTTTCATTCAAGATATTACCCTTCAATTCTTGTTTTTTATTATCATCCTAATAGCATAATAATATTAAGAGTCTATTTAGCTAGCTTTTTTAGTAGATAAAAACAGTCCTTTTTCATACTTTTTCTTAATAAATTATTTATCAAGGAATAGATAGAGATAGAAAAAAGTTAATAGTTTTCATAAAAAATTAAATAGATCAAATATAAATAGCATATAGATGTAAATCAGATATATTTACACATATCATTTTGATATAAATACACATACAGATACAAATATAAATACAAATACAAATAAAAATGAAGATAAAAACAGACCATCCACATAGGCCATCAAGTGCCATAATATTCAAATCCTCTGGTAATGCTAAAAATAAATATAATATTTATGCGATTAAATTAAAAAAAAAAAAAAACCATTTCCTTTTGTCAAAATAGTATTGGTGGGTTGGGCGGTTGTGGTGGGGAGCATTCCAAAAACAACTAGAAATTATTGACTTTTCAAAATCCAGCCGTAGCATTCCTTATCTATAAAAAGGCTCCTGGCCTAGCTCAATCAAATGTGCAGTAAAAATATCAATACTCTTCACAGTAAGAAAAAATGGATCCATCAATCCAGCCAATAGCACTTGCCATCTTCTTTGTTGGACTCTTAACATGGATATGGAGAATAGTGAACTGGCTATGGTGGACACCTAAAATAGAGAAATGTCTCAAGCAGCAAGGTCTCAATGGCAATCCCTACCGCATCATGGTTGGTGATTTGAAAGAGGAAGCTGCCCTGCGGAATCAAGCTATGTCCGAATCCATCGATTTGTCGGATGATATTTCTCCTCGTATCGTACCTGTGAACTTCAAGAACATCCAGAATTATGGTACGTCCATTTTTCACTTTTCTTTCTTATGTGTGTGTGTCTAGAGGAGCAGTAGATCTTTAGCCCAACTAGCATCTGACATTTCAATAATATTAAATTTTAATTTTTCTCGACTATTAAGAATTCGTATTAAGCCCAAATCTTAAAAATTTTGATCGGATACTGATGAAATTATAAACTTTTTGTCTTAAAGATCAACAATATAATGATTAAAAATTCTAGAAAATCCTAAACTTAGGTAAGATTAATAGAAATTCTATTAACTTCTACAAGTGATCAATTTTCAACCATTTAATAGCTAACCGTCAAGTCAACAAGATTGATGGTAGTTTTACTCACTGGGATTAAGATTTATTGATTAATGTTGATTTAATAATTATTATATTTTCCTTATAAATCATTGTTATTTCTCCCTATCACGTTGTATTTTAATCACTCGGACATCATGATATGGATGTATTAGGAGAATGAGAATCTATGTTTATCACATGTTACCAATTCAATCACAATCATGTACTTAAGTACTATTTTTTTTATGATTTCTATGAAATCAATAATAATTTAGCATGGTTTATGTAATAAAAAGTGAGTAATTGAAAACTTGGAGAAGATGACTCTGTTTGGAGAAAATTTGAAGCCTTTGGATTGTAACAAGCTAATAAAGTTCGGAAACATTAAAAATGCAGGAAAGGGCACTTACACATGGTTTGGTCCATCACCACGAGTCGCTATCATGAAACCTGAATTGGCTAGAGATGTGTTTACCAGGTTGGATGACTTTCAGAAGCTCAATTCAAGGAACCCACTAGCGAGATTGCTGGCTTTGGGTATTGTAACCTACGATGGTCAGAAATGGGCCAAACACAGGAAGATTATCAACCCAGCATTTCGTTTCGAGAAAATAAAGGTATCGTCGTTTCATTCATTAATGGCCGTGTCGTTCAATGATTTTATCACTAGTTTATTAAAGGTAAAATTTTATATTCTCTATTTTCCAAATGATGCCAAGCATTTTTTATCGGGAAATTTTTTTAGGTTAAGAGAAACCTGAATTTCTAAAGTAAGTATTTACACGTTTAAAAAAAGATTTTAACATGGTAGAAGTTCTCATCAAATGTTGTATTAATTTAGTAATTTGTAAGATTTGCCTTATAATATTGTTCTTAGAGTCATTCATTGTCTAATTAATGGTTAGTACGAACCAAATCTAGGATAATTTCGCCTTGAACCTAATGTTTTTGAAGGGATACACACTTAAACCAACCTAAATTTGTTTTTCTATGATCAATGAAATCTCAGTTATTAAACTTTCAAAGATCACTTTCTGGTAAAACAAAGGCACACCTTAATTTCCTTATTATATGTGTATCTGTAGAGCATGGTTCCGACTATGCATTTGAGCTGCAGTGAGATAATGGATGAGTGGGACAAAATGCTCATAGGATCATCTTCAGCATGTGAAGTAGATGTGTGGCCTCACCTTGAAAATTTGACGAGTGATGTGATTTCAAGAACAGCATTTGGCAGTAGCTATAAAGAAGGAAGAAGATTATTTCAGCTCCAAGAAGAACAAGCTCGCTACGTTACGATACTTATACGTTCTGTTTACATTCCTGGTTGGCGGTAATCATCTTGTTTCAACTTTTCCTAGGCTTCTCAGTTTATATAATATTTTAGAATTTAGCTTACTTAAAATAAACAACTCCTAAACGAGAAATAAGCAATGTTGTTTTTACTTAGAAAAATACACATGTTAGGAAGTAAGGCTATATAAACAAGCCAAGTCATTATGAATTTTCAAAATCTTAAACTCGGTTAGTTTAAAGAATTGTCATGCTTGAATCAAGTCAAGCCTATAAATTATAGGTTAGTTTTAGGCTCAAGCTTAGATTGTTTTGCTAAACAAGTCTTATGTCGAACTCAAATTCAACTTGTTTACAAGTCAAGTTTAAAATAAAGTTCAAGTAGAGACTAGGAAGCTAATTGTACAAAATTTAAAAATATAAATAAATAGAAGGTTGAATAATGAATAACAATTATATTATATACTTATATTACATAAATTAGCTTTCATTTTTAATTACATTATATATATATGTATATATAACTCATAATCCAATTTGAAAGCTTCTTTATGAGTTTAAACAAGTTGACCATAAAACTAAATAAATAAGCTTATGGGCCTAAATAGCAACTCAAGCTTGGCTATTTACCAATTAAACTTGAACCGATCAAAACTCGAACTTAAGCAGATTGCAAGCAATTTGGTTTGTCCGCAGCCCTGTTAATGAATACCATGGAAACTTGATCACAAGTTGAACATCTCGTGATCACGTGTCCCTCGTTGATGTCTTAAACCTATCATATAGTTTGTTTCGAAATCTTTAAGGACTGATCAATAAAAGTATATTTTTGAGTGGGTTTTCCTTTTCTAAGTATGATCACACCTTATTGGATAAAGCAATTGTATGGAAGGATAAGAAAATTTTCCTCTTTTGGTTTTTACCTTGAGATATAGTGGTTATTAATTTTATTTTCAAAACATGTATCATCTAGTGAAAGATGAATAAGTGTTTCTTAACAATCCAAAGGTAAGTGCATGTCTCTACAGTAAAGAAAGATTTATTAGTACTAATATATCATATTCGATGAATAAGTGATAAGTATCAATATTATTTTAGTACCTTATAATTAAAATAGTTGGTATTAAAAAAATTAGTTACATATCAAAATTTTATAAGCATATGTACATCATTCATTTATTCATATGGTACGAAAGTAGATCTCTTTTGATTTAGTGCCTGTTGGATCCCTACTGCATTTGTCTTTCTCCACCTACCCTTTCAACTCAAATACCTTTCCAATAGTGAAAATTTTTTACACCCATTCCTATTTTGATTACCAACGAGATTAAGTCAAAACCCAATATGGATTACTTTTGGAATAACTTTATGTAGATTTTTTTATTAATTAAAGATTAATAGACTTTATGCTATTATTGTGATTTGAAATATAGAAAACATGAACTTCTTGTTCGTATTATGCAATGAATAAATTGGATTAATGTGATGTATACCAAGGTTCTTACCTACTAAAATGAATAAGAGGATGAAGGAGATTGATGCAGAAGTTCGGTCTATACTTATGGACATGATCAAAAAAAGAGAGAAAGCCATGAGGCTAGAGAAAATGCAAAAGACTTGTTAGGAATACTCATGGAGTCAAACTCAAATGAAGTAAATGTACAAGGTGGCAACCAAAACATGGGAATGAGCATTGAGGATATAATTCAAGAGTGTAAACTATTTTACTTTGCTGGGAAGGAGACCACCTCTGTTCTTCTTGTTTGGACAATGGTTCTATTAGCAAAGCATCAAGAATGGCAAACTCTTGGAAGGAAAGAAGTTCGAGAAATCTTTGGAGGCAATATACCAGACTATAATGGATTAGGTCACCTAAAAATTGTAAGTACCATGCACCTCATAAAGTTAATACCAATTTTAATTTTAATCATCCAATTTCATGTCATCAAAGATAGTTTCCAATGGTTTGATGTCATATAATTTTACTCACTTCTCATATTTTAAGATAGCGTGGATTCTTTAATGAAATATAATGATAACAATTAGTTTCATGATATCTTTACAGGGCACCATGATTTTATACGAGGTATTAAGGTTATATCCACCTATTGTTGAATTGGCCCGAAAGATTCACAAATCTACCATGCTTGGAGAAATGATACTACCAACAGGAGCGCAGGTTTCCTTGCCAATACTCCTCATTCACCGTGATGTGATCTCTGGGGAAAAGATGCAAATGAATTCAAACCAGAGAGGTTTTCTGAAGGAATTTTAAAGGTAACAAAAGGGCAAGCATCTTTCCTTCCATTTGGATGGGGCCCTCGAATTTGCATTGGCCAAAACTTTGCATTACTTGAAGCAAAGATGGCCTTATCCATGATTTTGCAGCGGTTTGAATTTGAGCTTTCGCCATCATATACTCATGCTCCATATTTGAACCTTATTCTTCAACCGAAACATGGAGCACCAATCATTTTGCGTAAAGCCAAACCGTTTATATAAACTTTCTTTTTACTTTTGCTTTATGATCCACATCACCAAATGATGTCTTAGAGAGGGTTTTTTTCCATTATAAAGAGGAAAGAATGCATGGACATGGAATACTTGATGAGTATTTCTTTCCATTGTTATCATAATTGATTCTATAACTTTTATTTTCATATTTTCCCAGTTTACTAAAATTTTATGGTGTTTCTATTATTACATCATTTGCTAGTTTGTAGTGTTTTGTTCAATTGCTATTCATGTAATTCTTTTCTCAGCTTTAGAATTTGACTTTATATCTTTAAATAGATTTGATTGAGATGGACTAGCTATTTAGTTTAGATAAGCTTCTATTATCCCGTTGATGGGACTGTCTAGAAAATTATCCAACTATTAAAATAAATATAATAATTAAAATAATAACTATTCTAGTGATTCAATCACGGTTGGATATAGTAAATTCTGATGGCCTTAATAATAGAGCTTAGCATATAGGCTAAGGGCTGCGAGCTGACCTATTTAAAAGCAGGCCAAAGTATGTGTGTGTGTGTGTGTGTGTATTAAGAAGAAGAAAAGTTTAGCTATATATAATACATTTTGTGACTATATACGAAAGTAGATTTTACTTAGCTGTACATTAATCACTTTATCTTTGGATTGGCATTTTTAGAACCCCACTAAATATTCATATTATGTTTATTTAATTCTTTAATAAGTGCACATACTTATGGGTATCCATGAAAATTTTGCTTATATCATATAACATAGGCTTGGATTCGCTTATAATAATAACAAGTAGACGACGCACTCGATACGTGTGTAAATAAAATAGTAACTTTTTATAATATAGACTAATTTGATTTGGAATCTATATAAATATTAGTAAATAGTTAGTGATCATTTCAATGCAATACATGTATATCCAGCAATGTTCTCAATAGGTAAAAAATATAACATAACATGTTGGTAATAAAAATACCTTCAAGACAACAATACATTTTTGTAGACATATTTCTCGTGTATGTCCCACACACCATGGGTAGATTTCCTTTCTTAACCAAATCTTTTGTTGATGCCATCGATACTCCACGTAATATTGCTATATAGAGTTGATTTCTTGTGGTGATTGTCCTTCAAGTAATTCATGTTAAATCTCAGGCCAACATCATATATTTGAGATATTATTAATTTTATCTAGAGAAAAAGGGGCAGAACATCATTAAATATGGTATCAAATCTTTAGATTGGTATATAAAGATACATTTAAGCTAAAAAAAGAAAAGACTATATTTATTCAATCATTATTTAATTCTATTCAAACCCTATTTAATTTCGATTTCAGAGATAAAAATATTTTACATCTATATACTAAAAAAGAAAAAGACTATGTCTATTCAACTAGGCTTGTAAGTAAGTTGAGATAGCTCGCGAGTTACTCGAGTTTGACTCTATAAAAACTCAAATTTGACTTGCTTATAATCGAGTGAGCTCCAGTTTGGCTTATTCGAGTGGCTATTAAGTTGAATTCGAGCTTTAAAATACTCAACTCAGTTAGCTCGCGAACTTAATCGAATATTAAATCGAGTTGAGTCGAGTTTGAGTTTATTGAGTATTAAATACTCTTTACAGTTAAATTAATATTTAAGAGAATAATCGAGCTTAATCAAGTCGAGTTTGAGTTTATCAAGTATTAGATCAAATCAAGTTCGAGCTTAAAAATCAAAACTTGATCGAGTTCGAACTTCAAGTTTTTTATTCGATTTGAGTTCGAGCTTAGTACTGTATCGACTCAACTCGACTTAACTCATTTACAGCCCTATATTCAATTCATTTAATTCTATTCAAACCTAATTTAATTTCACGATTTCAGGGATATCAAAAATATTTTACGCTTATATGCTAAAAATATTATGTTAAAAACATTTACATCGGCATATAAAGATACAAGCTTACACTAAAAAGAGAAAAGACTATATCTATTCAACCCTTATTTAATTCTATTTAAACTCTATTTAATTTCATGATTTTAGGATACCAAAAATATTTTACACCCATATGCTAAAAAAGGAAAAGAATATGTTTATTCAATCCCAATTTAATTCTATCAAAACCCTATTTAATTTCATAATTCCAAAGATACCAAATATATTTTACATCTATATGCTAAAAACATTATATTAAAAGCATTTATACTAAAAATATTCACACTAAAGTGGGTGGTTTTGCTTTAATAGTATAGATGATGATGATGATGATGATGATGATGGTTGTGAAGGTGATAGGGACACTAGCAAGAGCCATGTACAATGCTACAAAGATAATAAGAATGACATTATGGGCACAAAACATAGAAATTGTTTTTTATATATAAATAATTAAACTAGAAATAATATTAATCATTAATATATATAACTAAAAAATATTTAAATATTCCAATTTTAACACCAATTAACATAAAAAAAAAAATTAAATTCACTTAACTCGTTTAGTTGTCATGCTAAAGTGGGCAAGCCCGGTTAACTTGCTAGCCAAAATGGGCTAGCTCGACCTGGTTCGCCAAGCCCGTATGACAATGATTTAGGTTCTTGGCTTGATTATAGTCATGACAATGATCTTGCTAGCAAAGCATCAATGATGACAAGCTCATGCAAGGGAAGAAAATATACAAATCTTTAGAGGCAACATGTCAAACTACGAAGGATTAAGTCACCTAAAAATCATAAGTACCATTTCTCATTAAAAAACTTGGAAAGTTGTAGATAAATCTTTATAGATACTTAAAATATGATAACAATTAATTCCATCACATCTTTATAGGTAACTATGCCATTGTATAAGGGACTAAGGTTATATCCATTATAACTCAGTCAATATATCAATAGATATTATTTAAATGTACTATCTCAATTTGCGTGTTAAAGATCAAATGGATGAATTGTTTAAAATAGATTTTTGGATCTATTGAGTTATTAGATCATTGTGATGGTGATATATTTTTGCTTTAGAGTTTCGGACTTTATCTAATTCATATGATATCTTAGGGTTATTGAATCATTATCTGGTTTCGTTCAGGGTTTGATCTGTTGAGTTATAAGATTTGTTTGATCTGATCTAAAATTTCTATGGCTTGGGTCCAATCAAATACGGTTTAGGATTTTAGTTTCAATGGGAGTTCTAGGGTTCATGATGTGTTTGATTTATTTTCCTTATTTTCTAATTAGTTTTCTGATATGATCTTGGTTTACATTATTTAATTGATATTGTCATATATTCTTGATTTTGCTTTTTTGTGCATTTTTTATTATAATTATCTTGATATAGTATTTTTCGTATCAAGTGATTTGTCAGATATGTAGTTCGTGCCAATAATTGTAAGTTTTCTTAGATAATTAGCCTTAGGGTCTTATTATATTATAGGTTGTATTGATATTATGATTATATATATTATTACTATAATTGTTAAATTATAGTGGTACTTATTACGTTTACAATATTGGATAAGAATCACATAGCATTGTTGATAAGTTATCATGATTACTGTAATATTAGTACTAAAATAACTATGGTATTTATAATTAATATTATTAACTTATCAAAATTATTTTAATATGCGGATCAAGTATAGTATTATTATTTATCATATGACAAAATGTATATTGTTAGTTACAATATACTTTTGATATTATTAATACCACTATTATAAATTGAAATAATAGTTTATCATATACTTATTATATATCATGTGCCCAAGATAACTATATGATTAAATTAATAATGTAGAATATTTTATGGGTATTAATTTTAAAGCTTTTTATTTTATTATAATTTTTTGTTTTATACTTTGGATATTTTCTTATGTAATAACTCATTTATATGATTTTAGTAACTTCCAAGGGTTTCACTTACTGAAGAAGGTGATGATATTAGTTTTTTAAGGGGTTACAATCATTTTTAACTATAAATCTATAAGATAATTACTTATGATTATTTTAGAAATTTACTTGTTAGACGTTATGTAATTCTACATATTAGATAAATCTAGAGCTATATCTATCCTTATTTGTTGAAGTTAAGGTTTTGCTTAGTGATTTATTACGTTATTCTTTTTTAAGAATTTTCATGGCATATTTATTATTATTTTTAATTATTTTTCGAAATTGATTGATAGTTCTTTTAAGTTTTATTAGAGCCTTAATAATCACTTCATTAATTTCTTGATTTATCATCTCTCATTGATTACAAAAACTTAAAAGAAATTTTGTTAATGACAATTTAAATTTCTTAAATTATAATTAAACCATTTATATTTTAATATTCTTAAATCGTGGCAAAAATAAAAAATCAGGAGTGATTTTTGCCACTTTTCCAAAAGCTTTTTCAAGATTTTATATCATATTCCTATCAATTATCAAATTCATGTTGTGTAAAATTAGGGAGTTTACACTCACCAATGATAGTATTTAAATGATCCCTTTTAAAAAAGCATTCAATTTTACTTAAGCAGTGATAATGACATTTATTGCCTAGGATAAAAATCTTCGATTTTTTTAAGTCAATGGGGTATTTCCCACCACTTGACTCCCTTATGTGAGTTACTAGGGAGGTAATCTTTGTTAACTACAATGGCTCATAACGCGCCTAAGAATCAATATCTTACCAGTCAGCAGAAACTTTTGAATTACCCCTTGTAGACTTTATATTGTGAAGTCCTGAATCTCATATGAACTCGAAGATGATCATCACATACGCCATCATGTTAGGGCATTGACTAGGCTTAAGGCATAAAAGCTAAGATGATGCCATGACATTACCTTGGCTTAAGGCATGGAAGGAAGCCGGATGCCACGACAGTGCCTGGGCTTAAGGCATAAAGATCATGATGCCAGGGTATTGCCTGAGCTTAAGGCTGGAGATCAAGATGGTGTCAAGGCATTGCCTGGGCTTAAGGCGCAGAATCCACAATGCCAAAGAGTTGCCTGGGCTTAAGGCATGGAAGACAAGATGATGCTAGGGCATTGCGTAGGCTTAAGTTGTGTAAGCTAAGATGATGTCAGGGTATTGCTTGGACTTAAAGCACGGAAGCCATGACACAAAACATGTGTTGAAGATGGCCCATTAAGTAGGATTCTCGCATTCCCGACTTCAAATGTTGCTTACTACTCGACTACGACCTGTGGTAATGTTGCCTATGCGTTTACTCTCTAAGGTATGTTCACCTTAGTTGTTAGAGAGTTAGTTAACTATGATGGAGAGACAGCTGGTTGAAATGAAAAATGTTCACATCATTTATACATGGTTTTCTTGCATGATACGCATTATCTATGCACTAGGAGTAAGGTTGTCATTGATAGGATTGTAGGTGTTTCTCAAGTGCTAGCATGATTTATTTGATCATGTCAAGGTTGGTTTTATTACCATATTATACATGCTATTATTGAAGTTAGTTGTTTACTTCTTGGAGTTGCCATCACAAGTATGTCAAATTCCATAGTCACCAAAATATAGATGTAGGGTTCTTTCCTGATAGTGGTTACACACGCACTGTAGATCTTATGCCTAGCATGTGACTTTAGATTGTTGCGAAGGAGATAACACTTGATGATCAAGATGGTTTAGAGAGAATGATGGGAATGTGGAATGAACAGTCTTAGTGTCTCGAATGCATGAGTGATAGATAAGAGAGCTTGTAGACTTCACGTGTTAACTTTATAGTTCTTGAGCAGTTGGGAGTAGAAATTGATTGACTTGTCTTGTTTGATCTTTCTGAACAGAGCCTCTCTAGATTGATGTTTGTCTTCTCTCTTCGAAAGTCTGAATGAGGAGGAATGGTTGAGTATTTATAGTCACTTGGCATGGATGACAACTATCAAATCACCTTAGTAATTGACGGATGAGATGGATTTAGCACAATTCATGGCTATCCTGAATAAGCTCCTCATGGGTCAAGATCAATATCCATCTCCTATGTGCATGAGCCTACCAAAGAAAGGTCAGATGTAGTGAACCGGTACAACTATCCATGCTTTAAGTCCACTAAGCCAAATCTCCCCAAACTATCCAAACGATTGAACCGGATTCAAAAGACCTTGTCACTAAACTCACGAATAAAGTCCAAATAAATATATAATAATATATATTTTAAGTGCATTTACACCATGAAAATCTACCATAGTATGTGCACATGCTTGTTTGAAATAATCATCCTTATTTATTAAAACTATGTAACATATTGATCTATATTATATTGCTCTAGTTTCATGTTGGTTGTTATCATGAGAAGCGATCATTAACCTCCAATGTTAAAGAAAATGATCACTGGGGCTAAGGTTAGCATGTTAAATGATCTAAGGTTAACATGTTATGTGACTATGTGTCAACATTGCACATAAATTGAAAATAAATAAAAGGTCAGTACATTAGCAAATGACAAATCGTAACAATATAAGTGACATTATTTGTAACAATGGTTTTACCCTAAAGATATAAGTTTATATTCATTTATCACCAAACTAAAATATATTGGGTGGTATGTGTATGTAATTGGATGAACTACTAATTGCACTATGTGATTAAGATGAAAGAGATTGATGCAGAAGTAATGTATGCATAGGTTCTTACCTACTAAAATAAACAAGAGGATGAAGGAGATCCGTGTGGAAGTATAGACTATACTCATGGACATGATCCAAAAAGAAAGAAATTAACAAAGGTTAGAGAAAGTCCAAAAGACTTGTTAAGCATGATAAAAAAAATCTAATCAAATGAAGTCACTGAACATGAAGACACTAGAATGAGCATCGAAAAAGTGATTTAGGAGTGTAAACCTAGCATGATCACAACAACTGTTATTCTTACTTTGACTATGATTCTATGACCTGAGCATTAAGAATGGAAAGCTCATGCCAGGAAAGAAATTCATCTAAGCTTCGCAAGCAACAAACCAGATTACAAAGGATTATGTCAATGAAAAATTGTAAGTACATTTCTCATATTTAACAACTTTAATAGCCTAGAGAAATATGAAAATGGATCCTCTTTGTTGTTTTTCTCAATTTCATTATTTACCTTCTTAAAATGCTATTTAAAACTATAGGGAAGAAGATGATGCTATAATGATGTTCAACTTTACACTTGATACTCTTTTACTTTAAAATGTTGAAAAAGAATTAAAAATTGAGTATTCAAATTGTGTCCACACTAGAATTTTCATCATACCAAGGTGCTGAATAATCTAATAGTATATATTACAATTAATATTTATATCTTAGTTAGTTTTTCCATCATGATTCTACTGTTGTTTGATTCATATCATTCGACATAGTGTAGATAATTTAAAATAGTTCTTTTTTTTCATAATTAGTGGTTAGGGCGTTTAAAAATCAAAAGAATTCATTAGTATTAATACATATATATGTGGATTAGTGGCGGTTAAGCACTAAAATTTTTTTTTTTCTTTTTTTAAGCAAGAAACGATAGTAGTGTAAAATTTTAAGAGTGATTCACATCTTAAAATTTTGTTGGTACTTCCATGGGCTATTAATGAAACTGAGAGACTGTTAATACTGTGGAAAATTTTTCCAGCACAAACACGTGACGTTGAAAAAATTTCCATGACCATACATTCAAATGAGAAGTCCAACTGCATGTACCGGTGGAGAAGGAGAAAGAGAAGTGTGAATAATTTCAAAAGGATCCAAACATTGAATTAGATCATTACGGACGTCAGTCGCGTGCCCATGCAACATAGGAAGGGGCAAATAAAAATCATCAAGAAAACAGACAAGATTTCAGATAATGATCGAATTTTGAACATTCGGCCATATTTCTCTTTGGAATTTCCTCCTCCTATAGAAGGGCTTTTTGCTTGGCTCAACCAAGTAAAAATATATACTAATCTTCACAGTAAAAATGAACTGGCTATGGTGGACGCCAAAGAAGCAGAGCAAGGTCTCAATGACAAACCCTACCGTATGATGGTTGTTGATTTGAAAGAGGAAGCTGTCCTGATGAAACAAGCTATGCCCAAAAAAATAAAATAATATATTCGTTGGTCATGTGTGTGCGCGGATAGTAAATCATTGGCCCAACTACATATAGCATATGATAATTAAATAATAATGAAGTTGAGATGTTATGCGGTATTAATAATTTGTTTGTGACCAAAATTACAAATTCGATGGATAATGATGAATTTATAAACATCTTTATTTATTTATTTATTGTTGATCAAGTATCTTTTTTCTTTTTTTTTTTTTTCTGGCCATCTATCAAGCATCTATTTATTAAATTTTTTTAAGAAGGCACAACTAATTGTATCAACTTATATATATATATATACACACACATACATAAAGTTAAAACGAGTATGACACTCTAACCAAAATAAATTTGTAATTAAGTATTAGTTTAAGATATTAAATAATCTGTGAGACTGATAAAAAAAGGTAATAGAACCTTGGAATTTTCCTAAACAGGTAATAAGTAATTCAAGGAAATACAACTATGTCTATCCAATATGGAAACTGCGAGGGACACTATTTGAACACGATTATGTCCCTTCTTGTGTCACTATTTGCTAAATGAATCCTTTTTTTGAAGTACAACTATGTCTATCCCGCGTCAATTTTTTTGAACAACTTAGACACAGTTGTGCCATGCTTGATCACTTGCTTAAATGCTTTATTTTTACTCAAATTACTTCCAAAGTGTGAGAAACTTGGTCAAATCCGTTCTTTTACTTAAATTCACATTTGGAAGTTTTAAATAAATTAGTTTATTTGATATTTGAAGTGCTTTTCATGATGCTATTCACAAAAATAACCAAATTAAGCACACTTGACCACTTATAATTAAGGGTCAACTTGTGCTTATCACAAGGCCACTGGTGCAATCAACATTGAATGCGAGATAGGCCTTGTAACCTTTGGGTAGTTCAAACGGTTGATGGTTAACCAACATCTACTAACTAAAGTCCTTCAAACTCTTCCCACAAAAAAAGTTGAATATAGATATCACTATGTTTGTTGGGTGATCTAGACTCAAAGTCAAAATAAATCATCATACGTTGTTCCTTCATGCACTTTAGGAAGGAGGGATTGTATGCAAATAAAAGTACTAGATATAATGTAAATTGTACTTAAGTTACTTAATGGGTTGAACCCATTAGTTTCTAGTAACCTAAAATTTTGAGGTTAGATACCAAACCTTGGAAAATGCCGAAGCACTTTAATTAAGGCCCTCTTCTTTTGTCTCAATTGAACAATCCTCTTAAATACATTGCACACGGGGCAATTGTCCATGTTCACTAACTCTTTAAAAAGGACACAATCATTCTTACATACATGGATTACATTTGCAACCATGTCCAACTAACTTAGCATTCCCTAAGTTCTTAGTAGGAGAGGGCAATCTATTGTCATTCCATAGGCATACTCTTGAAAGTGAGACATAATTATTAAAATTCCACATAAATTGGTTGCCACCAACTTTTAAATTCATCATTTCCATTTATAGCTAGTAGCAATAAGAACGTAGAACATCTGAGTAGATTGACACTCCACTTCTTCGAACAACTATGTCCACCTACTGTAGTCCACACCATTTGTATTATCCCACAACAGGGTCACCATCATCATTTGCACCATAATTTATGACTACATGTTATAATATTTTCTAATTAGCCATGCCGTCAAACACTGGACCTTCGTCCACTTTCACATCTACACTCCTTCATCCCTAAATCTAGCCCTATAAGGTCGTCATCTAATAGCTTTTGCTAGACATCATTATAATCTGATTCCATTTAAGAGAGTCAGTCTAATTTTTTGTTCTTGGGAACCACTGGTTTCCTAGTTTGGTTTGATTCCTTAGGATCTAAGAATAATGATATTTAAAAATAATAATAATTACAGTTGATTTAAGTAAAAAATTGCAAAAAAAACTATTAATTTGAAATAAATTTGGGCCTAAAATTAAAAAATTTTTTTAGACCACTAGTCGAAAACAATTTTATATTAATGCAGTTATTCGTATAAAAACATTCCACTTTTACCTGTAATGTTAGTAATATGGGATTAAAATATTCAAGATGCAACTAAATCCCACAACATAAAAAACAAGTCCCACTGTTAAGAAAAAAAGTTTAATTTAGTAAGAGTCTTTATAAGCTCAATAACACATGATTTTAGTATATTTATTGCTTATGTTGTATCTTGAATAGGAAATAAACTTCTACATTCATGTAAAATAGTTTAATATTTGTTTTATATTATAATTATTTTTTTTTTTTTCCTTTTTTTTTTTTTATGACTTGGAACCGCTTATTTAACCAGTTCCGCAATTGGGTTAGGCATTCTAGAGGGTTGAACAAGCTAGACCCACTGACCTACCTTCTCTAGTATAGTTCCCACCTTTAGAACCGCTGGTGGCAAGTTAGGATGGTTTTCTATTTGAAACTGACCCATTATGATGTATTGTTTTGGCTACTCTCCATTATATGTTGATCTTTGAGTAAATCCAAGTCATTCCCCTGCAAGGAAATACACCTCGATATAAAAAAAAAAAAAAAATTAAGGTCCCTTGAAAAGTTTTAAAATTATACAAATACCCATTTTTTTTAAAAAGTCAACAATTACACTTCCCCCCACCCCACCAAAAAAAAAAACAAAAAAAAACTGTGGAGCCTACATATATCATTAAATGATTGCTTATGTGTCTCTTACAATATATTTATATATATCATTGAATGGTTGTTTATGCATCTCTTACAATATATTGATATAAGTTTTTAAAACAACATAAAAATTATGAATCATTCAAAGGATTTTTTTCTTAATAAGAAATTGCTAATGGCATATTTCCCAAAAAAATTTTGTTAATAACAATTTGCTAAAGAAATATTTCTCAAGTTAAAAGAAAAAAAGTATCGTAAGCAAAAAGCCAAGCAAAATAAGGATATTATGGTAAACAAATACATGTGCCAATTCAAAACCTCAAATATAAGAAAAACTTAACCTCAAATAACTCCAAAAGATAACAAAACAAATAAAAAATATATCAATATATATTTTAATAATTCTTTAATTACATAATTATTGGCTTCATGAGTCCTTTCATACATACAAAAAGGGATTCTGTTATCCAACGACTCCAATAAAAAATTAAATGTCATGTATCAAACCAGGAAATTTTTCTGAATTAAATTGTATGGTTAAATTCAAAGTGAAAGAAAAAAAAAAAAAGGAAAAATTACATTTTATGTGGTTTAGTCTGATTTAGGTACTCCCAGTTGGTGATTTTGTAGGAGAATTAGTGTGACCAAAATTTTTTTTTTTCGGAGGTCATCTTAATAAAAGTATATTCCTATTAGATCTCAAAGATTTAATTTTAATAAATCTTCATTTATCTGGTTAACATGAATCTTTTACAGTTATTAAAATTAAGTTTTTCCTGTATTTGAGGTTTTTGTTTGGGACATGAATTTGCTTATTGCAATACCCTTGTCTTGGCTTTTTGCTTATGACATTTCTTTTTAATTTGGGAAATATTTCTTTAGCACTTTGCTATTAACAAAAAAAAAAAAAATCGAAAAAATATTTCTTTAACAATTTGTTATTAAAAAAAATCCTTTCAATAATTTATAATTTTTATGTCGTTTTAAAAACTTGTATCAATATAATTATGAGTGTTTTTTTTATAAGTTTTGATTAAATAAATATGGAGTGGCATTTGTTTATTTTTTTTTATATGTATTTATTATAAGAAGGACATAAGCAACCATGGTCTATTTAGGTACATGGTTTCATATCATTTGGTATCATTTTCAACTGAATCAATGCAGATATATCAATAAAAAATTAATATTTTACTCATAAACTGACAAATCGAATCGATTAATATAGATTTAATACAAATAGATATCCGACAATCCAAAAAAAAAATCCAACGTTTACGCGGATGTGGCACAACCACCTCCACGATATGCCTAATCCCGTCCAAGTATCCCCTAGGGGCTAGAAGCTTTATCACATGTCCTTGCCATGTTCGTGGCGTCATTTCTATATAAGTTGGATTTAGGATTTACTGCCAGAGGATAATTCACGTATGTTAAATACTCATAGTTTCTAAATTTTTTGCCAAAAATTTAATTTTTCCTTTACATAACATATATATTTAAGCTGATAGTTACATTCCGCATGTCCTTTTAAGACAGAAATTTTTTTTTAATTATTTTCTAATCCAAAAAGATTGATTTCATTTAACCCAAAAAAAAAAAAGCTTTGGGAAACTCGATATATTTTTTTCCTTAAAAAACCACGTTTCCCTACAGCAAAAGAAATTAATCCATGGCGGACCAAAGAATCAACCTGAGAATGGGACAGGTTTTGTAAGGCGAGAATTCATGTTCATATTTTAGTTGGTTTCTCCATCACTATTCCTGTTGCATGCTTAATTTATGTCGATTCAACATGGTGTTAACTGTTAATAACATGAAATTAATACGGTTTTGATGGGTGGCATGGAATAAAAGCCCAAAAAAGGCAAAAAATAAATAAATAAATAAATTTCAACATCACCGATGACGGGACAACGGACAAAGACAACCGAATTACCTTGGACAACACGTCCAGACGAAAAGTCCAAGGACGTGCAGAAGAAGAAAGCGACGTTGTAACTTGTAAGTACTAAAATAATGGCTTCAGAAAGGTGTCAAAATCCAATTAGGTCATTGCGGACGTCAATCACCTGCCCATTATCATGCCACACAAAATGGCAGAAAATGTTTCGGAAACCCCTACGTGTAACGAACAAGTTCTTAGAAAAATTGTCTTATTTTGCACTTCATTTAATTTAATTTTATAAAAAATCCAAATAAATTTTAAGCTAATAAAGGATGTTTCTTGAAGGTTTTTCTTTTATACATACTTTAATATTGCCCTTCGTTTGCTATTTACAATTATTATCTTAATAGTCTAATAATATTAAAATTGATATTTCAAATGTCATGGATGGGAAAGGCACTTATACAAATACTAACCGTTGTGGCCCCGTGATATGAGTGCAAAAAAATGAAATAAAATTGTAAAATGATAGATAATTTTAATAATAATACAATAATTAAAATTAATTCTTATACATAATTCTTTAAAAAGTTAGAAAGTGTAGGCATAGCATTATAACAGAAAAACTAGAGTGGAAGCATTGGTAGTTATAGGACAGAAAAATGTGAAAAGTGAAAGTTATAAAAGAAGTCTAATAGAAGAATAGGCCGTATGCAAGAGAAAAATGTGGAAGTAGGAGTTATATATAAAAAAAAAATTATAATTTTATACTAAATGGTTGGTGTTTATTAACTTTATAATTAATATTTTAATTATTAAGATAATTAATATTTTAATTATTATATTTATTTTAATAATTAAATAATTAAAAAAACGATCCCATCGATCATGTAAGCTCCCATTTCATATAAGGAATGAACAAAAGCAAGTAAAAATGATTTGACTTTTAAAACCCATCCATATCCTTATCTATAAAGAAAGGTTCCTTAGCTCGATGCTATCTATAAAAGGTTCCTTAGCTTATTAGTATGTGCAGCGGAAAACCAGCACTAATCTTCACCGGGAAAAAATGGAATTATCAATACAGTCTGTTGCACTTGCCATCTTCTTTGTTGGACTCTTGACATGGATATGGAGAATAGTGAACTGGGTATGGTGGACACCTAAGAAACTAGAGAGATGTCTCAAGCAGCAAGGTCTCAAAGGCAACCCCTACCGTGTCATGGTTGGTGATTTGAAAGAGGAAGCTGCCCTGTTGATTCAAGCTATGCCCAGATCCATCGATTTGTCGGATGATATTTCTCCTCGTATCCTACCTATGAACTTCAAGAACGTCAAGAATTATGGTACGTCTTTTTTCCTTTTTTCTTATGTGTGTGTGTGTGTGTCTGTGTCTGGATGAGCAGTAGATCTTTCAGCCCAACTAGCGCATGATATTTCAATATATTCACGTTTAATATGTTTTCTGACTATTAAGAATTCATTTTATCCCAAATCTTAAGGAATTTGATCGGACACTGACGGAATTATAAACTTTTTGTCTTAAAGGTCAACGATATAGTGATTAAAATCCTAAAAAATCCTAAAGTTATGTAAGACTACTTGAAACAGGATTAGCTTCTAAAAGTAACCAATTAAGCTATATGAACGTGTAACACTCCAACCTATTAATAGCTTACCATCAAGTCAACAAGATTAATGATAATTTCACTCACTCCATTTAAAATTCCTTAATTAATGTTGATTTAGTATTTACTATATTTGCCTTATAAATCATTGTTATTTCTCCCTATCACGTTTTATTTGAATCACTAGGATATCATAATAGGATTTATTAGGAGGATGAAAATCTATGTTTATCATATGTCGTTGTCACATCATGTCATTACGATATATCATATACTATTCTAGCTCACTACTAGAAAACTTGTATTTAGAGACAGAAAATTTACGACGAAAAATTTCTGTCTCTAAAGAAATGAATCAGAAACAGATTTGCGACAGATTTGTGATGACATAAATTATGAATAATCTTCTAATTTTTATATGCTTTTACGATGGAATTTGCGACGGATTACACATTGATTTGTGACGGAAATTTTTCCGTTGTAAATTTGTCTCTGATTTTAAAGGGAAATAAATTATTTTAGCGCCAATTTCTATTTTTAAAATTCTGTTTCAAATTTGTCTCTAAACTAAATTATTACATATATATAAATAATTATGTTTAAAATTTAGTTTTAATTATACATATATAATATAATATATATAAATGTGCATTATATAGTAAGGACATATATTATATTTTTAAATTAATTTTATTATATAATAACTATAATATGTATAATCATATGTTATTTACAACTAATTATATATCTTTTATTTATAATATATTTATTATTACATTACATATTTATATATTATAAAGTATAAATTAAAATAATACTTAAAATATAAATATTATATTTATTATATATTTTTTACATAATAACTTATATAAAAAAATCAAAATATACAACTTAATAAAATAGTGTATAACAATAATATGATATGTTATATACAAGTAATATCATAAAATACTACTTAAAAATAAAGTATATTTCAATAATAAAATATGTAAAATAAAATAATTAATATAAAATGTAAACTTAGTATATTTAAACATATACATATATAAAAATAATATATTATATTTTATAATATATTAATAAAAAATATATAGTCATATTATTTATAATTTTTATTATATATTTAATTATGACTATTCATATGTTTTTTAATATAAAAAATTTTATTATATATATCTTACATGATTTATATTTACATACTATATTTTATTTAAAATATAATAACATATTTGGGGAAAAATAATATACTATGTAAAAATATAGTATATTTAAGTAATAAAATATATAATATATAATAATTAGTTAAATATATTTAAATTGATATTATATATATTTTATTAATATATTAATGAAAAATATATTTTAATATTGTTTATACTATATTGTAATTTATTAAGTGTAACAAAATGATATAAAAAATAAACACATTAATTAAAAACATAAAATTTATTAAGTTAATATAAAATATTAAATAAGTAATGTAAAAAGTATAATTATAATATATACTATTAAATATATATAAATTTATATGTATAACATTATTTATATTTACATAATATATAATATTTTTTTAATAATAATATCATATTTGGAAAAAAACTATAATATACTACTGAAAATATTATATATTTATAATAAATATATAATTTAAAATAATTATTATAAAATGTAAACATTGTATATATTAATATTATATGTTATTTTAATAAAATATTGATGAAAAATCCTTAATAAATAGGTAAAGTGAAATTATAAAATAAAAATAAATTATAAAATATATGTAAATGTTTTGTAGTTATAATATTGTAAATTGTGATATCTCTTAAATAAATAGTAGTTGAACTTTACTCATGAAGATAAGTGTGCTTAGTATGTAGCATCCAATGATGGGTGACCTCCTGAGAATGACAAATAGGAGGTAAATGTGTATTTTTTTAATAATTTGTCTTAGAATCAAAGACAGATTTGCGATGGAATAATTTTATTTAATATTTACTAATTAGATATTTAAAAATTACTAATTATAAAACAGTGATAAATTTGCAATAGAAATTCCGTAGCAAATTTGCGATGAAAAATAAACCTATTTCTAAAAGAATTAGCGACGATGATTTTTGAGACAGAAATTTGCGATGGAAAATCTGTCTCTAAAAGTTTTTACGGACAGATTTTTTACTTTCAGAGACAGAATTTTTTTGTCTCTAAAACTAAAATTTCTTGTAATATACGGATGAGGACGATAGATATTGAATCGGTAGTCTAGAACGGCCCAATATTGTACAAAAACCTATAGACAAGTAAGCATATGAAAAGATGACTCTGTTTGGAGAAAATTTCAGGCCTTTGGACTGGAACAAGCTAATAAATAAAGTTTGGAAATTGAAAATGCAGGAAAGGACACTTACACATGGTTTGGTCCAACGCCACGAGTCAATATCATGAAACCTGAACTGGTTAGGGATGTGTTTACCAGGTTGGATGACTTTGAGAAGCTTGATTCAGGGAACCCACTAGCGAGGCTGCTGGCCAAGGGTATTGTATCCTACAATGGTCAGAAATGGGCCAAACATAGAAAGATTATCAACCCAGCTTTTCGTTTCGAAAAAATAAAGGTATCAATTAATTTAACCATTTCTTGTCAGTGTTTTATAGTTTAATGACATCATTATGGTTTCTCAAATGAAGGAATATATATTCGATCTTTCCTAAATGATGTCAAGCATTTTTTATTGGTAACCTTTGTTTTTTTAAGAGATACATCAATTTCTGAAGTAGGTATGTAACATAGTAGAAGTTTTCATCTAATGTTATGTTGATGTAATATTTTGTAAGATTTACATTATAATTGTTTTTGGAGGGGGATTCATTGTCTAATTTAAATTTTTCTTCCCATTGGCTTGATATTTTATTGGCTAAGGCGAACTTGTCTCGAAACTAATGTTTTTGTAGGGATACCACTTAGACTAACCCAAATATCCTTTTTTCTTTTTTTTTTTTCAATGATTAATGAATTCTCTTAGTTATCAAATTTTCAAAAATAATGTTTTTGGTAAAACAAAGGGGCACACTAATTCCCTTATTGTATGTATATCTATAGAGCATGGTTCCAACTATGCATTTGAGCTGTAGCGAGATAATGGATGAGTGGGACAAGATGCTTCTTGGAACATCTTCAGCATGTGAAGTAGATGTGTGGCCCTATCTTGAAAATTTGACAAGTGATGTGATTTCGAGAACAGCATTTGGTAGCAGTTATAAAGAAGGAAGAAGATTGTTTCAGCTTCAAGGGGAACAAGCTCGATACGTCATGATACTTGCACGTTCTGTGTACATTCCTGGTTGGCGGTAATCATATCTTGTTCGAACTTTTTCTGGGCTTCTCATTTTATATAATGTTTCAGATTTTAGCTTACTCGAAATAAGCAAATCTTGAGCAAGAGACAAGCCATGCTGTTTTTACTTGGAAAAATATACATGTTAGGTAAGGCTATAAGCAGGTTAAGTCATGTTGAGCTTTCAAAATCTTAAGCTAAGTTTGTTTAAGGAATTTTCATGCTAGAATCAAGTTAAGCCTAAAAATTACAGGTTTGGGCTTGAGCTCAAGCTTTACTTATTTAGCAAAACAAGTTATGTATCTGGCTTAAGCTTAGGTTTTACAAATCGAGCTTGAGATTAGCCAAGCTTTAAATAAGCTACATTCAAGTAGAGATGAAGTTAAAACTAAACTAGGAAGCTATTTATACAAAATTAATAAATATACAAATAAATAGAAGGATGTATAATGAATAAAGATTATATTATATATAAATTATTATAAGCTTGCTTGAAAGCCTCTTGATGATGAGTTCTAAACGAGTTGATTGCAAAATGAAAAAAGTAAGCTCATGAGCCTAAATAGGAGCCCAAGCTTGAGCGAGCAAAACTCATACTCAAACAACAGCTTACAAGTAATTTAGTCCATTGGCAACCCCATTAATGAATAACATGGAAACTCGGTCACAAGCTATGCATCCTGTGATCACGTGACTTTCGTTTATGTCTTTCCCGTGTCATGCATTTTGTTGTTAAATCTAGAAGGACCGATCAATATAAGTATATTCTTGAATGGGTTTGCTGAAGTTAGAAAAGGAAAACTTTTTGCCTTTTTAAAGTTTGATTGCACATTATTGGACAAAGCAATTGTATGGAAGGATAAACAAAATTTCTCTTTTGGTTTTACCCAGAGATATAGTGGTTATCAATTTTATTTTGAGAACATGTATCATTTAGTGGAAGATGGATAAGTGTCTCTTAACGAACGGAAGGTAAATGCATCAAGCCATTAGAAATCTATGCATTAAAGGAATTGATAAAGTGCCTCTATAGTAAAAAAAAAGATTTATAGGTACTAATAAGTTTTATGTTTGGGTAAATGATCTGTAAGTGCCAACATTATTCTGGCACCTTGTAATTATAATACGTGGTTTTTAAAAAGATTACTTGCATGTAAAAATTTTATATACACACACACACACATTACAGATCAATTCATATGGTACAATTGCACCTTCAAAGCCTCTTTTCCCTGAGATACATGATCACTTGGTCCATCAATATAATAGATCTCTTTTGGTTCAACGCCTACTGGATCCATAGTGCATTTGTCCTTGTGCACCTACTATTCAACTCAATTACCTTTCCAATAATGAAATATGGAAATTTTTTTAAACCTATTGTTATTTCACTTATCAGCAGGGTTAAGTCGATATGTTTTACTTTTGGAATAAGTTTATGTATTATATATATGTGTGTGTGTGTGTGTCTATATCGAAGATTAATAGACTTATGCTGTTGAAATACAGAAAATGTGAACTTTCTGTTTATTTATACAATGAGTGACATGGACTAAAGTGATGTATATCCAGGTTCTTACCTACTAAAATGAACAAGAGAATGAAGGAGATTGATGTGGAAGTGCGGTCTATACTTATAGACATGATCAACAAAAGAGAGAAAGCCATGAAGCACGGAGAAAGTGCAAAAGACTTGTTAGGATTACTCTTGGAGTCAAACTCAAATGAAGTAAATGTACAAGGTGGCAATCGAAACGTCGGAATGAGTATTGAGGATGTGATTCAGGAATGTAAATTATTTTACTTTGCTGGCAAAGAGACAACATCCGTTCTTCTTGTTTGGACAATGGTTTTGCTAGCAAAGCATCAAGAGTGGCAAGCTCGTGCGAGAGAAGAAGTTCGAGAAATCTTTGAGGCAATATACCAAACTATGACGGGCTAGGTCACTTGAAAATTGTAAGTACCACACGTCTCATAGAGTTAAGACCAATTTTAATTTTAATCATTCGATTTCATGTCGAATTCATCCACTACAAGAAAATTGTGCACTATGATAATTCATTAAAGATGGTTTATCATTAATTTCTTACTGCCACCATTCTAAGTAGTAATTCCATTTTTACTGAGCATCTCCAAACAACAATTTTTCTTTGATTATAATAACATAGCTCATCTGTTAGGCTAATTGACCTATAAGAAATGGCTATAAATGTATCTTTCATTGCATTAACCTCTTATGTATCTTTCATAAATATCTCATAAATGATAACGGTTTAAAGAAGGATGTACTACAATAGCAAAATACATTTTGAGGTAGTTTTGATTAACAAATCGCTACTACTATTAATAACAGTCATATATTCTTGCAAGAAATTGTATGGTTATTGTGAAATAGCATGTGTAGTGGGGCAATAATTAATAAAATGTCACTTAAATTTTGTATTACAATGTTACCTTGCTTTTATAATAGATCATGAGAAACTCACTTCTCATATTTAAGATAATGTGGTTTCTTTTAAAGATGGATAATATGATAACAATTAATTTCATGATATCTTTGTAGGTTACCATGATTTTATATGAAGTACTAAGGTTATATCCACCTATTATTCGATTAGCCCGAAAGATTCATAGTGCCACCATGCTTGGAGAAATGATACTACCACCTGGAGCTCAAATTTCCTTACCAATCCTTCTCATTCATCGTGATTTTGATCTTTGGGGCAAAGATGCAAATGAATTCAAACCAGAGAGGTTTTCTGAAGGAATTTTAAAGGCAACAAAGGGGCAATCATCTTTTCTTCCATTTGGATGGGGTCCGAGAATTTGCATTGGCCAAAACTTTGCATTACTTGAAGCTAAGATGGCTTTATCTTTGATTTTGCAGCGGTTCGAATTTGAGCTTTCACCATTATACACCCATGCTCCATATTTGAATCTTACTCTTCATCCGAAACATGGATCACCAATCATTTTACGTAAAGCCAAACCTTTTGTGTAAACTTTCTTTCTACTTTTACCTTCTTATCTGTAGCACCATAGGATGTCTTAGTCTCTTAGGGAGCATTCTTTGTCACCGTAAAGAGGAAATAATGTGTAGGAATGCTTGATAAATATTTCTTTCCATAGTTATCATAATTGGTTTCTCACTCAATAAGCTTCTATTTTCATATTTTACTGGTTTATTAAAATCTTATCTTGTTTCTATTATCACATCATTTGCTAGTTTGTAGTGTTTTGTTCAATTTCTTTTTATGTAATTGTTTTCAAGTTTTAGAATTTCATTTTATACCTCTAAATAGGCCTGGTTGTGATGAACTTATTTAGTTTGGTAAATAAAATAAAATTTTAAATTTTTTACTCTCCCCTTGAAGTTATTAAGAATTATTGAATTCTTATTGCATTAATAACTATTAGCTTAGTAGTCCTAGGTAGAGCTTTTTATAACTTATGTTTCTAATTTGCTGATCAGCCAATATAGGTTTTCACATATATATTGGGTTCTTAGTTTGCTAACCAATGGTCAAGATTTCTCTTCAATGGATTCATGTGTTCTTTGATTTTGCATATCTTATCATTTGATATTAAAGCTTTTGAATTTAAAATTAAATTTACTATATATATATATATATATATACGTATATACGTATCGATTTATGATTTGGTGAATCATTCCATCTCCTAATTCTATATCCAGTTCAATTTAAAGGATGGTAATTAATATCAATTATGAATTCATTCATATCCTTTTCCTTTTGTTCTTTTTCATCAATTTGAAAAAAAAAATGAAAAAATGAAAAACCAAAAAAAAAAAAAATCATGTGCGCTTTGGTCGTCCTTGTACGATAAGTTTTCAATTCCTATTTAAAAAAATAAATAAAAAATGAGAGAAAATTTCGTGTATTGTTGTTTGAGAGGAGAAGGAAAAAAAAGCACTTGTTATGGTTAGTTGCTCTTAGTTAAATTGAGATATTAATGGATGGTGTAGAAGATATAGAGTGATTTTTCCACACATGTTAATGGTTAAGATCTTTTTCGTTATGTGTAAGTGTTTTTTTTTTTTTTTTTTCATCATTACAATAGAAAGGAGATTCAAACTTGATACCTCTCATATTTGCTTCTCGTAAAAAGAAGGTTTCAAGTAATGAAGCAGGATTATATGCATTCTTTATGGGTATTATACATATATGAGGTATCATGGGATGTGATTCAAAGGGATAATTGTCACATGACCTTAGAAAACAACATAACCATAACATCTTCATAGTTCATTCAAGATATTTGTAATATATTAATATATGGCAAATATATATAATAGAGATGTAGAGACAATAATTGTGAAAGTGGATTTTTCTTGTTTCATTTCTTTTTATAATAAAATGATGTTATGAAAGTATTTTGGTTGAATATGATAATTATCCTGAGGTTTATTTGGGAAAAGGCAAAGAAATAAAGAGTCCAGTAGTGATTTTCTAATATATCTAATGAATGCTAGGAAGTATTTTGGTGGATATAGATAATTATCCTGAGGTCTATTTGGGAAAATGCAAAGAAATAAAGACTCCAATAGTCATTTTCTAATATAGCTAAGGAATGCTAGGAAGCATTTGAAGTAACAGCTATTCCATGTTAAATGGCTATTACGATTATAAAGAAGCTAAATGTTGTAACAGTTAGGGGCGGACACGGATTGGTTTGGTTCAGTCTTTCCTAAAACCAAACGATACCATTAAATAATGATCTGGTTTGGATTATAAATTTGCTAAACTATTAAATAATAGTTTGGTTTGGTTTGGTTTAAATTACACTAACTAAAAATTTTCTTTGTTCTATGTTTTTTACATTTGTATAGATAATTGAATATTTATATCACTTTACAATGTTTATATTATAAATCACGATAAAATACTTTATAAATTGATCATACTTTTAATATATATTTCTCTACAAAATCAGTTATCCACTAATAAAATACATTCACTGACTAGTACATAGTAAGTCATAATTTATAATTTTTAATAAAATCATCAAGTCAATCATCTACCAATAAATTTAGCAAAAAAAATTATCTATTAAAAAATTCATCAACAAATAAAATATTTCGCTGAAAAAATACATTAAACAATTAATACATAATAATAAGTTATATAACTAAATAAATAAATTTTATACTTTATAAAGTTAAAAACTATTAAAAAACAATAGCTCATCATAATATATAAAAATATATGTAAATATATCATGGGCCTAAAAAATAAATTTGAAAATGAACAAGTTGATTTTAATCAATATTCACCAAACAAGAAATATTAAATGAAATCATATAAACATATATGACCTTTAATCAATCATCATAAAAAAATCCATAGCTATAACTTGCAAGTAAAATATTATTATATTTTTTAAAAATGTTTTAATTCGTTTTAACGGAATGGTTTTGGTTTATCTTTTAAACCAAGTCATAAATTTACGAATTGATTAAGATTGGAAAATTTTTAAACCAAATTGTTAAAAAAGAAAATAAAACAATATTTTTTGGTTTAGTTTGATTCGATAATGGATTGATTCAATTCAGTTTGTTTTTCGCCTACCCCTAATAACAATTATTCAACATGAATAATGAGGGAGTAATAGTCACTACAACAAAATATATCAGCCCTAAAATAAGTATAGGATTATTTAACGTTTGGTGTAGCATAAGGAAAACAAAAATCTTAAGCATTCTGTCATGAGCTTAGACTTTGTTTACTTTACAAAATTTGAAATTTTTGATGAATTATATTTTAATAATTTGAAACTTTTTTTTCAAATAGTTGAAATACCTGTGCTTCTTCCTAAGGATGCAATTCATTTTGGTTCAATTTTTTTGATAGTGCGATGAAATGCACAAAGATTGAAACAAATACCCAGCGGAATAACCAATATAAACTTTTCATCGTATCCTCTCTGAGATTATTTTTTTGGTAGTGCGATGAAATGCACAAAGATTGAAGGAACCAAAAGTTTGTCTCTTCATCATCACTTTAAACAAAAATAGTGTGGTTCGATTGTATTATCACATAGAGCCTTACAGTGTGATTTGGCTTTCCAAATCACAAAAAAATGTAATTTGTTTAGTTTAATTCCGTTTGGTCTATGGATTAAATAAAATCTCATATATCAAGTACAAAATTCATTTATTAAATCTTTCGGAAGAAAGGAGGACTAAAGTAAAGTATGTAAGCAACAAGGTCAAGGCACTAAAACGAATATTTGATTCAGTTTTCAAATAATTTCAAATTAGCTCATATTAGGATCAAGATTAATTTTTTATTCTTATGTATTTCTTTCTATAGTTATTGCAATTGATTTCATATTTAATAAGTTTTTATTTTCATATTTTTCTAACTTTCTTCGATTGTAATTTGTTCACATTGTCATGTAATTTCCTAATTTGTATAAATTTATTTAATTGCTTTTTATATAATCATTTTCTTATTTTATGATTAAAATCAGCCTAGTTGTCATGAACCATATCATTTTTGTGAGTGATTTTGAATTTTTTTTTACTGTGTCATTGAAGGTGTGATAAGGCAATTGCATATGTTTGTTAATCACTTGCCTGCCACTAGGCTGATCTATTTAATCAGACCTTGACCAAATCAGATAAGGCTTATGAGCTCACTGCATGACCCTAAACATAGGATAGCTCGGATAGGGCTCAAATAGCTCGGTCCATGATCCAAAAATGATAGTTTGGACCTAAGAAACCCAATTCTAAAATGGTCTCAAATCAATTACCAACTTGAAAAAATCAAATCTAGATTAATCCAATTGAAGTTAGTTTGATTTTCTGATAAAATTAATAAAATATAATTTATATTTCGATATCGTAGATTCTTACTTGGTTTCCCCGTTACATTTCATATTTCCTTTTTTCAGGCCCAAAAAAAAAAAGGCAATAAATAACTTTTAAGCATGTTGAAAATGGGACATGAATTTTTCGTTTATTTATTTATTTTTAAATGGTTGGCATAAAGAAGCCCAAAAAAACATAAAATTCCAACATCTTGGAAGGCACGTAAACGTGACAACTGAAATTTCCTTGGCAGATAGCACACCGACTTGAGAAGTCCAACTGCGCGTCAGCGGTGGAGATTTGAGAAAGCAATGTTGGCAAAGTTTCAAGATGTTCTAAACATTAAACAACGACTTGGATCATTGCAATGCCCATGCGACTTTCTATTTCTAAAGCATGTCAAAACAACAGCCGTTTAATATTAATCCTAGAGAGTGTCCTCCAAGAATTTTATTCTTGCAATTTTTTTCTTTTTTTATGAAATATTCGTTAGGAGGGCAATTTAGTTGTTGACTTTGTTTAACACCACTTTAGAAAGAAAAAAATGTTTTAAAAAGTGAAAAACTTTTCACTCATTTCCATTAGTTTACAGTTTTCTACTTTCATTTAAATTGCAAAACATAATTTTTTTTTCCTTTTTTATTGGCTTCTATCCGTTTCCACTTTTTTAAATATATCCGAACATAACGTTAATATCTAGCTACAATAGCTATTTAAATAATTGTAATAATATATCAACTTTTACATTTTAATTTTCATTTCTTCTATTATAATTTTTCCCGTGATTATGATATAATACAAATATTGCGGAGCTTTAATATGACAATTCACCTAGTTTTTAAATATTATATTTTAAATAATTTATAAAGCCATAAATGGAGTAACCGAGCGGCATGACACGGGTCTTCATAGGGAGAAGAAAAGGCAAGAAATAGCTAGAAAATAAAAAATAAAAAAGAAGAAGAAGAAGAAGATAATTCTGAGCACAGTAGAAAAATCTAAATAATATTTGAATTGTCAAAATCCATCCACACTCCTTATCCAGAATTTCCTTTTCTATAAAAGGGCACTTTGCTTAGCTCTTTCATGTGACATTAAGTATTAATCTTCACAGGAAAAAATGGAACTATCCTTTCAATCAATAGCTCTAGCGGTCTCTTCCATTGGTGTCTTGACCTGGATATGGAGAATAGTGGACTGGCTATGGTGGACACCTAAGAAGCTTGAGAGATGTCTCAAGCAGCAAGGTCTCAAGGGCAATCCTTACCGTATCATGGTTGGTGATTTGAAAGAGGAAGCTATCCTGATGAATCAAGCTATGTCCGAACCCATTGATTTGTCGGACGATATTTCTCCTCGTATCCTACCTTTGAACACCAAGAACATCAAGAATTATGGTACTTCCTTCTTGTGTTTCCCCTTTCCCCCCATTCCATTTTTTGTGTTGTTGTATGTGTAGGTGTGCAGTAGATCACTAGCGGAACTTGCATATAATATTTGAATTATAGTGAAATTTGGATGTTATGTGACTATAGAGAGTCCTTCCTAGACGGGGATCTTAAAAGATGTGACTGGATATGGAAGAAATTGTGAACTTTTTTTTTTTTTTTTTAAATTTTATACATCAGCAATCTATTTATCGAAATCCTTAATTAGGCATGATTAATATATAACTCCATTAACGTCTAATAGTAACTTAAAGTTGCACTTGTCCAACCATGCTATAGCTATGCAAGTGTAATATTCCAAACCTATTAATGGCTATCTACATTCAAAGTCCTTAAAACTTGTTCTTCACTTAAAAGAGATTGTTCAGCTTTTCAACTCCCTTGTCAATGCTCCTAAAAAATAAATTAGTTTATAATATTTTATTTCCCTTTTAAATAGTGTAAAAGTGGATAAAACCAAAAAAATAAAAATAAAAAAAAGGGGAAGGAAGGATCTTATGGATGAACTGTTGTGAATTTCTTGAAGATGACTGATATGAAACCTTTAGAGTTTAGACCTTGTAAGTTGATAACCTATAGTTAATCCAATAAAGGATTACTAGATATTATATTTACTCGATCTAAAATTTGTTAGCTAAGGTTAATTTGGTACTTACTAATTACCTTATAAATCACTGTTGCTCTTTCCTACCATGCGGTACTTTGATCGCTCATGATATCATGATATGAATTAATTATATGAATATCTCATCGCATCATGGCAATATGATATATATATATATATATATAGACACAATAAACTATATATAGACACACAATAAACTAGAAATTATAATACATTGAATCGGTTAGCACACTAGAAAAATTTGACGCCTTTCGATTGAATGATCTAATAAAGTTTGAAATTATCAAAAACATTTTCAGGGAGGGCACTTACACATGGTTTGGTCCAACACCAAGATTGACAATCATGAAACCTGACCTAGTTAAGGATGTCCTTACAAGGTTGGATGACTTTCCGAAGCTTGGTTCAGCGAACCCACTAGTAAGGTTGCTGGCTAAGGGTATTGTATCCTACAATGGTCAGAAATGGGCCAACCACAGAAAGATTATCAACCCAGCATTTCGTTTTGAGAAAATAAAGGTATCAATTAATTTAATTTAATGAGATTTCTTGGTAAGGGATATCCGATCATACTTTAGTTTGTAAAATGACGCATTGGCTTCTTTTAAGAAAAACCGACACTATAGAATTTCTCATCTAATGCACTATTAAGTGTTTTATATGGAAGATGTCCAGCTATAATTATTTTTAGAGGCAATTTCATCATCTAATTTGTATTTGTCTATATTGGTTTGATATTTCAATAGGTAGTATAAATCATATTAGGAAATGATTTGTCCTCAAAACTATTATTTTTTGGTGGTACCACTTAAACCAAGTCAAAAGTATTTTTCTTTTTCTTTTTTTTTTTCTTGGCCACTGAATTTTCTCAATTAATTTTTACAAATCATTTTCCTTGAAAAAATGGCACACCCTGAATACCATGTTTATTTGTATATCTACAGAGCATGGTTCCAACAATGTATTTGAGCTGTAATGAGATGATGGATGAGTGGGATGAGATGCTCATATCAAACGATGAAGGATTGCTTTTACAATGTGAAGTTGATGTGTGGCCTCATCTTGAGAATTTGACAAGTGATGTGATTTCGAGAACAGCTTTTGGCAGTAGCTATAAAGAAGGAAGAAGACTATTCCAACTCCAAGGAGAACAAGCTCGCAATGTCATGGTGGTTGCACGTTCTGTTTACATTCCTGGTTGGCGGTAATTGCTTTCTTACATTTTGTTTTGTTCTATCTATGATTAGCAAACCTTGGCTGTTGTGGTAACTTGGACTAAAGTGATGTATACATAGATTCTTACCTACTAAATTGAACAAGAGGATGAAGGAGATTGACGCGGAGGTGCGGTCTATACTTAAGGGCATGATCCAAAAAAGAGAGAAGGCCATGAAGGCTGGAGAAAGTGCAAAAGACTTGTTAGGCATACTCATGGAGTCAAACTCAAATGAAGTTAATGTACAAGGTAGCAACCGAAACATCGGGATGAGTATTGAGGATGTGATTGAGGAATGTAAACTCTTTTACTTTGCTGGCAAGGAGACAACCTCTGTTCTTCTTGTTTGGACAATGGTTCTGCTAGCAAAGCATCAACACTGGCAAGCCCATGCGAGAGAAGAAATTCGACAGATCTTTGGGAACAACATACCCAATTATGATGGATTAGGTCATCTGAAAATTGTAGTAGATTGCTCATAGGAATTATTTGGAAACTCAAAAAGAAATCTTTATATAGTGAATTTTTAATTTTAATAATCTAATATCATTTTAATTTCATTCATTATAATAAAATAAGACAACAAGAGCAAAGAACATTAGTAATGGTTTCTACAACATTGATTTTCCTTTAATTATGCAATGGCTTTCATGGCAATCTTAGTTGATAAATTGCCATCAATAGCATATGCAACAATGATTATAGCCTTTTGCTAATATTCTGTTCTATTGCAATACTTGAACTCTAAGTCACTTCTCATGTTTGAGGCAATGTGGAGTCTTTTAAACTAGACGATCTGATAACAACTGATCCCATGACATTTTTACAGGTCACTATGATTTTGTATGAGGTGCTAAGGCTATATCCACCTTTAACCCGATTGGCTCGAAAGATTCACGATACGACAGTGCTAGGAGAAATGTCACTACCAGCAGGAGCACAAATCTCCTTACCAATCCTTCTCATTCATCGTGATTGTGAGCTATGGGGAAAAGATGCAAATGAATTTAAACCAGAGAGATTTTCTGAAGGAATTCTAAAGGCAACAAAGGGTGAAGCATCTTTCTTTCCATTTGGATGGGGTCCTAGGATTTGCATTGGCCAAAACTTTGCATTGCTTGAAGCCAAGATGGCCTTGTCTTTGATTTTGCAGCGGTTTGAATTCAAGTTTTCACCATCTTATATCCATGCTCCTTATTTGAACATTACTCTTCAGCCAAAACATGGAGCATATATTATTTTAAGTAAAGTCAAACCAATGATGTAAATATTTGTCCCTATTTATGTAAACCCTGTAAAGTAATATTTTATTCAGCTAGTCTAATTTCATGTTAAACAACACAATGTGGTTTCTCTTGCTTCCTAAGGTTTATCGGGACAAAATTTGTGGTATTAAAGAGATAATTGTATGTTAGAATTTCCTGCGCGTTTTTCTCATTTTATGAGCATACGCAAGGCCTGGTCGAGACCATATGCTTTTTGTGCCATGCTTGTCCAAGGCCTTCTGTTACCTGAAATGTTTTAGAGCAAGTGCCACCATGATGATGTATAAAGTCTTAACAAGTAAAAAATAATATTTATATGCGCATATTCAATGCCACTTACAGACCGGACGATCTTAAAATTCTTAAGTAAATGAAACAAAACAAATGTCCAGAAAACACTTCCAAGTTCTAGTGGTCTAATGTTGTGGAAAGGATTAAATAATAATAATAATGATGGATTTTATTTGTTTGGTTCGATTTCTTATCCAGTTGTGATGCTTTATCTATGAAATTTATATTTTGTTAATTGAAAAGCAGGTAGAGCGGTATCGACATGATTGCCTATAAGGATATAGCAAACATAAGTTTATTACTGTATCTTCTCGTAGATAATTAGGTATATGAGATTATATAGATAAAGAGCCTAATCCACTCTTACTTGCATATTGAAACAACCATACTTTATCTCTTTCTCTCTCGTCCCTCTAAACCAAACTATACTATGGTGTAATTAAATTGCCTCATTGTATAGAACTAAACTGAGTAGTTTAGCTTTTCAAACCACAAAAAGTATAGTTTATTCAATTCAATATCGTTTAGTATATTGTTTGAACTAATTTTTATTGTTCTTGAGATATTTACATGTATGAAATAAAGTTTAATATGGCAGGTTTACCAATTGGCTTGTTTGGTATGTAGAAATGGATTGAAATTGAATTGTAATTTTGACTTTCATTTTTTTTAATGTTTGAAAGCATTATAAGAAGCTAAATTCACTATTCCTTGGAATCGCGATTCCAAGGAATTATTGATGATTCTGACTTTAAAGTAAAATTCGATTATGTTTTTGAGAAGAAGGAATTGCAATTATTCTCTTTTTCATTAAAGTTTTTTAATTAAATTACCTTTCTATGATTTTGCATCTTTTGTGGGAGCAATCATACTCAAATGAAATTTAAATCTCATTGGGAAAAAAAATATACTATTTCTTCAAAAAAAAAAGGTAAATATCAAATTTTATATCTCAGCTTTATATAAAAATTCAATTTAATGTCTAAATCTTGAAGTAATCAATTTAATATAAAATCAAGTTTTTTACGACTTTTTTTTAATATCTCTCAATACTGTTTAGTTTATTTGCTAACTTGAAAAATATAGCTAATCTTTAGAATTTTAGTACTTCTCCGATTATTATCTAATACTGATAGGTTGCTTCATCCATATCAGAAAGCAAAGTAACATATTAGGGAGTTAGTGAAGATAGTTTTAAAAATTTAATTGGATATTAAAATGATTACCTTAAAGTTCATGTATCAAATTGAATTTTTGTATAAAGTTCATGTATTAAATTTCATATTTTTCCTTAAAAGACCCTAAAAATAATTTTTTTAAAAAAAAATTAGAAATAAGGTATTTTAAATCGCGTAGACCTTCCACATCAAAATTTTACTTGAAATCGAGTAAATAATTGTTAAAAAAAAAAAATTGAAATCACGTCTTCAATACATTATAACAAAAGCTCCAATTTTAAATTTTCTTTTTCAAAAGTCAATTCCCCCACTCCTCCTCTTAACCCGTCCACCGGCGGCGCATGGAAGAAAATTTACTTCCAATCAGCCCTTTGTTATGCCAGTCAATTAATAGAGGGCTCCACATATTGATTTTGGCAGCCCCGTGATTTATGGTACGCCATTATCTTTGGAGAAACATGTGCGACGACCTAGCTTATGGGCCGTTACAGAGGTGAATGGCACTACACAGGACTGAGATTCTATTTCTTTTCCTCGAAAGAAGCAATAATCATTGAAATACAGATATTTAGATACAAAGTAGTCATAGAAGACCGGGGATCTAGACTTTAAATTTTAGATAAGCTACCAACAGATCAAAGCGCAATTATAGAACATGGAGGAATGAAATCCCAAAAAGATACACACATACATAGTTCGTCATATCCTTTACACGGGCAATTGCATAAAAATAAAATGAAATAATGTAGGGAATCCTGAGAATTTCATTTTATAAGTGTAGATGATCAGAATTATTTTAAAAAATAAATATGCATGATTCAATTCTTTAAATAGCCTGTCACATCAAATCAACAAGTTAGCCAAAGAATAGACAAGTCAAATATAAAAGCAATCCAGACAGACCAGAGAGTACAGTCATTTAATTGTCTGAAATTTCAAATGCGTAGGGACTTAGGCCCCGCCTTGCTCCTTTTTCGAGTCTGGAGGTAGTCATCAATGATCACGAGCTCCGGGGCGAATAGACATTCTACAAGCGGTGCGGGCAGGTAGCCTTATCATACGGAATACTTATCCTACTCCAATAATTAAAGTCTAAGCAGATATATTAAAGGTTATAAAATATGGTACGATTTTTCAAAACCTATAATCATAACATTGGATATAAGTATGTAGTTTTCAAATTTTGTATTTAATTATGAAATCTATATTTTAATATAATTATACATATTTTAGTGTATTATGTATTTCTTTTGTTAAATATTATAAATAATATATTAAATATAAGAATTAAATAATTTTACTTTATTTTTTTTTCTCAACTATTTGTATTTGAGATTATTATTTAAAGTATATTTTACAAATTTTTATTATAGAAAGACTTATAGTATTATTCTATTTTGAAATAACTTATTATTTTTATTTTAAAAAAATCACGATTGTATCCATCCTCGTTATTTGAACATTACTCTTCAGCCAAAACATGGAGCATATATTATTTTAAGTAAAGTCAAACCAATGATGTAAATATTTGTCCCTATTTATGTAAACCCTGTAAAGTAATATTTTATTCAGCTAGTCTAATTTCATGTTAAACAACACAATGGCTGTGGTTTCTCTTGCTTCCTAAGGTTTACCGTGACAAAATTTTGTGGTATTAAAAAGATATTGTATATTAGAATTTCCTGCGCGTTTTTCTCATTTTTGAGCATACGCAAGGCCCGGTCGAGACCATATGCTTTTCGTGCCATGCTTGTCCAAGGCCTTCTGTTACCTGCAATGTTTTAGAGCAAGTCCCACCATGATGATGTATAAAGTCTTAACAAGTAAAAATTATATTTATATGCATATTCGATGCCACTTACAGACCAGACGATCTTAAAATTCTTAAGTAAATGAAACAAAACAAATGTCCAGAAAACACTTCCAAGTTCTAGTGGTCTAATGTTGTGGGAAGGATTAAATAATAATAATAATGATGATGGATTGATTTGTTTGGTTCAATTTCTTATCCAGTTGTGATGCTTTATCTATATATGAAATTTATATTTTGATAATTGAAAAGCAGGTAGAGCGGTATCGACATAACTACCTACAAAGACATAGCAAACATAAGCTTATTACTATATCCTCTCGTAGATAATTAGGTACGTGGGATTATATAGATAAAGAGGCTAATCCAATCACTCTTACTTACACAGTTGAAAGAGCCATACTTTATTCTCTCTGTGGTCCCTCTAAACCAAACTATACTATGGTGTGTGATTAAATTGCCTCATTGTATAGAACTAAACTGAGTAGTTTAGCTTTTCAAACCACAAAAAGTGTAGTTTATTCAATTCAATATCATTTAGTATATTGTTTGAACTAATTTTTATTGTTCTTGAGATATTTACATGTATGAAATAAAGTTTAATATGGCAAGTTTACCAATTGACTTGTTTGGTATGTAGAAATTGACTGAAATTGAATCATAATTTCGACTTTCAATTTTTTTTTCCTATGTTTTAAAGCATTATAAGAAGCAGATTTAGTATTCCTTGGAATTGCAATTCCAAGGAATTATCGATGATTCCGACTTTAAGGTGGAATTCGATTATGCTTTTGAGAAGGAGGAATCGCAATTACTTTCCCCTTTCCATTAAAGTTTTTTAATTAAATTACATTTTTATCCCATATAAATTAATATTTTATTTTCTATGAAGGGATTTTTGGTAAATTGAAATATAAACTAATTCATTTTCATTCTATTATGATCCTGTAATATAAAGGAAAATAATTTATAATGAAGGGTAGTAGTGTCATTTGAGATGGTTTTATAGTCTATCCT
The DNA here is from genome assembly GCA_024138025.1 of Combretum micranthum. Lineage (NCBI taxonomy): Eukaryota > Viridiplantae > Streptophyta > Magnoliopsida > Myrtales > Combretaceae > Combretum > Combretum micranthum. Next base: position 100,030 of record JAMXBD010000158.1, read on the forward strand.
CATAAGTTTTATTTATGTGTATTATATGACAAGCATATAATACATGTGATGTTTTTTCGTTTGCCGCATTGTTACAATAATTGAAGGGTTTCGTGTATTTTCATTTCCAATGTACTGTTACAGAAATTGAAAGGTTACAAAAGTTTTTTTTTTATACTTTACCTTTTCCTCTTCTATAAATAAACCCTTTTGGCTTCGAAATTGTCACAATTTTCCCTCATCAAACCCTAGGTAAATAGATTTCTCTCTAGCCTTTTTCCAATCAATTCTTTAAAGGTAAATTCCTCAGAAGCTCATTTCATTAGTTTTGAAGAGAATCAAGATCTCGTGGAGAAATCCTAAAAGATTGATTTGAAGATTTGTGTGGTTTTGATTCAAATAAAAGGTAAGATCTATCTTAGAACTTGTAATTTCTTAAGATTATAGGATTATGATTGTAGTTTATTATTTATTTGAATTAGTGTTCTGTTCAAGAGAAACATGTACGTTCTAGGTAAGTGTGGATCTAATCAAATCTTTGTGGTTCTAAAATTATAATCTTTTCTAGTAATTGTTTTATTAATTGAGGAATCTATATATTGAAGGAATTGTAGAGATAATTAAGAATTTTGGTGAAAGCTGTGTTTGAAGGTTTTACTGAATTGTGAACAAAAGGAATAGATGTGTTGATCTTTTATTATAGATACGTGATTAGGAGTAAAATTTATAGAATTCAGGGTTAGGATTTTATTATGTGCATGAAATTGTAATTGATTGAGATATGTTGTGGATCAGGAATTCGTGAGATTAGGAATTCTTTTCTGATAGAAGTTCTATTGGTGAAATTAGAGTTGAAGAGTCCATGTACAGCCACATTTTGTTTGCTGCTTGTGCTTGTAGGATTAGACATGCATATAAATTGAATTAACCATTGCAGGCTTTTAAAATTGTTGTGTTGATTGTGTTTGGCTGCGATTGGTAAAGACCATGCAAAGTGTGATACTATGCTGGCAACCTGATGATCCTTGTATGGCGTTGTCACCAGTAGAGTTGCACCTAGAGATGATTCCGGTAGTTATGAGTCATTACCAGCTTAATTGTGGAACGAATATATATAGTATTATACTATTGTTTTATCGGGATCATGAGTTATTTCGAGTTTAGGGTCAGTGATCAATAATCTTAAACCGTGTTGGTTAGTGGCTAATTAAAAGATAATAAACCTATGGATGTTGCATAATGACATGTGATGCATGTGATTTGTTTGATGAGTATTCACACGCATTTGTGTGTTGTATGACGTACTGGGTGTTTTCGCTCATCAATTTATTTTTTAGGTTCAGGTGAAAATCCTGTGGTCTATGATATTTTAGGTATGATATCTATGTGTACCCAGGGGAGGTCGATAATGCGATGGATTATCCTGCAGACAGTTAGACTTCCAGATCTAAAGTTAAAGTATGAAGGACTTTATGAACAAGATTTATAAACAGTTTTTCATATATTTTCGTATGAGGAATGAAAGTAAAGTTATATTAAGGATTTATGTTTTCGTTGGCTTTAGGTTTTTATGACAACAGGTTTTTATGAAGATTTTATACATATTTGAGGAAAGTTTTCAAATAACCTTTTGAGTGATATTTGAGATTTGTATATGCAATGTAATTATGGATTAGTTTATATAGCCTTTGTGTGTTCCTTTCAAGAGATGATACGTGGCGGGTTGTAATGCTTTAATTTAAGGGTTACAATTCCTATTTCCAAATAAAGGAATAGATTTATCATTTCTTTATTGATTCCATTCCATTCATTTTATTCCAATCCATTCCATTTTAAACGATCCTTACATACCAAATGTGACATAGGAGGTTGATGAGGTAAATATTTTTGGATATAAGAAGTCTCAAGTATGTTTTGATAACTAAACTATGATATGATATAAATTTTGAATCGACCTTTGTACACATTAGGTAATAACTTATGATTATAAAATTAAAAAAAAAAATATATTTCAGCAAATATGACTTTTAACTTCTAATCTTGTTAATTGCAAGAAAATTATTTGTCAATCAAAAGTTAAATGTTATTTCTTTATCTTTTAATGCTTCAATTTATCTTTTTTTTTTAATTAGGTTGATTCATCCCTCTAAATTAACTATAAATATTTGATTTGGCTCAATTCAAAATTTTTCCAAACAAAATTGAAAATATTAGGTTTTTGGGAGCTTTTACGATTTGATTATGAATTTCCTTCCTATAATGCTAATATTAAGTTGAGTATAAAATATTAATATAAAAATAATACAAAGAATATGATCACAATTGATATAGATATAAGCCGGTCCCATTACGATAAACACGAAACCTTTAAATTTTATGTGGCTTTCTTATTATATGTTTTCTTTTTTCCTTTTCTACCCTATACTTTCTATGATTTTGCATCTTTTGTGGGAGCAATCATACTCGAATGAAATTTGAATCTCATTGGAAAAAAAAATATTGTTTCTTTAAAAATGAAAAAAGATAAAGGCCAAATTTGGTATCTTAACTTTATATAAAATTCAATTGAATACCTAAACTTTGAAGTGATCAATTTAATATACAATCAAGCTTTTATGAATTTTTTTTAATATCTCTTAATACTGTTTGGTTTATTTGCTAACTTGAAAAATGCAGCATATCATTGGAATTTTAGTACTTCTCCAATTATTGTCTAGCACCAATAGGTTGCTTCATCCACATCAAGAAGCAGAGTAAACCGTATTAGGGAGTTATTGAAAATAGTTTTAAAAATTGAATTGGATATTAAATTGATTACTCCAAAATTAAATATCAAATTGAATTTTCGTGTAAAGTTTATATATCAAATTTTATATTTCTCCTTAAAATATCCTAAAAATAATTAAAAAAAAAAACAATATTAGAAATAGGGCATTTTAAATCGTGTAGACCTTCCACATCAAAAGTTTTACTTGAAATCAAGTAAATAATTGTTTGAAAAAAATGAAATCACGTCTTAAATACATTATTACAAAAGCTCTGTTTTTAAATTTTCTTTTTCAAGAGTCAATTCCCCCACTCCCTCCTCTTACCTCGTCAACTGGCTACGCATGGAAGAAAATCTACTTCCAATCATCCCCTTGGAATGCCAGTCAATTAATGGAGGGCTCCACATATTGATTTTGGCAACCCATGATTTATGGTATGCCATTGTCTTTGGAGAAAACATGCGCGACGACCTTTTCTATCCTTTTCTTTTCCTCGAAAGAAGCAATACATCATTGAAATACAGATATTTAGATACAAAGTAGTCATAGAAGACCGGGGTGATCTAGACTTTAGAATTTAGATACGCTACCAACAGATTAAAGCGCAATTATAGAACATGGAGGACTGAAATCCCAAAAAGATACACACATATATAGTTCTTCATATCCTTTGCACGGGCGATTGCATAAAATAAACTGAAATGAAATAATATAGGGAATCCTGAGAATTTCATTTTATAAGTGTAGATAATCAGAATTATTTTAAAAAATAAATATGCATGATTCAATTCTTTAAATAGCCTGTCACATCAAATTAACACATGTCAAATATAAAAGCAATCCGAACAGACTAGACAGTATAGAATTATTTTAATTAAACATATTTTTCTTCTTAAAAAATATAATATATTTAGTATGTTTTATGTGTTTAAAATGATTTCAATTATATTATTATTACCGTATTAACTTCAATATTTTTTAGAAAATAAAAGAAAATAAAATTATCAAATATATATTCTAATAGTAATTAATTTATATATTTTTTTAATAATAATATAAAAATAGTGATTTATTTTTTAATTTAATTTAAATTGTATTTTAAATTATTATTATTATTTTAATTAAATATATTTGTCTTCCTTAAAATATAATATATTTAGTATATTTTATCTTTTTAATATAATTTCAATTGTATTACTCTTAACATATTAATTTCAAGGCAGACAAGAGTTATAACCCCTACAAGGCCAGGTTATTAAGAGTCGCATCCTCCACTACCTACAATCGCTACAACCATCATATCACTATTAGCTCCCGAGCGATGCTAATGATTAAGGTGGTCAATTATCACATTTGCACCATTTTTTAAAAATAAATTAATTACTTTTTTTACTATTAATGTAAATAATAATGTAATGCATATTATTAATAGAGTTAAGAATATTATTTTAGTAATTGTCTAAATTTTATTTATGTTAAATGTTACAATCAATAATTTATTTGTAACTAATTTGAATAATTACTTTAATTAAAATTTCGAAAACCATAGAAAAAACTGCGAGTAAAAAATAATAAAAAATATAAAAACTGAGTGAAATTTGACTTGATTGAAGGCACGCAACAGGTACGCAAATAAATGGGCCGGCATGGAATGACACGTAAAAAAAAAAAAAAAAAAACCATGCAAAGCATGGTATGCAAGCACGAATAGACCAAGCATGCAAAAGCACGCAACAAGCGAAGCACACAAAATTTGATAGGCGGATGGCACGGCACGACCCATTTACCATGCCTAATCTTAGTCCACTAATTAAAGTCTAAGCATATATTAAACGTTATAAAATATGATATGATATAGATTTTTGAAAACCTATAATCATAAGATATAGTACAAGTATGAGGTCTTCAAACTTTGTACCTATTATGGAATCTATACTTTAATATAAATGGTACATATTTTAGTGTATCATATATCTATTTTGTCATATATCATAAAATAATATTAAATATAAGAATTAAATAATCTTATTCCATTGTTTTCATTTCGTAACCACTTGCATTTGAGTATTATTTTGAAGTCTACCTTTTAGAAATTTTTATTGTAGAAAGACTTGTAGTATTATTCTATTTTGAAATGACTTATTATTTTTATTTTAGAAAAACCACGATTATATGTACATATCTAAACTCTCAAATTATATAGAAATAGTGTTATCACCTAAGACTAATTAATATTGAATTAGCTCCAAAATTTTTAATTTTGGAATTTGCTATAAATTTTATAATTTTGTTTAATACCATATTAACAGGTTCCACATGTATTTATTACAAGCTTCAACTTTCATGCATAAATGGGTTCTATATATTATAAAATTTGTGATGTTAACAAATTATTTTTAAAAAAATTTTCCACATGTTTTCATATTGAATATATAAAAATAAGATAATGTTTCATGTTATATGAAATCATATCGAAGACCATAAACTTGGAGTTAAAGAATGAAAGAAAAAAGTTATAAAGATTTCATAAAAAAATATACAGATTCCGTAAGGTGCCTTGTAGGTTTTACTAGCTATAGGGTATAAGGCGGGTAGAAAGTATCATAGAATAGGATTCAGGTATGAAATTTAATACCCTGTGCCTTACAAGATAATGTTTCATACCCTACCCATATTGCACCCGTTCACCCCTAATTGATTGGTTCCCAATCCATGGATGAATATTGGAGTCATGGACAATGGATATTCTAATAAAAATGAGGGACAAAGTCACAAATAGTACTTGAACTTTGAAAAAATATGCAATCAAATATCTAAATTTTGAAATTAATTAATTTAGTATATGAAAAACATTTAAAATTGATCAATTTAGCACTTAAACGAACATGATGGAAGTATTATTGGCATGTATCAAAAGTTCTTTAAAATATTAACTGATCAATTTCAAAATTTAAGTACTAAATTGATCAATTTCAAAGTTTAGATACATAATTTCATATTTTATTAAAGCTTGAGTACCATTCGTGATATTAATGCTAAAAATTATCCAAACTATTATTTGTAGAGTAAGAGGATTTATGTATATTGAAAACTAATTTTACTGATAGAGGCATTATATGAATTTTAAATTTGATAATTTCAAGAGGCTTTCATGTGAAAATGGTAAGGAATTGACAAAAGATTCCAAAAATAATACAAAAATCAAAATTATTTGCAATTAAAAGTATATTCAAAATGTATATTGTAAATGATAGTAGAAGTTATTTATACGAAAGGCCTTGTTTGTAAAAGCATCCTAAGGATATGAACAAGACGATGTTATACACAACACCTTTAGTGTTAGTTTCATTATAAAACGTAGGCAATGTCCTAAACATAACTTTTATTTTGCATATAATTCATTTTGCTACTCTGGTTTGAATGTCATAAAAATGGTCTAATGTAGTGAAAGAGATAGCACATAATTATTTTTAAAAAATGGCATCGGATTTAATAATGACAGTTTAGTAATTTTGGAATATTGCAGATTTTCACGTTGCAGGACCCTATTATGATGAACAACGAGTAAAATTCATGAGCTTTGCTTGTGAGGTACGTCGGCTTTTAGGCAAATTTAATCATTTAGTCCTTTAAAACTGTGTTTCTACTAGTTTTGGCAACTTTGTTTATGTTATATCTTTTGATAAGAAAGTCCGTTTTGCATGTGGTCTGTGGTATTGGTTTTGTCCTTTTATTTATTTTCTTTCTACATAAGTATTAGGTATATTTTCTTTTTTGGGAAAAAAAAAGTATTTCACATATATTGTACGCCCTAGAGCAAGGAAAAAAAAAGATTATTAGTTGAATAGAATTTTATTGAGTGTCTTACTCCTTTTCTTCCAAAATTTGAATTTTCTTATGATAATTTTCGGATTCTGAAGTCAACAACCTAAGGAATTCTCATAATCAATAGGTGTTAAGATTACAGTTTAGATATTCATGCACAAATCAGCATCTTGCAATAAACTCTTTTATCTCATTATGGCAATTAGTATAAAAGTTATGTTCATTCTTGAAGTATCATAGCAAAACGTAGGCAAGTTAATCAAGATAAGATGATTGGAGACATGATTGATGAGAGATTGGATCAGAGGATCAAATTAGAAAGAGGATAGAGGTGCTTGTGGTAAATCAGAATAGAGGAAGGAACTATAGTCCTAATCCTAATCCTAATCTGAGGCCTGATGTAGGTTTTAAGGAAGCAGGTGATGATTCCTGTTCTGTTGATGAGGGTTATTATAACAATTACCATGTAGGCGAGATAGGTCACGTGCTAAGGAAGATCGTAGACACTGGGAAATGGGGATAAGGACAGAGATCCTTAAATTTCATTGGAGTCTCCATCCAGAGGAGTTTTTAGATTGGTTAGTTATAGTGAAGGATATTCTAGAGTTTAAGGGGGTTTCAGATGATAAGTGTGTACAATTAGTGGCAACCAGACTTCATGGTAGGGCCACAACGTGGTGGCAATAGACGAAATTGGCACGTTGTAGATTAGGTAAGTTGAAGATTATGATGTGAGAGAAGATGAAAAACATGTATGGACAGCCTTTTTGCCTTATAATTTCTAGCAAATTATGAATTAGAAACTGCACAATTTGAAATAGAGTAGTAGAACTGTTAATGATTACACCACAAAATTCTACTAGTTAGTAGCTAGAAACAAGATTCATGAGATGGAGCAGCAATTAGTAGTACGTTACATTAGAGGGCTATGGTTGCAACTTCAGGATAACATCAATTTTTAACCCTGTTAACGTATCAAATGCGCACTAAAGGGCTTTGATTGTCGCAAGGCAACAGAAGCGATCTAAGAGTGGTGTATAGAGCAATGGGAGTAATTAGTGGTGGTAGTAATAGTGTAAATTGCTAGAAGTGGAATTACAGGTGGTCGCTATGGGCTGTTTTTGTAAGCTTAACACTAGCACCCCCAGTACTAGCAAAATAAAGTGCTTTAAATGTGGTGAAACTGGTCATCAACATGTAGATTGTAAGAAGGAGGGGGAATAAAGCACTTTTTATTGAGAATGAAGATGAGGAAGATGACAAGGATGTCCTTGAAGCAGTAGGTAATGGTGAGCTAATTTGTGATGATAAACATGTCAAAGAAGAAACTGATTGGAGATGGTGTCGACACCCCATTTTGCCCCCTTTTTTGAAAATAAAAAAATTAAAAAAATTAAAAAAATCATAAAAATTATAAAAAAGGTAGAAAATACAATAAAAATTGAAAATTGTTAATAAATAAATTAGCTAAATTAAAAAATACAAAAATTAAAAATTGGAAAAGAATATAAAAATTTAAAAATTAAGAAATCTAAAATAATATAATAATAATAATAAACCCCATCTTTAGTAAATAAGTTTTTAGAAGTTTAAAATTAAAAAAAAAAAAAGAAGAGGGAAAATAATAATAATAATAATTGGTCTGGTCATGTTTTAGACTATATTTGGAAATTAATTTAAATCAAACTTGTATCAAATTTGGCTCGTTTTCATTTGAATTATATTAAGCTTAGTTTGAAGGGGTTAAGTATATTTGAAGTGGGTTAGTTAAAAGGAAAATATTCAGCTCAGTTGGTTAAGGCATACGCCTGGACTGCAGAAGATCAAGGTTTGATCCCAGGCGAGCATGGACAGTCGTTTTTTTTAAGCGCGTGCAGTGCACGCGCAGCGCGGAATCTCACGCGCCTAGGAAGACACACGCGTGTACCACAGTGTGTCGTTCTCATCTCTGCGTTCGCCATTTTCGAGCGTGTAAGCTCGTTTTGAGCTTCTTTTTTGATAGGAAGATAAAAAAAACACCTATTTACTTTAAATTCAACCATCAATGTGCTTTAAAACAAATTTATGGTGAAAATTTCCTAACCTCCGATCTTAGAATCAATGTGTAACCGCAAGTTCAAGTTTTGTAACGGCATTAATGGTCGTGATCCGTAAATCCCCTCTCTTCGTAACCAATCCTTAGAATCAATTTGTAAGACGAGTTCAAGTTTTGTAACGCTGCGTCTGGTGTGATCGTAACTTCCCTAATTTTTCAAAATTCGTAACGGCCGGCGATTCCTTCATCAATTTCGTCGGTTACAACGAATCAACTTCCAATTTTCAGTTTTAATTTTTTGCGAAAAATTGGGATCTCATTAAATGCAAGTTGTAACTGAAATCAAATCATGGATCTATAAATAGAGGTGATCCATGAGCAAAAGACACACAACAATTGCAAGAATTACTCACACATTGAGATCAATCAGAAATTTTCGAAGTTGAGGGTTTAGAGTGAGAACATTCTAAATTCAAAGATCTTGGATTAATTTCGATCCAATTTGAGTATTTGAGGAGCTTTAGGAACTAGTTTCTAGTGATCAAGTGTGCTTAGATTTGATCAATTTGTTCGAATTGAGTTCTGCGAATTTTCTGCAAATTTTCGATTTAAGCCGCCGTTAGCCACCACCGCGAACCGCCGTCCACGGTGGTTCTGGGCGCGATCCACCTCCACCAGCCGTAGGGCGGGCCAACAAACTCCCCAGCTCCGACAGCCATCACAGGTGGATGACGAAGCCCTGAAGGTCATGCCATTGTCTTCCTCGCCCGACGGATATCCGAAGTCCGACCCGAAATCCGAAGTCCAACCCAGCCGGTCGTCGGTCAACGATCGTCGGTCATCGGTCATCGGTCAACGGTCAGCCCAGATCCTACGGTCCAGATTCAATCATCCAGATCAGACGGCCCAGATTTGATCAAGCAGATCAACGCTCCAGATTGAAAGTCAAGAGATCAGACAGTCCATATCAAGCAAACGCGATCAACGCTCCAGATCTGATCCAATAAATCTAACAGCCTAGGTCAGTCCGCATTATTTTATTTTTATTATATAATTAATTTCGGAAAATAGGAAAAAATAGTAAAAAATTCATAAAAATTCATAAAAAAATTCATAAAAATTCAAAAAAATTCAGAAAAATCTAGAAAAGTTAAAATAATTATTTTTCATATAAAATTTACTTGTTTTAGTAATTTTTGATATTTTTGAATATTTTATGTACATGGATTGATTTTGAAATGTGTAGATGATGCATGAAAAATAATTTTAATGTATTATATTTGTAATATAATTTTGATAGGATATATTTTGAATGTATGTGATGATTATTGAATTAAAAAAATATAAATAAAATGATAAATAAAAATGACAAAATGGGTTTTCCAAAACCAAAATTGTTTTTGAATAAAAAGGAATGAAATTTTTGAATGAAATAGAATGAATTTTTCGAATAAAAAATTGAATTTGTGAATGATGAATGAGTTGAATGAAAATGAAAGAATTATTGTTGAATATTTTTTAGAATCATGATATTAATCAAGTTCTTCAATCAAAATTATCTTCATAAATTTGCTATGAAGATAATATTCGAAGTTCTTCAATCAAATTATTTTCATAAATTTGCTATGAAAATAAAAAATTTCAACCAAGTTATTTTCATAACTTTGTTATGAAAATAATAAAATTTCAACCAAGTTATTTTCATAAATTTACTATGAAAATAATAAGTTATCTTCATAAATTTGCTATGAAGATAATATTCAAAGTTTTCAACCAAATTATTTTCATAAATTTACTATGAAAATAATAAAATTTCATCAAAATATTTTCATAAATTTGCTATGAAAATATTCATTCAAGTTTAATCAAATTGATTTTTCATGTAGCATTAGAGTAGCCATGAATTATCATGAATTGATTTTAGAAAAAATGATTTTTGGATTTAGAAAAATATGTTTTCATAAAATAAAAAATCAATTGATTAGATCATAGGATCATCAAAAATGATTTTCATAAAAATTTAAAATTTAATGAACTTAAAGTGTAAAGAGTTTCAAAAATATAAAATTGATCAACAAATTAAGTTCTTTTTTAAAAGAACTACGTTTTGTCTGATCTCGATTAGCGAGTACGTAGGCACCTACGGGGCGACATTAAAAAAATGAAAAAAATGTTTTTTTTAATAATACTGTGAATAAATATTTTGTAAATATAAGATGTTTTGTTGATATTCATATTCTAAAAAAAAAAATAGAAAAATGTGACTTATAAATATTTGTTTTGTTTCATTTGAGTTTTTAAGTATGAAAAGGATAAATTATAAGTTTAAAATTCCAAAAGTGGTAACCATTTGGTTTTAATAGGTTAACCCCCGAATCCATGATATTTGGTTAAAAAAGTTTGGTTTTTAAATCAAATTTTCGCAAACTAGTAGCTAAGTTAGGATCAATCGACTCATTGATCCTAGCTTTTTATTTTTTCTCGATTTATATCGGGTGGCGACTCTAAAAAGTTTTCAAAAATTAAAATTTCTTTTAACCCTTAGTCGAGGATTCATGTTAAATGGGTTCGGGTTTAATGTGAATCAGGTTAATAGAAATGAACCAGATAATGGAAAAATTCAGGCTCGACAGATGGCAAGGAGAATTTGGTGGTTAGGAGGTTGTGCATGACTCCTAGGGTAGTTGAGGAAGAGTGGCACAGAAACAACATCTTTCAATCCACCTGTACTATTTGTTTTAAGGTGTGTCGCTTCATGATTGACTCTGGTAGTTGTGAAAACACAATGCTCACATAAGTTGTGCAAAAATTAGGCATTTAACCAAAGGAGCACCCCAAGAGTTACAAACTAGCTTGGTTGAAAAAGGGTGATGAGGTAACAATTTCCAAACGCTCTCTTGTTTCTTTTTCCATTGGTTCTAGATACAACGATGTTGTATGGTATGATGTAATGACAATGGATGCTTCTCACCTATTATTTGGAAGACCTTGGCAGTTTAATCAAGGTGTAATGCATGATGGGAGGACTAACACGTATAGTTTTGTATACAAGTAGGTGAAGATTGTGTTGGTACTAAATAGGGATTCTATTGAATGCAGACCTGCTAAATAGGATAATGGTAGTAGCTCTAACATGCTATTCTTATATAGATTTGAGGAAGAGATGGGACATTTTGATATTGTTTTTGCTTTATTGGGTAAAGAGGTTGAAGGAGAAGTGTAACTACCTAAAGTAGTAGTTCTAATAGTAGTGGAGTTCCAAGATGTGTTTCCCGAGGAATTACTAGATGGATTACCACCTTTATGTGATATTCAACACCAAATCAATCTTGAGTCTGGTGCAGCCCTATAGAACATGAGGAGTTGAGGAGACAGGTTAAAAAGTTGATGGCTAAGGGCTTCATTTAGGAGAGCCTAAGCTCGTGTATAGTCCCGAACCTTTTAATACTTAAAAAGGATGGCTTCTAGCTTATGTGTATAGGTAGTCATGCCATTAATAAAATCACTGTCAAGTATCGCTTTCCAATTCCTCGCATAGATGATTTACTTGACTGGCTTAGCAATGCCAAGGTGTTTACCAAATTGGATTTGAAAAGTAGGTACCACCAAATTCGGATTCAAATCAGTGATGAGTGGAAAACAACTTTTAAGACTCAAGAAGGATTGTATAAGTGGCTAATTATGCCATTTGAGCTGTCTAATGCACCCAATACCTTTTATAAGAGTGATGAACTTGGTTTTGAGGCCATTCAATGGCAAATGTGTCGTATTTTACTTTGATGATATATTGATTTATAGTGCCAACCTTGAAGAGCATCTTGAACACTCGAGGGCTACTAATAGGGAAAAAATCTATGCACCCATGAAAGGTACCTGTGCATGACATCCGAGTACTTTTTCTTGGTTAAGTGATTTCGAGTGAAGACTTGCTGGTTGACAAACCAAAGTGGAAGCAATTCAGTTGTGACATAGACACATTGACTAAAAATTAGAAGCTTTTATGGTCTTGCATCATTTTACAACGATCCATCCCTTATTTCAATAGTTTATGGCCCTTATAATAGATTACACGAAAGAAGGGAAGTTTATGTGGACCAAAAAGCGGATATGGCCTTTGAGAATATAAAGGTGTGCCTTACAACAACCTTGATATTAGTGCTACAAGATTTTCATCAACCTTTTGAGTTTATATGCAGATGCATCGAAGGTAGGAATTAGAGCAGTGTTGAGCCAAAATAGCAAGCTAGTCACTTCACTGAGAAGTTGTTGGGGTCAAAGTTGCAATATAGCACTTACGATGTGGAGTTTTATTCTATGGTGCAAGCTGTTAAGCTCTGATGGCATTATTTATTCCACAGGAGTTTATGCTATACACTGACCATGAGGCTCTAAAGCATTTACACGGTTAGGATAAAGTGCTTGACTAGGCATGCTTCTTGGGTGGCCTACTTAGATCATTTTACCTTTTTTATGAAGTACAAATCTAGCATTGCAAATAGAGTTGTTGTTGCATTAAGCAGACACCGGAGCCTTTTGAACAAGTTGAATGTAGAGGTACCTAGTTTTCATTCTTTTGTTGTTTTCCTTTACACTGATCTATGCTTCTTTGAGATTTTCGCTAGAGTTAGAGTTGGGGAAAAGTAGGGATGTAAGAGAGTCAAGATAACTCGCGGGTTACTTCAGTTTAGCTCGGCGAAAGCTTGAATTCAACTCGCTCATAATCAAATCAAGCTATTTTAGTAACTACCAAATTCGAGTTTAAGCTTTAAAATACTCGGCTCAGTGACCTCATACACTTAATTGAGTATTAAATCAAGTTGGGTTAAGTACGAGTTTATTAAGTATTAAATACTCTTTATAGTTAAATCAATATTTAAAAGAATAATCAAGTTTCGAGCTAAAAATCAAAACTTTATCGAGTTTAAGTTTGAGTTTTTTATTCGAGTTGAGTTCAAGCTTGGTATTATATCGACTCGACTTGTTTACAGCCTTAAGGAAAAAATTAGAGTATTTGCTACAAGATGGTTTTCTACTTAGAGGTAATCAATTATGCATTCCAGATTATAGTTTGCATTTTCTAATCATTAAGGAACCACATAGTAAGGGACATGTGGGACAAGATAGAACCTTGTAATTAGTATAGGCCTCTTACTTCTAGCTAAGTATTCTTAAGGAGGCTGAGTGTTATAGAATCTACCAAGTGTCTAAAGGGGCAGCTATGAATGCAGGATTATGCATGCCACTACCAATTCCTTCGTAGCAATGGGTTAATGTAAGCATGGACTTTATGATGGGATTGCCAAGGACACAACGAGGTAATGACTCCATCTTTGTAGTTGTTGATAGGATTTCTAAGATGTTTCACTTTATTCCCTGCAAGAAGGCTGTAGATGCTATCGATATGGCATAGCTATACTTTCGAGAAGTGTATTGATGGCATGGGTGGCATTCAAGAATTGTTTCTAACAAAGATACCCGGTTTCTTAGCCACTTTTGGCATAGCTTGTGGAAGATGGTCAATACTTAACTGAATTTCAGTAGTACCTATCATCCACAGATAGATGGGCAAACCGAGGTGGTGAACATGTCTTTAGGTAATATAATTTTGGTGGGTAATCACGTAAAAAGTTGGGACCAAAGTTAAGTCAGGCAGAGTTCATACATAACCATCCTATCAGTCGTAGCACAATGTTCTATCCTTTCCATGTTGTTACTTTGTCATTCCTCGTGGTCCACTTAATTTGTTACCATTACTAGATAAAATCTCAGTTCATGGGAAGGCAAAGGACTTCATCTACAATCTGTAGGAGGTTCATAAAGTGATTGCCGACAGACAAAGAGACATGTAGAGTTTGCTATGGGGGATTATGTTTGGGCTATCTTTATTAAAGATAGATTCCCTATAAGTGAATATAACAAACTATCAACTGGACAGATTAGCCCAGTGAAGTCATTGAGAAGATTAATCCCAACACCTACCAATTGAAGATGCTTAACCATATTAGAATTACAGACATGATTAATGTTAAACATCTCATCCCTTACATGATGATGATTTAGATGAGGAAAATTCGAGAATGAATTCTTTCCACCATGGGGAGGATGATGCAATGGAAGAGATAGCACATAATTACTTGGAAAAATCTGATAGGATTTAATAATGACAATTTTATAATTTTGGAAGGTTGCAGATTTTCACTTTGCAGTAAAAGGCTGATTTAGGTGGAGCCCGATGGGAGCCCCGGTCACACCTCAAAAGGGGGTCTAGTAAGATAGTTATAAAGTGATCATATCACGTGTGCATCCATAATATGAGAACCATCTTGCAAGTCAGAGTATACAAGACTTTATCTATTTATTAATGTCTATTATTTAAAAGATACATTTACATATAATAATATTACTGGATTTCAACTATGGAATCTGATTTTTCCTTTTCTACCAAGATTACAAAGAATTAGTTTTCCCAACCAAATAGTAAAAATGGGGTTTCAATCGTACAACATACAAATCTCAATTATTTATAGAATTTATCTAATTTGCATTCTAAGCTTATCATAACCTACATTTTTAATCTTCAATAAGATCTATCGGAGAAGCTCTCTTCACACATTCTAAGCTTAATCCCAATTAGTATTAGTCATGCATAAAAACTGTTGGGGGGTGAGCAAACCACAGGCTCAGTAGGATAACTTAATCAGACCATATCTCAAGCAATAATAAACAAGTTTAATTAACAGGCGTATGCGATGCAACAATCAGTCATATGAATAGATGTAATCTTACATATTTGGAATCTAAATAGGATATAGATTTATGTCCTTTCATCAGGGTTGAAAGGAAGCCATGAAGAGTGATATGCCGTGCCCAGGAGAATCAGAGAGCCAAGGAAGAATGAATACCATAAACTCTTACAAATTTCTTTAAAACATTTCACTCTTATCCTTAGAACAAAGAAACACCATTAAGTATTAGCCATTTCATGTTGATACCACGAGTGGTACTCCTTCGATACCGGTTAGTTCCCATGGAACAAAGCAGAACAAAAGTGATCCTGGAAGAACTAGGAAATTTATATTGATAAAACCAATTTATTCCTATTTTATGAATTCCAAATTGGACTTTTATTGATCATTTTATTGATAAATATTATGAATTTGACACCTAAAAATATTAATTTATGCTTTCAGGCATTTAAAGGAGTTATTTTATAAAAAGAAAGTAAAATGGGTCAAAAATGCAAAGTTTGGGCCAAAAAGTGGTTAATACAACAAAGCTAAGCCATGTCTATCAACCATGTCAAGGAAAAAGAACAATCAAGGTCTAAGTCTCAAGTTTTGGAAGGACAAGCTCAGTGACATGACTTGTCACAAACCATGTTAAACTGGAAATTTCACTTTGCAAAGATACGACCATGACAAGACCTATCGCTAGGCATGTTGTTTTGAAGATTGAAAATAGCTTGTTACACGACTTTAGGACAAGCCATGTCCCAGTCGTGTTGATGAGAAAAAAGTCTACCGCAAGGGACACAACTTTGGGACAAGCCATGTCTCAGTCGTGTTAGTTTCTATGTTAAAGAAATTAGCCAACATGCTTAAGTGACACAACTTGTCCCCAAACACGTCAATTTGACAGTGCATTACTTTTTGAAAAAACGGCTTGTTTATTGAATAGTAACCCTCTATTTATTAAAGTAACATCTATTAAGCATTAGAAATGTGTTACTTTAGAAAGCCAAGAGACTCGTAACTCCCGTAACTTCCCATTTCCTCTATAATGAGCATTCAATTCCATTTGTGTAAGAATCATTATAAATTGAAGATGGAGGAAGAATCAAAGATGAAGCAAGAGAGCAAGTACAGGAAGCATACATGAGTTCTTCAGGCGTTTAACAACAAGTCAAGGTTTTCTTGGATTGAAGAAACAATTTTGAGCTTTATTTTCTCACGTGATATCATGAATTCTAGTTTGTTTTTAGAATTTCATGTATTTTGTTAATTACTATGGAAGAGTAAATTTTCAGATTTAGGTTTTGTTGAACTCTAATTTTATCTTGTAATGAGGAATTGGGCTTAATGAAAGATTGATGGTCTTTTGTTCAATTGCATGTTCCTTAATTGTTTCTTAAGCTTGTATATCCGGAATGCAAATTTATGTCTAATTTTCATTTAAGCTAATTGAAAGATTACTTTTGTGAATTGATCTATGCAATTGATGAGATTTCTTTGTAATTCTAGACATAGAATAGCAAGAATCTTCTGTGACTATTGAAATTCCAATGAGTTCATGTTCTTAATGCAGGCTAAGTTGATATTGATTGAGGAGAAATCCTGATTGATTAACTTAGGTTTAGGAAAATTGATAGATTCAAAAGAATTATCATTTTGTTTGAGAAACTCAATAGCTTAAGAATAAATTCAATTTCTAAATTCCAAGGATTCACATGATAAATTAGATGAAGATAAAACCTAGATCATTTGCTTTAATCAAATCTTGCTTGTTGATTAGTGCTAGTGTATTTGTTTTCTTTAGTAAATTAATATAACAACAATATATTAGTAATAGCAATTCACCGGAATTGTTAGTTAAATAGTTGAATAAAGTTATTACTAGTAGTTGCTTAGTCCTGTGGACGACCCTGATTTTAATGCTATATTATGTTTCCGATAGGTACATTGCCTATTGCCTTTATAGTGAATTAAAACGGGCCATTATAAATTTAAAACTACACTTGAAGGCAATCACTATCATATATCTATAAAAACCAGTACATCATCGAAGAACCAAAATGCTAATACGAGCGGGTCACCACTTCTTTTTAATGCAATATATGCAATTGATGCAATTCATGTCCACTTTCATTTATGGTATCACTAGTTTTTAGTCAAGTTTAAGGTGATCATATAATTTACAAATAAACATCAACATGCTTCATACAATATTTATCACATAGTAGAATTATCACTTATATTATGACAATTTGGCATTCAAGTATATGCCAATCATCATACATTATACCAATCCCACATGCATATCAATTGATTTAGTTATTTATTACAAGTGCAACTAATATTACAATCACATGCAATGTAATAGATCAGAGTTACTTATCTGCTCATTATCCTAATCGTAGTAATCTTCTAGGATATCTCCTAAGAGATCAATATCACCTAAAAGAGAATTGCAAAACACTTGTTATCACAAAGTATCTATATAATACTTCTCCTATTGGTGCTCAAGTGTCCTAATACTTGATCTAATTCCTTCTAATTCTAATTTATCTTTTCTAATCCATATTTATCATATGAATAGTCATTACTGAGCTCATAAAGGTTGATATTCCTTTTTAACTTTATAAAATTCCAATGAAAAGACTTTTTCTTAGAAAAAGAAGCTTAAATGACTTTAAATAAGGGTTTTTGATACTTAATCTTCATTTAGACATATAGTATTCATTTTAACTCAGATTTTTGCTTATAAATAGGCATTGGAAAGCTTGTTTGAAGTACTATCTAATGATCTATTTGGTCTATTTAAATAATTAGTGTTACTTCATTTGTGCTAATGAATTCAATATGTGTTTAGGGTAATTACTTTGTGAACTTTGTTTTGAGCTTAATTCTTCTCCTAATGCATTTATTGAATGGATTTAGATTTTAATCTTGTTTATAGTCCATTAGTAGACTGAAATTTTCATATTAATTTTGCTTCTCTTAATCTTTAATTTAAGTTTGCATTTGATTTAATAGGATCGTAGAGTTTAGAATCCATTTTCTCGGGTTTCTTTACTTCAATTTCAACTATATTATATCTATATTCAAGTTTATGGGTTATACTTAATTTAAAATCAATTAAACTTATTTTGGAGTGGTTTAAGTGTTTAATTTTCATATTAAGCTTTGTAATGCCTACTTAACATGGTTTTTCATTTCATCAATCACATCATATGGTGATAATACTTAATGTAGATTGATTTTTCGCTCTAGTTTACACATGTTAAGCATGATAATCCAAGTTGGCCGAAATCTATAGGACATGTATTCTATCCTATTCATTTGATTTTCCTAATTTTCTATCCATGGTCATATCATAGGCTTAAAGTAAAGCAGAAATTACGTTGAGTAGATAGAGATTGGCACAAATTACCCTTCTCTCCTAAGCGCGCCGAACCTTTCCTTGTGGTCCTTGATGTCTTGTTAATTTTATTGGTTTGGAAAGCTTGGAGGGGAATTGTTTGTATTGTTTGAAAGTTGAGAAAGTGGGGTATAATTCCTACTTTTGGGGATCACGATTTGGTATGGGAGGAAGAGAGGTTCTTTTTAAATTTTGAACTTTTCTTGCAAGTAAAAGTTAGTTTTGATTTTGAAATGCCCATGCCCCTATTTATAGTGGAGGCTCACGGTCATATAGGGGCATTTTTATCTTTGTTTGGCTTTTTGTGCATTGTGTGCATTAATTAATAAGATTTGGTTTTGATTGGTTTAGGATTTTATCTAGATTTTCAAGTTAAACTAGACGTTGACGTGTGTAGTGGTCTTGGCTTTACTTGTCACGTCCAACTAGGGTATTTTAGGGTTTTCACATGATTTTTATTGTTTTGTTCATTAGAAAATATTAATTGAATAGATATTATTAGGATATTATATTATTTGTTGGATTTAATGTACAATTGATCTTGAATATGGTTGCATCTAATAGTTTAAGTGTTTTTTAAGGATAAGGTTCAAGTCTTGTCAATGTAATTGATGCATAGATTTTAATCAGATTTAGAAGAAAAGTCACTTTCAATAATAATAAACTTGAGATTTTTAGAATCCTGATGGGCCCCACTATAGCAAGTGGTGCCACCCCCTTCTTTCTTTCTCTTGGATGACTTCTTGTGAAGTTATCATATTTTAATTTTATTTAATTAGTGTATGTCTTCTAGTGGTCGTTAAGTTATAACATAGTTCAATTGACCACACACATCTAATTATTCTAGTTAGTTTAAGAAAATATCATTAAAAATTCATTTAAGACCCCTACATAAATCTTAGATTATTTTTGAATTGAAATTTTAGGTTTAAAGTTTACGCGATTGAGATTTTGGGTTCGGTAAGCTAAATTAGGATTTTAGTGCCTATAGACTCATAATTTTTTAACTAGAACAATGGTGCAATCCAAATAATTTTTTAAAGTCTAAATTATTAGTTATAATCTGTTTTCATTCTTATTGTGTGTTTATAATACAACGATTCATCTTTTAGTTATCATTTAATAGCCAATACGTTCTATGAAGGGGTCGTCTTTTATCGGATTTGAAATATAGAGCTACTTTTTATTTATATCTTGTGTTATTGGCTCAATATATGAAATCATGTTTTTGGTATCTATTAGGTCAAAGAATTTTTCTATTCAGGGTTTTTAAGTTATGAATGAGTTTATTATTACTTATAGTTTTATTCTAAAGTTTTTATTTGGTTATAAGTTTAATATCTATTTTACATTTACTATTTTGTTTTTTTACTAGTTATAAAGATAATTGGGTTACAATAGTTAAATTAGAATTTTATTTTCTATAAATTTAAAATATTCTAACTAAAGTATTGGTATAATTCAAATTTTTAGTTAAGGCTTAGATTCTTTAGTATTGATTGGTTTTTGATCTCTTTGCATATTCCATAATCCTAATGATTTAGCTTTAAATTATCTTTTTATAACTAACATGTTCTATAAATAATTATCTTTTATTATAATTGAAATTTAAAGTCAACTACAATTATTTGTTGAGTTATTGATTCATGTCGGTAGAATCCTGTTCTAAGGATTTATTTATTTTAATAATTAGTGTTTATAAATTTTCTAAAGATATTTTAAGGTTGTAAAATATTAGAATTAATTCGGAAATTATTGTTTTACTATTTTAACGAATATATGATTTATTTTCTAACTATTGAACTAAAAAAAATTGATTTTAAATTTTACAATAACGATCGATTTATCATCAATCATTATTTGTTCATACTTCAATAATTTAAATTCACAAAAAATAGGAGTGATTTCTTTGACTTTTTATTATAGTTCTTCATAATTCTGTATTATATTTTTAATAATTATTATTATCAGGTTATTATAAAATTAGGGGAATTATAGCCCTGCCTCCCCATACTCCAAAAAAAAAAATTAATTTTCAAATGTATTTAAAAAAGAAAAAATATATGTTATATATATATATATATATTATAAAGAGATAACTATAACATAAAACTAAATGTAGTCAAGTGGTTAAATATCTTCTTTTACATCCATGAAGTCATAGTTTAGATCTTGGTTGTATTTTTTTTTTTTTTTTGCTTTTTAATTATTCACGTTACAATTGAATCTTATTGCACACTATTTATATAATTTGATTTAGTAACTTTTTTCTTCAATTAATGTTATTAAAATATACACGAAATTAATGAATAACTATTCTATCCACATTTTTTTTAATGATCCATTCGTTCTAAAAGTAATCATATTGTACATTAATTATATAATTTGATTTAGTAATATTATTTTTTCTACATGTAATATTAAGGAAGTGAACATGAATTGTTGAATAGATATTCTATCTAGATATTTTATAATTTATTTTTATTGAAAGGAAAATTCTAATAGATATTAAATTTATATTTTTATTAATAATTAATTTTCAACTAACATATATACCATATCTTATGAAATGTACTAAATACTCTAAAATATTATTTGAATGATTTTTGTATGACGTTTAAAAAATATCACTTTAAAATCGTTAAGAAATTCTCATAAATATATAAGATATAATATAATTGTAATGACGAATGTAAATAAATAAATAATTTTAAGAGTAACTTAATTAAGGTTCGAGTCCCTAATCATATAATCATGCGTCCACCCTTGTGTCGCAGGATCCTATTCTGATGGAAAATGAGCTAATGGGCAAAACTCACGAGCTTTGCTGGTGATGTATGTAGATTTTCGAGCAAATTTAATTGTTTAGGCCTTTAAAATTGTGTTTTTACTACTTTTGATAAGTTTTTTTTATGTTATTTCTTTTGATAGGAAAGTCCATTTTAGATGTTGTCTGTCGAATTAGTTTTGTTCTTTTATTTATTTTCTTTCTACATAAGTATTACATATATTTCCTTTTTTAGAAAAAAAAAACATATTTCACATATATTGTACATGCTATGGCAAGCAAAAGACAGATTATTAATTGAATAGAATTTCATTGAGAGTGTCTTATTTTCTTCCAAAATTCGAATTTTCTTATAATAATTTTTGGATTTTGATACCAACAACCTAGGAATTCTTATAATCAATATGTGTTGAAGATTACAAGCTAGGTATTCGTGTGCGAATCAATATCCAGCGATAAGCTCCTTTATCCTGCTGCGTCATGGTCTAATGAATATACATTTATTTTTAGATCCAACCAATTCCTGAAGGGTCAATGAGTGAATCTCTAAGGGATATGGAAGATCTTTCTATGAAATACTCTATTAATGGTGATCTTAAGCTAAATGGAGAACATGATCCACACAATCAACAAAAGGAAACTTCTTAAAGACTCCATAAGGAAGGTCCCCATCCATGGCAAATCTACCATGAGCTATAGTCATGGGTGATGATAGAGCTAGAGAGTATTTGTAATCACTACCGATAATATTAGTAGCAACGAATGATGCTTTAACACATTTTTGATGATTATCAAGAATATAATAGAGGCCACTAAAACAAGTATTAGTTTAACCAAAGTGGGTTTTATTCTTATAACTAGTTTAATCTTTATAAATATATATATACACACACATACACCAAATGAAGAAAGGCAATACAAAACATATGAGCTAAAAAATAACTTAAATTGAGCAATAAAAAATGAACATAGGTGTAAGAGCAAATCAAAGTTCTTATCACTATTCACAAGAGTTTTAACCTTTTGAAAGAAAATTTCAGCAAGAACTTATGCAGTATTTGGCGGTAGTGGAAACCAACAAAAATAGAAGGTAAGCAACGGAAATGGATGGAAATTAGCAGAAAACGTGTGTTTGGAACGGAGGAAACAAGCCGAAATGGGATGAATCATTTACATGAGCTTGAACCTGTCCCATCAATACCCATATTCTACAGTATTTTCAAGGATGAAATATATAGGTTTTTGACCGAAATTGGGTGGGGTTTTTTCGGATTTGTCCCGAAATGGGACGGGGAGGAAAAAATTCGGGGGTGGAGGATGGTGTAGGCGCTATCAACGACGGCGCCTTTAGGTCGTGGGGAAGGCACCATTCCAAACGGCGCCTTTAGGCTATATAAACTCCCCCGATTCTTCTTCCAGCCCCCATTTCTCCCTTCCACTTTATCTTCCTCTCATTCTCTCCTCCGCCGGTTAGCCTCTGTTCCTCCACCAAATCTCCATTTCCGGCCGATTTTTGCGCGGATTAAGCTCTCCAATCTCAGGTAAGTTCATCGTTTATCAATGTAGTGTAATTTTTTCACAATTTCGGTGTTAAAATCATGAAAAATGGACTTGTATGTGGTTGTATAATTTTGTCAGATCTGGATGTTTTAGCGAATGATTCTGAGTTATGAAGTGTTGTAGGAGTAGTATATAGTGTATATGTGAAATTTGCGGAATTGCATTGGCTGATCTAGGGAGTTTTCATGGAGAATTTTTTCATGCATATAAGGTGTTCGATGAAATGCTTCAATAGCTTAAGTTGAGGATTATGATGTTTACATGAACATGAGTGATAAGGAATGTGATTATACGTGAGTTTGTTTGTTTTGAGTGAATGATGTAGATCGGTAAAGTTGTGTAGGAGTAGTGTATGCGAATGATTAAAAGTGGGTAGGAGTAGTGATGGGAAGTGGTTTTGAGTGGTGAAGTGGTGTAAAAGATATCGGTTTGTGACTCATGTTGTTGAATTAAAATGTGAGTGAATGCTGTTTGAAGTGTTGTGTTAACATTTTAGTTTGCTGTGGATAGGTTTTGGAATGGCTAATTATGTAAGGTTCATTGTTTATGCTCATGGCAACATAGTGGATGGAAATTATGGGCCACAATATGACAGGCCGCCCATCGGGAAGGTGAAGGTTAGGGTGAATGCCAACTTCGAAAATTTTAAGGCAATCATTTGTGGCAAGATAGGTGTGGATTGTAATCATAGTGATGTGGAGATAATACACAGACACACACATTATATGAGTCATGGGGTTGTGTATATGTTGATGCCAATTGCAGATGATGACAGTTTTGAGGATCTGATTTCGCTTGCTGTTGAGTTGGGTGCTAGGCTAATTCAGGAAATATTTGTGAAGATCACTGATCGAGCTGTGACTCATGAAAATGTAGCTCATGCTCCATATGAGTTGAATGAACAACATGGTGACATGTTTGGTGGGCAGCAGTTTCAATTGCAGCTTGGTTCGTCTTCGAATATTCGCTCACAGAATGAAGGAGCTGTGCCAGCTTCGCCCATGCATTGTGAACAATATGAACCCATGCCATTTGATGAGACACTGTCAGAATTTGAGAATAGAGTAGCACAGGAAGTGGCACCAGTGTTTGCTACCGGGATAGAAGATGATCACTCTGATGGTGGTTTTAATGTGGATGAAAATGGGGATACAATCGAAGATGAGGTAGACGAGGAGGATGACAATACAGTAGGAGAAGAAGTTCAAAGGGGAAACGTTGCAGGTGTTGCTGGCCCACATAGTTCACTGCCACGAGATTCAATGTCAAGTCAGCTTCGGTAAGAGACTCAATTCCCTATTTCAATGTAGGTGGAGGCGGTGATGGCTATGTGACATTTGAAGATGAAATGGATGCTATGTCTGCAAATATTTGTGATAGCCAAGAATTAGTGAAGGGGATGATGTTCAAGACAAAGAATGATCTAATTGAGACTGTGAAAGCTGCTCACATTAGAACACACTGCAACTTCCGAGTTGATGAGTCCAAGAAAAATCTATGGATCGCTCATTGCAGTAAAAGTGATCAAGGTTGTCCATGGTAGATACGAGCTTGTTTGAAAAAACTAGAAGGACTTTTTGTAATGACCAAGCTTGATTCTTGCACTAATCCGTTACTTGGACAGGACCATTCACAGATAGACTCGAATATCCTAGCTCGAGAGTTTATCAGTTTTGTCCGGAAAAATCCAGATTGCAAAGCAAAGGAGCTCGAGTCTCATTGTTTGACGGTATATGGGTATATGGTTTCTCGTAGAAGGATTTGGGAAGGAAAGAAAAAAGCAATTGCTATGGTTTATGGTGATTGGGTCAAATCTTACAATGAACTTCCAAAGCTTTTCAATGCAATCAAGTCAAGTAATCCGGGGTTGATAGTAGAGTGGGGGTGGACAAGATCACCTATACCCGAGGAGGTGCATTTTAAGTGGGTTTTCTGGAGCTTTGGTCCTTGCGTTGAGGCCTTTAAGCATTGCAGTATTGATGGTACGTTTTTATACGGCAAATACAAGCATGTGTTACTCATGGCATGTGGTGTAGATGGAGACAATCACATCTTACCATTGGCGTTCTGTCTGGCTCCATCTGAGTTTAAAGAAGCATGGTCATGGTTTTTGAGGAAGTTGAAACGAGGGGTTATAGGATACAGGGGAGAAGAGACTGTATGCATCATCTCAGACAGGGGGGCTGGTATTATTGGGGCTGTTGCGGATGAATCAAATGGGTGGCAACCTCCCTTTGCGGTGCATCGATTTTGCGTACGGCATATTGCCAGCAATTTCAACAAAGTTTATAAGAATCAAAGGTGCAAAAACTTAGTGACATATGCTGCATTTCAGGCTCAGGCGCGAAAATTCGAGAAGTCTATGGAGCTTGTGAAGAATATTGACGAAGAAGCAGTAGAGTGGTTCAATCAAGTACAATCAAATGGAGATATGATCCTACCCAAGGAGTCTTGGACACTAGCATTTGATGGATGTTACCGTTTTGGGTACATGACTACAAACATGTCAGAAACATACAATTCTGTCATCAAGGGAGCCAGAGGATTACCTGTATGTGGGCTGGTGAAAAAAATCTTTTACAACTGTGTCATGTATTGGGAAGAAAGACTGTCTGCAGCGAGGAATGCCATTATGAGCGGCGAGGTTTTCACAACTTATGCGAAGAAGAAGATAGATTTATGGGCTTCACGGGCTACTTCACATCAAGTAACTCGATTTAATAGAGGTACTGGATTGTTCGAGGTACGTACGGGTACTCGACGGGAGAAAGGTCGCTTGAAGCGTGGTGGTAGAACACATAAGGTTGACTTTTCGCAACTTTCATGCACATGCAACAAATGGCAAATATACCGACTGCCATGTTCCCATGTAATGGCAGCTGCAGGATTTGCTAATGTGGATTGGACTTCCTTTGTCGGCCCATGGTATAGGTGGACGAATGAAGTGCAATGTTATGAATCTCATTTCTACCAATTGGAGATGAACTCGATGGCCATCCCCAGCCAACTTCCCTTGCCTTATTCCTGATCCCGCGAGTGCAAGGGGAAAAGGAAAACCTAGGACAAAGCGATATACAATGGAAATGGATTGGAGAGAACGGCCCGATAGAGTAACCTGTGGCCTATGTAGACGGGATGGTCACAATAGGAGGAGTTGTCCAGACAGAGCAGGACAAAGTTCGTCAAGGTTTGGTGATATCGTGGTTTGAATTTGTCGAATGTTGTTCATTTTTTATTAGTTATCATATTTTAATCACATTTTCTCATTTCATGTAATCTCACTTCCTTCTTACATGCAGGGTAGATGGAGCCAGGCCCCATTGATGATTCAGTACTTTCCCAGCAGGGCAGACATCGTTCCTCAGCTGTTTGGTTAGATGAGGTACCAAATCACATACTGCACTTCCATTTTAAGCTTTGTGGATTCACAATATCAACATGGGTAATAACGTTTCATGTATTTCTTCCAGGCATCCGCTACAGCGCTCCTTGTTAGGCGTAGGGAACCGACCTCCAGGCACGACCAGGTTGGACGCCCTATAGACGAGCGTATATTGCCTTATTTGGAGCAGGCTGGATTCATTGGTCTTGCACGTCTCCCCTACATTCAGCTTGATTGGCATCTCATTTCTGCATTGGTGGAGAGATGGCGTCCAGAGACTCACACCTTCCACTTGCCTCATGGGGAGATGACCATCACGTTACAGGATGTGGAGGTCCAGTTAGGACTGCCAGTACATGGTTTACCAGTAGTTGGTAGCACATCCATTGCTACCGGGTGGCAGTCAGAGTGCATGAGGCTATTAGGGGCTTACCCACAGGGTGGTACTTCTCGTGGAGGTCGTCTGAGCCTTACTTGGCTACGGTCACATTTTGCACATTTACCGGATGATGCACCAGGAGCAGATCATGAGGCATGCTCGTGCTTACATACTGCAGCTAATGGGTGGGTGTATATTTGCAGATAAATCTGGTTCACTAGTACACTCTATGTTCCTGCCATTGTTAGAGGACTTCGCTCAGGCGGGCCAGTACAGCTGGGGTAGTGCTTGCCTTAGCTGGTTATACGTCAGCTTTGTCGTGCTTCTCTCGAGGGTGTGGAGCAGATTGGTGGAGCGCTTGTGCTATTGCAGGTGTGGGCATGGGATCGATTCCCTGTTATAGCACCTCGAGCACGTTTTGGTCCACCATTGCATGCTGCAGCGCCCCTTGCTGCACGATGGTCGATCATCCGGGACACTACTCGCACCCATCTCACGTCATCTCAGCTTATAGGGAGGCGTTTGACATGATAGGGTCTGAACAGGTATAAATCCTTTCACATTCACCCAAAAGTTACATAAGTATTATTGTTTCTTTGTGTAACGAGTTTTGTTTTATGGCACAGATTGTTTGGCTCCCTTACACAGATGACATCCTCCATAGACTTCCACCATACTGTCGTCAGGGTATGGATGTCTGGACAGCCCGGGTCCCCCTCATTTGCTTTTCATACATCGAGTGGTGTTTCCCAGATCGTGTCATTCGACAGTTTGGGGGTTACCAGAGAGTTCCAACTGGATGTAACACGGATAGGGACCTGCATAAGATAGATTTGAGGGGGCGGGTCGACACTAATTGGATTGTTCATCACGCTGTGTATCATGAAATGTGGAATGAGAGACATGATCGCCTGGTCGATGTTGACCTTCCATTCGGGGTCGACCCTGACTACTTGCGTTGGTTTAGACGTGTCACCAGGAGATATATTAGCCATACTGGTGCTATGGTCGGTGGTTTGGTGAGACATAGATATTATATTTCATTTCTCATATATAAAGATATGCAATTGCGAATCTTACTTCCTCCATTATTGCAGGCCGATCGATTTAGGCGGATCAGGATGACTTCTGATATAGCAGAAGCTCATTCCATTGCAGATGAGGCCATACAGACTGTAGATGAGCATGGTGTTATCGACCATCTTTATCCTGAGTCTCGGTACACCGCACCTACCGAGGTTGAAGCTGCTGCAGAGGATGAGAGTGAGCATGATCAGCAGCAGTACCAGACTGTTCGTCATGCTCCATCACTAGCTCGATCCACATCTACAGTTGTCAGGGGACGCCATAGCACCTCATCATTGCCTTCCTACCATACTCCATACAGCGAGGTTGGCTCTTCATCTCATCAGCCTCCACCACCGCCGCAGAAGAGGCGTCCAGTACCTCCACCTGATGATGCCGATATGGGTGAGGGAGTTACACAGTTATCACAGCATAGGAGATCCATCCATGCCTCCCCTGTCCCTCCACCAGATTTCAGTGCATCACCTACTGAGGAGGCTGATCCTCCTGAGCCAGCACCTGCACAGCGTGGTGCACGATCCATATTGTCTAGGATCTCTAGGAGCGTACGGAGGCCCCCTAGGAGGAGATAGCGTTATATTTTCCTACTTTGTATTTGCTTTTCATTTAAACTATTAAACTCATATGTATTTATGGCATGTAATTATATTTTCTTTATCTTAGTTCTGTTAGTGAATGTTGCTTCTGCACGTTTGGGGTGTTGAACTAAGTTTGCAGGATTGAGCTGTTGGATGTGTTGTTGTTGGTGTTACAATTTCTGTGTTTTGGGTGTTCGAATTATTTCTGTGGAGTCAGGGAGATAGTATTGGTGTAATTTTTGCAGGTTGAAAATCTTCGATTCACACTTTTTTATCTGTTTTACTGGTTATAGCTGAAATTGGTTGTGTATCGGGCTTTTTTTGCAGGGCAAGGGGGAGCGAGGGGGTTGGATCAGTTGAAGGTGCCGTTCCTAAAAGCGCCTTCACTGTTTCTACTAAAGGCGTCGTTAAGACAGCGCCTTCACCAACCCATTTCTGGAATAATTTTTCAGAATGTCCCATTTCGGGATAAATTTTTCCAAAGGGTCCCATTTTCACCCAAAAACCGAAATATATAACAACTTTATATCTATTCCCACAGCCACTTTAGTATCCTATCATGCTCCTTTAGCTAGCATACACTTTCTTCCTTAATAATGATGGAAGTATCATTTTACTCGGTTGTACTTGCCTCCTTCTCAATTGTTATTCTTTCATCATTGTGGATGATAGTGAACTGGCTGTGGTTGACGCCAAAGAAGCTAGAGAGATGCCTGAAGCAGCAAGGTTTCAAGGGCACACCGTACCGCCTCTTTGTTGGTGATGTTAAATTGCAGGCTGCGCTCACCAAAGAAGCCATGTCCAAATCAATTGCTGTCTCCGATGATTATTCTTGTCGTGTCGTCTCCTTGGTCACCCAAGCCATCAAGCTCTATGGTTTGTTTATTGGCATATAATTTATCAATAAAGAATTAGCGTATAGTTTATCAAGCAGTATAGCATGTTTACTAGCGTACAATTAATTGGAGTAATTAATGGATCCTTTTCGGCCAAAAAAAAAAAAAAATAATAATAACTGATCCGTTGTAATTGAAAGACGAGATTAGGCTTATTACCGTCATATTGAGCGCAGAAACCTGGGAAAAATTGAGAGTAGAGGAACCGGTCCAACAATGTCTATTTATACCGAAATTATCTCAATTATGAACCCGACTCTCTTTGAGGTCCTAGTAGCCGTTTCAAAGAATCAAGCCAAATAAATAGTGGGTTCAACTAATATTTTGATTTAACAAATTCAGCATTACTCTGTGGAATTAAATTTCAGGCAAGGACAATTACACATGGTTAAGCACGACCCCCAGGGTAGTGATCATGAAACCAGCACTACTAAAGGAAATCTTTACCAGGTGGGAAGAGTTTGAGCGGATACAGCCAAGCAACCCTCTTTGGAATCTGTTGTCGACGGGGGTTTCAGCTTACAATGGCCAGAAATGGGTTAAACACAGAAGAATTATCAACCCAGCATTTCGTTTTGAGAAATTGAAGGTATCTAATTTAACCTTAAACCTTCTTTGTCAATGCTTGCATAGTTGCAAAGGTCTTTTTCTTTTTTCATTAAGATAAAAAACATTAAGTAATAATACACGCCACGTACATACCAATCATGTTTTAATACATACCAAGTATAGGGACTGGTGAGTAGTTCTCGAGAAAACTACCATTTATGTTTTACAAAAACTGTTATGTATTGAAAATTTACTAAAGTTTCAAATGGAGGCCTAAATTTTTCAAATGGAATTTTACTTTCCAGCATGCTAGTGAAATGAAGAATAGAGTTTTGCTTATTATTAGTTAATGTCTGATGCAGAGCATGATCCCGGCAATGAATACGAGCTGTTGCGAAATGATTAACAAGTGGGAAGCAATAATGCTTTCATCAAAAGACAACGATGGACGCTGTGAAATTGATGTTTGGCCTTTCCTTCAAAATTTGGCAGGTGATATAATTTCGAGAACAGCATTTGGCAGTAGCTACAAGGAAGGGATAAGAATTTTCCAGCTCTTGGGTGAACAAGCTCACAATTTAATGGCATTAACAAATTCTGTCTACATTCCTGGTTGGAGGTACATCTTCTTATGTTACTGATCTGATTGAATATTGATTCGATTCTAATTCAATCTATCATGATATAAGGTTGTGAAATCACCATATGAAAAACATTGTTTATCTTATCATATGTTGTAATGAAGCTGCCTACAGCACATAGGAACATGTTAGGAATGAAATTTGAGATTACGCCCTTTTTAGCAGGCAACGCTCTTATAAGAGAAACCTCTTATTAATCTTTTTTTCCTGTTCATCAATGAATTCTTACATCAATACAAGAAGACTATTTATGATAGTCTTCATATTCTCTTGTTTCCTATCTAAGAATTACTAACTAATGCTTAACTAATTGCCATATCAAACTAAATTTCTTTTACTATTACCTAATTTTGCAACATTACATTAATGATGCACATAGATTCTTACCAACTAAAATAAACAAGCGGATAAAGGAGAACGATATGGAAGTTCGAGCGCTGCTTAGAGACATGATCAACAGACGTGAGAAAGCCATGAAGGCCGGAGAAAGTCCAAATGACCTGTTAAGCGTACTTATTGAATCTAACTTAGGTGAAGTAAGAGAAAATGGAGGCAACCATAAATTAGGAATGAGTACTGAGGATGTGATTGAGGAGTGTAAAGTATTTTACTTTGCTGGCAAGGAGACAACCTCTTCTCTTCTTGTTTGGACGATGGTTCTGCTAGCAAAACATCAACACTGGCAAACTCGTGCCAGGGAAGAAGTTCAACAAATCTTTGGGAGCAACAATCCAGACTACGATGGGCTGAATAACTTGAAAATTGTAAGTGTGGAATTTTCTTTTATGTGCACACTCTTACCATGTTCCATATTGTCTTAACTAATTCATTCAACATAATTATGTCATTGCTCACAGCTCATATTAGAAAATGTAAAACTGGAAATCTCAGTTTCGTTGTTACTTTACATCATTTAACTCCATTTTATTGATTTCAAGATAGCTACCTTATCAAATAGAATTCACCTCTTCCCAAACGAGAAAGGCTTTAGTATTAAATACACATTATGCATGATATATACATAATGAATAAATACCAATCATAGTTTAACATATAGCAGTATTTCTAAATCATAGTTTCTATACCGTAACAATTGCCAAGAGCATGACACCTATATCCTAAAAGAGAGAGAAATTGCTGACATACAAGCAATACATCTTATAATGACAATATCATGACACTTTTACAGGTTACAATGATCCTGTACGAGGTTCTCAGGCTATTTCCGCCATTGGTTCGGTTGTCAAGGACAGTACTGAGAACCAGGACGATAGGAGAAATAACAGTACCGGGAGGAGTGCAACTCAGCATGCCAACAGTCCTTATTCACCGAGATCCCGAGCTGTGGGGGGACGATGCCGGGGAATTCAAACCCGAGAGATTTTCTGAAGGAATTCTGAAGGCAACAAATGGACAAGTATGTTTTCTTCCATTTGGATGGGGTCCTAGAATTTGCATTGGCCAAAACTTTGTAATGCTACAAGCTAAGATCGCATTGGCTTCAATTTTACAACGGTTTGAGTTCGAGCTTTCGCCATCGTACACTCATTCCCCGTATGCAAGCTCTTACCTGCAGCCTAAACACGGAGCACAGCTTATCTTGCGCAAAGTCTAACTTCAAGGGCGCCCCTTGCTTTGCTATGTTTACTTGTGTTACGTCCACCAGGAATGTATATGATCTCTCTTTACAAAATAACTAAGGGAACAAGTAACTAAAATGTGTTTGTTCGTTTTATGAAAAACATGTGTTAGTATTTTTCAAATATGAGGCCATGATCCTTGGAATTGACTTTATTTATGACAATGACTTGGGATCTTTAAGCATTGCTATCGGGTCCTTTAAAAAGGTTAAAAAGTTCTTGGCTAAGGATCCATAAAGCAAATTATTTTATAATGTTTTAGCTTTAATTTGTTAGAATAATTGTTGGAATCTGCAAAATTATAAAAGGAGAAAAATAAAAGGGATAATGTCACGGTTGCTATTTGAACTTTGCCTAAATTTTCAATTTACACTTAAACTTTCTATTTAGCTCAACCTTTTGCTGTAAAAAAATGCCACCTCATTAAATTCTGTGAACTCCATAAGTCCAGTTGGCATGAATGACCAACAGATGCATGCCACATGTACCTGGCTCACATGAATGATTTTCCACAATTTTATTTCATGTTAATTGAGAGAAAAAAAATCAAACTCCACCAGATGAGGGTCAACGCTAACCCTTGTTCAAGTATAAAAACAAAGCTTACACGTTCTTCTTAAAATATCGTAAGCCTCGATTTTTACAAGCCTCGATTTTTACAAACTTGATAGAGC
This sequence comes from Combretum micranthum, assembly GCA_024138025.1. Taxonomy (NCBI): domain Eukaryota; kingdom Viridiplantae; phylum Streptophyta; class Magnoliopsida; order Myrtales; family Combretaceae; genus Combretum; species Combretum micranthum. The sequence continues at coordinate 132,947 of JAMXBD010000158.1, forward strand.
CATGTAAACATTCTAACCAAAACACAACACCCATTTCATCAAAACCCATGAATTCATCAAATCTCGTAACAGGGTCATATCCACTAAAGAATTCACCATTTCACGAAACCCCTTTTGATAAAAATCCAAACTTTGCATCACCAAAATTGAATTATCTAAGAATTCTAAGTACTCATTATCAAGACTAATCCTTTGTGGTCTTAGATGACACAACGTGAAGGGATTAACATAGAAATCAACTCATCGAATGGTTTTTAAAACACACTCAATTGCAAAATTATGCAATTTCCAAGAGAGAGCTCTCATCAATTAGGGTTTAAAAGTATATGATATGTTCTTATTACAAAAGACAAGAACATATCACTACCTCCCTCAAACCATTCTTTTGCATGGTTATCGTAAATTCTGCGGTATATTCATATATCACTTTCTTTTCCTGATGACATCTTTGGTCTTGTCGAAATATGATTTCAACATAATCTAGAGGAAGAAATTCATCTTCCAACAATAGTTTTATCCTAAACCACGTTCTAACATGTGCTTTCCCTTTTACGACTTATCTTTTTTCTGTAATGTCTCCTATAATGCAGATGCATAGCCTTTCAATCTACAAGCCACCAATTTCACTTTTTTCTCTTCAAGAACTCTATATATTCAAAGATTCTCTTAATCTCAACTTTTAAATCAACAAAATTCTCAATCCTTAGATTTTCGCTAAAATATGGAATACTTACTTCTTGCAATCATTCCTTCCATATTCATTCTTACTTAATAATAATCATCTTCGTAAGCATGTAATCTATGATTTGCAGCAATAGATCTGATAATAGGATTGCCATGTGCACACTCTTCCCTTGGTCGTATCCCATAACGCTTCATGTTCCTATTGGTAGTGGATCGATTAATCAGGTCATCAAAGCGTTGTTCAATACATCGGAATCTTTGACCCATGTTTTCCAACACCGCCACTTGAACCTATGACTTGGTTCATAGGACTTCCATATCCCGATCATCTTTAAGAATGCGATTACCATCAACACTCTCGTTGATTGTCATCGTCCCAGGAACTGACCTTACTCTAATACCAATCCGACGCAATGTGAAAGCGTTAAAACAGAAATCAACTCACCTAATTATTTCTAAAACATACTCAATTGAAAAAAAACATGCAATTTCCAAGAGAAAACTCTCGTCAATTAGGGTTTAAAAGTATATGATATGTTTTTATTACAAAAGACAAGCCTAAAAGCCTATTTATACTATTACATGAGGAAACCTTAAAGAAAAATAACAATAGAATAAATATAAATAAATCTTATGACCAACAATTAACACTGGAAATAAAAGCTGGTGGCCTGTAATTACTGTTAGCGGTTTCAAAACTCAAAAGTTGAAATTGTCAGCAATAAAGGCCGTGTAGAGACCCGGCATGCTCAATTCTCAAATTAAGCATACCAAGTCCCCAACCACGTATAACTCTTACGAATTATACGTAAGGTTGTCTTAAAAGAAGGTATTTATGTTGAACATTGTTATTCGATTTTAGGTTATGAAATCATTTAGTTAGATTTTCAGATAACTGGATTTAGTAGTGGAAAAATAAACTTTAATAAAAACATTTCTACATAAAAGCATTTCAAACTTCCACTATTAAAAGTGAAAAAACTTTCGCTTAAACAAATCTTTACAAAAGCTAATTTACAAAACATGGGCACTAAAAAGCCCTTAAATGAAAATACAAATTTATAAATAAATCCAGTCTCTATGAAACAATCAAAAGAAGAAACAAAACAACTAAACTACTCAATGCTTCTAACTCACATCACTCATCCACAAATCCTCTCTGAATCAACAGAAATGCCCAAAACCCGAGTCTTTACATCAATCATCATCAACAACAACATCATCATCATCATCAAATCATCATCATCACCATCACCAACATTATCATCATCAATTTCATCAACATCATCTTTATCAACAATAAAACCTGTAAAAAGAATAACAACAACAAGAATGAGCTGAAGCCTAGTACATAGTAACACAATTACACACGGAGTGACGCACGAGCCTAACTAAATGCAATGCACAATCAACAAGTTATTATCTTTTCTTTAAAATAAACAAATCAACATGGCAGTATTCAAACTCTGGACATCAAGGATCTAGTATCACGTTCGCCTCTCTGAGTGGTCCCTACTGTTTATACAGACCAGGCAACCCCATCTTCCGGCATAGCCCGTAATATTAGGGGATCCTAAGTAACGCATCACGACGCTTAAGGGGTTAATATAAGCAGCTCAGATACTTATATCTCCTAAATGGTATATTCGATAAAGAGAAAATAACTTCATCTAGGGTTGACAGCCGTTACACGACTTCTTTGATCTTAGTCCATAACATCACCTAGTCCAACTGATCTTATAAACATTTGAACTAAATCATGCTACATCATTCTAAGCGTAAGCAAACGTTACGTCGATATCATCTTCCCCATCAGTTACCCGGCATACCACTTAAGAAAGTCTTATCAAAGATAGGGGTAGCCTAAGCACTTAATCTGTCGTGCCTCCAATCTGAGTAAGGTGCTGCTCTCCAAACCGGATACCGATCTGCCATACCGGGCCAGATACAGATTTAAACAGCGGAATAGGCAACCAATTCAAACAATTATTAAGCAAATTTTAAGTTCTTAGTCCATTTAAGATGCCTATCCTAACAATCACCATGCAAGTTACTGCGTACCTTGAATATGAAATCCAAACATAGCCTCGAAAGGAATTTCAGAAGATAATCCAGAAGACAAATCAGATATCCACTTTTGTTAAGGAAAGAACTTGTATAAGAAACTAAAGTAAACTAAACTAAACTAATTATTCACTTCATCAAAATCATATAAGAACTTAAGCTATTTATCCATTCATCTCAAACTTATTTTATTAAACCCTATTTGATCAGCACTAAATAGGAACCCTACTATAGCTGTGAAGATCGCCTCACCAAAATATGGACAGTTCTCCTTTGTCTGTTAAAGAATTTTTTTTATTTATTTATAGTGTTTTATTACAAAAGCATTAACAAAGAATTCATATATAAAAAACATTCATTTTCCAAGTAAACACACATTTGAAACAACATATTCCCCATATTATTCAAAGATCATCCTAATTCATTCATCTAAGCTAATTATTAGCTATTAACCCATTTTAGCTTAACCTTAGCCAAATTGATTAGAATTAGTTATTTAATTCATTTACTAAGTCAAGTTGATTAAACTTAGACAATCTAATTCATTTTAGCTTAGTAAAGTTCATTAAGCCAAGTTAGGCTTGGATTAATTACTAATCCATTATATATCTAAGATCTATGTCAATTCGAGCTTATATTAACTTAAACTTAGCCAAATTCATCAAAGTTAAACAATCTAACCCATTTTAGTTCATTCAAGTTCATTTAGTCAAGTTGAACCTAGGTTTGTTAATTAAGTTTATTTTATAACTAACTTCTAGATTTAATCTAATTATTTGTTAAATCTATAAATCTACTCAACCCATGTTTAATTACATCAATTAACTCACATAACACATCAAATATCACTTATCTATCTCATTTTAACTTAAAAAGATTTATTTCAAAAGTTAAAACACATTTAACAAACCAATATAAGTTTTTAGCTTTGTTTTGGAAAGTATAGCAGCTGAAAAGAATCAAAATTTAAGCATTGATACTTTTTGAATATTTAAAAACTCAAAACATAAAAATTGTAGATCTCTTTTTAAGCTTTCCAACGCAACTTGAACCACCTCAATCGGAGGTCAGATGAAAAAGTTATGATCAAATTACAAAACAACATCGCAGTAGGGGAGAGATCAGAAATTGAAATGCCCTCTCATATGGGGCCGTTTCAACCCAGTGACATTGCACTTTTCCATCCGAGAGTGATACACCCTTGCATATGGGGCCGTTTCAATTCATACACCCCCCCATATAGGGCCGTTTCAATTCAGGGAAAATACATTTTCAAGGTCAGAGAGTGAAACACCTTTCCATATGGGCCGTATGATAGGGTGTTTCAAAATTTTTCGTCTTCTCTTATTTTGAACACAAAATTTTGTAAAATTTTACACTCAAACCTTCTTAAAACCCATCCTAAGTTTCCTAAAGCTTGTTATATGATCAAAATACCATTCAAACAACACAAACTCCACTACTAATCATCAAACACCAACTACAGTAATAAAACTCAACTTCACTATTCATCATCTTCTTCATCACAACTCAACTCCCAACAACATTAATCTAACATACACATATATAAACAAAAATTCCAACTCATTTCAACATTAATTCATCATATATAAATAAAAACAAGAATCAAAACAACATAAAACAAGTATACCTAGCTTTTGGAATACATGAAACTTCTCTTCTTTCTTCTTGTTGAAGCTTTTCTACTTGATTTCCTTCTCCAATATTGTTTCCTAAGTTTGATTTTTCTTTTGATTCTCTTGAATTTGAGATTTTGCGAAACAAGAAAGAGAGAAGAAGAAGAAAAGAACAAGAAAGAAATGAGAGAAAGAAAGAAACGGGAATGAATAAAGAAAACAAAAAGAGAGAGGCAGGGGATAGGACAAAAAGAAAAGAGGATAAGTTTAATAATTTAGGATATTTTTAGAATAAAAGTATATGTTTAGAACTATCAGATCAATATCTATAGTTCTAGAAATATTTAGGAGATGATTTCAAAACCAATAGGTTAGAAATTAAGAACTTAAAGTAAGAACTTAATTTAGAAATTCATTTTGGATAAAAGATATTTAATTTGAGCTCGGGTTTGAAAACTGATATTTTTATACAAACAAATGAACTCAAATTTTGTAAAAATTTAGGATTAATATTTTGGCTATAGATTGAAGGTTTAGGAATCCTCTAAACATTTTAATGACATGTTTAGATATTTTAGGAATTTAAAATCTCAAATTCAACTTAATTATTTACTAATCTAATTATTTCAAGTTGTCTAATTATATCTTATGATTCATTTAACTTATCCAAATCTATCTAAACTGAATTTCTAATGTATATAAAATTTTGGTCATTTAGGTCGACTCCAACACTCTTTAACGCTAGTGGTGTAAATGTTTAGGCCAGCGGTTTTCTTCTCTTCTTCTTAAACGACTCCTCCTTACATAAATAAGTGTCTGCTATGTCGTCCGCATTATTAGAGAACTCAAGAAATGAATCTAAATAGTAAAAAACACTCAGATGATCATTGAAGCCAAGAAACGAGTAGCTATAGCAAAAGCCAGGAGAGCTCAAGAAGTTTTCATTAATGGAAGATGTTGCAGAAGGCCAACCCACATGCTTTAGGAAGAATCTTTGTAAGGGAAACAACTTGGAGTAGTACCGACTCTAATTCTTGCCATCCACAACCACTTGAGATTAAAAGAAACAAGGGCTACTCAAACCTAGCTCGAAAAGATAGCAGTAAGGAATTGAAATGAAGATGGAAATGTAGAAATCAGATAATAGAAACTTCCATGCCCAGAAAAATAAACAAGTCAAGTTGCGTTTAGGGTGTATGAACACTTTACCTTTGCTGATCCTAAGCTCTTCATCGTCCATTATGATACAACATATCAATTTTGTGAATTTCTGGAGGCAATGAACCCTTTACGTATCAAAGCATACTTTAGGGTTTTTAATAGTGCATCAACAATTACTGCCTTAATGTAGCAAAATGATTTCATCAAAGTTGAGGTAATAAATTAAAGATTTAGGCGTAGCAATCGTGACATTTTTCTTAAAGGAAATTATTAACTTTTGTGAAGCATGCTTAGGATAAGGTTTTTTTAGATGTTAACATGACATTTAAGGATAGCAAATGGGACACCTCACATTGCACATGTTTTAATATTGGTGCTTAGACACGATGAAACGTGATAATATCAAAATCCATGATCTGTAGTTATGGTCTTCATTTTTTTTAAATTTCATATGGGGGATTGCTATTGATGGTTAATCATGTGTTATGCACATGAAAATTAATCTTGGAGAAGTTTTAATTAGATAGCACTCGAGGGATACCATAGAGAAAGGGTAAGAGAAAGAGTAAGCAAACTTGGATTGTTATAGTTACATATGCAACATTAGATTGAAAATGATGTTGTTAATGCGTTCTTGATCATTTTATTAATTTGATCTTCAATAGAATAACAACAATTCTACAAAGTTTGTCAGGGCTTCAATTTTTTTTAAATGGGAAGGTAAATGGTCATATTAATAGAATTTAGTTTTGATACTATTTATGGGTTGAAAACCAAGCCATTGTACAACTTATGGGTTTTGACTTAGCAACGGGCTTAGTGATATGAATCCAAGGGGGTCAGAAATTCTTTTCTTCAAGAATTAGGGTTCTTTGTTCTTGTTATCAAGAAAATCAACTAAATCACCAAGAAATATATGATATTTCTTTAAAACTCACACAAGAAAAGAAAGATCTTTTTTTAGGGTTTTGTGTAATAGAAAAATAAAACTAAGAAAAGATAAAGAAAATGAATGAAATCATAATTAGATATGACTTACGAATCACAAAATCAAACTGGTTCACAACAAGGATCGTAATTTGATAGGTTCCATGAATTACAAAACTAATCACTGGTTAAAAGAATTCACAATTCAATCAATGGGAATGCATAAAGGGAATTAGATCTCTCAATATTCATAACAAATTGCAATCAAATGCAATACAAGAGAAAACTCTCTCAAACACAAAGGTTTTTCACTCCAAAAGTATTCAAAGATAATCTATCTCAATACTAAGCAAATAGGTCTATATATAAACTACAAACGAAACCCAAAAGACATAAAAATAAATTACAAAATTCGTAAAACATAAGTTGGCGGATTGTCAAAGTATGTTGGCGGCCTTGGACATATGATTTGGCAATGTAGAAGATGGCTTAAAATTTTTGAATTTGGACGTGCTGAATGCTGGCCTACATCGGCGATGCAGATTTGAAGGTCGGTAACCTATGTCGCAGGTGTGCAGCTTGCAATTTACAATTTCCAATCCTTCGTGTTGGCTTTGAATCTGTTCATTTGTTCCTTTATTTTCCATATTATACTTGAAGCTTCTAAACTCTTTGAAATGCATTGATCTCCCTTGATAATGTCTTCTGATTTCCATCATTCCCTCATTCTTAGAGAAGATTTGTCCTTGAATCTTAGTAGTCAACTGGGATGGAACTTCTCCTCTTGAATGTAATGATAATTTATGTGGAATTTCCTTAGGAATTTGTTGAATCTTCTAGAACTTTTGAGTCGATTTCTTTCTTTTTTTGGAAGACTTACAAGAAAACAGAAACAAATTCCTTTTACCTTTAGCCCATACATGTTCAAATCTCTCCTGCTAAGCTTCAACTAAAATCATTGGAAGCAATAGGAAAACCTGTCCATCTTTTTGGATCTTGTAGGTATTTTGATATTCATCATAAGTAACTTGCCTGTCATATTGCAATGGTCTACCCCAAAAAACATGTACACAATCCATAGGAGCTACATCACATGTTATAGTATCGGTATAATCTCCTATAGCAATGGAAACCATTTTCTATTTATGAATGCATAAGACATCTGGAGAATTTAACCATCGAAGGCTGTATGGCTTCAGATGTGGAATCACCTGCAAGTTCATTTTCTTCGCAAAATCTTGTGAGACCACATTGACACAACTGCCTCCATCAACAACCAACTTACAAACTTTCTCCTGAACCATACATCTAGTTTGAAATAAATTCTCTCTGTGGCATGATTCTTGTTGAACCTGCAATTTAGAAAGATAGGAACTTTCTTTAAAACTCACACAAGAAAAGAAAGGATCTTTTTTTAGGGTTTTGTGTAATAGATAAATAAAACTAAGAAAAGATAAAGAATATGAATGAAATTGTAATTCGATATGACTCACAAATCACAAAATCAAACTGGTTTGCAATAAGGATTGTAATTCGATAGGTGCCACAAATTACAAAGCTAATCACTGGTTAAAAGAATTCGCGATTCAATCAACGGAAGTGAATAAAGGGAATCATAAAACATTATAATCAAATGCAATACAAGAGAAGACTCTCTCAAACACAAAGAATTTTCACTTCAAAAGTATTCAAAGATAATCTATCTCAATACCAAGCAAATAGGTCTATATATAAACTACTAAGAAAACCCTAAAGACATAACAATAAATTACAAAATTCGAAAAACATAAGTTGGTAGCTTGTCAAAGTACACTGGTCGCCTTGGACATATAAGCTGGCAAAGTAGAAGACGACTTTAAAATTTTTTAATATGGATGTGTTGAAGGTCGCTGAACGCCGATAGTGTATCTCCCCTACGTCGGCGGCCTATATCATTTGTGTACAGCGTACAATTCACAATTTTCAATCCTTCGCGTTGGTTTTGAATTTGTTCATTTGTTTCTTTGTTTTCCATATTGTACTTGAAGCTTTTACACTCTTTGAAATGCATTAATCTCCCTTGATGATGTCCTCTGATTCCCATTACTTGGTTAAGCCCAATTGCTTATAAGATGGTTAATTTTTAATTTTAAAAACCCTAAAGGATACCGCTTATTAAGTCTTGTCAAGGTTTATAAGAAGTCCAATTAGGTTCAAAAGACCTCTTCCAAGCCTAATTATTTACGCTTTTGATAACTTATTGCTGAGAGTAGGATTATTTGGTTTAGTAATAATTTTTCTAAGCCTACTAAGTTAAATGTTATATCCTTAACTAAGCTTGGTTTCCTGAACTTTGTCACCAATGAAAAAAAAAAAAAAAAAAAGGGCCCATGATCTTAATTTGGGCTAAAAAGCCAGTTATTAGCTTTTTACAAATTATATACTCATAATTTGAAGATACCAAATATTTATTAGTCAAATCTTCGATTGATTATACTTCACATCTAATATTCAAATTGCTAATATTATACTCAAAACAAAATTTTACACAGAACATTTACTATATCCGTCATCTTAAGAAAACTAACATGTGTTGAGCATGATGACAATTAGAAAAGATCAAAGAGAATCAACGATAGTTTAATTGATTGTAACATTTCAACTTTAAATACAAATCTGAAAGAAGGTCTAAAGTTCGAACAATTTGATATTAACACAATGCTTTCTGGCATAGGTTACTTAACAGTGAAAAACGATGACATGAAACAATTGTGGCAAATGTCGAGATTAATGTCCATAAAGGTGATAAAAGATATAAAGGAAATGATCAATGGTTGTTGACAGTGAAACTTATACACTGTTTTGAAAGACTGGAGGAATTAAGTGAAAAACAAGGTGGAGCAGAAGTAAGAGAGAGAGAAAAAATTATAAATTCTCTTCTTTCGATAGTTGAAAAAAGTAGAAGAAATGTGGTAATATAAAATTTTTATATTTTAAAAATACAATAAAAATTCATGCATTTTAAAAGAGAGCAAGTATTTGAAGTTAACTTTTTTTCATTTTATTTGAATTTCCTCCTAATTCTGGTTTTCACAGGAATCAGGTGTAAATTTTCCTACCTAAATTCATCCTTTTTCGCTTCATACTTTTATTCTTTTTTCAAATAAGGAAAGAAAAAATTTCTCCTGACATTTCTTCACCATCCCCTTTCAAATCCAATAAAAAATTATGGTTTTCAGGCATGGTCAATTGCAATATTGATGTGTTGTTTTACTTTTCTCTCTCTTTCTCTCTTTATTTTATTTTTCTCCCCTCTTTTGATAATAACTTCAACATCTTCAAGGACACGTTCCAAACAAAATTTCCTTGGGACAGCACATCCAAAACTCCAAATAAAAACACCAACGACATACAGACACAGCGCTGGGGAAGGAGAAGGTGATGATGTTGCGTGCAAAGACTTCGAAAAATTCAACACAACCAAGGACAACATTGCAAACGTCCATCGCCTGCCTGTGAAACATACAAGAGATAACGTTCCAAAAAGCATAAATATATGATTTATGTACCTATTACAAAACTAAATAATTAATAATTCCCAACAATATTAAAGTTATTTACACTTTATTTAAATCCTGTAAAGTCTTCCTTATCCAACGACAAGTGAAAGCGTTCATGGTAATATAAATCTTTTATACGACTTACTTGAAATATTGATTTTTATTATAATGATGCTATGGTATTAATACACGATTGCAAATATATATTTATTTTGAGAAGGAAAATGAAAGAAAGGTAAAATAGTTAGGAGAGCCGAGAGAAAAATGCTTAAGGAAACTAAATGACACAGTAAAGAAGAAATACGGAGGACAAGACGCTTTGGGAGCTACAGACAGAGAAAACGATGAAAAATAGAAAGCCAAATGAAAGTACATTTTTGGCTATGTGACTATTTTTATTTGGGTCTTAAATTTTTTACTTTTTTTTTTTTCAAATTACTCTTCACATTTTCAAATTTTATAAATAAAGACTTATTTAACACCCTTAGTTTTTGTCTGGCAAAAAAAAAAAAAAAAAACCGTTGCTTTTTTTTTTTTTTTCTGTTAACGTTTGACATGTGGTAATATTTGATTAGTCCTAATGATTAATTTAAACAATTATATAAATAAATATATAGAAATAAAGTAAATCATAAAAAATAATAATAAGAGACCCCCAAAAAAAAGGAAAAAAAAGTCCATAAACTGAAAAAAAAAATGAAAAGATAAAAAACTTCTAGGGGAAAATCATCACTGGAGCCATATTTTATTTGTTTCAAGATTCTCATGTCCTATGGGTTTTCAAATCTTGTTATTAACTCTTTTCCCTATTTAATATAATTTAAATGCTTTATTTTCATTATATCTGTCTTTAATCTTGCTTTCTATTCTTTTTCCCTGTAAACCGTCTTCTTGGTTTTATTTCCTTAGATATGGGACTTTCTGGATTCGACCATCTTCATCTCTTTCTAGTTTTGGATTTTTTTTTCTCTTCATTTCTTATCTTACCAATTCAATCATCATTCTCTAGCTTTGGATTTTTTTTTTTTATATCGACTTTTTTTTTGTCTTCATTTCTTATCTTATCAATTCACTCGACATTCTCGTTTTTTGATTCTCCAGGTTCTTGTAGAAAGAGTTTACTTCTCTCTCCTCTCCTCAGTTTTTTAACTTCGAAGACTATGATGTAATTTCTTATGATTTATAAAATCTGTGATGATAAATTCATCGATCAATTGAAGACTTTACTTGTCTACGGTTATGCCCAGGAATTCCACATTTTGAGCATTCTTCCTTTCAAATAACCTTATGCCACTAACTAAAGCCACTGTCAGGATGAGATAGAATGTTTAACTCCCCCCCCCCTTTTTCAACCATTTTGTAGACATTAAAGTTATGTTGTTGCAAGAATAATTTTTTTGAAGATTCGATTGAAACTTTTCACAACTTTTTTCCTAATTTTTTTTATTTTTATTAATTTACTTTATAATATATTTAATTATATTATTTATTAAATTAATAATTTGGACCAATCAAGCACGTCATATGTGAAAAGTGGATGAAAATGTTAACAGTATTTAAAGTCCTATTTATAAAATTTAGAATATTGAGATCTTAAATAAAAAAAATAAAAGTTTAGGACTTAAATGGAAAGTTGGCTAAACCTTACGGATTAAAAATATCCTTTTCCCAAACCTTAAGGGTACTTTGATGCGTCTGTAAATGTCAACATATTATTAAGAAAAATACAGTAGGAATAGCCCTATGTAGCGTGGTTTAAAATTATAAAATGTTTAAGTAATATCACTATTGAAGTCGCATAGGCTTAACAATCTCTGGTAACATGCAAATAAACAATAATATATTCAATATTGTGAGTATCTGGAAGCCTTTAATTTATGGACAATTATTTGCTTACTATTTATTTTTTTTTTTTTTCCCGCGACAAGATGCTACAATCATATAGTTAAGTATTTAATTGTATATTTTTATAAATATCAGCATTGCAACCCTTAAATTCAAAATTTGAAGTCAGTGAATTTTTGATCCAATGGTGTTAACATTAGTTTTTGAAATAAGATGGATCAGTTCTGAATCTTCCCTCTCCTTATAATAATTTAAGAAAAAAAAATTAAAATTTCAGTATATGCCATTTGGTTAGGTTAACTTAGGACTAAGGGGATTACATATAATCAAACTTGTAATTTTGTTCATGTTAGTATCTCAATTTTGCTCGCATTCGATATGCTTAGGCGGTGGATTTTAACGAGTTACATTTCTAATGTATCTCCTAACATCAATCCGATAAGCTTTTATATAGAAATTGAAAACGAGTCCTTGTAGAAAAAATAAAAAGTAAAGGGAAAATACAAATAATTCCTTTAAACTTTTACATCCTCCTAACCTTTCAAATATTATAAACAATTCTTGAATTTTAATTAAATTGGTAAATTGCCCTAAAAATTAAATGAAAATGACCTTTTAAACTTTAACCTTGATGAGGGCAAAAAAAAAAAAAAAAAAAAAAAAAACTTTAACCTTGATGTATATCGATTCTCAAACTTATGGATGTGTACTTTAACACTCTTAAACTTTAATTTTGATGTATTTTTGTTAAACTATAAAATAAAATACATTTAATATTACAGTTTTATCAATTCACGTAAAAGTTCAGCAAGTATATCCATATATATATATAGTTGAACATAGGGGTGAGTGAGTACATAATGAGTAATGTATGAAGTATTACCCATACCCTACCATGTAAAGTACAGAGTATTGAATTTCGTACTTGGAATCTACCCTATGGTTCCTTATAACCACCATGTACCTTGTACCTTGTAAAATCTGTAGAGTACAGGCACCTTGTGAAACTTGTAATTTTTTCAACAAAATTTTTATATTTTTTCTTTCTTTTTAAAACATAATATTTATAGTCTTTGATATGTTTTCATGTAATTTGCAATACTATCTTATTTTCATACATTCAACATAAACAATATGTAGAAAGAAATTTAAACAGTTATTTGTTAGTATCACAAGTTCTATGATATATAGAATCTATTCATATGTGAAAGTTACCACAGTTCTTTTAAAATAAAAATAAGAAGTCATTTTAAAATAAAATAGTATAAATTATTCTATAATAAAACTTTCTAAAATGTGGTCCACAAATAATAATCTTGAATATAAGTGGTTGTAAAATAAAATATGGAATATCATTATTTATTATATTTATATATACTAATATTATTGTATAATATTTAATAGGGTGGATACACGATACCTTGGAATATGTATCTTTTACAGTATAATACAGGTTCTAGGGTAGGTATACGTCTGAAGACCTTACGCTTGTACCCTATCTTGTGAAAGTAGATTCCGAAAAATTGATACCAATATCCTACTTTATAGTTTTTAATATCCACCACCTAGATCTTACCCAGTCAAATAGGATCCGAATAGGTACCCTATACGGCAAGGATACTTGCACACACCTAGTTGAACATCCCTAATGTTCTTTATATATTTTTGTTAAATTAAAAAAATACAATAGAATATTGTAATGTTACGGACTTTTTATACGTAGACTACCTTATTCTTGGAACTCATTCTCGCCAAAAATCTTTTACAACTTCGTTGACCTCATATATCTAGATGTCATTAAACTTCCTGTTCATACGAGTTGTATGTCGTTAAGTTTAGTTAAGGAAAATTTCTTGTGTCTATATGATCCGATTCAGAAAAGTTTTCTTATTTCTGTTTCATTAATCTGCCGATCATTAAGCAACAACAAGAAGACGAGTATTTATCCCATCTATAGTGATTGATAATCAAGAGAACAAGATTGAAGAAATCTCTTAGAAAATAATTTTAAGAGTAACACATATGCTTTTTATTAATTTCTATGGGAGTAAAACATCCGATGCCTATTCTCTTTTGATACCTGAATTTTGAAGAAAAAGTCAATCCTTTAAAAAAATCCAATTTCGTATCCAATCGAACCTTTTTGTGTCCCTAAACACTATCTCACTTAGTATGGTTAAATTATTGTCTGACACGAATCCATTATTTAAAGAGACAATGAAAAAGTGGGATAATGCTTAGGAGCATGAAAAGTTTAATTTGGCATGAAATTGATTTTTTAAAATTCAGGTACTTAATTGACATTTTTGTCAAAGTTCATATACCAAATTGGGCATTTTCCCAATCTAAAACCTAACCTTAGTTTTCTTACCCTCCATGCTACCATGTGTCTTTTATCTATGGGAGGGCATGCATTAAGGCTATGATCCCCGCTCTGTTTAAACATTTTAGTTCCTCTTTACTTACCATTTTATATCACGTTTGTTATGTATGAAGGATCATAAGGAAATAGATTGAAATGAAATGAAATAGAATAAGTTTTGAATCAATAAATCCATTATTATATTTGGAAATGTCATGGAATGGATCAGAATGAAATGAAATGGATATATAGGATATTTGTCAAAACAACTCTTAGTGATAAATATGATGAAAAATATATGGTGGTAAAAAGACAATTGAAATAAAACACACTAATCAAGCGAAAATGAAATCACGATTCTACTTTTAGAAGGTGTAATCGAGTTTCCCTTCGAAGGCAGAATCATTGATTCCATGGAATTGCAATTCCAACTTCTAAAAAGTCTTCCAAACATGGGAAAGGAATAGAGTTCAAAATTGCGATTTCATTCTAAATCCATTCTCACATACCAAGTGTGACATTAGGGAATTAATAGACTTAGTGCTAGGACAATATAAAGTAATCAATAAGCGGCTATGGATTTGGTAGAGTTATATAGTTTTAGCCAAAACTGGAATTTAACATTGTATATCTTCACAAATTATTGTTGTTGTCACTAGGATCAGATAAACCTTTGCAATATGTTATGTAATACATAATGTGCGTTGGCATACTTTAAGTCATTTCAAATTTTGGAACACACCAAGATTGTCTTATTTGCTTCTATCAAATTACATTACAGTTGTTATGGTTATAGATCCAACTCATATGGGTCTATAACTGAAGAAAACCTAAATATGTCGGATATATATTTAGAGGACTTTGGAATCAAAAAAAGAATTGGACCAACGCGCTTTGAACAAAGAGATCCTAAATATATGATTATATATTTGGAGGACATTCAAATCAAGGGTATCTAAGTACAGGATATATACTTGGAAGAGGACCTGAAGATAAGGAAATTTTGTGCAAACAAATATGAATTTTGTTGTACATCTACAATAGGATAAGCTACACTGTTGGCCTACAACAAGTAATAGCCGGCCTTGAAATTGTGAGTTTCTTGCTGAAAGCATGCTAGAGACTACATCGGCTTCAACATCGCCAGTGTAGGGGGATATGCCATCGGCGTAGGGTAGGTACACCACCGGCATTGAGCTGGTGTACGTTGATCCCAAAATAGCGATGTTTCAATGTTGCCCCTATGCCGCTAGCCTTGGTTTATGTCATGGCAGCTTTTGTGTTTTGCATATAAATAGTCCTTATTGTCCTAGGGTTTGAAAAGAACATTAAGTTTTGCACGTTATATCAAGGTGTTATCTATTTATAATTCTACATTGTTTTATTGTCTATCTCTTTGGTAAGAGGAGATTTAACTTTGATCATAGGTTGATTAATTGTTTGATTAATTGATTTTTGTTTAGCATGATTAGGGTTAGGCTTTCTCCTAACAATAGTAAATTGTTGTGGATGCATATCATATTAAACCCAATGATATGTATTGTAATCTGGTAACTGCACATGATTGTATGCCGTGAATTATGTGCTAGGCATTATTCTTCACACATTTAGGAGCTCGTGAATTTTTAAGTATCGATAACTTTTCCGGGCCAGATCTATATGATGACTGGGGGCTCGTCCTGTTTTATTTTTATGTGAGTGGGTTAGACGATAGCTTTAACTATCCCAATGGATACAAACTTGGTCTTAGTTCTACTATTGCAAGTTCATAAGACTTTATATCATTATCTAGAATACTTAAGCTGTTAGATGCCGATTAGATGAAGTATTCTATATTGAGTGATTTTGAAGATTCTACGAACTAATTTACTTTTTATATTAAGTTGGCCAATAAATTTACAGGCTTTACATTGAAGTTATTAGACCATTTTTATTAGTAAGTTATTTAAGGAACTTATTTAAAGATCCTAATTGTCATATGAGTTTCTTAAAGACCTTTTCCTCAAGAAACTTATTTTAAATATCATCTTAGAGTCACAAGTGTCATTTAATATTTAAATACTATTTATCCGTTTCTCTATGGGTTCATTCCAGGGTTTGTAAACTTATTTAGAAAACAAAATAACCTATTGAGCTTCTTTATGAAAAACCGGATAATTTATAAGTGGTGAAAATCCATAAAAACAATTTATCAGTATTTGTACGCTACCAATTTATCCATTTTGACGTTAATATTATTGAAGTCTCTCATTGTACATACTCTAAAGAACTGTCCATTTTATCCGTAATTCATTTCAAATCAATTCTCTGGTATTTTTCTATCATTCCTTTGTAGTCATTTGTCAAGCCCCCTTAACCAAAGCAGGAGAGAGAGTAAAGTACTGGCTGTTTGCTCATACAACCACATCCCTTGGCAACTCTCCAAATAACCTATGTATTGATCATATAAGGTTGGATGATCAAATTTTCCAAGCCAAATAATTTCAATAATATGAGTCATTTTAGTAAAGAGATCTTCGGACCTCGATTTTAGAGTGTGCTAATTGAATTGATGTATATGGTCACAAAATAATATTTGTAACTTCCGAATCAAATATTTTAATTTATCCCTCGTTCTCCACTCTATCCTCAAAAACAATTATAATTTTGCCTTTTCCTTTGTATTTGTCTCACTAAATAATGAAATTAAAATATCTACTATATCTTATTATCTTTGCAATGGAGAGCTGATAGTTATATAAATGATATTGACAGCGTATGTTAAAAATAAACTATTGAATAGCAATGTGGAGAGATGAATTGCTATTCAATTGTTATTAAAATGTTTAAAATACAATTAAACAATTTAATAGTTGTTTTATGTGGGGATGGAATAAATAACTATTTCTCTTAACTGAATAGGCTTTTAAACATAAGAGTCTCTTTTAAGATTTTTCTTTTTTTTTTTTCCCCCCAAGAAGATTATTAATTAGTGTTTTCTTTTCCAATAGAACCATTAATGTAGAACTTCAAAATATGTAGACATGGATTGATATTAATATTTTTAACTATCACACCCTTAAAATTATTTAATTAAGAAGTCAGCATGCAACTGATACTTTTATTCTTCACGTGTAAAATCATGCATTAAAAGGCTAAATAGGCTAACAAAAAGCTACAAAAAGGACAAGTTAGACTGCTGAGATTAAACGTTTAGTTCTATACTTGTTGCGCAAGTCTTAGAATATGCTGATGGGATTTTCAAGATTCCATTTATGTTGTAACAAAATTGAGATAGTATAATATTTGATATCAACGTTGACCAATTATTTAATTAACAATCTATATTTTTATATTGTCGATCTCAAAACCACTAAATAATTCTATTGTTGGAATTAACTCCTCCACCCCTGTATTATTGTCTTTCATATTCATGTTCATAATAACAACTAACAAAAGCACTACCAAACTAAACAAGTTGAGATTTCTCTATATGAAATATCCTACTAAATGTATCTTACAAGAAGAATGAGATTGTAGAGTCAGGGAGAGCATGAGATTTTGGTGTTTCAAATTCAGATCGGAGACAAGCTAAAAGGGATTCTCTTTCCTTTTTTAGACCATTAAATCATGTATCTATCTACATTACTTGACTCATTTACTGTGCCATAGCATTATATTCTAGTTCTGTACTTGAATGTGATACAATATTCTACTTATTACTTTTTCATGAAACCAAAATTTCCACCAACAAAAACATGATATCTTGAAGTAGATCTCATAACTTCCTTAGATTTTGCTTAATCAGCATCTAAAAAATACTCAATATTTGCATGACCATAATTCTTATATAAGACATCATACCGAAGTGCAACCTTTAAATAGCACAGTAGCTTATTAGAAAGACACTTACGCCACCTAAATAATTAAATTCATATTGAATTGTTTGGTCAATTGACTTTAATTATATACTAATTATAGACTACTACTTAGCTAAATAATTATTTTAACGAAGATGTTTACTTTGAACATATGATTTTTTTTTTTTGTTATTATGGACTGCTCCATCTTACAAGATATTTTTTTCCACTATTCACATGTATGTTAATAGAATATATTGTTAAAATATTCATTTAGGACATACCATGGTAAGAAATTATAGAAGGAATAAGTACAATCTTTACTATCATTCACAATCCGATTGATTGCTTCCTTTGGTTTAGACTCAATGATTGCATTTTTTACACCGCATTTGTCCAAATTAATGATGCAATAAAATATAGCCCAAAGTTTTGCTTTAAGTGAGGAGCAAGCAATGGTAAAGTGACTCAATCCCTCAATACAAAAAACTTTGTGATCACAAATAGCTCTTGCAGTAGAAATTGTTCCTTGGTTACTACACGAAGCATCACAATTGATTTTGATCCATTCTTCATTGGATGCCTATCAGGAATTTGATATTTCTAGATGAGAATTATTTTTCGTTCTTCTATGAGTAGTCTAAAACTCATTTGCTGCAAGTTGTGCTCTTTCCACCAAAACGTTGGTTCCTGTCACATCAAAGGGACCATGAGGCAAAGGAGAAAAGGCATTGGCTATAACATTCGAGACTTAACCATTTTTTTTCTTAAAAAGTCTAGTGTTTTTTTTTTTAGCCATTCCTGGAAATAGGCATGGTAAATGTGCTATGTCGTCTCTATACAAAATTTTACATATTTTCTGTTTCACGTGCTTTCACATGCCCAATCTATTCATACTTGCATGCTTTGTGTACTTTTGTTTTTACTTGGCATGCCATGTTGACCCATTTAAGTGCATACCATGCCACGTGTCTTCGCATACTATTAATCAGGTCTGATTTCACATGGTTTGTATGTTTTTTTGTTATTCTTGACTATTTTTTTTCTCGATGATTTTTGGAATTTAAATTATGAAATTTACTCAAATTAGTTTTAAAAAATTTAAAATGAAAATATAATAAATCAATTATACATTTAACATAAATTGAAACTGAATGATGAATAAATCATAATTTGTTATTCCACTAATACTAATCAACTAAATTATTAATTACATTTTTATTTGAAAAACAAAATATATAACTAATTCATACAAGAAAAATAGGACAAATGAGGCAATTAGCTACCTTGTTGACCGTCTTGACCATCAGCACCACTTGGGGAATGATATGGTGGTGGATAAACCCCCCACGATAGCCTTCCCATAAGAAAATTTGGTCAAACCGAGAATTCATTTCTTTAAGCATTTTCCCATGCTCATCTTAGACGTTAGTTATCTGATCTAGACATTCCATTAATTGTCCCATGTCAAACCCACCAAGATGTCGTCGTCGTTGTTGTTAATGTTGTGCTTGTGCTTGGTCATGAGCCACTTCTTCCATCTTGTCATCGTTTAATGGTAGGTTAAAATAAAAGATTAAGTCTGGCTTTAGGCTGGACTCATTCTCATCTTCCTCAGACTATGGTAGTTAACTACCAGGTCTATAGTATTGGTTGGATTCAGGATTAAACCTGAAGCCTAACCTCTTTGCAATATCATGCTTTATGGATTTGATTTTTGTTTCTATTTTAGCCCAATTGAAAAGGTCAAATCCCCACAACTCTAAGATGATGGTGATGAGCCAACCACATGCAAGGTAGGAAATCAAGCACTTGGCGTAAGCATTGCACCACTAAATAATCAACATCTAATTGTTGACTCTCCAGCATCGTATCCATAAGAAATATGTCTTTAATAGATAAATGATAAAGTCATTCATACTCACTTTTTATTGATCAAATCATGCTAAACTATTATTGATTTTATAGAAATCAAAAGGCATTGGTACTTATATGCACTTAATGTGATATTTCAATTCTTTAAGGACTTATCATACAAATACAAGCAAATTGGGAGAATTTTTATACACATTTGGAGAACAAAACAATGTAGGCTGGCAAATGGAAGATAAAAGCTGCCAACCTTTAACTAATAGGAGAATCAACCATAAAAAATAATTTGTACAATGGCAAAATTAGAAAGAAGGCTGTCGGTCTTCACTAGAATTGAATTTATTTGTCTTAAAGCATTATATGGCAATTTTAGGCCAAAATTTTCTTAAACTTTTTCATGAAATCTAGAGATTGTGCAAAAAATTGTTAATAGAATCTATGAATCTATATAGAATGTGAAATTGACTTGTTTGGATACCTTTCTCACTTGCTGTTCTAATTAGAATACTTAGTTGAATTAATTATTGAAATCTTTAAGAAACAAACTTACCTTGTATTTAGCTTTGGAATTAGAAGTTTGAAAGTAGGTCGAGTCCTAAAGTGAAAAATATACAGGTCTCTTTTTAGGAAATATTTAGCTTGTATATACTTTTGTGAGTTGTTTTGAACTTTTCAACATTTAGTGAAAGAAGTAGAAGAATCTCTTTACTTAGTTATCCTTTATTAAAAAAAAGTCTTAAATTTGTAGTGCATTGAAAAAAAAAAAAAAAAAGAGACAAGCATAGTCTGTGCTCCAATGACTCAGCTAATTAAGTAAAGAGTATCCAAACTTGAATGTTAAAGTGAGGAAGAGTTCGTAAGAGTTCCTTTAAAACCTGGTCACATGGGTAATGAGCCCGGGATGTGCCGGCTTAATCAACTTACTATAACGAGAAGAGAGGAAAAACAAAAGTTCAATACTTGAACTTTCAAAAGAAAAATAGTAAATACTTGTATGAATCAAAAGAAAATGAATGCTAAAGCATTAAGTAAAATAAAACTTATAATAAGAAGGGATAATATCTATGGAAATAGTAGATACCACATGCTTTCACTCTGTGTTGCTAGGATTATATGCCTGCTAAATATCCAATGAAGTTTAAATGGTTGTTTTTCCTTATTGGATTGTGTATTTACTTTTGGACAAAAGGTTTTTTCTGTTAAACACTGGGATTAAAGTTTGTTTTGTCTAGATTAGATACTAAATTTTGATTATAGTAATCTAATTACATGTAACTAGTTTGATTAGAGTAGTATACACTAAAAATGCAAGTCTGAACTATGAAAAGAAAAGATGCTTGAATTATGAAAACTAAAGTTTTGTACTTTCTATAACGGATTTAAATTGTGCTCTTATTTATTTTGCTTGAGGACAAGCAAAAGTTCAAGTGCAGGGAGTTGATAGAGTCATTTTATACTTACTTTTTATTGATTAAATCATGCTAAACTATTATTGATTTTATAGAAATCAAAAGAATTGGTGCTTATATGCACTTAATTTGATATTTCAATTCTTTAAAGACTTATCATACAAATACAAGCAAATTGGGAGAAGTTTCATACACATTTGGAGAACAAAACAATGTAGGCTGGCAAATGGAAGATAAAAGCCGCTAGCCTTTAATTGGCAGAAGAATCAGCCTTAAAAAATAGTCTATACACCAGCAAAATTAGAAAGAAGGTTACGGGCCTTCACCAGAAGAGAGTCAATGTTGCCAGCCATACAATAGATTCATGCCAGCCTTCATTTTTATTTTGTACATCGGCATCTAGAAATCCAATGCTATCGGCTTTGATCTGGCTTTGAATGTATACAATTTCAAAAACTCAAATGCTGGCTATTGGGAGAATTATGCCGCTGGCCTTCATGTTGGTGTAGATGCAAGACCACTCCAACGCTAATCCAAAGCTGCTAGCGATCTTCAATCAGGAATAATTTTTTCAAAGAAGGCCGGCATTTTATGAATGAAGGCCACCGGCCTTGAAGCCTACATACATCCATAGCTACTCTCGAAAATCAATTTTACAAAAGAAGGCCAGCTGATTTTAAAATGTAGCCACCGGCGTATAGAGCTAGCCTATGTATCCTACGACTTTATATATATATATATATATATATTCTCTTGTTGAATCATTTGTAAAAGAGGAACCCTAATCATGAAATTAGCTTATTTTTCCATTGCTCTTAGATCTAAATTAGGGCTTAGATTAGTAGTTAGATTTTGTTTTTAATTTGATTAAGGATTCCATACCGAGATCAAGTGGAAAACATCAATTGAAATTGGATTCAAGAACAAGATTTTCTTGATAAGGTGATTTTGTTCTTTTCTTATATTCAATTTATGAATGATGTTCAAAGCTTATTCTTTTGTACTTAAATATGTTTTTGAGTTGTTGATCTGAATCATCTGATTGATTTTTAGCTGTTGTTGATTGATTCCTTCTTGTGTTCATGTTGTTGACACAAATAATGTATTTTAGATTGATTCTGGAATTCAGAATAGATTAAGATTGTAATTAGAAAATTCCTTTGTAATTGTTTCTATGAATAGCTAATCAAGATTCTTGATCACATAGGATTATGGATTTGAATTCGATTAAGGTTTGGTAAATTATATAAATTAGTTAATTGATCACTTTCCTAAGAATATGGAATATTGATCAGTTAATTTAGAATAATTGCTTTCTTTAGAAAGAGGATTTTTTATCTAGTGCTTAATTGTTTGCATACACTAAATCCATTAACAATTTTGAATTGCAAGCATATTCTGATCATAGCATACATTCAATTGATTTTAAGATCTGTTGGCTCTTAAGCTAATTGAATCAAGGTGTTGGAAATCCCATATCTTTGTAGATTAGTCTTATATCCAAAAATCCAAAAATATTTCTTTTTGATTTGCCAAGCTATAATTAGGAGTAATACAACTAAGAGCAAGTCCTCACTCCTTGTGGACACGATTCGGTATTCACCGAAATTTTATTACTTCACACACGCCTGGTACACTGGTCGGTAAATATCTACATATTTAAACGAATTTTAAAAGAGACTAAAAAGAGTTTGATAAAGCACATATAGAAAAAGCGTGATCAATAAAATACTTGAATTTTCCTTGGACATATGTTACGACTGATCATGTGGTAGATCAACCTACAAAGTGGGTTAAGATCATGCTATTATATACACTTCAAGTGGTTACTTGAAGTCTTACCTAGATAAATTGGAGCACCACATACTCGAGGAAACATATTAATCAAGTCCCCATTCCTTTACAGCCTTTCACCTCTTCGATTTAGATGTAATAAGTCATTGATGAAATCTAGTGTAATAAGGGATGTTTTGGCTACTTTGGCTTCAACAACTTCATCAGAGTTAGCTGTTAGTTGGAGTAGGGGGAGGGAAAGGGGTGAAATATCCCAAAAATTTCTTACAAGTAAATAAAAATAATAATATCAATAGCTAATGATAATTATATTAGAATAAAATATTTATAATAAAAATAATCAATAGCAATAATTATAGTATTCAATAAATATAATAGGAAAGTTTTAAGAATAAATAAATTAGCAAAAAAATTAAGAATATAATATTTACAAGTGCAAGTTATTTAAAATGGAAATATTAAAAATTTGCGTCACATGTCATAAAACAAGAAATGAGAGATAAAAAGTACTTCATGTAATAAATTACTTAATCAATACAAGTCATGAGGGTATATGAATAAACTATATCATAAAGGTATAATTTATATGTTTAAGGCATCTCACCCTCATATAAAAGCCTTAGTTTCCTTTCTCCTCTCATTATTCACATTACACGACTTCTTCAAGAAGTCATCCTCTCTTTCCTCATTCTTAAAACTTCTACATGAAGTTTTACTCTCAAAACTCTCTCTAAACTTCATTACAAGAAAAACACAAACAACTTTCTCTCCATGGGATTTAGAGATCCACACAAGAGAAATCAAGAGAAAAGGGTATGAACGATTTCCTAGTTACCCTAATCCTTTAATGACAATACTAATACAAAATTTATCTTAGGATAATAAAAAAATCAAGAAGAGGGATGAGGTGTGCTTAAGAAGCTTCCACAACAAACAGTCCCTTAATTGGTAGTAGTAGCTCAAATGTTTTTTTTATTATTCATAGGTAAGTAATCTAACTTATTATCTTTTATTCATGTGTTTATGTTGTTGTGATTTATGATTGAATAATGAAATCATAGATTATAATATTAGATCTATAGATTTATAAATAGATTTTGATTAATATTAGTTTATTATGATGTCTGTTTGTTGGAAATTAGGAAAAACTAATACGATTGATTTTTTTTTATCAATAATTCATGTTTTAAATTGTAAAGCTTAGATCTAAGGAATCATTACAAGGAACAAAATTAAATAAACATGTTTATGATGATTTCGGAATGGGTGATGAATAGTATTAGTTTATGTTGATGAATGCATGCTAGAATTTAAGAAAGATTTGTGTAAATGATAATTTCTTGATTATTAATTCATGATTTAATTCGTAAAGTATAAACTAAAGATGAAATTACATGAAATTGATTCCAATTAAATAAATATGGAATAATTGTAAATACTATGTTTTCATATTAAAATATGAATTTTAAGATGAATAACTAATTATTTTGATTTTATGACTCTATTTAATAAATAAATATAAATACTCACTTATAAGTTAATAACAATCTATTAGGAAGCTAGTTTAAGTTCTTAAGAGTGAAGTTGATGTATTAATGACACAGATGGATTGATTATATATTAAATGAGTTCTTTTTATTTGATCAATATTAGAAAAATCACTTCAAGCAATTAATTATTATAGATAAGCTTAGATAGTATGACAAATAGCGAGTGAACTTTATTATGTATATAGAATGTTTTACAACTTGATTTATGAATAAGATTAGAAAAGGTAATATGTATAGGTAACTTGAGACTTTAGTAATAAGTGATCTAATAAGCATAAATGATTGAATTGGTAATTTTAAACCTATTTGAGATAATTTTCTTATACAAATTCTTGTTCTATGGATTATCTATTATATGTTTATGGCGAAATTCTACTTGAATACAAGTACGTAGTGACTTAGGTGTTGCTTGCTAGTATAGGTATTCTAAATATGATTGGTATTTAAAGATGACCTAAATAATGATTGCTTGAGTGCTTCTGTGCTTTTTAAGATCCTATCCAAGGAGAGACAACCTTGCATGGCAATGCTAGCATGGTAATTTGGTGCTTATGCCACCATGAGTAGCTCAGTGGGTAGCTGATAGGGCGAAAGGTGGCAAGGCAACGTCTGTCTAGATCGGAGAGAAATAATATAGTGTGGCTCATATTTATGGGACCAACTCAGCCGCATTATATTATGGACTATGATGGGTAGAGATGAGTAACAACTGTGACCCATAGACAAGGCTACTTATTAATATAGAGTTAGGAGATATAGGTATTTAGACTGTTTATATCAACCTCCTAAGAAGTTGCTATTACTCAGGACTCACATGTTTCCCGTCGTGTTGCTAGAGTGTGAGTGCTCCAATATTGATTTGCTCCATCTAAATTAAAGATATAAATTGATGGTTGTTCCATGTGCATTAGAATAGAAGCGTGTGATCATACCGTGTGTGCTTGTGTTGCTATTATATTGGGTTTCAACTCATTCCTTTCTTTTTCTAGATGATGATGGTGATGCTGATATGATGCTTAAACTATTATGGATTAACTGTTGGTGAGAGACTCGACGAGTTAGATGTTTAGATGCATTGGATAATGTTTAATTATTAATTTGAGAGTTTAATATTTGTATTATGAGGTTTTTCACATATTACTGAAAGATTATTTGTTGTTATTTACAAAACTTAAATAAAATTTTCTCAATAAAAAATTGGTTAGAAACTCATTTAGTCAATGATAGCATTTATGTATGAAGCTTAAGCGTTATACGTTGCGAAACTGTTAGTACTCTAGACCTTATTTAGGGTGTGATATGAGGTCGGAGGGGTGGGGTGAGGTAGGTATCTTTAATCCACACCACCATAGGTTAAAAGCGGAAATCGTGAAAGGATGTGTGCGCTTAAAGGATTTGGTAGATGTTGATGATAGGAAACAGTGGGACCTACACTTTTGGTCAAGGATAAGGCACAAGCACAAACATAACAGTGGGATGAAGCTAGATGATTCTAAGATGAGAAAGTTAAGAATGAGGTAGAGGGTGTTTTCTTCATGACTATTTATTTTTTTAACATTGTCCTCGTAAAAACTAAAAGGTCTTATTAATTATTAATAAAATTTATTTTTTCTACTGATTCTAATGCCTTTATTAATTTCATTTTTTTATTAATTTACAATTTTTCTAAATAAATTAATTAAGAAAATTTAACATATAATATATTTTAATTACAATAATTTCATAATTTCATTTATTTATATGTTAAAAAATTTTCAGATTAATATGTTAAGACAATTGAAATCTATTAAAAAATACTAAAAATATTATATTATTTAAAAAATAAATAGTTTTAAATAAATTAATAAAATAAAAAAATTATATTAATTATATATAATTTACAGTAAGATAAAAAAGAACTTAAATAACTGTTTTTTATCTTACTCTTTTAAAAAAAGACTTAAGTGCTTTACATGTTGTAACATACCGACCCACTTATTTTGCCTGCTATGTACGCTTCCCTGGGCATGCTCGTGCTTTTTCTTTTTCTTTCATATGCCTTGCTAAGCTTGCGTGCATGTGAAATCTCCCTCGCATACCACGACTCATTTACCATGTCTACCTATACATCAACATTGTTAGTAATTAAGGCTGTAAACAAGCTAAGCTACTCGCAAGCTACCTAACCTTAATAACACGTTATAGGCTTGGCTCCTTTAACTAAACGAGCTGAGCTTGAGTTTATTTTTAGACTCGCAAACTGGCTCGCGAACAAGCTTGTTAATAACTCATTAAATATATTAATATAATATTATAATATTAATATATATTTAATTATTTATATTAATATAATATTATAAATAATCATATAATCTATCTTATATTTTGACCTTCTTAAATTATGATGCTTGTCTCTTTCTCTCTCTCTTATCAGAGAAATAACTAGCCACTGATAGCCCATGTGAAGCTCCAGTTGCCAATTTCCCATGCCAATGCCACGCTAAATCAAGGGTCTGTTTGGATGGCTTTTTTCGGCAGATACAAACATTTTTTTTAAACTTATTTTCTAATAAATTATTTATAAAAAAATATAAATAAAAAAGTTAGCAGTTCTCATGAAAAGATTAAATAGATCAAATATATATAAAATATAGATGCAAATTGAATATATTTATACATATCAGTTTGATATATATATATATAAATTCAAATATAAAACAGATCATCCAAATAGACCTTAGAAGGGATGTAATGCCTTTTTGAATTTGCAGCTTCATTTCTTTTTTCTTTTTGCCTTTTTTGTTTTTATCATTTAAGGGTCTACTCAATTTTTCTTTCTTCACATAATAAGCACTCACCATACTGTGCTTCCACTTTTTCGCAACTTTTTCTCTCTCTCTCTCTCTTATTTTCTGTAGGGGTGTTCACAGTTCCGTTAACTGGTCGTGGCCCTATTTTTTGATCCTAACCGTAATAATCGGATTTTCAATATCCTGATCCTAAACCGATCCATTATGAACGGTTAACCGTTTTTTTTTGGTTAATTTTTTCGATTTTCGGTTTTTAACCGTTTGACATAATGGTTATACAAATTTTGCAGTTAACCATATTTTTTAATATATTCGTAAAAAAATTAGAGTATTTTTTGTATAATTATATTAAAAACTATAAATTAAGAATGTAAGACATGTAAAATAGTTGTTAATATATATCGATGCCATCAAGATAATCATCATAATAGCTTTTTACTCGTGTTCTTATCAACTTTGATCAATTGAGTTCAATACAAAATCTCAATCAAACACTACCATTCTAATTTTCAAACATATATGTACTTGTTTCTTCTTATTTGAATAATTCATTTTAACATAATTCATATTGATAACACTAAAAAAAATAATTATATTGGTATATTATAAATTATATATATTTATAATTACGGATTGGTTAACCGAATCCATCGATTTCTAGAATAGAAAAACCAAAACCAAAACCGAAAACCGAAAAAATTAAAATGCTAATCCTAAACCGAACCGATGGATCTGTTAACCGTTTTTTTCGGATTGGTTTCTCGGTTTCGGTTCGGTTATCCTAAACATTCGGTTTTTTTGCACACCCCTAATTTTCTGTCTCTTACTCCCTCTCTTCTTTCTCTCTCTCTATCTGGGCGCTTGAGCTTTCTCTTCATTTAACCTTCTCTCTACCCTAAAACCGTACACAAACATTCACTCGCAACCCAGCCACCATGCTCAACAACTAACACCACCACTTTAGAACCAAACGCCATCTTTTTTTATTTTTGTTAAAATAAATAGAATTTTGATTTTTGTTTGGGTATTTAAGGAGAAAATTTTCAAGAATGAAAAGAAAGCTTTTTTACTCTCACTATTTGGTATATAATGTATAATGGAAATCAAAGAAAAAAATTTGATTAATAGATAATATTACGGCTCTTTTTGCTTAATAATTTTTTGTTATGGACGTTTTTATAATTTTAAATTCTTTTCTACTACTTTCTCTTGAATTTTGGAGAAAAACAAATTGGTTTTAAGTGTAGAAATTTTTTTTTTTTTCATTTCCTTGAATTTTTATTGTTGTTTTCAGTTATCAAACACAAATTTTTCATTATTTGCCATTTATTTCTCTTAATTTTTTTCCACTTCCACCGTTGTTAATGTGACAATTGACCCCATCAGTAATCACACAATTCAAATGTGTTTACTGATACACCCTACCATTGCTCTTGGTTGCTTTCAAAACAGGGGCTTTAAATGAGACCAACTTTCTTATGTATGACCTTGTTTTTATAAACTCAAGTTGAATTTAAACACTTGTGGGATTATATGTAATTAGTGGCCTAAAAAGTAAATTACACTGAAAAATCATAATATTTGATAGTAAGTTCACTTGAGGTTACAATGCTTAGTAAAGTGAATTAATTGAGGTCATCATAGATAAGTATCACAATGTGATAGATCATTTAGATTTTCATTGAATTTTTTTTTTTATTGACATGTATTAGTGAAAACTTCAATTAAGCCACTTTTTTAAATGATGTGATGAGTTACTTGAAATGTTGTAACTTCAAATGAACTTACCCATAAATGTTGAGACTTTCTGGTGTAATTTATGTCTTATTTAAAATATAATTTTTTAATTACAATAAGTGAAAATACTAACAAAAACTAGTAATTACCCAATATTTGCAATAGAATAATTAAGTTCCAAATATTTGCTAAAGAATCACCAAGTTCCTGAAAATTCACCAATAATAAACAATGTTAGTAAAAATTCTAGAAAAAATACTAAATATATATAAAATAAAGAAAGATTTTTAAATATAATAATAGAAAACTTGTGAAAATGGAAACTGTGAAACATATAGATTAGTTTTATTTTATTTCTCTTTGGTACACGTGGCTGTACACTTGTCTTATGTAGATTGGTTGTTAGTTTTCTATATATATTGCTCTTGTAATTTCTGTTACAAAAAATTGAAGCAAACTTTCCGCATATGGCTCCTCTGCTTTCTTCTTCCTCTGAACTGGTTTTCTTTACAACAAACATAACAAGATCAAAGCAGCTCTTGTTTCTCACATGGTATCAGAGCACATCAGGTTTTGTTCTTCTTTGCTTCTGTATCGTTCGTGTTTCTCGCTGGAATTTCTGATCTGAAGGTGTTTGTTATTTTGTTTCTTTTACCGATGATGAATATGTCGAATCAGGGAATCTGTGATCCTTTGCATTTGTCTGGTTCTGATAATCCTAGTATGAATATAGGAAATCAGATTTTTAATGGAAGAAATTTTATACCTTGGAGTAGGTCTGTTAAAATGGCTTTAGGTGCTAAAATGAAATTAGGATTTATTGAAGGAACAATACCTAAGCCAGAAGAAGGTTCTGTTGAGTATTCTAAATGGATCAGTTGTGATTATATGGTCACATGTTGGATACTCAATTCAATGACTGTAGAATTAGCTCAAAATTTCATGTATGTGAAATCAGCGAATGAGCTATGGAAAGAAATACTTGAACATTATGGATCAGCTAGTGGACCTTTGTTGTTCCAGCTTGAACATGAAATTTCGAATCTCAAACAAGAAAACATGACTGTAGGAGCCTATTATAATAGGTTGAAGAGGAGTTGGGATGAATTAAGTGCTTTGCGTGTCTTTCCTAATTGTACTTGTGATAGATGCACTTGTGATTTGAAGCATAAACTTCAAAATTTTGATACACAAAGCAAGTTAATGCAATTTCTTATGGGGTTAAATGATGCTTATGAGGGGGTTCGGAATCAAATATTGTCCATGGAACCCTTACCAAATGTTCATCGAGCCTTTTACTTAGTTCAACAAGTCGAAACACAAAGAGAAGTTACTGGAATGTTGAACAATAATGTGGAAATGTCAGTATGTAGTGTGCAAACTGGAAATGTTCGAAATTTCAGTAATGGAAAGAAGTACAAGAAAAGCTTCTGTAAGCATTGTAAGAGGGAAGGTCATAGTATTGAAAATTGCTTTCAATTTGTTGGTTACCCGGAATGGTTTAAAAGTAAAAGGAATGTGAAAGGCAAGCAAGTGAATTCGGCTATTGCAGATGAAAGGCATCAGACTCCTTTTGATATTAATGTGCCTGTTCATAATAATAGCTATACCACAGAAAGTTCAACAGGTTTTGACAAAAACATGATGCAATCCTTATGCGTGGAGATGATGAAAATGATGAAGGCGCAAGGAAATATAGAGCACATGGGAGCAGCAGCAAACAACGTCCACTATGCAGGTATCATTTTTGATTCATATTGTTTAAGCTCTATAAGTAATCATAAAGGATCTTGGATTTTAGATAGTGGTGCAACGGATCATATGTCTCCTTATCTTGATTTTATGACCAATATACACGATTTAACCAACCCTATTCCAGTAAAAATGCCTGATGGACATACTGCCTTGGTTAGCAAAATAGGTTCAATCCAAATTTCCCCAAATATTACTCTTCATAATGTTCTTTTTACACCACAATTTGCTTACAACTTGTTGTCAATTCACAAATTAACTAGAGATAGCAATGTTGTTGTTCTATTCACTTCTCAAACATGCTTTATACAGGACCCGAAGAGTAATAACCGCCTTGCTGTTGCACAAGAGCATAAAGGTCTTTACATTCTTCAACAGGAAGATGTTGGTGTTTCTTTAATTCATGATGTTTCGCTGGTCATGTATCTCATAATAGTAGTAATAAGAATTGTGATTCTTTTGTGAAATTACTTCACAATAGACTTGGTCATTCTTCAATTGTAAAGTTGCAGCATTTAAAGGACTGTGAATCTTCCAATTTCACTGATTTTGTTTGTTCCACTTGTCAAAAGGCTAAGTTTCACAGACTACCTTTTAATAGAAATAATAAAGTGTCTTCATCTCCTTTCTACTTGATTCATTTAGATGTTTGGGGTCCCTTTCATGTTGCTTCTTTGAGTGGTGCTCGGTATTTCCTCACTATTGTTGATGATTGTTCTAGATGTACTTGGACATATCTTCTTAACAATAAATTTCAAGTACCTAATGTTTTGTCCCATTTTTTCAAATATGTACACAATCATTTCCAGACTTATCCTAAGTTTGTAAGGTCTGACAATGGAGGAGAATTTGTGTCTAAAACTTGTCAATCTCTCTTCCATTCTCTAGGAATTGTTCACCAACATACTCTTCCATATACTCCTCAACAAAATGGACGTGTTGAGAGGAAACATCGTCATTTACTTGACACCTCTCGTGCCTTAAGAATTCATGCTAATTTGCCCAAGGAATTTTGGGGAGAATGCATTCTTGCTGCCACTTACCTTATCAATAGGATGCCTACACATATTCTGTCTTGGAAAACTCCTGTTGAGAAACTTTATGGAGTTGTTCCAGACTATAATCATTTGAAGGTGTTTGGTTGTTTGTGTTTTGTGAAAAATCCTTCACGTCGTGGTGATAAATTTGATCCTCGTGGTCTTGAATGTGTTTTTCTTGGTTATGATAATCAATCTAAGGGATACAAAGTGTATGACTTAGTTTCCAAGTCTATTTTTATTTCTAGAGATGTTGTCTTTTTTTGAATCACAATTTCCTTTCCAAAATTCTGATCAACCTTCTGATTTTATTGATAACTCAATTTCTCATGTTCCTTTACACAATGACATGTCTGAAAATGTTTCCTCCAGTCCTCACAATGCCGAATATGTTCCTACTGTTGATGTTGTGACTGAGTCTCTTAATTCTTTAACTCCTATATCAGATACTATTCTCAGGAGATCATCTAGAATAAAACAAACACCAAACTGGCTTAATGATTTTGTGCATTCACTTCCTACTACTTCTACACATAATTCTGTCACTGATAATTCCTTTACCACACAGTACCCTTTGTTTGCATCTGGTTCTTTTAATTCCTATCCACATGATTATGTTGCATCATTAGCTAATGTTCTTTCAATTCGAGAACCTTCTAATTACTTAGAAGCAGCTACTCAACAAGAATGGATTGATGCTATGCAAAGTGAATTGAATGCGTTAGAGTTAAATGACACTTGGGAATTGACTTCTCTACCAGTGGGTAAACAAGCTGTTGGTTGTAAGTGGATTTTTAAGATTAAACATAGACCCGATGGGAGTGTAGAGAGGTACAAAGCTAGGTTGGTTGCAAAAGGTTTTACCCAAGTGGAAGGGGAAGATTATACTGAGACTTTCTCACCTGTTGTCAAATTAAGCTCTGTTCGGGTTGTTTTAGCAATAGCTTCTGCTTTAGGATGGCCTCTTCATCAAATAGACATTAATAATGCCTTTCTTCATGGGCATTTAGATGAAGAAATTTACATGTTGCCACCTCCTGGATATACTAAAGCATCTTCTTCCCAAGTTTGTCGTCTTAAAAGGTCGTTATATGGCCTCAAACAAGCTGCTAGGCAATGGAACTTGGAACTGTCTTCTTATCTTCTTGATCAAGGATTTTCTCAATCCACTCATGATCACTCTTTATACACTCAGTTTTCTTCTGCTGGTTCCATTGTTATTCTTCTATATGTGGATGATATGTTAATCACGGGAACTAATTCTACTGGTATTGTTCATTTGAAGACTGCTTTGCATGATAGATTTACTATCAAAGATCTTGGTTTTGCTCGATACTTTCTTGGATTAGAATTGTGTCACACAGCAAATGGTTTATTGATTCATCAACGCAAATTCATTCTTGATACTTTGCTTGATGCTGGCTTATCTGCTGCTAAACCGGCTTCTACTCCTTTGCCCAGCGGTTTTAAGTCTGATCCTTCTTCTGGTGACATGCTCGATAATGTGACTTTTTATCGGCGTCTTGTTGGGAAGCTTCTGTATGTCTCTATGACTAGGCCTGATGTTACTTTTGCTGTTCATTGCTTGAGTCAATTCATTTCTGCTCCTAGAGTTCCACATCTACATGCTTTATTTCACTTGCTTCGTTACCTTAAGGGTACTATCAACAAGGGTCTTTTCTATGCTGCTGATTCTCCTTTGACTTTACATGGCTATTGTGATGCTGATTGGGCTGCTAATGCATATGATCGTAAATCCATTTCTGGTTATGCTATTTTCTTTGGATCTTCTTTGATTTCTTGGAAGTCAAAGAAACAACCTACAATAGCTACTTCCAGCACTGAGGCAGAGTATCGTAGTCTTGCTTTTGCTACAAAGGAACTCTTATGGATGTCTTACTTGCTCCGCGATCTTCGAATTGATGTACAGCTACCTCTTACTTTGTTCTGTGATAATCGTTCCACTTTGCTCATTGCCACTAATTCATGTCTCCATGGTCGCACAAAACACATCGACATTGACATTCACTTTGTTCGTGATCATATTCGAAGTGGCTTTCTTCAACTACATCATGTTTCTTCCTTAGCACAGCTTGCTGATCTTTTTACCAAGCCTGTGTCTGCTGTTCGGCTTCAATCTCTTTCTTGCAAGTTGTCTCTTAGTGATCCAACTTGAGGGGGGGATGTGAAACATATAGATTAGTTTTATTTTATTTCTCTTTGGTACACGTGGCTGTACACTTGTCTTATGTAGATTGGTTGTTAGTTTTCTATATATATTGCTCTTGTAATTTCTGTTACAAAAAATTGAAGCAAACTTTCCGCATATGGCTCTCTCTGCTTTCTTCTTCCTCTGAACTGGTTTTCTTTACAACAAACATAACAAGATCAAAGCAGCTCTTGTTTCTCACAGAAACCAACCATAGTTTATTCTTGCTATTCAAAATCAAACTAATCGTAGTTCCTTTTTTTTCTTTCCATATTTAGGATGTTAATCTTTAAAAAACTTGCTAATTTTACATGATTATCAAACTAAATTTTATATTAAAAAAATCTGGAATGTTTAAATTTAAAGGCTTTTTTTTAAATAAAAAAAAAATATAATATACATATATATATATATATATATAAATGCAAGCCCTATTTTGAAGAAATACCATATCAATTATTTTTATTTCTGAAATACATATCTATGTGACAAAACATTTTTTTTAATGCAAAATCACACTAAATATGTCTAACATATAAAAATAATGGTATTTTGAGAGAAAAAAGCAACTTTGATATTCATGATAAAATAATGCAATTTTTACAAAAAGATAAATTTTAATGAAAAAGATAATTACATTATTAGAATATTATTGGGACAAGTTACCACATGGCGACTTAAAATAATGACTCTATCCATATATAAATAAATTTACTACATATGAAGAAACTTTTATCATACATGGACTAACTTACTTTATTTGGATAAATTTACCGTATTTGGATCAACTTACTACTTTCTTTTTTCTCTTTTTTTTTTTATTATAATTGGGCAGGGATTCAAAACTAGTATATCGTAGTTAGAAGATTAGGATTGATATTACCATACTATAAGGTCATTAGTTAGATCAACTTACTATAGCAGGATGAACAATTTACCACAAAAAATTTATAACATTTACATGAATCTTTCACATTTAAACATAACCTACTACCAGAATTGGATGAAGTTCTTATTTTAAGTTGCCACCATTTATTACGATAATGTCTCTTCCATTGCCTTCCAGCCTTAAACGTGTCTATTGTGTTATATTTTATTCCATCGCTCTCAATTTTCCCCTTTTCTTTTTTTTTTTTTCTTTTTCCAAATTCCGTCACTCTCGTGTAATCGGCTCCTAATCCTTATGGAGAATTTCTTTAGCGAATGGCATTTATATAACAAGACGGCAATTCCAATGTTATTATGCTCTATTTATCTTCCTTTCTCCCTCTTCCTCTCCCTCTCATTCACCCCTTCCCCCTCTCCCTTTTTCCAAGATGGAAATATCACTTTCCTCTGAGGCTGTAACACTAAGCCTTGTGGTCGTCCTAACACTCTTGTTAGGCACAACATGGAGGATGCTGAACTGGGCATGGTTGAAGCCAAAGAAGTTACAAAGGAGCATCAGAGCACAAGGATTCAATGGAAACCCTTACCGTCTTTTGTTTGGAGACATGAAAGAGTTCTCAACAGTGTTGAAAGAAGTAAGATCCAGGCCCATGAACCTCTCCCATGACATCGTACCTCGTGTGTTCCCTTTCTCCCAGCAACAAATCAAGATCCATGGTAAGTATTAAAGGGACAAAATATTCAAAATTTGTGATGCTGCATGTCGATATTAAATTCACTATTTTGGTAAAAAGTTTAAACTTATAAGTATGTCATAAAGAATTATACTAATTTTTTAACGTAAAGTCTATAAAGTGTACATATATGTACTGACTGCATGTCAAGATTATTTGGTTAATTCTATTAATTAAGACTATATAAAGTTCAAACATCTATTAATTTTTCAAGACTTTAACAAATACATAGGATAAAATGATCCAATTTGTGACTCTTTAAACCATGCAACTTCATTATAATATGAGTCTTATTCTTCTTTAATTATGAGAATTCCAAGCAATTTTGAACTATAATAATATTTTTGGATTATTTTTATCTTTATTACCATCAACACCTTAGGGAAAAAAAGGAAAGTGTAGATCATCTTTAATCATGAGCTACTTAAGAAGTTACTTAATTTGCTACATCAGCATCTTAAGTAACTTTTCCTATTAAGTAACTCACTACTTTATCTATAAAATACTTAGGAAGTTATTTAACATGATTTTTTTAAAATTTTTATGGGTCCTATATTAAATAAATTATACACAACTAAAATAGAAAATGAAAATAAAAAAAACCTAAGCAACTTACTTATTCGGTTGCTTGGCTAAGAGCGACTTTATCCATAAGTTGCTTAACATGTCATGTCAACATGCCAAAGTATCGATTCCCCATCAAGTAACTTTCTTAGCAACTCCTTTTATTAACAAATTCTTAAAAAGAGTTACTTAACAATTTTTTAATTTTTTTTAGTTAGCACGTGTTACATTATACCAATAAAAATAGGAGAAAAAGTAAAAAATTTGTTTTTTGAATTGCTTATCTAAGTAACTCTAATATTGATTTTCGTGTCAAGCAATTCCTCTAACAACTTATTTTATTGGTTTTTTGAGTTGCATAGCATGAGATCCATATCAAGTGACTCCAATAAAGTAGCTCTAAGATAAAGTAATTTTATTGGAGTTACTTGGTACATGAACCAAAGTTAACCTACTCTTTCATGAGTTGTTTAACATTTTATCCGAGTTGCTTGCCTTGGTAGGATATCCTAAGGCATGTATTGATAAACCATGTATTATATATACAAACACTTACGTTTTCATTATATGTATAATCAACAATTTGAAGTCCACAAAATATAATCAACATAGTTAACATTCATAAACTACATATAATAACTTTTAATTTTCCATATCTGTGTAATGTATGCATACGTGCATTCTGAGCCGTTAAAGTATTACATCGTGGTTTTTTTTTTTTTTTTTTTTTTTTTCTCTTTGATAAAACTAGTATCTTTATAGGATAAAGAACAAATATATATATATATAAAAAAGAGTTTCTTCCAAAACATCATCAACAACTTCGAATCATCGTACTCACAAGTCAAACCTTCATTCTATATTAAGGTTGTTCTTTTGCGTTGGTCTCGCTCATCTATTTAAATTGTTTTTCAAACCCCATATCTTATATGTATTCTAATTATGTTTGTTTTGCAGCTGTTTGAAATTAAACATTTACAAAATTATCTCTCACACTCTCTCTCTCTCTCTCTCTATATATATATATATATATATTAATAATGAAAGTGAAAATGGTGATTGGAAAATGAGAGATGGAAAATTTAAATTCACGTACTTGAGTAGAAAATCTTTAAAATATATTTTATATATTAAAAAAATCAATTCTTTTATAAAAATACATAAAATAAAGAACAAAGACACGTTTGAAAATGATATAAAAGAATACCAGAAAGATAGGAGAAAAACACAGATTAATGAAACAAGAAAGGTTTTTTTAAAAAAGAGGAAGTGTAATTATAAAACTTAGATTTCTTGTCATTTGTCTACAAATTAATTTTCCATAAACTAAAATAATAATAGCATACAAACTCAATTCAAAGTAGACTAAAATTGAGTTGAGTTCAACTAAATCCGCATGTTGGTGAAGCTAAACATGATTAACCAAGTGGTCTGGAGAAATGTATTCGGATGCCTTTATTTGTAACGATATATTACAAACGATGATGTTGTTGTTGTCCGATCCTAGAAAGGTTGATTGCCTTGATAAAATTCGATACAGGAAAGGAATCATTCATGTGGTTAGGCCCAACTCCTCGGGTTAACATAATGAATCCTAGCCACATCAAAGACATATTGACCAAAATAGGTGACTTTACAAAGGTGGATTCTGGCCGATTGACCAAGTTACTAGCAGAAGGAATTGGAAGCTACGAAGGCCAGAAATGGGCAACATACAGAAAGATCATCAATCCCGCATTCCACGTAGAGAAGCTTAAGGTCATAAATACAATTTTCTTTTTATCTTCTCTAAGTAAGATAGGGTAAATTACGTTGGTGATTCTTTGTGAACTTTGCATAGTATACACCAACGGTTTACTGTTTTAAAATACAGCAGATATCCTTTCGAAAATATGTCATTTATTATATTTTGAAAAGATCGGGTGCTGATGTTGATATTCTTGGGAAATTAATTATTTGTTGTATTTTGAAAAATTAAGGTGTTGATGTGATGTTTTCCACAAAATTTATAAGGATAGTAAAGATATATGTTAATTATTCCTAATGTTTGTCACTAAATTTTCTTGTATTGTTTTATATGTTGTAGCTAATGTTACCTGCATTCTGTGCAAGTTGTGAGAAAATGATCACCAAATGGGACAAGCTGATATCCATGGACGAATCACGTGAAATTGATGTCTGGCCTGATCTAAAAAGCCTGACATCGGATGCAATCTCTCGCACCGCATTCGGAAGTAACTACGAGGAAGGGAGAAAAATCTTTGAACTTCAAAGGGAACAAGCTGAACTTGTAATAAAAATCACTCAATCCCCACTGTATCGCATCCCTGGTTCGAGGTAAGACCTCCTCGAAATCAAAGCAAACTCAATTAGGATGACAAAATACACACGCGCACGCAAAACGAATAGCATAAGAAGTCATCAACGTTTAAATGTAATTTTATTTAAGATATTAATGTTTTAAATGTATAAAAAGGAATCAAAGATTCGTCGATTCTAAAGTTTTAGAAAGTTTAT
The DNA here is from genome assembly GCA_024138025.1 of Combretum micranthum. NCBI lineage: Eukaryota > Viridiplantae > Streptophyta > Magnoliopsida > Myrtales > Combretaceae > Combretum > Combretum micranthum. The sequence continues at coordinate 171,857 of JAMXBD010000158.1, forward strand.
ACAAGAGATCAATATTTAGATAATTTTTTATTATCTTTCCTTATTTTTCCAAAATAGATATCTCGTTTGACTCAAAATGCAAAATATTAGTTCATAATTTTAATCACTTCATATGTTGATATCTTAAATAAATTTACTAATTATATTTTTTAATCTAATTTATCTCTCTCTCTCTCTCTCTATATATATATTATATATCCATAACAAGGCTAGAACCGTTGTAATAATTCAAGTCTTTATGTGCCCTGTTTGTGATTATAGCTTTCTTCCAACAAAAATGAGTAGGAGCATGAAGAACACAGCAAGGGAAATCGAATCAATGCTTAAAGAGATCATAACCAAAAGGGAGAAGGTAATGAGGGATGGAGAAGCCGGAAACGATGATCTGCTTGGCATCTTGTTAGAATCCAACATGAGGGAAATCGGCAAAAATGAGAGTTTTGGTATGACCATTAAAGAAGTGATAGAGGAGTGCAAACTCTTCTACATTGCTGGATAGGAGACAACATCGGTTTTGCTAGTTTGGACTTTGATTTTACTGAGTATGCATCTTCAGTGGCAGTCTCATGCAAGAGAGGAGGTTTTACAAGTCTTTGGAACCACCAAGCCAGACTATGATGGGTTAAGCCGTCTTAAGATTGTAAGTAAAAAGTACTCTTCCCTTATATTTATAAAGATAGAATGGATTATAAGAGGTGCATGTCACTGCAAAAGCTAGCATAATACTCTAGCATCAATGTCAATTGCGTCAACTCTTAATGAAAAATAGATTTAACAACGTTGGCAAATGCTTCTCTAACAGGTCACAATGATATTCAATGAGGTTCTTAGATTGTATCCACCGGCAATCGAACTGGCTCGAACAGTTCACAAGGAAACAAGACTTGGCAACTTGATACTACCAGCTGGAGTTGAACTTTCACTTCCAATAATTCTCATCCACCGTGATGAAGAGTTCTGGGGTGATGATGCAAAAGAGTTCAAGCCAGAAAGGTTTGCCGAAGGAGTTTCAAAAGCAACAAAGAACCCTAACACTTATTTCCCATTTGGTTGGGGTCCCAGGATATGCATTGGCCAAAGTTTCGCTATTATAGAAGCAAAGTTAGCGATTGCAATGATCTTACAACGCTATTCATTCGAGCTCTCTCCATCATATGCTCATGCTCCAACCACGATCCTAACTCTCCAACCCCAGTATGGTGCTCAACTCATCTTGCATAGATTGTAATGGGAATGATTCATCAAACTTCCCCGATCAGATCGACATTTGTGTATTATATATTAGCATCCATTAAGGATCATCATATGTATTGCATGTTTTTAGTTTACAATAAAGCTGGTTGTTTGAGATTTAAAAAATTCCATCAACTGAAGAAGTTAAGTTAAAATTACAAACGCATATACAAACATACATATATATGGTAAGTTTTGGTTTTATGTATATGTTGATGTCATCAATCCCCTTGAAAAATAAAGCAATTTGTTTTCTACCTATTCTACATAAAGCTAGCTAATGCATATTTGAATAATCTTCTAAATTTTGTCATCAATCTCTATTTCTTTTCTACTTTCTTTCTTTTTCTTTTTCTTTTTCTTTTTTTTTATAGTGCAATTTTGGGTAAGTTTACTTTTTTAATATAACGGAATTGTACCTAATAAAAATTTTTACCCATGAAAATACAAAAAATTTTTAATCGAATCTAACCAATTCTCTGGTAAGATGCTAACATGGACGATTTCTCTCTTCTAGCTAGCAAAAGTATCTTCTCTCTCCTCTTATTTTATTTTATTTTACTTTTCTCTCTCTCTTTGCTATAATTTCTTCTTCTTCTTCTCTCTAATCTCAACCCTTAGCTGAAAGTTAACCCAAGACCAAACCCATTGGTATTTGGATACCCACACTAAGACTAACACTCCAACTCCACTAAGCAACGTCACCTATCAAAACCAAAACTAAATTGTAACTCACAACCACAAGCCCAAACTAATACCGAGTTGTCATCTTCACTTACCTATGACCACCACAAGTTGATATCACTAAGTTGACTCACCTCCATTGAGTCAAGTCATTATCTTCCCTACTAAACATTAAGCTCACAGAACCTTTCAACCATAGAACACAAACTTGCCTCGGCCTCCATTAAACCATAATTGGTATGCCAAAATAATCATCGAAGGTCGAATTAAACCCTTAAAACACTCGAAGCATGGACAGATTTGGGTACAACGTTAAAGATTCAGAGCTTCAAAGACATTTTCTTTTTTCTCAAGGCTAAAATTTTATGAGTAAGAGAGAGCAATTAGTGTGGGACTCTGGTTTCGACAGTATTGACTCAAGTTCTAGTCTTAGCATATGGGTCTAGGTTGTGAGTTTAGCTTGACTATGGTGTGCGAGTGACTTTATGTCTTGGCTGCAATGGGTTTGGGTAGTTGGACGTAGTTGAGGAGACAATTTTAGTTATGAGTGTTTTTATAGGGGTAGTGTCGATTTAACATGGTGGTTTTATAGGGTTAGTGTTATATGGGATTCTATTTTAATTAGTTTTGATTTGTTTCGTTATTGTGCGCACCTGGTATACCTTTGCAATAAAGGTTGTCAAAGGTCTAGGATATGAGTATTGGCGTCCGAAGGTTGTTTGTCGCTTCAAAGGTTTGGTTTGGTTTGGTGTGGTTAGGTTTGATTTGTAGTGATGGAGGTTATTGATGGTTACCTAGATGAAGTGATTTTGGATTTTGGGTTTTGGGTATTTTTCATTTATTCTAATTCTTTTTACATACCAAAAAATAAATATTCACATGCTAAAGGTTGGATTTTTTACTTGTCTTAATGTTAATATACATATTGGATTTTGGTTTTTTTTTCATTTATTTTGATTTTTTTATATGGGTTATGTGAAGATGAAGAAGAAAAAGAAGTAGAGAGAGAGAGAGAGAGAGAGAGAGAGAGAGAGAGAGAGAGAGAGAGAGAGAGAGAGAGAGAGAAATTCCTCTTCCACATCAATATTTGTTGGAGAATTGGTTGGATTCCGGCTAAAGTATAGTTAGTGTAAGATTTAAAAAGTTTAAAAATTTTCATGAGTAAAAATTTTATTTAGATACAATTATGTTATATTTAAAAATTTTAGGTTATATTGGTAAAACTTACACTATGCTATTTTTTAATAGGGTTGATGCCATAAAAGGTAATTGAACTTTCACAAAATATGCAGTTAACTACGTGTACTTTAAATTTGATCAATTTTGCATTTAATTGAATTTTTTATGGTTGCTTTTACTAAATCCATCAACTAGCTACACATTTCGACCAATCAACAAGCACATCGTGTTAATTTCAATTAAAATAAAAAAAATTCCATAAAATATATAGAAATAATAAAAAAAGTATAAATAAAAACGTAAGAAAGAAGAAAGGAAGAAGAGAGAAAAAAGAAGAAAGAAGAAAAAAAAAAAAGAAGATCTATAAAAATTTCTAGTCAAGTCAAGCATGCAAGTTTCAATTCTCCACTTCAGTTGAAATTACGGAATTGCATGTCATTAGTGGTCCTTGGAGGTGGCAAGAGTGTTAGATTGTGTTTCTCAATGGCGATGAAGACTATGTTGGTGGTGGATGTTTTCTACACTATAGGTGGTGGCATGTGGTAATCTATTGGTGTTGGTGGTTTAGAGATGCCAAACTTGAAGTGGAGCTTTTTGATCTAAGTTTCTTACAATTGATTGGATTGAGATTAACTTTCTTAATCTCTTTGTTACTGGAAACCTAAATTTAACTTCTTTTTTATTCTAAATCAACTCATAACGTCAAGAACATAGACAAAGATGATGGATAGCTTGAAGAAAGTCATTTAAAATTGATTCTTGACATTTAGGTTCAACTCCCTCCTTTTCTCATGCTCCTTTGGTGATATATATATATATATATATATATATGTACGCAACTTTTATTAGGATTCCTTCATTGATAGATTCATATAATTTCATTAAAGGAAACGTTAGATTTTTTAAGATTTTGAATCTTGTTAATTTGTTATTTTTTAAAATTGAATCTTCTATCTTTTTGCGAGTTTAATCAATCTTTTCCAAAGATTTGTGACAAATGCAACTGAAAAAAAAAATCAAGTTTTTTTCAATTTCAAGTTTCCATTCTCTCGCTCTCTCTCTCTCTCTAGTTAAGAGTAGTGTTAAAGACGGATTATACTCATTTTTTATTAAACAAATCATGTTAATTTCTTATGGATTTTATAGAAATCATGATGAATTGGTACTTAATTAGCCTTAATGTGATATTTCAGGTCTTGAAAGCAAATACAAGCAAATTGGAAAAGCTTTGTTGCAACCAAATAGAGGAACAAAACACGGGCAGCCAAACAGAAAACTTACACCACCAGCCTCGAAATAGAACAGCATAAGCTTTTAGAGAAATGACTGTACGCTAGCAAATTTTGATCCTATGCTGTCAGTGCAAATGCCGGTGTACAAATACACTGACAGTGTAAACCTCAAAGCTAGCTGTGAATTGCTCTAAAAAATTTGTCAATCATGAACACCGACTATTTATGATTCAACACCACCAGTGTTAAGTCGGCCTTGCCTGTTTAGAGAAGCTAAAACATTAATGTTGGCTACTGAAACATCAAACACCATAGCTTACTTCAACATAGCATACCAATGTTGAATTTCTACAACAAACATCGACATCTGGAGAATCAATGCTGTTGGCATTGGACTAACATAGCTTATGCATAGTACCAAAAATATTAATGCTGCTTCAACTTCGCTTCAATGCCGCCAGTATTTCTTAGTTCAACATTGAAAGCTAGCAAGGTACGCCATCGACGTACATTTGAAAACCGTCGGTGTACATTGTGACGAACCAAATTCCTATTTTTCTTCTACAAATGCCGATGTTGTTGTTTTGACAAGGATTCATTCATTCTTCTTTATTTTTCATTCATCAGATTTGATATTAGAAACATTTCCAACCCTTGAGAGATTCTTATGATTATGAGTGGCTAAGTTTATATTTTCTAGCCAAGGGATTATTGCATGTTCAGTTCTATAAGGATTATGAGATCTAATTGATTTGTTTTGTTCTGTTCTTATCTTAGATATTTATATATCTTCTACTTGTTTTATCATTCTTATCTTGTTTGATTGATGCAAGTTAAAGCTCGTTTGTTCGATTAACAAGGTAATATATTGCCAATTAGAATATCAAATCCGTAATTGTTTGATTGTTCTAATATTTGAGGTACAATAACATTATTTATTATAAGATAGATAATTGATTGTGTTATAAAGATATATAATCTGGTTTAAATAGATCATGCTTTTGATTTGTTGGCCTAAATTGGTGATCTCTCTTGTTATTCATGCTGTTGATAGATTAAACCCTAAAAGCTTGTTTAGGGTTGTTTAATCAATAAGGGAAATAAACAAAGAGCTTGTTTTGATTATCGATAAGGTAAGGAGAGGTAGGTTATTAGAGCTTGTTAATAACCATAATCAATTTATCCAAGATAAAGATTAGGAATTCTTGCATCAATGATCTATTCTATGAACTGGGCTGTAATAGGGATGCAACTGGGGCGGATTTAAGATGATTTATATAAGACCTGAACTCGACACGCTTCCCAATAGGGTCTCCCAAACGTGACTCACGACCCTATAGGGTTTTTTATTCAATACCCAAACCCGCCCTATAGGGTTTTGACCTTGCCTTGCCCTGCCTTGTGACTCGCTTTATTTCTTTTTTTTTCCCTTTTTAACTCTTAGTTAAATTACAATTTTTAATGATAATTTTATCCTATAAGAGCACAATAGTTAGTTACAACTATGCTTAAATGAATTTTGCAAGACATGTCACAACTTTATTAAGATATATAAAGGTTTAAAACTATCACAAGAAGATTTTTAAATGTAGATGAAAAGACATTACTTCACTTGTATAAATATAGATAATACATACATAGGAACTGTAGCTCATCAAGACTCAAGAATAGAAAAACATGTCTTCAAAACACATTAATAACTTACCAACACTTCATTCCCTCTCCAACAATAACTCAAAAAAACCAACCTCCCAACACACTCATTTCTATTTGTCTTCAAAATACATTAACAAAAGCAAATACAATACATCATCAAATGAACCATCCAATAATAAAATCCAAGCTCAGTCCACCATGCTTATCAAAATAAACAATGCATCAGCATCACCGATCAACTAAAATAAATAATCAGTGAAATAAATTAATAGCATAATTATGAAGTTATCATCAATCATTATCTTCACTTGTCATCTTCATTATTGTATTCCACTTTCTTCACCCTTTTCTTTAGGTTCTTCAAATTTAAGTATCTCCAAACCTACAAACTTAAAAGAATAAAAGGAAAAGAAAATAATTTCATGAAATATATTAGAAAAATGCATGGTAAAAACAACTTTCAACAATAAATTAAACAATCTCATACTAATTCCAGAATTTAATAGCCAACTCTAAGTATAAATCAATGCTTCTATTGTATATGGATTGAGCCGGCTCCTATAGAAGCTAATTAACCGTCCATTAGTACTAAAAGTAGATTTAGAAGCAACTATCATCATTGGAATAGCTAACAAATCTTTAGCTATTTCTTGTAATGTAGGATATTTCAGTCCATACATTTTCCACCAACCAAGAATATCAAATTCAAAATTTGCTATCCAGGTAATTGCAAGCTCTTCTAAATAATGGTCCAACTCAGACTTCACATGAACTTGAATATCATCTTTGCTAGAAGTTGTCAAATATAGTTCAAATTCATCTGTCTCCACTATAGGATCGCATGACAATGCAATACCAGTGCTACTGTTACCTCCTAAAGGAATTGAAGAAGAACTACTATATAGAGCACGGTGAGATTTAGTCTTAGATTGATATTCTTTAATCAATTCATAACAAGTGCGTTTAACATTTTGCAACTCTATAGCAGCATTCTCTCCATAAATGGTTTGAAACACAAACTCTACACCCTTAATCTTAGAGCGTGGATCCAATACAGTACATACAGCCATGACCGTGTGCATATCTATCCAATACTTTTCAAACTTTTCAAACATTTTCACAGCCATTGCATAAATATTCAAGTCTAAAGAAATAGTTTGCAGTAGATATAAGGTGCCAGAGAAAAGGTAAGTTACCTCATAAAAAATAGATAACATATTGCAAATCTCCTAGCCATCTCCCAATCATCATCTAAAGGAAGGCATTTGTAGTGTCTATCCATTAACTGAACCCTATAGAAGACCTCTTTGTATCCAATTGCAGTGACAAGCATGTCATAAGTACAGTTCCATCTTTTTTGCAATTCAAATAAAGTTTCCTACTATATGGAACATTAAGCTGCTTACATGCTTTAGCAAATTTCTCAACCCTTGATGGTGTCGCTGATCAAAATTGAACACTGTCACAGATCCTCTCTATTAAATTTTCTATCACTGCCACACCATCTCTTATAATCAAGTTCAAAATATGTGCACAACAACGCATATGCATTATCTTGCTACAAAGAATCATATCATCTTTTCTTAACTTCAATATTAAGTTTGCAATCATAGCATCATTTGTTGAACAATTGTCTACAGTAATTGTTGAGATTTTTCTGTCCAAATTCCATTTCATTAGTGAATCGTATAAGCACTGACATAGAGCTTTGTTTGTGTGCAGAGCGGGCACATATATAAAGGTACATATAAAAAGGTAAACAAGATTAAAAAGAACTAGAATTTTCAATTAAATGAAATAGAGATACATTGTTAAAGAAACTTACTTTAAGATTTCACTGAGGAGCTTCCAACTAATGTCAATGAAGTGAGCTATAATGGTCATATATCCCTTCTTTTGATTTGAAGTCCACATATCAGTTGTTATAGCCACTCGGGAATTAAGCCCCTTAAGCATCAACATCAAGTTGTCCTTTTGCTCATTGTATATCTTAAAGATATCCTTCTTTATTGTTGTACGACTCACATGCTACACAAGAGGTTGTATACTATGCACATACTCTCTAAAGTACTATTGTTCAACAATTGAAATAGGATACTCATGCACAACAATAGCCTTTGCAAGCTTTTTCCTAGCAATGTCTTGATCAAAAGTCCAGTTTTTCACTATCACACTACTCTGACCCTCGCTTTGCTTTTGCTCCATAGCTAGAAGACATTGTCTTATATCTTGTTAAGTCTTTCTCTTTGTGCACCTCAACACATGATTGTGTAAGTGCTTTGTACCATTTTTGCTTTCTACTTTCAACTTTCTCTCACAATGGTTATAAATAGCAAATTCCTCTCCATTAATTATTTTCTTAACCATCTCATTCCACACAGTAGAAGTTTGCTTACGCTTGTTAGGATTATCAGATTCATTTATTGTGCTTGCTATATAAGAACCCGAAGTAGATGTTGGTTTTCTTGTAGTAAGTGCTAGAGAAGGACTATCAACATCTTGAAGGTCATGAATATTTTCCTCTATATTGATCTCATATCCATCCATTTCCCAATAATGAATCAATTACCACCTGAAATGAATTATTAGTTATTAAGATAAAAGTATTGTACACAATAAAATAGTTTCTAAAGTTAATACAAAAACTAAATGATGAAAAGAAGGCCTAATATTTTTTGTGTGGAATTATGATGATTTCCTAGAGTTAATACAAAAACTAAACGATGAAACTGTTAATAATTAGTTGTTAATTATAATACTAACAATACCATTATCAATCTAATTTGCATTAGATATTATTGTTAATATATTGTGAAGCATGCATTATTGATCCTTTATTTATGTTCTAGTAATACCTACTTAAGTCACATGCATTTTTACAACTTAATCCGATGAAAACCTCTCTCATAATTATAGAAATTAAGTATTCAACTAGATATCCAAGTAATAATTTATATTCAAATACCTATTTGTTGTTTATATCATGTACTATTAGCTGCTTCTAATTGCATAAACTGTCTACTTTACTCTTGCCCATACATTTCCTCACAAACCAATTTTAGAAACTATATTAAAGTGAAATATGAATTAATTATTATTATTGAGTTAATTAACAAAGCAATTACACCATCAACGCTAATCACACAAAGATATATTTTCACCGACGAGATCATATGACATGGATTTTGTGTTTGCTTTCTCGGAAATTATACGTGAATGGATTAGCATGCAACAAATATATAACTTATAGGGTTTGTTCAATTAAATGTGTAGCAAAATCAACCTTTTACCTTATTCAATAGCGGTGAAATAGATATTTCCTTCTATTCAATATATAAGTTTGTGGGAACAAGCTTTATATACTTAAATTATAGTATTAGTGCGTGGTACTATAGTATTCTAGCATGCTCATTGCCTTTGGGGTAATCGTTTCAATTGTCTTTTTCATTAAAAAAAAAAAGGGAATAGTTTACTACAATTTCAATTCTTATGATTAAAACTTAACTATATTAGCAATATAATTATTAATCATTAAAATTTACACAGCTAATTTTCATATTTCCAATATCCATGATGATATAAAAATTTCAGTAAATTTGATTAGAATGAGAAAACTGCACTAAAAAAAATGAAAAATAAACTTTTGTTTTTTATTAGTAAAATTTGAACATTCACCAATATATTCTTTTTTTTCGGCCTTTAATATATTCTTGTTAAGTCATTCCACTCATATGTTTAAGGGACTAGTTAAACCTTCATTGTGCTCTTTCTTCCTTATCTAAGCCTGAACCAAAAATTAAATCCACTGTATTAAGGACATGTTGCAATCAACGTCTATTACAGTAGTTGCCCTTAATAGTCGGTTCTGTTCAAATTTCTGATGTTATATGCAAAGAAGAGCAATATCTCAAAGACTCAAACATCCAATTCTTATTGGAAGTTATAGCAAACCCGCCAATTCACACGCACACATTGATACATCATACATACGCACACACACACACTCATCATCTTGCTTTGAAGGAGGCAAATGGGGATGAGGCGAGCGATAAGGAGGTGTGCAATGAGGAGGTGAGCGTCTACTTTATTGTTGTTTTACCATCGATTGCTTTGGAGTTAGGAGAGATGGCTATGAAAAAACGCAGAGAGAGAGAGAGAGAGAGAGAGAGAGAGAGAGAGAGAGAAGGTTAAGGAAGAAAGATTGAAAATGTACCATGTGGTAACTGGTGTGGTCAAGTATGATATGACTCCCACAGTCCCACTACAGTTGCATAATGTTACTAACATTAGTAGCGTTTTGTTTTTTAAAATTTTAAACTCAATTTTTAAAAATTGTTTATAATATAATGGGTTCAGGTTACCCATCAACTTTTTAATGACTCGACCCAAAACCATATAAGGCCCACATTTAATTTTCCAAACCCGCCCTACGACTCTATAGGGTTTTTAACGGTTCGGCTGGACTGAGTACCTTATAATAACCCGCCCCAATTGCATCCCTAGTTCCATTCAAATTTATGCTGTAATATGCAAAGAAGAGAAAAATCTTAAAGACTTAAACATCCAATTTTCATTGTAAGTTACAGCACACTCAGCAATTCACACGAACACATTGATACATTATACATATACACATACTCATCATCTTGCTTTGAAGAGAAGAGTTACACAAAGGCCAAAGCCACAAACGATAAACCCATTTTTCTTTCTAATCTTTAAAATAAATCAAAATTAGAGGGGGGAAAAAAACGATATTATACCACAGTGGACTCAAGGCAGCGATGGAGATCAGAGGCAACTCTCTATGATGGTAGACAGCGGCAGCCTTGGGTCTGGTCTACTCATTGGTGGACATGATGGTGGTGGTCCTGTGGCAGTGATGGAGCAGTCTTGTAGCAGATTTGGCCTTGGTTTGGTGAGCAACAACTGATGGAGGTGCGTGGTGAGTCTAGCGACGACGAGGGGCAATGGAGGCGAGTGGTGATGGAGGCGAGCGGCTACCTTGTTGCTGTTGTTGCCGTTGGTTGCTTAAGAGTTGGGAGAGATGGCTGTGAAAAAATGCAGAGAAAGAGAAAAGGTTAAGGATGAAAAATTGAAAATGTACCATGTGGTCAGTAGGGATAAGCACGGATTGGATTCGTTTGGTTTTTCCTAAATTCAAATTAAACCCCAATTTACAGTTTTGTTTTTTTTTTTTTTCCATCCCAGACCAAACTCTTAAGTAACAGTTTAGTTCGGATTAGAAATTTTATAAACCATTAAATAACGGTTTGGTTCGGTTTGGATTACGGATTAAATTAAAATTATAACTAAAATATAGTTTTTTTTTTTTTTACATTTGTGCAAATATTTAAATATTTATATCATTTTACAAAGTTTATATTATAAACCACAACAAAATACTTTGTGAATTCATCATACTTTTAATATATAGTTTTCTATAAAATCAATTATCCACCAATAAAATACATTCACTAACCATACCTCGTAAGTCATAATTTATAATTTTTAATAGAATCATCAAGTCCATCATCTCTCAATAAATTTAGCTAAAATAAAAAACTATCTATCAACAAGATTCATCAACAAATAAAATGATCTGCTAATAAAATACATTAAACAATTAATACATAACAAGAGTTTATAACTAAATAAATAAATTTCATACTTTATAAATTTAAAAAGAATTAAAAAAATAGTTCATTATCAACAAAAAAATATATGTCATTAGCATAAAAAACAAATTTAAAAATGAACAAGTTGATTTTAATCAATATTCACCAAATAATAAATTTCAAATGAAAACATATGAATATTTATAATCTTTAATTAATCATCATAAAAAAATCTATAATTATAACTTGCAAGTGAACTATAATTATATTTTTCTAAAATGGTTTGGTTCGGTTTTACGGATTGTCTTTATTTAACTTCCAAACCAAGCCATACATTTACATATTGGTTCGAATAGGAAAATTTTTAAACCAAATTGTTAGATAAACCATATTTTCAATTTGATTGGGTTCGGTTATGGATTAGTTCTATTTGGTTGGTTTTTTTGCTCACCCCTAGTGGTCAGTAGTGTGGTCAAATATGATATGACTCCATAGTCCCATTGTGGTTGCATAATGTTACTAACATTAGCAGGGTTTTGTTTTCTAAAATTTCAAACTCAATTTTTTTAAATTGTTTATAATATAACGAGTTCGAGTTAACTATTGAGTTTTTTAATGACCCGAACCTCACTCGAAACCCTATAGGGTCGGCATTTAATTTCTTAAACCCGCCCCGCAACCTTATAGGATTTTTAACGATTCAGACAGATTAGGTACCCTATAATGACTCGCCCCGTTTGTATCCCTAGGCTGTGATAATACCTTTGGTTAAGAACTCTTTGATTTTGATTCACACTTAGAATTTTTGTTTAATTGCTTATAACTTAATTAATTTTCTTAGAAATTACCAAATCCCCCCTTCTTCTCCTCTTCATCTAATTTTCGAATAGAAATAAATTTTACTAATCTCTATGGACACGAACTTGCTTACTGCTATATACAATCTTTAGTGTAGGAATTCATATTTGTTGGATTCAACACCAACCAATTAGCATCATAACTATCTAATATAAAAGCTTATACTTGTAGATGTAGTGTGGGTTATTATATTTATTATCTAACACTTCTCCTTACTAATGGATCAAGACTTTGATTTTGACTAAGACCCATCAAGTCGACAGTACGTAGGGATTCAAACTCTTGACCTCCTACTTTGATACCATGTTAAGACTAGCATCACAACCATTTAATCTAAAAGTTTAAACTTATAGATGTAATGTGTACTATTATGTTTATTATCTTAATCTCTCTCTCTCTCTCCCCCTCTCTCACATTTCTTTCTTTTTAATTTCTTTTTTTACTATTTTTTTATTTTTTATTGTTCCTGCATATTTTATGAAAGATGTTCTTTTTTTTTTCAAAGAATTGAAATTGTCACATGACACTTGTTGAGTGGTTAAAATGTTTAGCTACCTAACATGATTAATAAGATAGTGAAAGCAACCACAAAAAGTTCTATTATATACTATATTGATCAAGTAGTTAATTGTAAACCTTGTCAAAATGGTACCTTTCATAACATTTTGGTGATGAAATGCATTCATTAACTAAAATAAAGAAGAAAAACAAAAGAAGACCTTAACCATAGTCTAAGATAGAGGCCCTTGAACCACTAACAAAACCAGAGTCAAAAGGGCAACTACTGCTAAATAAAGGGGTAGATCTAGACGGACTACTAACAAATGGGCCATGCCTATGGCACTTTCAATAGTTGTATAATTATTATTCGGTAAAAACAAGTTTATAAGAGAAAAGCAATTCTGATCACCAAGTTTGTCAAGCAAAAAGATTAGTAGATCGCCATAAAAAATTTTATCTTCATTCAATTTCAAGATTCTAGATGCAAGGATGTGTGCTTCTTTTTTGCTACTTTAGAATTCTACCCCAAAATTTGAGTTTTTTCCTTCGTTAGCTACTTCTGCATCAAATCACTACAAGCAATTAGGAACAAGATCGGTATGAATATTCTGCATTAGGATCCAATCAATAGCCTCTTTGTAGTTTGTTACAATTTTAGCTTTGTCTATAGTGAGAGAATCAGCAATGAGTAAACTATGATGGATGGCCTAGAGCTCTACTTCAAGGGGTGTTTTTGCACACATTTTCTTGATAGCTTCACCTTTGACTAATTTGTTGCGGTCTCTAATAAAAAAAGGGCTCCTACAAAAGTTTTGTCAACTTTAATGGCACCATTGTAGTTAAATTTGATCTAGCCATGAGGAACTTTAGGCCACTTGTCATCTTCTAAAGAATATCTCTTTTCTTTAGGCTTCTTGGTTGTCTGCCAAAATTCATAAGCATTAGCTCTCACTATAGCAAAACATTCACGGTTCTCATGAGATCTATCAAATATCCTCCTATTTCTTTCATTCCAAAATGCTGACCATATGTATGCTAGCAAGCATGGCTTTGGACAATCATTCATTCTTCTTCTTTTCGTGGTACAAGTAGTGTTAACTTTTATCTAATTTGCATGGTCTAGGTTGCTATTAGACTAATTCGGCCAGACATTTAGCCTCCTTCAAGGTTCTCCGATTTCAGTGCAGTTCTCAGGACATGTTTAATTGTTTCAAGTTGATTGCAAAAAGCACAACAACTACCTATCTGCATTCCCTTTTTTATCAACACCTACTTTGTTGGCAACCAATCATTGATAACTCTCCGTAAGAAGAATTGTATTTTGGGCATGATAGGAGCCTTCCATATCCATTCAGTGTTTTGGAAAATCAAGGCTTCTCTTTGTAATTTCTGCGTATGCTAATTTTAAGGTAAACATACCATTCGTCTCCTTTGCCCATGTTCATACATCATTCTCAATTGTTGTCTTATCAAGGAAAATGTTACCTAATTCTTGCCTAAGGTGCTTATCGATTAGATATATGATTTGATCCAATGCCTCGATTGAGTATGATGGATCTAGAACACATGAAGAGGTATTCACCAAAATTGGGGACTTCCAAAAGCCAATCTCTCCTCCAGTTTTAAGGCTATTAGGTTTTGGACTTATAAGCTATGAAGGTGAAAAATGAGCTATGCACAGGAAGATCATTAATCCTGCTTTGCATTTCGAGAAACTTAAGGTTAGTTTTCAAGTTTGTATATGGTAAGATATTGTCAAAGGTATGGTTTTTGCATACTAATTTTTGTGTATGATTTTCCATACCCTATGGTCAATGATGCCAGCAATGTATACAAGTTGTACTGAAATGATCACTAAATGGGATAAGCTGTTAGCATCTATTGTGGAACCATCATGCGAATTGATGTTTGGCCTGATCTACAAAACCTAACCTCGGATCCAATCTCTCGTACTGCATTTCCTCGTAGCTACAAAGAAGGAAAGAAGATCTTTGAACATCAAAGAGAGTAGGCTATAATTGTAATGAAATTTTTTCAATCACCTTTTTATTGTACCCCCGGTTCGAGGTAATAGATCATTATTCCAATTCAAAGATATAGATGACAAATCAAAAGACAAGAAGAAGAAAAAGTAATTATGATTCCAATCTTGTGTGGTGATCATAATGTTGCAGCTTTCTTCCAACAAAATTGATAAGGAGGATGAAGAGCATGAGTAAGGAAATCGAATCATTGCTTCAAGAGATGATAAGTAAAAGAACGAAAGCAATGAGGGTAGGGGAAGCAGCAAACGATGATCTTCTTGGTTTCTTATTAGAATCCAATATGAAGGAAATTCGTGAACATAAAGGTGACAAGGATGTTGGTATGACCATTAAAGAAGTAATAGAAGAGTGCAAGCTATTCTACATTGTAGGGCAAGAGATAACATCGATTTCGCTTGTTTGGACTTTGATTTTATTGAGCATACGTTCAGAATGGCAAGCCCATGCAAGAGAGGAGGTTTTACAAACAAACATATATATAGTAAGTTTTGGTTTCATGTATACATATAAAATATATAATATGTCATCACTTCCCTTGAAAAATAAAGTAATATGTTTTATACCTATTCCACATAAAGCTAGCAAATGCCTATTTGAATAATCTTCTAAATTTTGTCATTAATCTCTAGTTCATTTCCACTTTCATTGCATCATTTTACTTTCTTTCTTTTTCTTTTTCTTTTTTTTTTTTTGCCCCTTACAACGAGAAAGATGAGTCAAACCTAATACCTCTCACTTGAGATATTAGAGAAGATGCTATTAGGCTATAACACTATTGTCTTCTTTTTTTTTTTTTTTTTTTAAATAGTGTTATTCTTTGATAGGAATGATGTCATAAAATATATCGAATTTTCGAAAAATACACAATTGAATATAGATACTTTAAATTTGATCAATTTTGTATTTAGTTGAATTTTTTGTGGTCACTTTTACTAACTTTGTTAACTACCTACACTTTTCCATCAATCAACAAGCAACACGTGCTAATTTCAATTGAAAAAAGAACACTTTTTATAATATATGTAAAAATAATAAAAAGTAAAAGTATAAAAGAAGAAAGGAAAAAGAAAACAAAGAGATAAGATCTGGAAAAAAAAAATTGTTTGGTTCCAATGAAAGTCAAGCATCCAACTAATTTTCCACTTCAGTTGAAATTGTGAAGTTATACATCAATGGTGATCCTTGGAGGCGGTAGGAGTTGCTACTTAACGACGATGAAGACTATGTTGATGGTGAGTGCTTCTACGCTAGAAGTGGTGGCACGTGGTGGTCAATTGGTGTCAATGGTCTAGAGATGTCAAACTTGAAGTGGAGCTGTTTGATCCAAATTTCTCACAATATTGGATTGAGGACTAACTATCTTTTTTTTTTTTATTGTTTTATTATCATCTGTACCTTATTATATTTGATATGCTTCTATATTTATCAATATCTTATTTGTATTTTATCTATTTATAAGTAAAAATGTTTGGTTCTCATTTATATCTGTTTCGCAATAAATATTTATTTAATAACGACAAAAATAAAATGTCTAAACGACTAAAACAAGATGAAACAAATGGACATGAAACATGTAAATTTATAATAATAATAATAATAATAATAATAATAATAATAATAATAATAATAATAATAATAATAATAGATAAAGTCAAATTAAAAATAATCTAATTATTGATTAGGTCTTATTAGTATCTTAAGATATCAAACATTAGTAACTTAAAACCCTTAAGAATAAATTATAGTTTACGATAACGGATATTAAAGCTAAAAAATAGAAGTCTTAAATTAAAAATTTTAAGTATTTATTGGTGTTCAAAATTCATTATAGTAGATAAATAAATTTTTATCGTATAATATTATTAAACAAGTATTTATAGAATGTGTCATCAACCCCAAGCAACATCCATATTCTCCGTTGCCGATGTGCTTGGTCCCCAAGTTAGTTCCCTTGAAAGGAATTGCTTAGGTCATCCTTGCTAGCATGATTTGTCTTAGTTATAGGAGATATAGTCTTAATTATACGAGATTTAGTCTACCACTTAATTTAGTAATTGTAGGTGATTTGCTAATTTATTGTAATTAAAAGATTCCTTGTAATTAGATCAGTTTTGTTGATTTATTACTAAGTTAGAATACAATGACTTGTAATATAAACGTTTTCTTGTAAAGAGATGATATATGTGAAACACAAATCACATTCAACTTGTTTGCCAATCCTTACATCAAAAATGTCTTTCACATGTATAGATTTTATTCGGAAAAGAATAACATAGATACACGCATACACACATAATATACCAATACCTCTAGTAAACGTCTAAAATATATAACTTTCACATACATTCACTATTTTTTATTTCGAAAGTCACGTTGAGATCATAAAGTAGTACTCTTCAAAATAAGAATACAATCGGTAAGATTTTGTTCATTCTAAAAACCCTATCAATGGAATATTAAGTATTAAATTTTACAATATCAATTATTATAAATTTACAATTTACATGTATTAACTACATGAAAATATTTATTTCATGTTTTAGATAAAAACATTGATTTTCTAAATCAATCACATGATTATTTTAATTAAATGAGGCCAAGGTGGGTGCGATATTTTGATGATTTATTACATGTTTGTGTATGTTAGGATAAAATTAATTTTTTATAATTAAAAAATGATATAATATGTTTTTGTGAATTTGAATAAGTCTGGTGGTGGAATGTGATTTAAAGAAATTATAGTTTTTTTCCTTTTTTTTTTATGCTTGATAGACCTTCTGAAATGCACCTTCCGAGTTCAATAAATACAACATGTCCTTTAGGTTGGAATTTGAGTATGTATGTATGTATGTATGTATGTATGTATGATATCAATAAGCTTTTAAGTTATCCTTAAAACAAAATTCTACTACTTCCGAGCACAACGATCTGGAAAAGGTTCTTGAAATCCTTGTTCATTTCGAAGCTATAGCATGATAATTAAGAAAAGAAAAGAAAGAAAAAACACATCCTTAATTAGCCATAAAGACATGACAATAGCTTTACCTAGAAAAAGGAAAAGGAGTTTACGCTATATATTGAGCAAATAAATTAACCCAAGTATATAATCTATATAAATATAAAGTTATTTATTTAATATAATGGAACTCAATATGATAACTAAATCAATATATGTCACACCCTAAACAGGGTTTAGGCGTGTTTAGTATCACGTATAAGACCCTTTATTTTATATGTACTAGCTACATTAAATCAAACAGTTTACATCGAACATTTGCTAACCACTTTTAATTTCTGAAGTCATATAATTAGATTCTAGAAGCAATTGAATTTAGTAGCAGTAAATTATACTTTACAAAAATCATTTCATAGTCTACTCTTATGAGTAGATTAATTTTTATAAACTACAGCATAAACTATTCTCTTGAGTAGTCTAACATTCACAGAAACATCATACCAATATCATCAGGTATCTCAAACTTGAACACCTTTTCATGATGGTAAAACAAAGCTTAAAAGTTTAAAATTATAAAACATGGGCTCCATAACTAGGCTCTTTAAGAAAAAGCACAAGTTACAAAAAAGATAAATCCAGTTTTAATGCAAAACAAAATAAAATCCAGCAATCTTAACTCGCTTTACTCTTCAACAGAAGCTTTCAAAGTCGTCCTATACCTAAAACAATCATCATCCATCATCATTCAATCAACACCTGGAAAGAAGAGAAGAATGAGCCAAAACCCAATACAACAACAATACAAGCACACACAAGATGGGCATATATGCTTAATCCAATACAATGCAATAATCAATAGGTTATATCTTATAATTATAGTGTAGCAATCAACATTGGAGCACTCACAATCCGACAACACGTAACTAGGATTCTGGGGGACCTGAGTCTACTAAGGGGGTTGATATAAACAACCCAAATACTTAATATCCTAAAGGATTATCTATATATATTAGCATCGTCAATGGTTCACGGCCGTTACGCATCTCTACTTATCTTAGTTCATAATATCATCTAGTTCAATCAACACTCATAATCATGAACTAAACCATATTACATTACACCAAGCTTAAGTAAATGTTACATTGATGTCCTTTGCCTTATCAGCTACTCAATAAGCCACCTATGAATTATCATTTTCAATGATAGAGGTTGGCCTAAGCGCTCTCAGAGCCACCTATGATTTATCATATCAATAACAAGTGGGTGGCCTAAGTGCCTAACTACCATGCTGGCATCACTAGGTAAGCTTGTCGCTTCTTGAATCGGATTTAATGACCACACACAAGTAACAAGCAATTATTAAGTCACCTTTAAGTTTTAGTTCATTTAGGACGCCTATCCTAACATACAACACAAAAGTTACTACATACCTTTTACAACATTTGCATTCCAAACAACATTAGAAGACAAAACAACTATCCATATATCTGTTCAAGGAATAAAATTCATATAAGCATTCAAATAAACTACCTACTTATATCAAACTTATTTTAAAAAACTCATTTGATTAAACACAAAAGTAGGAACCTCGCCATGGCTGTGAAAATCATTACGCCAATATATGAACAATTCTTCATTGTCTGTCAAATAATTTCTTTTGCTTTGCTTAAAAACCATTCACTATAAAATGATTATTGCTTCTTATTATTCATGTAGGTATTTAAATTAATTATCAACTTATGTAAATACTCATTTTTCCTCTAGTAAAACACATTTGAAACAACATACTTCTCTTATTATTTATGGTTTAACCCATCATATTAATCTAATTCAATTACAAATTATTAAGCCAATATTAATTTAACTTAGCCAGGTTGAATAAATTTAATTATTTTAGTTCATTTTAGCTTTCTAAAGTTTATTAAGTCATGTTGATCTTATGTTTATTAACCAATCCATAGGTTTTAAGAAAATTATTTTTTTATATAAGTTTTATTAAAATCTCTTTGTAAGCATTTTTAAATATCTTGTTTTGCTAATACGAGCTAAAATATTTAGGGAGGTTGTATATCATCAAAACCTTGAACTATCCATCATTATGGGTCATATCATAAGTTTTATAGATTTACGGTTGCACTAAGGTACCCTATATTAGCTTAAGAGTACATTTGATGCATCATGATCCTAACCTCAGACTGTATTTAAGGTATCCATACATCTTAGAACTGCATTTAAGGTATTCTAAGTAGGATTGCATTTAAAGTATCCCGAAACTTACGAATTAAGAGAAAGTGATTGGACGAACTGAACACTGATGGAACTACTGATTCCCTAACCCTAGGTGGGGGGAATATTAGTTATTAAGATAACTAATAATGAATCAATCACCACCTAAAATGAAATATTAGTTATTAAGATAAAAGTATTGCACACAATAAAATAGTTTCTAGAGTTAATACAAAAACTAAATGATGAAAAGAAGGGCTAATCTTTTTTGTGTGGAATTATGATGATTTCCTAGAGATAATAAAACTAAACGATGAAATGGTTAATAATTGGTTGTTAATTATAATACTAACAATACCATTATCAATCTAATTTGCATTAGATATTATTGTTAATATATTGTGAAGCATGCATTATTGATCCTTTGTTTATGTTCTAGTAATACCTACCTAAGTCACATACATTTTTACAACTTAATCTGATGAAACCTCTCTCATAATTATAGAAATTAAATATTCAACTAGATATCCAAGTAATAATTTATATTCAAATACCTATTTGTTGTTTATATCATGTACTATCGGCTTCTTCTAATTGCATAAACTGTCTACTTTACTCTTGCTCGTACGTTTCCTCACAAACCGATTTTAGAAACTATATTAAAGTGAAATATGAATTAATTATTATTATTGAGTTAGCCATCAACGCTAATCACACAAAGATATATTTTCACCGATCAGATCATATGATATGGATTTTGTGTTTGCTTTCTTGGAAATTATACGTGAATGGATTAGCATGTAGCAAATATATAACTTGTAGGGTTTGTTCAATTAAATGTGTAGCAAAATCAACCTTTTACCTTATTTAATGGAGGTGAAATAGATATTTCCTTCTATTCAATATATAAGTTTATGGGAACAAGCTTTACATACTCGAATTACAGTATCGGTGCATGGTACTGTAGTATTCTAGCATGCTCATTGTATCTAGGGTAATCGATTCAATTGTCTTTTTCATAAAAAAAGGGAATAGTTTACTACAATTTCAATTCTTATGATTAAAACTTAACTATATTAGCAATATAATTATTAATCATTAAAATTTACGTAGCTTATTTTCATATTTCCAATATCTATGATAATATAAAAATTTCAGTAAATTTGATTAGAATGAGAAAACTACATTAAAAAAAATGAAAAATAAACATTTGTTTTTTATTTGTAAAATTTGAACATTCACCAATAT
This sequence comes from Combretum micranthum, assembly GCA_024138025.1. Lineage (NCBI taxonomy): Eukaryota > Viridiplantae > Streptophyta > Magnoliopsida > Myrtales > Combretaceae > Combretum > Combretum micranthum. The sequence continues at coordinate 193,290 of JAMXBD010000158.1, forward strand.
AGTCTCTATTTTTTTTTTAGCCTTTAATATATTCTTGTTAAGTCATTCTACTCATATGTTTGAGGGATTAGTTAGACCTTCATTGTGTTCTTTCTTCCTTATCCAAGCTTGAACCAAAAATTAAACCTACTGTACCGAGGACATGTTGAAATCAACTTCTATTATAGTAGTTGCTCTAAATAGTCAGTTCCGTTCAAATTTCCATTGTTATATGCAGAGAAGAGCAATATCTCAAAGACTCAAACATCCAATTTTCATTGTAAGTTATAGCACACCAACAATTCACACGCACACATTGATACATTATACACATGCGCACACACACTCATCATCTTGCTTTGAAGCACACAGTTACACAAAGGCAAAGCCACAAATGATAAACCCATTTTTCTTTTTAAAACAAATCAAAATCGGAGGGGGGAAAACAAACGATATTGTACCAAGATGGACTCAAGGCAGTGACAGATATCGAAGGCAACTCACTGTGATGGCGGACGGCGTTGGCCTTCGGTCCAGTCTACTCACTGGTGGACCTGATGGTGGCAGTCCTGCAGCAGCGAAGGAGCAGTTTGAGGCAAATCTGGCCTTGTTTGGTGAGCAGCGACTAACAAAGGCATGTCGCGAGTCTGGTGATGATGAAGGGTGACGAAGGCGAGTGGTGATAGAGGCAAGCGGTAAGGAGGTAAGTGGGGATGAGGCGAGTGATAAGGAGGTGTGCAATGAGGAGGCTACCTTGTTGCTGTTGTTGCCATCGGTTGCTTGGGAGTTGGGAGAGATAGCTATGAAAAAATGCAGAGAGAGAGAGAGAGAGAGAAGGTTAAGGATGAAAAATTGAAAATGTACCATGTGGTCAGTAGGGATAGGCATGATTTGTTTTTTTTTCCATCCTAGACCAAGCCTTTAAGTAACAGTTTGGTTTGAATTAGAAATTTTATAAACCATTAAATGACGGTTTGGTTCGGTTTGGATTATAGATTAAATCAAAATTATAACTAAAAATTTTCTTTATTCTAGTTTTTTTACATTTGTGTAAATACTTAAATATTTATATCATTTTACAAAGTTTATATATAAATCATAACAAAATACTTCATGAATTCATGATACTTTTAATATATAATTTCTATAAAATCAATTATCCACCAATAAAATACATTCACCCAATGCCTAGTAAGTCATAATTTATAATTTTAATAGAATTATCAAGTCAATCATCTCCCAATAAATTTAGCTAAAATAAAAGACTATCTATCAATAAGATTCATCAATGAATAAAATGATCCGCCAACAAAATACATTAACCAATTAATACATAACAAGAGTTTATAACTAAATAAATAAATTTCATACTTTATAAATTTAAAAAGAATTAAAAAATAGTTCATTATCAACAAAAAAATATATGTCATAGCATTAAAAAAAAATTAAAATGAACAAGTTGATTTTAATCAATATTCACCAAATAATAAATATCAAATAAAAACATACGAACATATATAATCTTTAATTAATTATCATAAAAAAAATCTATAATTATAACTTGTAAGTGGACTATAATTATATTTTTCTAAAATGGTTTGTTTCGATTTTACGGATTGTTTTGATTTACCTTCCAAACCAAACTATAAATTTATGTATTGGTTCAGATTGGAAAATCTTTGAACCAAATTCTTAGAAAAACCATATTTTTGGTTTGATTGGGTTCGGTTATGGATTGGTTCGGTTCAGTTCGGTTCGGTTGGTTTTTTTTTCTCACCCTTAGTCGTCAGTAGTATAGTCAAATATCATATGACTCCACAATCCCATTGCAATTGCATAATGTTACTAACATTAGTGGGGTTTTGTTTTTTAAAACTTCAAACTCAATTTTTTTAAATTGTTTATAATATAATGGGTTCGAGTTACCTATCGAGTTTTTTAATGACCCAGAGCGACCTGAAACCCTATAGGGTTGGCATTTAATTTTCCAAACCCGCCCCATGACCCTATAGGGTTTTTAACGATTCGGAGGGATCAGGTACCTTATAATGACCCGCCTCGGTTACATCCCTAGGCTATGATAATACCTTTGGTTAGGAACTCTTTGATTTTGAATCGCACTTAGAATTTTTGTTTAATTGCTTATAACTAAATTAGTTTTCTTAGAAATTACAAAATCCTCCTTTCTTCTCTTCTTCATCTAATTTTCGAATAGAAATAAATTTTACCAATCTCTGTGGACACGAACTTGCTCACTGCTATATACAAATCTTTAGAGTAGGTTTATATTTGTTGGATTCGACACCAACCAATTAGCACCATAACCATCTAATCTAAAAGCTTATGCTTGTAATATAATGTGGATTATTATATTTATTATCTAACACTCCTCCTCACTTGTGGGTTAAGACTTTCATTTTGACTAAGATCCATCAAGTCGACAACTTAATTTTTTATTAGGGTTGTAATGAGTGCGTAGGGATTCGAACTATTGACCTCCTATTCCGATACCATATTTAGCTTAGCATCACAACCATTTAATCTAAAAGTTTAAACATATAGACGTAGTATTTACTATTATGTTTATTATCTTAATCTCTCTCTCTCTCTCTCTGCCCCTCTCTCTTACATTTCTTTCTTTTTAATTTTAATTTTTACTTATTATTTTTTATTATTTCTGCATATTTTATGAAAGATATTCATTTTTTTTCAAAGAAGTGAAATTGACACGTGACACTTGTTGAGTGGTCAAAAGTTTAGCTACCAAAGAGGATTAATAAGATAATGAAAGCAACCACAAAAAATTCTATTAGATACTATATTGATCAAGTAGTTAATTGTAAACCTTGTCAAAATGGTACCTTTTATAACATTTTGATGATGAAATGGATTCATTTAACTAAAATAAAGAAGGAAAACAAAAGAAGGCCTTAACTATAGTCTAAGATAGAGGCCCTTGAACCACTAACAAAACCAGAGTCAAAAGGACAACTACTGCTAACAGAAGGGGTAGATCTAGACGGACTATTAACAAATGGGTCATGCCTTATGGCACTTTCAACAGTTGTATAATTATTATTCGTAAAAAAAAAGTTTGTAAGAGAAAAACAGTTTCGATCATCAATTTTGTCAAGCAAAAAGACTAGTGGATCGCCATAAAAAATTTTATCTTCATTCAATTTCAAGATTCTAGATGCAAGGATGTGTGCGTCTTTTTTGCTACCCTAGAATTCCACTCCAAAATTTGAGTTTTTTTCCTTCGTTAGCTCCTTCTACATCAAATCCCTGCAAGCAATTATAATGTTAGGAACAAGATTGGTATGAATATTCTGCATTAGGATCCAATCAATAGCCTCTTTGTAGTTTGTTACAATTTTAGCTTTGCCTATAGTGAGAGAACCAGCCATGAGTAAACTGTGATGGATGGCCTAGAGCTCTACTTCAAGGGGTGTTTTTGTACACGTTTTCTTGATAGCTTCACCTTTGACTAATCTGTTGCGGTCTCTAATGAAAAAAGCGCTACTACAAAAGTTTTGTCAACTTTAAAGGAACCATCGTAGTTAAATTTGATCTAGCCATGAGGAACTTTAGGCCACTTGTCATCTTTTAAAGAATATCTCTTTTCATTAGCCTTCTTGGTTGTCTGCCAAAATTCGTAAGCATTAGCTCTCACTGTAGCGAACCATTCACAGTTCTTATCAGATCTAAATATCCTCTTATTTCTTTCATTCCAAAATGCTGACTACATGTATGCTAGTAAGCATTGCTTTGGTCAATGATTCATTCTTCTTATTTTCGTGGTACAAGTAGTGTTAACTTTTATCTAGTTTGCATGGTCTAGGTTGCTATTAGACTAATTCGGCTTGACATTTAGCCTCCTCCAAGCATCTTCGATTTCAGTGTAGTCTCTTAAGATATGTTTAATTGTTTCAAGTTGATTGCAGAAAGCACAACAACTACCTATCTGCATTCCCTTTTTTATCAACACCTACTTTGTTGGTAACCCATCATTGATAACTCTCCATAAGAAGAATTGTAATTTGGGCATGACAGGAGCCTTCCATATCCATTCAGTGTTTTGGAAACTATCAAGGTTTCTCTTTGCAATTTCTGCATATGTTAATTTTAAGGTAAACAGACCATTCGTCTCCTTTGCCCATGTTCATACGTCATTCTCAATTGTTGTCTTATCAAGGAAAATGTTGCCTAATTCTTGCCTAAGGTGCTTATCGATTAGATATATAACACCCTAAAAACCTATCGAGGTATTTGTCCACTTTAGCCATATGCCGCACAGTTTTATCCTTTGATACCGGCTCTTTTCATGAGATCGCCCATCATAGGATTGCTCTGCTTAGAGCATTGCTTAACTTTGAAGTTCCAACGAATTCCAATTTATTACTCTAAAAGGCCCTCCTATGATTAAAGTTACATCATCTATATTTAGAGGTAATATACTTCTCCAATCATAGATTTGAAATCCTCGTTATTTCGTCACACATCCTTGTTAGTTTCGTTACACAGGTCCAGAACCATACTAAAGGGGGAGGACACGCCTTCACTTCTGGTTAGTGAACTACTCTGATACCACCTGTAACGTCTTAGAAGTTTGCCTATAAGGTATTTTCTACTTTGGCCACATACCGTACGATTTGTCCTTTGGTACCAGCGCTTGCAGGAGGTCACCCTTTTGAGAATATTTTGCTCGTAGCACACTTAACTTTGAGTTTCAACAAACTTTAAGCCATCACACCAAATGTGCCTTTATGATTAAAGTTCCATCATCTATATTTGAGAGGTATTATAGGATAGGTAGTGTTATTTTCATTCCATATATCCATGTCGATCCAAGCATCTGAAAGAGTTATTTTTAGAGCATTAGGATGAAAAGGACCATAGATAACATTTGTTTGGACTTCAATATTTGCCCACTTATCACATTAAAATAGGATATTTCTTCCACTACATGGCCTCCATTCATGGTAAGAATCTAGTGCTTCCCTTGCATTGATTACTTCCTTTATGAGTTTATTTAAGCTATTATTAAATCACTTTCCATTTTTATAAGGGATGATTTTACTCTAAACAGCTTTTTCTCCTTTAGTTTCCAAGCTAGCTTCATAACACATGCTTCATTCTCCATCTCAAATTCCAAATTCCTAACCCCTATGATTTTTCAATCTGGTCATTTATCTCCAACTTACTCCATGAAGTTCTTCCGCCTTTCTTTAATGTTCTAGAGGAAATCTCATAAATTTTTTAATATTCTCTATAGTCCCCTTAGGGATGCACATGGCTTGCAAATAGCATCTAGACACTCATTCTACCACATATTTCAATAGGACATGTCTCCCCACTAGGCTAAGGCAATTTGATTTCCACTTGTAATTTGGTTTTGATTTTCTCTTGGAGGAAGCTACCTTTTATAACATTAATCCTTTCTATTAAATACCCCTAGATTAAATTTGAATCTTATCCATTTTTGTCACCTTAATTTCCAGTGATGTCTAAATTAATGATTGAAATTATTACAATTTTTAAAATTATATTTTTTCTCATTGTTATGTCATCTTGTTTCTTATAATTTCAATAATTAATTATAGATGTTGTGGTAGTATTCAAAAAAGAGGAATCTATGTAATTAAGAGAATATAAATTAAGAGATGTGTTTCCTCATAAACGTCTTATAGTTACATTTATTTTTATTTTTTTCAAAATTTTTTTTTATTATTTTCATTATTGAACACGAAATTTCTTAGTTCTCTTATCCTTTGCAATTTTTCTAACGTTCTCCATGAACTTGTAAAATATGAAATTTATTGTTGAAGGGAATATTTTCCAAGTTATCCAGACAACTAGGCTTTGCCTTTAACAAACGAGAGGAGAATGTTAGGTTTTGCCAGAAGGACAAGACACAAGAGAAAGCCGACAAGGTAAAAGGGGTATCTCATCAATGATCGAGAGACAATAATGACATATGCAATGGATAGGGCCAAGGTATTCAAATTCCACATATTTACGGCTCTTTTTTCTACGCTCGAGAAAAATTGGATTGCCATCGCCATCAATGCACCAAGTTACCAGACAAAATCGACTTCATTTTTTCATCTTCGGTAGCAGATACATTTGTTTATTATTAAGTTGCATGAACGGTAGAGTTACTAGCAATCGGTTATTTTTGTAACATTGAATTTATAATAATTCATTTGCAACTATGCCCATAACATTATAATTTAGTAGCATTATCACTAATTTTTTTAGGTACTAGATTGTAATGGAAAAAAAGAAAAAATAATAAAAAAATAAAAAGAAAAAAATTACATTATTAGCCATTGTAATTAGAGAAACATTATTTGATTATAATATGTTTTATTATTAAATTATAAATGTATAATATTTATTAGAGAAACATTAGATAAAAGCAATTGAAACTTCTATTCCTTCCAGCAATAAAATTATGACTTACAATTAATTAGGTATAATCTTATTAATTGGTTAATTTTCATTACAAATTACTAGTATCCCTATTATTGTAATCGGTATTAATTAACTATTTAATTTCTTTTTTTTTTCAATGAATATGTTTGGTGTTATTGTAGTTGCTTAAATATAAATATATGATTATTGGATGAAAAAAAATTATAAATATATAATTACATGATTATTTCTTATCATCATTGATTAATTAATATAAAAAACATAGAAACTTTCATCATTCATTAATATATAGAGTTAATGACGAAAATGGTACATGAACTTTCACAAAATGAATTATTTAAAGTTTGGTTTTGAATAATTTTGTTTTCGTTGACTTTTTTATATTTGAAGTTTAATTTTAATAATTTTGGTACCTGAACAAAGTGTTTATTTACTTTTTTCTTACCTAAAGTAAGTGAAATTAGGTATAAAAAAAGTCAACGAAAAGTTTGTTCAAGTATCAAAATTGTCAAAACCAAATTTCAAATATGAAAAAAAGTCAATGAAAATTTGTTCAAGTACCAAATTGTTCAAAACAAAACTTTAACTACCTAATTGTTTTTTTTTGCAATATTTCAAGTAACATTTTTGTTATTATCCCTTAATTTATACTATTATGTAATGTAATTAATGACTTAATAAAGCACTTTTGTTGATGAAAATCTTTTATTATCATTTGAATTTTATCGCCAATTTATTTGTTTTGATGATATTATGATTGTTAATCATTAAAAAAAGTTAAGGATGTACTAATACTTTATAAAATAGCTATTCTTATAGAAGCAAAAAAAAAAAAAAAAAAAAAAAAAAAAAAAAAAAAAAAAACCTTTTCTTACTATGAGGGGGAATAGATCATTCCAAAGAATATCTACCATCAAATGTTATAAATTATAATAGCAAAGTTGAGATAATAAACTCTTCTGGGCAATAATACTTATTCTCTTGACCTCATCATCTTAGCATAATCGCGAATCTAGATATTATGTTGTTGTTATGGCCATTTCTAGATATGCTATTAGAACATTGTCTTTTATGTCATCCTTTTGAACTCTCGTTAGGTTGACCATAGAGTGATAGTATCTTCCTAACCCTGAAACTTTATCTGAACTTAAATGGTTATAGGTTTGAAATTCTTAAATAATGAATTACAATTATGTAAAATAGATATCTTTTCTAATTTTGGAAGTATTCTACAATAAATGTACATTCAGGTTTAAATCTTTAAAACATAGTTTCAGTGTATAGATTATAAAGTTTAACCTCATACCATCATTAAAGAACTCTAAAATATATACTCTACTATTACTTACTACATAGAGAGTATTTGTTCTATCTAATGTATATAATTAATGAAAATACATAAATTCAATCAAAATAGTAACAGGCAAAAGAAGTGTAACTAACTTGTGAACTCTTATTTTAGGCCAATATCTATTCTAATGGAAAAGATTCATTTTACATTTTCAATAAGTTGGCACTATTTTCTTTGAACTTTTATTAAAGTTTATAATGCTTGATATGATTTGACTATATATATGTATATTTATGTATTACTTCAATGAAGAAGGATTAAAAATTGCCCAATGCTCATAGAAAATATTAAAATCGATATTTTACAAGATTTAACTTCAAAAAGATTCTAAGTAATAGTATGGTGGAGAGTTTAATTCTGTAAACAACGACAACTTAGATATGATTCCTTGAGCTAGTGATAGCAATGCTCAAGAAGTTAAACTCATGTGTTGAGATGAAATAGAAAGATTTGGTTCAATGATTTGATATAAAGATTATTAGACTAACCTATAAACTCTCAATCCTTCTCAATTAGGTCCATGTATTTAGCAAATATAATTACAAGACATGCACATAATATATTCTTAAATTTTTGGAATTTATATCTATAAAGTAGGAGCCATGAAATAGTAAACACATTAATCCTTAAGCTTTGTAAATAAAAGAAGATATCGAACAAAAAATATATAATCATACAAAATTAAACAATTTAAATCTTGCATTTCAATAATATGGATGTAAAATTGTAAATTTAATAGTTATAAGTAAGATATGTTGTGATGATTTGATACAATTATTAATTACATTCCTAAGTTTAGTTCAACCATTATGTCCATGTATATAAGAAGCGAAATGAAATAAAAACAAAATTCTTTGTAATTTAAGTGAAGGAAGGAGACTTTGGATTTGTACAATTATAAGAATATTTAGTGAGTTCAATTAGCTTGTTTATTATAATCATAAAAATTAAAGAAAAAAATTATTAGAAGTTTTGTACGCTTCGATTAATTTGATCGAGTTTTAAGCAAATTTCAATCTCTATTAAAATTTGAACTCAAGTTCAACAAAACTTAACTTGATTGAGTATTATCATTAAATTTTTTATTTTATTATTCATTAAATGTATAAAATTGGTAGAATCATATAAAATTATATAAAACTAGTGAGACTATACACTTGTAATATGATACATCTAAATTCGTGATTTCGCTTATTAAAATTTACATCCAAATAATTTTACATATATTTTAATTAAAAATAATTTATAAAGATTTCCAATACCATGTGATTTCGTATGTATTTTGAAAAGGAGTTCAATCCAATCCAACTCAATGCAATGAATTTTCACATAGGAAATTCGTGTCCAACTTATACCACAGGGACAACTTAACACCATCTCCCTCCATTGGCGTCTGTACCAACTGACCATATGGTTCGCTTTTTAACACCTAGTGGAGTGCGCGTAACAAGTTAACCCGTTTGAATTAATAATATCATTTCTTTTACAAATAACACATTATAAATAAATAAATGAAAATACTGCCCATGTATCATTACATCCACAAAGTGTACTCGGCTACAATTCAACTCAAAATCCCTTCGTGTGGCCCGCGTAGCCCTTGACAGTTTGAAAAATCTTATTACTTTAGAGTAAGACAAATCCTTGATGTGACCTTTTAGCATAGTCTCGTATAATCGTATTGATTTTTCTCCTCCAATAAAGCTTGTATTCCACTTAATATTTTGATTAAAAAAATCGATAGTACTAACACATTATATCTTCCAAATACTAATATTTAAAGATAAATAGAAATAATAATTTTTTATTTTTAAAAAATTATCCATTTATCATAATTTTATTAATACTAATACGTTCGTTAGCTAAAAATATAACATATTAGTACTATTAAAATCTTTTTCCAATATTTTAAGCCACCCATATTGAGATACTACTATTCTATGTGGAGAAGCTTCTATTACAATAAGATTATAATAACACAACATGTCAGGCCAAAAGAAAAAAAGAAAAATAACACAGGACGCATTTTCGATTTTACTGTTCTCTCAGTCCTCGTGGCTTCATCACTCTCATGGATATAGAGAATACTGGATTGGGTATGGTTGAAGCCATGAAAGTTAGAGGCAGCCCTCAAAGCACAAAGGTTTTTTGGAAATCCTTACCTTTTTTTATTTGGCGACATGAAAGAGATCCAAACATGGATGACACAAGTGAAATCTAAGACCATTAACCTCTTCGACGACATCGTACCTCGTCTTGTTCCCTTCCATCAAGGTCTATTGGAGACCTATGGTATGTGCACTCAAAAGGAATATATTTATTATGCCAAAACTATTTTTTTAATTAATTCCATTCCCTATATATAATATTTGAATGTTAAACATACAGTATGGAGGTGTAGAAATTATATTTACGAAACTTGTGGAAAGATTTTTTTTCCGGGGTCAAAAACTAAATTTATGTCATCTAATAAATAAATTATTTCTCCATTAAGTAAATTTAAATCCTTATTTTTGTACACTCACCTTTTAAAATTGGCTTGAGAAAATGGATTATAATAACTATTCCTTTCTAATAAACAATACCGAATTGTTGGAATTATTATCAAATGCCTATTATTATGAAGACCAATAAAATAGTTATTGTTTGAGTGTTTTTTTTTTTTAATTTTTTAACTAAATTTAAGTGAAGATTTAGGATTGAGTGCGCTGATATTTTTAAATATATTTCTAATTTGATGTTCATATTATTTAAAATACAATTAAGTAACATAATAACTATTATTTTTCCAATTTTATTTCTTAGTAATTATATTTTTTATCCTATCTTATCCAATTTGACCAACCAAAACCCTCGTATGTGTTATTATCCTATCTTATTCAGTTTAACCTTTTCGACCTTTTTTTTTCCTCCCTATTTTTGGTATATACACGTAATACGCCAACTCCATGGGTTTTCAAATGCATTCCATATCATGTATGCCTTGTTTTGGTTTATTAAGTTTAAATACCATATATACGATACTTTTTTTTTTTGAAAAATGAACTCTAACTTTGATAATTATTAATTAATTAGTGTTTATTATTACCACTTTTTTTTACATCTGATTTATACAAGTAAAGAGATTGCTGACAATATTGCATTTTATTTGCACACACAGTTTTGATACCTATTATATATAATAATATATAAGTTGAGCTATTTCTTTCGGAATCCGAAATCAAGAATACATGATAAAATACACTATTCATGATATTGAAGAAATATTAAGTGCTTGAAAGAAAAATGCATAAGCAAGCAATCGTTCATATGGTTTGGTCCAACGCGTCGATTGAGTATCATGGATCCAGGACACATGAAGGAGGTATTCACCAAAATTCGGGACTTCCAAAAGCCAATCTCTCCTCCAGTTATAAGGCTATTAGGTTTTAGACTTGTAAGCTATGAAGGTGAAATGGGCTACGCACAGGAAGATCATCAATCTTGCTTTTCATTTCAAGAAATTTAAGGATAGTTTTCAAGTTTGTATATGGTAAGATATTGTCAAAGGTATGGTTTTTGCATACTAATTTTCGTGTGTGATTTTCCCTACCCTATAGTTAATGATGCCAACAATCTATACAAGTTGTAATGAAATGATCACCCAATGGGATAAGTTGTTAGCATTTGCTACAGAATCATCTTGCGAGATTTATGTTTGGCCTAATCTACAAAATCTAACTTCAGATGCAATCTCTCGTACTACATTTGCTAGTAGCTACGAAGAAGAAAAGAAGATCTTTGAACTTCAAGGAGAGGAGGTTAAAATTGTAATGAAAACTTTTCAATCACCTTTTTATCGTATCCCCGGTTTGAGGTAAGAGATCATTATTCCAATTCAAAGATATAGATGACAAATCAAAAGACAAGAAAAAGAAAAGTAATTATGATTCCAATCTTTTGTGGTGATCATAATGTTGCAGCTTTCTTCCAACAAAATTGACAAGGAGGATGAAGAGCACGAGCAAGGAAATCGAATCAGTGCTTCAAGAGATGATAAGTAAAAGAACAAAAGCAATGAGGGTAGGGGAAGCAGCAAAGGATGATCTGCTTGGTCTCTTATTAGAATACAATATGAAGGAAATTCGTGAACATAAAGGCGACAAGGATGCTGGTATGACCATTAAAGATGTAATAGAAGAATGCAGCTATTCTACATTGCAGGGCAAGAGACAACATCGGTTTCACTTGTTTGGACTTTGTTTTATTGAGCATACATCCGAAATGGCAAGCCTATGCAAGAGAAGAGGCTTTACAAGTTTTTGGAACTACTAAGCCGGACTATGATGAGTTAAGCCATCTTAAGATTGTAAGTAAAAAGTACTCTTCCCTTATATTTATAAAGATTGCATGGATTATAGGAGACATGTGTCACTTCAATAGCTATCATAAAACTCTTAACATCAATATCAATTGCGTCGAATTTTAAGGAAATAAAGATTTAACAACGTTGGTAAATGCTTCTCTAACAGGTTATAATGATATTCAATGAGGTTCTTAGATTGTATTCACCAAGAATCGAGTTGACCAGAATACCTCACAAGGAAACAAGACTTGGCAACTTGATACTTCCCGCTGGAGTTGAGCTTTCAATTCCATTCATTCTCATCCACCGAGATGAAGAATTTTGAGGTGATGATACAAAAGAGTTCAAGCTAGAACCCTTACACTTATTTCCCATTTGGTTGGGATCCCAGGATATGCATCGGCCAAAGTTTCTCTATTATAGAAGCAAAGTTGGTGATTGCCATAATCCTACAATGCTATTCATTTGAGCTCTCTCCATCATATGCTCACGCTTCTGCCATGATCTTAACTCTCAAACCCCAATATGGTGCTCAACTCATCCTGCGTATATTGTAATGGGAATGATTCATCAAAGTCACCCAATCAGATTGACATTTGTGTATTATATATTAGCATGCACTTAAGATCATCATATGTATTAAAGGTTTTTAATTTACAATAAAGCCAGTTGTAGGTTTAAAAAATTCCATAAACTGAGCAAACAAAGTTAAAATTACAAACATATATATAGTAAGTTTTGGTTTCATGTATACATATAATATGTCATCGCTTCCCCTAAAAAATATAGTAATTGTTTTATACCCATTCTACATAAAGCTAGCAAATGCCTATTTGAATAATCTTCTAAATTTTGTCATTAATCTCAAATTCATTTCCACTTTCATTGCATAATTTTACTTTCTTTTCTTTTTTTTTTTTGGCCCCTTGCAATGGGAAAGAGGAGTTGAACCTAATACTTCTCAATTAGGAAAGATGTCACTAGGCTATAACACCATTGCCCTTTTTTTTAATAGTTTTATTCTTTTAATAGGATTGATGTCATAAAATATATTGATTTTCGAAAAATATACAATTGACTATATATACTTTGAATTGGATCAATTTTGTATTTGATTGAATTTTTTGTGGTCACTTTTACTAACTTTATTAGCCACCTACACTTACCAATCAACGAGCAACACGTGTTAATTTCAATTGAAAAAAGAACACTTTTCATAATATATGTAGAAATAATAAAAAGTAAAAGTAGAAAAGAAGAAAGAAGCAAACAAAAAGAAAAGAAAGAAAGAAATCTAAAAAAAGAAAAAATTTTGGTTCTAGTGAAAGTCAAACATCCAGCTGCAATTTTCCACTTCAGTTGAAATTGCGAAGTCATACGTCAATGGTGGTCCTTGGAGGCGGTAGGAGTTGCTTCTCAACGACGATGAAGACTATGTTAATGGTGAGTGCTTCTACGCTAGAAGTGGTGGCACGTGATGGTTAGTTGGTGTTGGTGGTCTAGAGATGCCAAACTTGAAGTGGAGCTTTTTGATCCAAGTTTAACACAACTATTGGATTGAGATTAATAGTCTTTTTTTTTTTTTATTGTTTGATTTTCATCTATATCTTATTATATCTGATATGCATCTATATTTTATCCGTATCTTATTTGTATTTTATCTGTTTATAAGTAAAAATGTTTGCTTCTCATTTGTATTTGTTTCATAATAAATATTTATTTCAAAACAAACAAAATAAGATGTCTAAACAACTAAAACAAGATGAAACAAACGGACGTGAAACCCATAAATTTATAATAATAATAATAAAATACAGATAAAGTCAAGTTAAAAATAATCTAATTATTAATGAGGTATTAAAATATCAAAACATTAGTAACTTAAACCCTTTACGAATAAATTATAGTTTACGATAATTGATATTAAAACTAAAAAATAGAAGTCTTAAATTAAAATTTTAAGTATTTATTGGTGTTCAAAATATTCATTATAGTAGGTAAATAAATTTATTTATCATCTAATATTATTAAACAAGTATTTATAGAATGTGTCATCGATCCCAAGCAATATCCATATTCTCCGTTGCCAATGTGCTTGGTTCACAAGTTAATTCCTTTGAAAGGAATTACTTAGGTCATCCTTATTAGCGTGATTTGTTTTAGTTATAGGAGATATAGTCTTAATTATATGAGATTTAGTCTACCACTTAATTTAGTAATTATAGGTGATTTGGTAATTTATTGTAATTAAAAGATTCCTTGTAATTAGATCGGTTTTGTTGATTTATTACCTAAGTTAGAATACAAGGACTTGGATATAAACCTTTTCTTTGTAAAGAGATGATATATGTGAAAACACAATTTCATATTCAACTTGTTTGCCAATCCTTACGTCAAAATCATCTTTCACATGTATCATTCGGAAAAGAATAACATAGACACATGCACACACACACACAATATACCAATACCTCCACTAAACTTCTAAAATATATAACTTTCACATACATTCTCTATTTTTTATTTCGAAAGTCACGTTGAGATCATAGAGTAGTACTCTTCAAAATAAGAATATACTTGGTAAGATTTTATTCATCCTAAAAACCCTATTAATGGAATATTACGTATTAAATTTTACAATATCAATTATTACAATTTTACATGTATTAATTATAGGAAAATATTTATTTCATGTTTTAGGTGAAAACATTGATTTTTTAAATCAATCACATGATTATTTTAATTAAATGAGGCCAAGGTAGGGGCGATAATTCGATGATTTATTACTTATTTGTGTATGTTAGGATAAAATTAATTTTTTATAATAAAAAAATGATAGAATATGTTTTTGTGAATTTGAATATGTCTAGTGGTGGAATGTAATTTAAAAAAGCTATAGTTTTTTTCTTTTTTCTTTTATGCTTGATAGACCTGGCAAAATGCACCTTCTGAGTCCAATAAATACAACATGTCCTTTAGGTTGGAATTTGAGAATATATATATGTATGTATAATATTAATAAGCTTTTAAGTTATCCTTATAACAGAATTCCGCTACTTCTGATCGATCGGGAAAAGGTTCCTCAAATCCCTATTCATTTCGAAGCTATAACATGTTAATGAAAAAAATAAAAGAAACAAAAAAAAAAACACATTCTTAATTAGCCATAAAGACATGACAATAGCTCTACCTAGAAAAAGGAAAAAGGAGTTTATGCTATATATTGAACAAATAAATTTACCCCAGTGTATAGTCTATATAAATATAATATTATTTGTTTAATATAATGGAACTCAATATGATAACCAAATCAATATATGTCACACCATAAACAGGGTTTAGGCATGTTTAGTGTCACGTATAACACCCTTTATATTATACATACAAGCTACATTAAAAGAAACTATTTACATCGAACATTTGCTCACCACTTTTATTTTTGAAATAATATAATTAGATTTTGAAAACAATTGAATTTAGTAGCAGTAAACCATACTTTACAAAAATCTTTTCATAGTCTACTCTTATGAGTAGATTAATTTTCATAAACAAAAGCATAAACTATTCTCTTGAGTAGTCTAACATTCACAGAAACATCATACCAATACCATCAGGTATCTCAAACTTGAATACCTTTTCATGATGGTAAAACAAAGCTTAAAAGTTTAAAATTATAAAACATGAGCTCCATAACTAGGCCCTTTAAGAGAAAACACAAGTTACGAAAAAGATAAATCCAGTTTTAATGCAAAAAAAAAAAAAAATAAAATCTAACAATCTTAACTTGCTTTACTCTTCAACAGAAGCTTTCAAAGTCGTTCTATACCTAAAACAATCATCATCCATCATCATTCAATCAACACCTGCAACGAAGAGAAGAATGAGCCGAAACCCAGTACAACAACAATATAAGTACACACAAGATGGGCATATATGCTTAATCTAATGCAATGCAACAATCAATAGGTTATATCTTATAATTATAGTGTAGCAATCAACATTAGAGCATTCACACTCCGACAATACGTAACTAGGAATCTAGGGGTCCTGAGTCTACTCAGGGGGTTGATATAAACAACCTAAATACTTAATATCCTATAGGATTATCTATATATAGTAGCATCATCAATGGCTCACTGCTGTTACGCATCTATACTTGTCGTGTCCATAATATCATTTAGTTCAATTAGCGCTCATAGTCATCAACTAAAACATATTACTTTGCACCAAGCTTAAGTAAATGTTACATTGATGCCCTTTGCCCTATCAGCTTCTCATTGAGCCACCTATGAATTATCATTTTCAATGATAGAGGTTGGCCTAAGCACTCTCGGAGCCACCTATGATTTATCATATCAGTAAAGGTGGGTTGCTTAAGTGCCTAACTATTGTGCTGACATTACTAAGTAAGGTTGTCGCTCTCCCGAATCAGATTTAATGACCACACAAGCAACGAGCAATTATTAAGTCATCTTTAAGTTTTAGTTCATTTAGAACGCCTATCCTAACATATAACACACAAGTTACTACATACCTTTTACAACGTTTGCATTCCAAACAACATTAGAGGACAAAACAACTATCTATATATCTGTTTAAGGAATAAATTTCATATAAGCATTCAAATAAATGACCTACTTATATCAAACTTATTTTAAAAACTCATTTGATTAAACATAAAAGTAGGAACTCTGCCATGGCTGTGAAAATCATTACACCAATATATGAACAGTTTTCCATCGTCTGTCAAATAATTTCTTTCGCTTTGCTTAAAATTCGTTCACTATAAAATGATTATCGCTTCTTATCAAGGTTGTCAGAACTGGCCCGGACCGGCCTTTTCGAACCGGTTCGACCAAAATCGGTAATAAAGGCCGGCCGGGTTTGACGGTTAGCTCGTTTTTTGCGAGAACCAGATTAACCTGGTCAACCTGGGTGGTCGAACCGGGTTGAATCGGTCAACCCGGACCGGTTGACCCGCATCCAAAAAAATAAAAATAAAAAATTAGAAATTTAAATATTTATTCATACTTTATTATAAATTTGTAAAATATAATCATTAAATCATATTTATTTAATAATTAATTGATAAATTTGATCCAAATATAGATTTAATTGAGTGATTACACACATATTGGTCTTTTGTAATTAAATTATCCCTTATATTTTTATTTTTTGCGACCTCGATTCAACCCCCGGTCGAACCCGGTCCGACCCTTCGACCCCTAACCCCCTAGCCTGTCCGGGTCAAACCCTGGTCCGGTTCTGACAACATTGCTTCTTATTATTCATGTAGGTATTTAAATTAATTATCAACTTATGTAAAATACTCATTTTTCTTTGGAAAAACACATTTGAAACAACATATTTCTCTTATTATTTATGGTTTAACCCAGCATATTAATCTAAGTCAGTTACAAATTATTAAGCCAATATTAACTTAACTTAACCTGGTTGAGTAAATTTAATCATTTTGTTCATTTTAGCTTTCTAAAGTTTATTAGTCATGTTGATCTTATGTTTATTAATTAGTCCATAGGTATTAAGAAAATTATTTTTTTATATAAGTTTTATTAAAATCTCTTTGAAAGCATTTTTAAGCATCTTGTTTTGCTAATACAAGCTAAAATATTTGGGGAGGTTGCATATTATAAAAACCTTGAACTATCCATCGTTGTGGGTCATATCATAAGTTTTATAGATTTAGGGTTGCATTAAGGTACCCTAAATTAGCTTAAGACTACATTTGAGGAATCATAAGCCTAACCCCAGACTGTATTTAAGGTATCCATACATCTTAGAACTGCATTTAAGGTATTCTAAGTAGGGCAGCATTTAAAGTATCCTGAAACTTACGAATTAAGAGAAAGTATCGACTCTCTGTGGTTTTGTCAATCTATGAGAAATCATAATTCTATAGTTATTTTCATATTAAGAACTGTATACATATGTTAAGATTTGCTAAAATATTTAAATATTTAGATAAAGTCTCATGATCTTTTACTTATGAGATGGCTCTCATGTAACAAGTGAACATGTGGCATGATAGGTTTTAGAAATTTCTACCAAATCCCCTTTGGGGTCATTACATTCTTGATCTTTTTACTACCTTAATCCTAAATTTAACTTCTTTTTATCGTCAATCAACTAATAATGTCAAGAACTTAGAGAGAGAGGATGGGTAGTTTAGAGAAAGTCATTTAAGCTCTATTGTTTCATCTAATTTTGATTGTTTGAACTTGTTAATTGTTAATTTTTAATCGAATCTTCTATCTTTTTACAAGTTTAGTTAATCTTTTCTAAAGATTTGTGACAAATCCAAATAAAAAATATTAAACTTTTTTAATTTTGTGTTTCCTTTCTCTCTCTATTATTTCTTTTTTTTTTTAATTTCTATTTTTTACTCTATTTAATTTTTTTATTATTTCTACATATTTTATGAAAGGTGTTCTTCTTTTAGAAAAAAAAAAAAAAAGAAATTGACACGTCGTTGATATATCGAAGTGCCTAGCTGGCTAACAAGATCAATGGAGGTAGTGAAAGCAACCACCAAATGTTATATTAGATAGTAAATTGATAAAGTAATTAATTGTAAACTTTATGAAACTTCAGTATGTTTTATAATATTATCCCATTTTATTAAATGCCCCAAAACCAAATTTGGATCTTCTCCATCAATTTCTACTAATGTCAAAATTAATGATTGAAGTTACTACAATTTTTAAAATTATAATTTTAATCTTTGTTATGTCATCTTGTTTCTTATCATTTCAATAATTAATTATAGATAATGTGGCAGTATTCAAAGAGAGGAATCTATGAAATTAAAAGAATATAAATTAAGATATCCGTTTCCTCGTAAACGTCTCATAATTATATCTAATTTTTGTTCTTTTTTCATAATTTTTCTCAGTGTTTTCATTATTGAGCACGAAATTTCTTTTAGTTCTCTTATCCTTTGTAATTTTTCTAACGTTTTCCATTATATTTTAAAATGTATGAAGATATAAAGCTTCGCCATGAACTTGTAAAATATGAAAATTATTGCTGAAGGCAATATTTTCCTAGTTAACCAGAGAACTATGCTTTGCCTCTTGCAAACGAGAAAAATTGAATTGCCATCATACATACGTTGTCCTCGGTACCAGCTGCATACATACGTGTAGGTGTTGTTGTATTATTAAGTTGTAAGAATGGTATAGTTTCTATCAATCGCTTAAAAAGAAAAAATAATAAAAAATAAAAAGAAAAAAATAACAATTACATTGGCAATTTTAATTAGAGAAACATTATTTAGATTATAATAAGTTTTTATTATTAAATTATAGATCTATGGATTTATTAGAGAACATTTAATAAAAGCAATAGAAGCTTCTATTCCTTCTAACAATTAAAGTATGACTCACAATTAATTAGGTACAATACTGTTAATTGGCTAATTTTCATTATAAATTCCTATTATACCTACTATTGTAACCGACATTAATTAACTATTCAATTTCTTTTTTTTAATGAATATATTTTTTGTTATTTTAGTTGTTTAAATATAAATATATGATTATTGGCCCAAAAAAATATAAATATATGGTTACTTGATTTTCTTATCGTCATTGATTAAATAATATAAACAATATAGAAAATTTGGTCATTCATTAATTTATATTATTATGTAATGAAGTTAGTGACTTAATAAAGCGCTTTTGTTGATGAAAATATTTTATAATTATTTTATTTTTATCATGAATTTATCTATTTTGATGATATTATTATTTGTTAATTATTAAAAAAAAAGTTAAGGATGTACTAATACTTTATAAAAAATATCTATTCTTATAGAAGTAAAAAATACCTATTCCATTTTGAGGGAAAATAGATCATTCCAAAGAATATCTATCATCAAATGTCATAAATTATAATAACAAATTTGAGATAATAAACGCTTTTAGGCAATAATACTTATTCCCTTGACCACAGCATCTTAGCCTAATCAAGAATCTAGATATGTATTATTATTATTATTATTATTATATTATTATTATTATTTTATTATTATTATGGCCATTTCTAAATATGCTATTAGAGAACATAGTCTTTTATATCACCCTTTTGAACTCTTGCTGGCTAACTTTAGAGTGATTGAATCTTCCTAACCATGAAACTTCATTGAACTTAAATAGTTGTTGGTTTGAAATTCGTAATTAATGAATTACAATTATGTCAAATAAATGTCTTTTCTAAAATTTGACTATGCTACAATAAAGGTACATTCAGGTCTAATTTTTTAAAACATAGTTTCACTATATAGATTATAAAGTTTAATCTTATACCATCATTAAAGAACTCTAAAATCTACACTCTACTATTTCTTACTACATGGAGGTTTTTCCTTGTACCTAATATATACAATTACTGAAAATACATAAATTCAATAAAAATAGTAAGAGGCTAAAGAAAGTCAAACTAACTTGTGATCTCTTATTTTAAGCTAATATCTATTATGATAGAAAGGATACGTTTTACATTTTCAGTAAGTTGGCACTATTGGCTTTGACCTTTTATTGAAGTTAATAATGCTAGATATGAGTTGATTATATATATATATATATATATGTACGTATGTATGTGTTACTTCAGTGAAGAAGGGTTAAAAATTGCTCATAGAATATATTGAAATCGATATTCTACAAGATTTAACCTCACAAGAGGTTCTAAGTAATAATATGGCGGAGAGCCTAATTTTGTAAACAACAACAACAATAACAACAGCTTAGATATAATTCCTTGATCTAATGATAGTAGTGCTCAAGAAGTCAGACCTATCTGTTGAGATGAAATAGAAGATTTGGTTCAATGATTTGAAATAAAGGTTGTTAAGACCAACCTATCAACTCTCAATCCTTCTCAATAGGGTTCGAGTATTCAACAAATATAATTACAAGACATACACATAATATATTATTAAATTTTTGGAATTTATATCTATTAAGTATGAGCCATGAAATAGTAAACACACTAATCCTTAAGCTTTATAAATAAAAGAATATATCAAACAACAAATATATAATCATACAACATTAAACAGTTTTAAACCTTGCATTTCGATAACATAGATGTAAAATTGTAAATTTAACAGTTATTATGCAAAGCGCAAAAACAAAATATTTCATTATGAGTACAGATGCTGATGATCGGATACGTTGATTAATTACATTCTTGAGTTTAATATAACCATTATGTCCATGCATACAAGAAGTGAAATGAAATGAAAACTAAATTCTTTGTAATTTAAATAAAGGAAGGAGACTTTGGATTTGTGCAATTATAAATGTATTTAGTGAGTTCAATTAGTTCGTTTATTATAATCTTAAAAATTAAATAAAAAATCATTAGAAGTTTTGTATGCTTCAATTAATTTGATTGAGCTTTAAGCAAATTCTAATCTCTATTATTGGGAAAGTTTTATAGTCCTGCCATTAATTTTGATAGGACCAGTCCTATCACCATTCAAAAGTTCACACCATATCTAATCATGATTGAATTATTAAAATAATTAATATTTCATTTACTATATTTATTTTAATGATTAGATTGTTGACGACGAGACCGTAGAAGCTCATTAAATCTTGAACTTAAACTGAGTTGTTATTAATTTGTGATTTTATTATTCATTGAATGTAGAAAATTGGTAGAATCATATAAAATTACGAAATTAGTGTAATGCCCTAAAATTTGATCAAGGCGTGTACAGTCACGTATAACATTCATATGTTATATCACAAGCTTCCATAAAGAAATCATTTATCGTGAACATTTGCTCCTCTATTTTAATTTGAGAAATCGTTCAATTAGATTATGGAAATAAGTCGATTCATAGAGATAAATAAAAATTTATGAAAACATTTCATAAACTACTCTCATTCAAAACAAAACCATACCATTCGGTATCTTATATAACTTTCATGATGGTAAACAAATTTTTAAAAGCTTAAATTACAAAACCCGAGCTTTTTAACTAAAAATATACACTATGAATACTCAAGAGGGGGGAGGGAAGTGAATTGAGTATTTTGTCAAAACTCGAATTTTAAAAAATTTGAAAAATCAAAGCAGCAGAATAAAAAAACTTAAATAAATTTATAGCTGATAAAAAGATAATTAAGACAAAATATATAAAGAGAAGAAGCAAGAAAAATATTTAACGTGGAGGTTGGCCCTTTGCCTACTCTCTGCAGTCCACCAAATTGCCTCTTTGGAGGTCTTTATCACCACTATATTAATTTCAAGGAGTTAGCTTAAGATGAGCAATATTATACACACAGAAAATAAGAAATATTTCCTTTCTCTCTCTAACTTCTTTTGTAGGAATAGCAATAAAAAGAACTAAGCACTAGAGTATTTCTCTCTCTCTTAATATTTATAAATATTATGTACAAGAGAATAAGAAAAAAGAATTTGTTTGATCACAGTTAATGAGCTCGTAAAATAATTTGGCACTTCGTTTATTTTATGTTGGTCTTCTGGACTTTGTATATAAATAACCTTTGAAATTCAAAATTTCATTAGACATAACGTCTATAACCTACTAAGCATTAAATGCACTATAACGACTCTTTTTTGTCCATATTAGTTTTGTCGCGTCTCACTTGTCGTGCTCAAACTTAACCCGTGATAGCCTTCCACACAAGCTCTTCTTTGAGCCTCAAATTTTCACTCGCTGTGTCGTAATGCTTCATTACGTCGAGGCCTCGACGTAACTTGTGATAGCACTTACTCCCTTAAGCTTTTGTCAAGCCTCGTACTAAGTTGGTCGTGCCTCTATTATTTTTGCATGTCAAGAATAAAGCTTGACCCTTGATAAGTTTGTTTGCTTCTAAACCTTATCATGCATTAGATTTTACTTGTCGAGCCTTGATCAAGCCTTGATCTCTTAACTTGTTTAGGCCTTGATGAATCCCTCAACCACTTGTTTGTGCGTTCCTAATCCTGTCGACCCTTTGGCTTGCCTCGACCAACACTGTTCTTACTAAACCTACAAAAAACATGCACAAGCATGCATAAACACACACACACATATATATATAATATATTTGATTAATTAAGTGTAGTTTACAACAAATAAATAGTTGATTGTGCATTAAATTGTCTCATCAAAATTCATATTGAACTCTCAAGTTCAAAATTAACTAAGCCTTTAAAAAATATAAAGGCTTTAAAGATAAATTTAGTTTCAAATAAAATAAAATAAAAATAAAACATCCTAACTTGTCTCACTTGTCAATGAATCCTTCCTAAATCATCCTACACTCTCAAATCAAACATCATCATCATCAAAAAAATCATCATCCTTCTCATTACAACATCATCATCACATCAAAACAATAGCTGAAAAGAAGATAATAACAATAATGAGCCGCAACCCAGTACATGGTAACATAAGCACACATAAGGTGACATTCGAGCTTAAGCTAAATACAATACATCAAACAACAGTTTATTATCTTTAAATAAAGTAAATAAATCAACACTGGAGTACTCACATTCCGGAACAATCTTGCGAATTTAGGGGTCATGAATAACAGCAGCTACTTAGAGGGTTGATATAGGCAGCTCGAATACCTATATCTCCTACACAACATTACAAGAAAATAGCATCATCTAGGATTCACAGCTGTTACACAACTCTACTCATCCTAGTCCATAACATCCTCTAGTTTAATCATCCCCATAAAACGTGAATCATATTATATTACTTCTCTCTGAGCCTTAGTAGACGTTACAGCGATACCATTTGCCCCATCGGCTACCCACCGAGCCTCTTATGAATGTCATTGCATCATGATGGGAGTGGCTTAAGCACCTAAACTATCGTGCCCGTTAGACAAGGTTGTTGCTTCTCAGATTGGATTCAACAACACAAACACAAGTAACACTCAATTATTAAGCTATCTTTAAGTTTTAATTCATTTTAGATGCCTATCCTAGTATACAACACGCAAGTTAACGAGTGATTCATTAATTTGGAATCCAAACAGAGACAGAATGATGTGATCCTAGAAGCATCAAGTTTAGAGCTAATAAAGTCCAAATCCAATGATATATTTCAAGGAATAGGAGATTCGTTGATTGGAGTTTCAATGATCAAAACCTAAGTCAAGCAAGTTAAGGATTCCTATAAGGTAGTTTGGGACTCAAAGGATTGAAGATTTGAAGAAATAGCACTCAACACCATCGGCCTTAAATAATACAAGTTAGCGTAGAAATGAATTTGCTCTCGATAATTTTATTGAAGCAAGATGTTGTTTTAATTCAAATGCGTAATATAGGCTGCTAGATTTATTTTTATGTCTTTAGGGATATTTATTATGTCCTTAAGAATATTTATTGTATTTATTAGGTTTTATTATTTGTGTCTTTTAGTTTTCCTAGGTTTTATTATAAATAGGCTTTTTATAACGTCCTAACCTGTTGGCAATTACAACCCAACACGTATTCTCTCTTATATAGAACACGCAAAGGCTATAACATTCTAAATCCACAAAATATTCATAAAATAACAATATTCATAAAACTCTCATAGAGGGTTCTTCAGAAGGTACAAAACCCGTATATCATATAAATATAATATCCTTCAAAAGATTCTGTTTAAAACCAAATAAAGTTGGCAAAACCAAAGCCAACAAATCCAAATAATTCTAATCTCCTTTATTATGTAGAAACTCTCAAGAAACCTTTCATAACTTTTATCAACAAAGAATCCATAATCATAATTATTTAATATATCTAAAATCTTAAAATCCAAAAATTCTTAAAAACATAAATATTCTAAAGCATTATTCCATAAGTCTTCTAAGGATTCTAAAGAAATTCTTCTCATATCTCTTGCATCCATAATCTATTCTTCAGTAGGGTAGTCGGGTCCACCATCACTATCTCCATGATTAAAATACAGATTATAATAAAAAAAATCAAATACTACTTATTCATCACCTGTACTTGAAAAATGAAAGGAATGAGCGAAATCGCCCAATAAGCCAATCCACAAAACAAATGCATATGCACACTGTAATATAAAGATAAATATTTTATAAAGAAGGACAAGTTTGTCATTTGTTATAAAATAAGAGGGTTCTATGGTCAACCCTAATAAATGAGATATTATTATCAACCCTCACATTGATGATGGTCAACAAGTCTTTAAAAATAGTAAATCTTCAATAAATTATGATAAAGGGCAAAAGTTGTCATATGCTGAAATATAAGAGGGTTTTATGGTCCATCCTTATAAGTTTTATTTATGTGTATTATATGGCAGGCATATAATACATGAGGTGTCTTTTCGTTTCCTATGCTGTTATAAGAATTGAAGGTTTCGTGTCTTTTCATTTCCAGTGATGTTACAAGAATTGAAGGATATTAAATAGGAAGGTTTTATGGTCAAAGTTGAAATACAATTGTATTGTGTTCATATGATAAAGACTTGATTAAGATTAGCAATAATTGGATCAATTTTCTTAATTTCTGCAATGAAGGCCGGCATCCCTGAAGAAAAATGCCACCGGCCTAGGTTTTAAAATTTCCAGCGTACTCTGTAACAGACTGTACGCCGTCTCCTGGAGAATCTACGCCGCCAGCGTACAAACGGCGTAGGATGGGAACAGTAGCGTTTTTCTTAATATTGGGAGGAAAGTTGCCTGCGTTCATAGGGTTTCTTCTCAACACCGGCATGAAAGCCACCGGTGTAGGTCCAAGATTTGCCGGTGTATGAAGGGACGATTTGAATTATGGGAATCAAGGCCCCGATGAATGCTGCCGATCTTCATGTAGATCTGCCAGCGTATGGTGTAAGCCGGCAAAATCTGCAGGTACACCGCCGGCGTAGGCCAGCGTATGACCAAATTTCTATAAATACGAGACGCGAAAATCATTTTCGACAGAATTTTTCTTTGTATTATTTCTCCTTTGTGAAAGAGATTTTTGGAGAGTTCTTAGAGATATATGCTTGGAAAATCATCGGGAGAATATTTTCTGATCCAAAGTAAGTAATCTTAATCTTTTCATTGGGATTCTCTACAAATTTATACAAGTTTCTTAGGGTTTGGTTGAATTTTTATATGAAGGTTTTTGGAGAAAAACCCTAGCCCGTGTAAGGTCAGTGAATTGGTGAATGCGAGATGGATTTTAGCGATTCAATATAGTAAGTAAATCTCCTCTATTATAGATTCCAACAAAATACGATCTAAACAATCCTTATATGTTTTTAATGTATTGCGAATTAGGGTTTTGGTGAAAATATTTGGTGATCATGGAATTTTGTGCGGTTCTTTATTATTCTGGAAGATAATTGTGGAGTTTGATCGGAATAGACAGTGCAAATAACGGAGATTTCTTTTCAGGTTAGGATTTTTGGAGAATTCATATTTGTTAAGATATTGTGATCATGTTGTTGATATATATATATATATATATATATTGTAACAGGACATTTGGAGTTTGTGAAACTGTTGTTGATGTGGATATAGGAGTTGGTGGAGTTTGGGTTGACTTTGTGTTGTTGGTATCAAATTCAGAGGATTCGATTTATATTCCTGAAATTTAGAAAGGTACAACCAATCCATTGTTTGTTGTATGTGCTTGTAGATTAGAATTCTTGTGAATGAATGGAGGAACAGAATTGCATAATAAACTTAATAAATATTCGGCATAATAATTGTCTGTCTGGTTGTGATTGGCTTTGACCAGTAAAGACCTGGCAGACAGTGATACTGGTGAGGCACCCTGATGATCTTAGTGTGAGGTTGTCCCGAGTGGACTCGTGCTAAGAAATGATTCCGGTAGAATTTAGGTATTTAGGAATTGGGATGTTTGGGGAGTACCCACTCATCCATATATGTATATATGATTACCTATTTTCAAATCAGTTGGATGTTTTTATAGCAGAGTCTGAGTTACTCTGGGTTCAGATTTATGTATACTAGATTCTGAACTGTGTTGTTTTGCTGGACTAAAATAGATAATACTGTTGTATGCATTTAGTTTAGTTGCATTTATTTATACATGTTGTTTGTGCATAATCTTGCTTGAACTGGATTGGATATTATCGTACTGGGCTTCGCCGCTTATTCTATTATATTTCAGGTACAGATGATGATAGCGTGATATATGATCTATTGGGTTTTGATATTGTCTATGAGGATGGGGATGGCGTTAGTGGTCCTAACTACCCTGCTGATGACTAGTTGTATAGTCATAGATGATATAGGATGGATCATGGAAGACTTTTTATGTCTGATTTATATTTTGTTCATTGAGTTTTAAGTTGTATTTGGAGTTTTCATAAGGTGATAGTTTTAGAGTATGGTATGACTTGTTGACCTGCAGTTATGTCAACAATGTCCAGTTTGCTGATTATGGAGATTATATTATTATCATATGATTTATTTATGAGGACCACATGCCTTATTTTATACTTTGTGAGTTATTCAGGTGTTATTTAGGTTATGTGTGGAAATTATAGCCTTAGCATGTCCTAATCAAGAGAAGATACGTGGCGGGTTGTAATGCCAATAGGTTATGGCGTTACACACACGCAACATATATTTATCAAATGCAACTTAATCTAATGTAAACAACCATATTATTATCTTTATTAAGCCAACAAATCAACACAGTTCAGAACTATGAATTCTTATTCCCAAACTTGGAGTAACTTAGATCCTTAAAAATCAACTAGCTTTTGAATATGGATAATTATATACATATATTGGTGAATGGTACTCCCCAAACACCAACGGCCACACTGCCAAATCACCTAAATCTACTGGAATCATCTCTATGCATGAGTCCCCCCAGGACAACCTCACGCATAGATCATCAAGGTGTCACACCAGTATCACTGTCTGCCAGGTCTTTATTGGTCATAGCCACACATACCTAGCAGACAAATTAATTAACCAAATAGATTTATATTCATTATTTATCTGTTCCTACAACAAAGTATATAGAAAACTAAACCTGCAAACACATACAGTAAATAAGGAAAAGTTATACCTTTTCAATTTCAGGAACATTTCCTCAAGTGCACAAACCTTTATAAGAAGTAACAAATCAATTCTCCAAATCTCCTGAATGACAAGATATAACAGAACAAAATAAATATCATCCTTATAAACAAACCCTAACATCCCAAAATTCTCCAAAACCCTAACCTTTCAAGAAATCCTCAACTGCACCTTCTTCTTTAATCAAATTCCATAAAATTCTTACAAGAACAAATATTTTCCACTAACACCCTAATTTTTAAAATCCAGCAATTACGGACAAATCATCATAAAGAAAATCAAACTTTTATAGATCTATGTTTACTTGGATAATCTTCTGAATCCAAATCTTAGATTTCTCTAATTATAATCAGACAAAAACTCCAAAAAGAACAACTTCATCCAGAACTCTAGATTTGAGAAATCAATAAGAATAGACACGATTCATCAAAATTAATCCTTTCATTTCAAATTTACAATAAAGAAGATGTAACTTATGTGATTCAAATCTTACTTCTTAATCGAATCCCCGAAGAATAGATCCTGATTGAAAACTAAGGTTTCTCCGAAGAACTCCTTCAAAAATACGAAAATCTATGAGAAAGATGTTGTTTTCATATAATTTGCATGAAATCTTGATTAGATTAACTTACCCGAATCAAAGATCTTGTTTTCCTTCAGATTTCCCTCTCAAGCACTCTCAAAACCCTAACAAACACTCTCTGGACAAAAAAGAAAGAAATAACATATGAAACTCGAACCCTAGAACTCTATTTATAAAAAGCGTTTAGGAAAAGAAAGCTAGCTACTTATGCCGGTGGCCTTTATGCTTAAGTCAGCGGCCTTCATGCTTTCTTCATGCTAGCTTTCCAAAATCTTTGAATTTTCTCAAAACTCTAAAGTTGTTGCTTAGGCCAACATTGTACATATTTAGGCTGATGTCTTTGATTAAAAGGTGGTAGCTTTGAAGCCAAGTTTGATTGTATTCATCCAGCCTTTGTTGTGTGACTTCCCCGTGTCCAAAATCGCCTGTTCAAAGACAAAAATACCCTTTTTAACAATGCTTTATTGCAATTCTATCCTTCGCTATGAATTAATTTATCTGTATATTACACTTTGGTAATCAAATAAAATCAGATTATGAGTTATTTCTTTTAAATGAAATTGAGAGTTTTCTCTCTATGTGTTCTTGATTGAACATGTTCATAAACTTATCGGATTTCATCCGTAGCGTTTGAATCCTTTGATTTATCAATCAGAACTCCA
This sequence comes from Combretum micranthum, assembly GCA_024138025.1. Classification (NCBI taxonomy): domain Eukaryota; kingdom Viridiplantae; phylum Streptophyta; class Magnoliopsida; order Myrtales; family Combretaceae; genus Combretum; species Combretum micranthum. The sequence goes on from JAMXBD010000158.1 coordinate 222,706, forward strand.
TCACCGGTTATGATGTCTTCATTATACTAAGGTTCTTGCCTCCATATAGGCAATGGGTCGCAGTTTTTACCTAGGTTTCTTATACGATCCTTAGGGTTCAATTCCATTGGCCAAACGTTAGGTCTTAGGTTTAATGTATCTAAGGTTTTTCGTATCATTTGGTATAACAACGAAGGTGATCTAAGAATCAATATCCTAGTTCGATTAGAGGTAATTAAATCATTCATATCCTTAATTGTTTTTGTTGTTGTTGGTTTAGGATTTTTCTGATCTAGAAGTGTTAGATGAAAAAAAAAAGATTTGATTTTTACTACGTTGTTGGAGGGTTTGAACGAAGTTTTTGGGTGTTTTGTTACATATATATATATATATATATATAAAGAAAATTCATGTAAAATAAATAAATAAATAAATTGTGTTTTTTAAGAACTTTGTGTTTTAGATCTAGGGTTGTTTTTTAAAAAAATGAGAGTTGATAAAGATGACTGGGAGAAGATGAAGAAAATTTGTGAAGATGGATTAGCAAAGTTGTGTGTCAGTTATGGTATTAGTTTAGATGAACTTGAGTTTCCATCCAAGCGTAGAATTGCCAGAAGACATATAGATGAAAAGAAGGATTTTCATTTCAGTGAGATAAATGAAACTCAAAGGAAAATTGACAGCAAGAAAATCCTACAAATATATATGAAAATGGAAGAGATGAAGCTGAGGAAAAATTTGTTGAAGAAAAGAAAGAGGAAGAGAAAAAGAGTGATGAAAATACATTGGTGAGCATTGAGGAAAAGGAATCAGAATGTCAAACACTAGAGAGTAAAATTAATTTAAAAACTAACGATCTTTCTTTTCCTAGTACAATTATTCCATCACTGTAGGATTCCCAAAATTGTGTCTTCAAGAACTTCAAAATGAAACAAATCTTTTATTTGAATTCCTTCCTTGCACTTTAGAAGAATCCAAGAATGAAGATTCGAGGAAGAATCTTTTTGAAGAAGGAGGGAATGATGTGATCCTAGAAACATCAAGTTTAAAGCTAACCAAGTCCAAATCCAATGATATATTTCAAGGAATCGGAGATCCGTTGAATGGAGTTTCAATGATTAAAACCCGAGTCAAGCAAGCCAAGGATTCTTATAAAGTAATTTGGGACACCTAAAAGATTAAAGATTTGAAGAAATAGCACTCAACACTGCCGACCTTGAATTGTAAACTCCCAAAAATTTTCATAATTCATAGAAAATAATTCTAAAAGTTTAAAATTTAAATCCAAAAAATCGACTCAAGTTAAAACCAAAATCTAAATCAAGACAAACTCTAGAAACAAAACCCTAAAACGCGAACCAAGTCAAAACCTAATTCTAAATAAAGACAAAAAACGAGGTTTCTTAATTTGAGAAATAGGGAACCCTCAAAAACAAAAATAGAAAAATCCAACTATCGGTTGAAACAACATTCATACATCAATCAAATCACCTAACCATTTCCTAACACGCAAATCAAGACAACATATCCAAATGACGATTAACAACAAAATCCTAAAACCCTCGATGATTTCGGAATCAGAAATTTCAATTTTCGCCAAAGGTCAAACTGAGTCAACTCATAACCCTAGACTCGGTTAAACGATCCCGAGGACCAAAAACTATTAAATAATCACAAATAAAATAAGATAAACCATAGATGTCAAGGTAAAAATATAAAACGATCAAAACTCAAAAGAATTATACGATCATACGAATAACTCAGAAAAATCGGAAATCAAAATGGAACTCTAAAAGTCAACAAGTCTACAACGAACCCTAGTGTTTAAGATCCGGCAATCCCGCGTTTCCAAACCCTAGAAAACGAAATTAAGTTAATGACCTAGAATAGTTCATAATATAGGGTAACATAAAAATATCAGATTCGCGAATTTCGAGTGACCTTCGGACCCAAACGGGATCGGTTCTCCAAAAACGTATCCCGGAGCTCGGAATATAAAAATATTCTGTTTATACCAATAGACTCGTAAAAATACAAGGATTCCAAAAATATCAGTTTTGGAATTTTTCGGTAGCTAAAAATTACAGATATCGCATTATTACGCGTATTTTTATTACTACCGGTACTTTAATTGTCTAGTCTACTATTCATAGTACTTTTCTACTATTCATTACTATTTCACTATCTCTACTTTTTCTTACACCTACATATCTATTTTCTTTACTTTTTTCATTTCCAATACACCTTTTTCACATCAACTTTACATTACTTCTTTATTACACAAACAAATAAAATAAAACAATTTCCCCCTCTCAAAAAGCCAAAACCGGCGCCATCCCTCTCCTCTCCATCTCAATTATTTTCTTTTTCAATTTATTTTATTACATCTAAAATTCACTCCAAAAATTCTATAAATACCCCATTCCTCTTTCATTCTTTCACACAATTTTTTACACTACCAAAACTCTCTCAAAATCTCTCCACAAATTCTCTCTTCAAGAATTCTCTCTACCAAAACTCTCTCAAACCAATTCCTCACAAAAATCATCTCTCATACATAAACTATCAACCACATATCACTACTCACATAATACCCATTTCATTCACCATCTTCATACCTCTTATATACCTTAGGTAAATATTTCTTCCATCTATTATTCATCCATGTCATGTAACTTAACATGACTATGGTGTTGTTTTGAAACTCATATGAGTAGTAAAAGCAACAACATGTTCATGTTTTGTTCTTGTACATAAGCTTCCTATTTTATTATGTTGTTATTATTGTGATTATTTGCTTATATATATAGTATTATGTATATTATGTATATATATTTATTTAGAGCATATAAGCTCATTTGTTATTTATTTATTTTCAAGTTATGCAATTTATTTATTTTATGTTGATATTAAGACTAGTCTTTCTAGTCTTAGACTTGTCCATATCAAGTCAAAACAATCTTTTATTTATTTTCTTTAATCTTTCGGGACTAGTCCATTCTTAGTCCCGGGATGCCTTGATAAAGCTAAGGCTCCGATACTTGATCGGGATTCCTTGATGAAGCTAAGGTTCCCAATGCTTGATATTTTATTTTCTTGCTCATTAATTATTTTTAGTATTTTCTTATGTTCTTATTATTTTATATGCTCATGATACTTGCATTTACGTAATGTTCATGTCTCAATTAATCAAAAAAATAGAATTTTGTTTTACGAAAATGAACTCAAAGCTAAGTTTTCAATCATATGATTTATCACAAAATCATGAAGTTATTATCAACAACATAGAAATGGAGTTTTCTCAATGTTTTCATAAATAACAAAGATAGATTTTCAAGGAATCGTAAGAAATAAATATTTTCTTTGTATATTATGTTAACCTAAGCTTTTAGTAGTGTAATATTAAAAGTCTTTACAAAAAGCTCAAGATTTAAACTCTTTTAAACTTCGAAATAAAACTAAGAAAACAAACTACTTTTCAAGGTTAAGATAAATTCATAAGGTGATGAACCCACTTAGGAAAAATAATGATTTTCAAATTTCTAAAAAAAGAAGGAGCTCATTTTCAAAAGAATATAAATAGATTAAACAATAATGGAAGATGATTCTTTTCAAAAGAGATGAAAGAACGAGTTTTGGAAAGTAAAAGCTTATATTTTAGAAAGGAATATAAGAAAACAAGACTCATTTTCTAAGACCATCTTAAATAAACAAATTATGAAAAGGTTTTCGACAAATAAATTAATCTTTTATCACTAGAAATGAAATTTATGAAAGACTAGGGTTAAAGGAGAATTTGCTTGTTTTGGAAAAAGGAATGAAGAAAATAAAATAAGATTATACTCATTTATAACAACCTAAGAAAAATATAAAGTTTCTTTAAATACTTGAAAGGAAGTTTTCAAAGCTAAAGTTTAAATGAATTGTTTTATGAAATAAATTGTTGAGACACTACCATTAGGATTTTTGCATATAAAGTGAGCTTGCCTATATATTCAAAGTGTTTGTCAAATATATAATTATATTGTTACGAAATGATTTTCTTTAAAATGGAGTTGAGCTAGAAAATGGATTTTTGCAAAAGTTTAGAAAATTCGTTTTAAATCTGTACCTGACGTTTTCGGAACCCATATGACCTTTTTTGACCAAGATAAGTTTAGAAATAGATAGATTTTTTCGAATAGGTAGAAAACGGTATATTATATGCGAAATTCCCGAGTTAAAATGAGCAAATTATGGCCATTTTAAGTTGGAATTTCTTCTTATACGATTTTACCGCGATTTTAAGAAAAGTTTAAGATCTCCAAGGATGGGAATTTCATGAAATACTTATCCCGGGTATTTCTTTTGTCTAGGTGACAAAGGACACGAGAATACCCTACCCGAGGATTTCTACGACTAAGAAGATAGCGAAACGGACGAGTGAGTTATTCCTTCTAATTTCGTTACCTTGCTTGTGCTTGTAATGTAGTAGCATTAGTATACTAAGAAAAGATAAAAACGAATATATTTGGGGATTTCGGGATTATGTGTATATATATGATTCTATGTTTATGCGTGAAATGAGAATTAAGAATATCGCAACTTCGATCTGCTTGTTTAAATAATTTTGTTTACTTACTTGTATGATTGTTTATTGTTGCTAAATTGATTGATCGCCCCTAATAAACCTTAATAAGGTTTGACCTAAGAACAATAAAACGTTCATGCATAGCATCCATCGAGTCACATCTATTTCGGAAGGCTGCTACTCCTACGCGTAGAGTTAGATTGGCTGTGATCGTGCGGTGCCACAGGCCATGTTCCTTCCTGGAGAATCCAAATCGCTCGGAGAAAGCGACTCTAGGTTCGAAACCGAGCCAACCGAACGCTATGGGTGAGAACCTGGGGGCTAGCAGTAGAAGGTCAAGGACCTTCAACCCCGATTCCCTAACCTTTGATACGGAGGGGTAAATCCGTTCTATATATGGTTTCCGGATGACTATATATATATTCGCGTATTCATGTGATTGTTGCATTGTATGCATAGCATATGTGTGATTAAATAAATAAACTTGTTTGAAAATATGGTGCGAATGAAAAGGAATATCTCACTAAGCTAGTTGTAGCTTATACCCCTATAGATTTTGTTGAAACAGGAGTATTCGTGGATTAAATTAGAGGATCATGACATTAAGGAAGTCATGGACGGATGATTAAGGATATGGAATCATACGATGAAGAAATTTTGTAAGGTTCTTTATATGTGCTAACCTATATGATTAGGGACGTATATTTATTTGAAGATAATAGAAGGATATGCCCTTAAGAATTGAAATGTGATATGCTTATGTTTTATATTAAGTATTCTCTTTGCCTTGTTACTTAATATTATCAATGTAAATTGTGTTACTCCGATGCGTCCCTTGGTTGTGATATACGCCTTGTACATAATAGGGAAGCCTTTGCATGACTAAGGTAGTCATTCCTAGGCTTTAATATGTGTACGGCGGACTGCCACGTTTAGGGTACCCCTCGGGGCGTGACATGAATAATACAAGCTGGCGTAGGAATGAATTTGCTCTTGGCAATTTTATTGAAGCGAGATGTTGTTTCAATTCAAATGTGTAATATAGGCTGCTAGATTTATTTTTATGTCTTTAGGGATATTTATGATGTCCTTAAGAATATTTATTGTATTTATTAGGTGTTATTATTTGTGTCTTTTAGTTTTCCTAGGTTTTATTATTTTGTGTCTATTAGTTTTCCTAGGAATTATTATAAATAGTCTTTTATAATCAAATAAAATCAGATTATGAGTTATTTCTTTTAATGAAATTGAGAGTTTTCTCTCTGTGTGTTCTTGAGTAAGCATGTTCATGAACTTATCGGATTTCATTCGTGGCATTCGAATCCTTTGACTTATTAATCGGAACTCCATTATCAGTTGTGGCGTCTTCATTATACCAAGGTTCTTGCCTCCATATAGGCAACTGGTTGCGGTTTCCACCCAGGTTTCTTAGACGATCCTTGGGGTTCAATTCCATTTGGCGAATGTTGGGTCTTAGGTTTAATATACCTAAGGTTTTCCGTATCACAGAAGTAGGCTAGAATCCATTCCAGAAGATAACTTAAGTATCCATATCTGTTCAAAAAATATATTCATATAAGCATTTAATTTAATTATCTACTTATCTTAAACTTCTTTTGTAAATCTTATTTGATCAAACACTAATTAGGAACCCCACCATAGCTTCGAATATAGCCCTACCAAGATACGGATAGTTCTCAATGGTTTGTCAAATTATTTCTTTTCTCTTAATTTATGGTCATTTATTACAAAAGCATTATCAAATTATTCATATTTAAAAAGACTCATTTCTCAAATGAGCATACGTTTGAAATAACATATTCCTAATATAGCCATTGGTTTATCTTAACATATTATGCTAAGCCAATTACAAATTAAACTTATTTTATCTTAATCTTAACTAAGTTGATTAAACATAATCAATTTAATTCATTTTAACTTATTCAAGTTTATTTAGTCAAGTTGAATTTAGGTTTATTAGCTAAGTTCATTTTATGCTTAACTAGCAAACACAATTTTTCAACCTTGTTTAAGATATATAGCAGCTAAAAACAAATAAAAGTTTAGCCTTGATACTTTTAGAATATCTAAAAACTTAAAACATAAAAGTTGTAGAGCTCTTTTTAACCTTTCCATGGCAATTTGAATCACCTTAATTCGAGTCCAGATGAAAAGTTATGATTAAAATTCAAAAGAGTATCGCATTAGAAAAATTTGATCCAAGGAAATAAAAACACCTCCCTCCCCTCCCGTGTCACAGCAGTGATTTAGGCCATACCTTTTAAAAATTCATGCTCACGGGTCATATCACGTTCGTGATGAATAAGGTATCCTAATTATGTGTTTTCCTTGTCTTTTTACCCTATTTTAACTACTTGTTCACCACATACTTCAACAAAATCATCGTAACAGCAACATAAATGATCAAAATCATAAATAACAACCTTTCTAAACATATTTTTATCATCATACATCATCAAACCCTTCCTTCATTAAAGCATTATCAACTAGCTTTCTAGTTACATGTTCATGTACATCCTACTCATCATCTTTTCTACAAGCCCAACTCATATTTAACTATAATCCATCATGTACATGCATAAATAACAATCATAACAAAGAAAAACAATATACTTACTTGTTTATCCAACAAAAACCAGTTGATCTATATTACTACTTTTTCTCCTGAGCTCTTAAAGCCTTTTTGTATATGATTTCCAACTTTTATCTTCATTTCTAACTTTGATTTCTTCTAAAATCTCCTTGAACTTGAGATTTTGAGATTGATTTTGGAGAAAACAAAAGAGAAAAGGAAAGGAAAAAGAACCGACAAAAAAAATAAAGGAAACGAAATGAAAAAGAGAGAAGAAAGAAAAGGAAATAAGGAAAAAGAAAAAAAGCAAGAGAAGATATTTTTAAATAAGAGTATTAGGTTTAATTCTTTCTAATAAATATATTAAGTAGTAAAACTAATTAGAAAATAATTTGAGAATTTATTTAATAGAAATAAATAACTTGATTTAGAAACATAATTCAAAAACTTAGTTTACAAGAAACTGATATTTAAATTGAGTTTTGATTTAAACTGATATTTTCAGATAGGCAAATAAAATCAAAATTCATGGGGATTAAAGATATGGTAACAAAAATGAAATTTGAAGGTTTAAGAGTTTGCAAAATATAAAATTTGAAATTTTAGGAATTTGGAGATTTGAATTTCAGGAAAAGACGTTATAGCTGTAAAATTAGAAGAGATTAAAATTTCAATTTGTAAAGATAGTTATATAAAACAATTAAACAATTTGAGAATGGATAATATAAATCTCAATTTCAAATTAACCTATTTAATCATTAAATTATATCATATTATCTATATGTTTTCTATTATCTACTTATTTTATTTATGAAAACTACGTAGATTCAATTTCTAAATTAAGCAATGAAATTTATTCACTTATTAATTATGCTATTTCTAACTTAATTAGGTGTAGGTTTATAGTATTTTAATTTATAAAATCATAAACTTGTAATATGATATATTTAAATTTATAATTTTATTTAAAGTTTATATCTAAATAATTTTATATTTATTTTAATTAAAAAATAATTTATAAAATTATAAATTCATTCAATGATATACTTGACTCTACATTTTCAATACGACGAGATTTCGTATGTATTTTGAAAATACGAGCTCTATCCAATCCGACTCAAGTCAATGAATTTCCAGAGAAGAAATCCTTGTCCAACTTATGCCATAGGGACAGCTTAGCACCATCTCCCTCCATTGTCATTTCTACCAACTGTTATCTGTTTGACACCTAGTGCAGTGTGTCGTCTAACAAGTTAACAAGTGTGAACTATTACAACCACAAACCGTACTCGACTATGATTCAACTCAAAATTTCTTCATGTGAGCCCTGATAGTTTGAAAATTCTATAACTTTAAGAGGAGGACAAAATCCTTGAAGTCATCCACTTAAACCTGGCCTCGTATTCTTGCTTTGAATTTTCTCCTCCAGTAAAGCTTGTGTTCCACTCAAAATAGTAAAGCTTGTGTTCCACTTAATATTTTGAGAAAATATTCAATAATATTAATACATTATATGTTCAGCGAATGACGAAAAAAATTAATATTTAAAGATAAATAGCGATAATAATGTTTTATTTTTATAGTAAAACTATTCATGTATTATTATTTTATTCATATTTGTAAGTTAGTCACCCAAATATGTGGCATCTCAATACCATTGAATTTTATAATTTTAGAGGAAGACAAATCCTTGAACTTAAACATAGTCTCATATTGATTTTTCTCCTCCAATAAAGCTTGTGTTGAACTTAATATTTTGGAAAAATATCCAATAATACCAATACCATGGAAAAATACCAATATTTAATGAAAAATGGTGATAAAACATATTATTTTTATAATAAAATTATTCATATATCATAATTCTATTGGAACTTATATACTAATCATCGAAATATGTAATATGTTAAAACCATTAAATTCTTTTTCCAATCTTTTAGGCCACCAAATTCAGATAGTACTATTCCTTGTAGAGAAGCTTCTATTAAAGTAAGATTATAATAATAACACAAGACACGTTTTTCTATTCTAGTGTGCACTATCTCTCTTTCTTTCCCTTGTCCAAAATGGATTTGTCAATCTTCTTCAAGGCTTTAACACTATCTGTCCTTGTGGCTCTATCACTCTTATCGGTATGGAGAATACTGAATTGGGTATGGTTGAAGCCAAGAAAGTTAGAGGCAGCCCTCAGAGCGCAAGGGTTCATTGGAAATCCTTATCGTTTGTTATTTGGAGACATGAAAGAGATCCAAACACAGATGAAACAAGTGAAGTCTAGACCCATTAACCTCTTTGATGACATCGTACCTCGTCTAGTTCCCTTCCATCAAGGTCGCTTGGAGACCTACGGTACGTGCACTCGAAAGGAATATATTTTTTACGCCAAAACTTTTTTTTTTTTATTTCATTTCCCATATATAATATTTGAATGTTAAACTTATAGTATGAAGGTGTAGAAATTTACGAAACTTGTGGAAAGAATTTTTTTTTTTTTTTTTTTTTTTTTTTTGGGTGTTGGTTGGGTGGGGGGGGGGGGGGGGGGTTTTGGGGTGGGGCTTGGGAAGTCAAAAACTAAATTTATGTTATCTAATAAATAAATTATATTTAGATAAATTATTTCACCATTGAGTAAATTTAAATCCTTATTTTTGTACACTCACCTTTTAAAATTGATTTGATAAAATGGATTATAATAACTACTACTTTCTAATAAAAAATAAACCGGATTTGTTGGAATAATTATAAAGTGTCTATTGTTAAAGACCAATAAAATAGCTATTGTTTGAGTTTTTTTTTTCTTTTTTTTTAACTAAAATTTGAGTAATGAATTAGGATTGAGCATGTTGGTACTAATATTATTTAAAACGTAATTAAATAATTTAATAACTATTATTTTTCCTATTTTATTTCTTAATAATTATATATTTTTTTAATCTTGTTTAATTCGACCAACCGATACCCTTGTGTATGTTATTATAACATTCATGTCTTTTTGGCTTTAACCTTTAGAATTTTTTTTTCCCCCTATTTTTGATGCATTTGCTATACACCAACTCCGTGGGTTTTTAAATGCATTCCTTATATGCCCTATTTTAGTTTATTGAGATTGATAATATAATTTAGACCATATGGAGTTGAAATATTAATAACCTTAAAGTTTTGAGTTTAAATCCCATCTCTACATTATTGTTTTATTTATTTTGAAAATGAACTCTAATTTTGATAATTAGTAATTAATTATTAGTTTTTATCATTAAGAACTTTTTTTCAGACATTTAAATTACACAAGTAAAGATATCTACTTATTGATAAGAATAACAAAATTTGATTTTTAGTTATTTAATCTATATGCATGCTATCCCTTAACCATAGAGGATATTTTCTTTTTTTCTTCTTATTTATTTATTTATTTTGGTATAAACAACGGTAACAGTAACAAAACTATATTTTATTTGCACACACAATTTTTATACCTACGATAATAATATATAAGGTGAGCTATTTGTTTTGGTGTCAAGAATCCATGGTAAAATACACAACACAATTCATGATATTGTCTGAAAAATAATTAAGTGCATGAAAAAAAAATGCATAGGCAAGCAATCGTTCGTCTGGTTTGGTCCAAGGCCTCGAGTGAGTATCACGAATCCAGAACACATGAAGGAGGTATTCACTAAAATTGAGGACTTCCAAAAGCCAATCTCTACTCGAGTTGTAAGGCTGTTAGCTACAGGACTTGCAACTTATGAAGGCGAAAAATGGGCTATGCATAGGAAGATCATTAATCCTGCTTTCCATTTCGAGAAACTTAAGGTTAGCTTTTAAGTTTGTATATGGTACGAGTATGATCTTGTCAAAGGTGCAGTTGTTACATACTAATTTTTTGTATGACCTTCCACACCCTGTAGTTAATGGTGCCTGCAATCTATACAAGTTGTAATGAAATGATCACCAAATGGGACAAGCTGTTAGCATCTGCTATAGAACCATGCGAGATCGATGTTTGGCCTGATCTACAAAATTTATCCTCAGATGTAATCTCTCGTACTGCATTTGGTAGTAGCTATGAAGAAGGAAAGAAGATCTTTGAACTTCAAAGAGAGCAGGCTGAAATTGTAATGAAAATTTTTCGATCACCTTTTTATCATATACCCGGTTCGAGGTAAGAGCTCATTATTCCTATTCAAAACAAATCAAATATAGATGACAAATCAAAAGAAAAGAAGAAGAAGAAGAACAAGTAATTATGATTCTAATCTTATGTTGTGATCATAATGTTGCAGCTTTCTTCCAACAAAATTGATAAGGAGGATGAAGAGCACAAGCAAGGAAATTGAATCAGTGCTTCGAGAGATGATCAATAAGAGAATGGAAGCAATGAGGGTAGGGGAAGCAGCAGTCAAGGATGATCTGCTTGGTCTCTTATTAGAATCCAATATGAAGGAAATTTGTGAACATAAAAGTGACAAGAATGTCGGTATGACCATTAAGGATGTAGTAGAAGAGTGCAAGCTATTCTACTTTGCAGGGCAAGAGACAACATCTGTTTTACTTGTTTGGACCTTGATTTTATTGAGCACACATCCAGAATGGCAAGCCCGTGCAAGAGAGGAGGTTTTGCAAGTCTTTGGTACCAACAAACCAGATTTTGATGGGTTAAATCGACTTAAGATTGTAAGTAATATTGTTACCACTATAACCTGTTAAGCATGGCATACAAATAAATCAAATTGAGATGACAAACTATCCATTCTAAGCTTGTACTCCACTTGAGAATTCAAATTTCAGGCTAGACTCAAAATTTTATGATTTATGTTTGACTTGAGTTTAGAATTTAAATAGATCACCAAAATGAAATGGCACTTAACAAGCTTGAACTCCATCTGGTTAAGCTCATTTAAGGTCATTTTATATTTATATAATTATCTTTTCTAATTAAAGTAATATTTAGCACTTGATAAACTCAATTGCAATTTGATTGAGCTTTGTCTAGGATCATTCTATATTCAAAAAGTGACATTTTTTCCCTAAATTGGACTTACACTTGATTATGTTCATATGTAATTTCATGAAGCTTGAGTTCCAGCAATAATCTATATGGGTATTAGTACTAAGTTAAACTTTAATAATTCGAAAGTAGATTTTGGTTCATTTATAGCATCGAGTAAAGCCTTTTACTTGGGTGAAGGTTACTAATTACTTCTCAACAGGTTACAATGATATTATACGAGGCTCTAAGGTTGTACCCCCCGGTTCTTGAATTAAATCGAATGCTTCACAAAGAAACAAAGTTAGGGAATTGGACATTTCCAAGTGGAGTTGAGTTATCACTCACTACAATATTAATTCACCATGATAAAGAATATTGGGGTGATGATGCAAAAGAGTTCAAGCCGGAGAGGTTTGCAGACGGAGTTTCAAAAGCTACAAAGAATGCTGTCACCTTTTTCCCATTTGGTTGGGGCCCCAGAATATGCATTGGACAAGCTTTTGCAATGGTAGAAGCAAAATTGGTAATGACAATGATCTTGCAGCGGTACTTGTTCAAGCTTTCGCCATCTTATGCACATGCTCCAACAATGGTCATAACCTTACATCCACAGTATGGAGCTCAACTCCTTCTGTACAAATATTAATTTGAAGAGCTCTCTAGGTTGCTCTCTTGGAATTTTGATTTCCTATGGGACGTAGTTTACCTATATGTACTAATTTTCACTTTTACAAGATATAGAAATTGATGTTGAGTAGATTACCAATTATATGTTATGGATCTTAACTAGACATCTAAGATAATCTTGAAAGATTTGGGAGCTTAATTTTCAACTAAAAGTGATACCAAAACTAAGTATTAAGTAAGAAATTCATTTGATAAAACAATCTAGAAAATAATTATTACTTTTATGCACTTGCTTTTTGAATCTCGAGTGAGATTCAAACAAAGTGTTGATACTCGTTTTGTTATTATTTTCAAAGTAACTAGACTTTGTTCATATCTCATGTTATGACATTCAGATAAAGTCATTGATGAGAGGAAAAATGTGAGATGTGCATCCACTTTGTTTGGATCAAGTTAGAAGTATTGATGACAATGTAGACGTAAAAACTTCTACAATCTTCAAGTTTACTCAAAGTTGAAACTCTTGGGCAAACAATCATGCTTTTTCAAGCACTTGAGATGTATTGATCCACAATAGAGATTTAGATCAACATGTAACTAATCTAATCATAATTTGATGACTAAAATTACATTTCACAAAAATCAAACTCTATAAGTAGTCATAATACATTGTAATGCTTTAAAAGTTCCCTTTCGTTTGTACTTTTAGTGATTTTTGGAGATAAATCCTCTCCTTGTCTGTCTCTGACATTCAAAGAAACTTATAAAGGCTAAAAATCCCTTTTTATCCTTTGGGTAGCTTAGAAACTTTGAATATTGCTTCAAAGTTACTAGGTGATGCAAATCCAAAAGTGGCACATTCATCAAGTTAATTACAAGTTTCAACCAAATCAATTATTTAAAAAAGATCTAATGTCACTTATTATTTTCAAGATTCATTTAGAATGGAATAAATTGGAATGAAATGAATAAGGATTATGAAATCTATTTTATAGGTACATCCACGGAATTGAATGGAATAAATTGCCTATTAAAAAAAATACCTTTAGTAATTAACATGGATAATAAATATATGGTTAAATTAAAAAAAAAACTAATTCAATTAATCAATTTTACTAAGGGTAGAAAGAAATAACGAATCTACTTTCTAAAAATATAATTGAATCTCCCCTTAAAGATGAAATAAAATTTTATAAAAATGCTTTCAAATATATAAATATGAATGAAATTCAAAATTGTGATGATTCGTCCTCTTTATCAAAGGTGATACAAGGAAATTCAAGTTGGGGGTTTTATGGTTTCATGATAAAGCAATTAGTTGGTTCCATGAGGAGCGCAAGTTATTTAACTAATCTAATGGTCAACGGCTTCGACTAAAAAAAAAGAAAAACTAATGGTCAACGGCATGGTATTTGCTTCAGTCGAGGATGTTTCCACTATCGAAGACGGAGGCTGCTTAATTGCTTTGCTATCAGTAAGCTTCAAATATTGATATTTATTCTTCCATCCATATTACTAAATGTAATATAATAAATGGCCGGAGATTATTAAAGTTCCAAAAATCCCCTTCAAGTCCGAGTGCCCCCCTAATTCAAATATCAAAGTGTAACAACCAGCCAGCTTGGAGATTTCATATATATTTTTTCATATTTAGCAATTATTTATTTAGTTTATTTATCTCCCAATTAGCTGGGTTTGCTTGAAATCCTAATATTTATTCAATAATAACTTTTAATAATATTAAATGTTCTTAAAACATCACTTTCTCTCTTTTTTTTTTTTTTTTTAATTTTCAAAGTCGAATTTCATCCTACTTGTTATGTTGGTATACCATATTGAGGTTATTTAATTAGTAATTCAACATGTTGCAGTTGATTATACCAAAGTTATTAAATTTATTTAATCAAAAGATTAAGACCATTTCTATTACTCTATATCAAGGTAGTTGAGATTTTTTTTTTTTTTTTTTTTTTTGCCATAGGTTGTTGAGATTATTAACATTAGGATTATGACAAACAATATCTTTAGTTCAACGGGCTATCCGTACCATGATCCAACATCATCAGCTAGGCTTATTTATATTCCGTAACATAGTTATTCCATTAACAATATTTGCATGCGAGTTGTTAAACTATATAAAGATAAAAATTTATCTTGTCTTCAAATTCTATCTTTTTTTTCAAATTTACTTTTATTCACTGTAAATTTTCTTGACGATCATAGAGACTTTTATAATACATGCCTAGCATCCTGGTGAAACATATGTCATGCATGAAGTGATGAAACAAGACTCTATTAAATTAATCTGATTTGATGGAACAAATTTTGATCGTTAAGTGTAAGGCTGCAAACGAGCCAACCTAATCTTGTGAGCTATTCGAGCTTTACTCACTTCAGGTTCGGCTTGGCTCTCCTCGTGGCTTGGTCCATGACTCGATTAGTACATGAGCCGAGCTTAAATCCAAAGTAAAATCTGTTTATCTAAACGAGCCGAGCTCGGGTTTTTATTTAAGCTCACGAGCCAGCTTGTAAACAAGCTCGTTAATAGATTTGTGAATTTTTTTATTTATAATATATTACCTATAACTACAAAATAAAAGCAATAAAACTAATTTCTATTTAATAATTTTGTATATATTTGTAAACAAGCTCATTAATAGATTTGTGAATTCTTTTATTTATAATATATTATCTATAAATACAAAATAAAAGCAATAAAACTTTTTTCTATTTAATAATTTTATATGTATATTATGACAATGTTTTACTTTTTAAAAAATGGAAAACAAGCGATTTAAATAATTTGAACTCAAACTTAAATTCTAAGCTCGATAAAATCTTGTTAGGCTAAATAAAAAACTCGACTTGGCTCGAGCTCATTTATTGAGTTCGAACTTCAATGTTAGGCTCAATAAAAACTTATATCGAGCTCCAACTCACTAAATTTTAAACAAGTCGAGTCTGAGCCTTTAAAAGCCTAGCTTGGTTTGGCTTGGCTTGGTTTGACTTAGCTCGTTTGTAACCCTAGTTAAGTGTGGATATTCTATTTTTGCCTTTCCGTGTTTTCTTTTCATTTTTCACCTTTCATCGGGTTTACATTAAAAAAATTCAAAATAAGAAAGTTGAAAAAAAAATCTTATAAAACTAATTAAGAAATCCTAAAAAATAAGAAAATAAAAAATCGAAATCTTAAAAAGAAATGAAAAAAAAAAAAGTAGAAATAGGTCACAGTTCATTCTTGAGAGTTTCATGGAAGCCCGATGCATTTATATATGATATGACTCAATTTGAGTTTATGGACCAAATGGATAGCAGCTCATTTAAAATTAATTTTTTCTAACATGGTTCAGCGTTATTATAATTTAAAGTTTGGTGTAAATTAAATTTTAATAAACTTGTGCTTTAGTCATACCCAAAGGATATGTATGTATTGAGATACTTTTTGGTGATATGAGCAATTTACTCGCTGAAAAAGATTAAATAAAATAAAATGGGCCCAGGACAGAGTCACGTTCAAGTATTCGTTAGTGGGTATTGTGATCAAACCATAGAAATTACATTAGAAAAATGTTTTGCTGTCCAGCCACTGTATTCTAATCTTATTCAAGTAAATAATAATGTAACATGTGTATATAAAATAATAATAATAATTTATTTTATTTTAAAAATATTTTGATTTTTTAAATTTATTTAACACATATTAAGTATCTATTAGTTAGAACAGAGTAAATATAGTATCGTTGGATTCATAAATTACATTGTGAGGTTATTATTTAATTATTTATTTTTAGTCATGATTCTCTTTTTGGAAAAAGGGTGTGGTAAATAACAGGAACGAGAGAGAGAGATCTGCAAAGTTCGGCGAGTTGCGAGTTGGACTCGATGTGCTCGGTGAAGATGGCTTAGTGGGTAGGTGACTACATAAATTAGAGAGAGAGATACATGGATAGAGATAGAGAGAGTTAGAGAGAGAAAGGGCAGTGGAAGAGATGAATGAATTTCCATTGATGGACGAGGGGACTCATCTTCACTAAATTAACCCTAGGTCAAATCTCGTTACTAGCCGCTCCATCTGCAGCAGCCATAAACCACGCATGCACACCGAATAGACCACGATCTCACTAATCGCATCAATTAAAAACTCAAACCCATTAATGCCATACTTATCTCATCGTGACACAAGCCATTGACTGGGACCACCTTCCATGACTCAAATTGACCACCAATTCGAACTGTACACATCGTCCATATCTGACTCAGCGAGTAACTAATAGATTAGAATACCCACGACGCGTGACTTACGGACTCGTGTACATCTTCAATATATATCTGCTTCACCATCTTGTATTGGATTTTTGGGTTGTTTTGGTGTATTTTTTCAAAAAAAAGTATACTAGATATAGGTGAGTGAAGGCGTTGTCAGGGACAGCGCCTACGAATTTTCTAAGACAGTGCCTTTTTTATTTTTAGACGGTACCTTTAATGCAGCCCCTTTGCCCTTGCTCCCAACCTGCAAATAATGCCCAAATACAACAAAATCAAACCATAAACTAGCTATACAACAAAAATTGAGCAAAAGAAAATAAGAAACTACACCACCATCACCTCCACCACCTTTGTTACTCCACAAACTATTGCACTACTCAATAGTGGCAAACCTGACCAATTCAACATCTCAAACATGTAGAAAAAACGTTTACTAACAGTTGAAACTCCTGAAACCAATCCATTACTTAGTAGCAGCATGCCTAACCAATCCAACATCCCAAAGCTGCAGAAATAACATTAAGTAACCAAACAAACTCCTTGAACCAATCCACTAAGTAGATAAGAATAATTCACCAAGATGAATAAAAGTTGATTGCATAAAGTGAATTGGAAAAAACAATTATGTTAGACGAGAAGCATAAAAAAAATAAGAAAGGTATAATCCTAGCGTCTCCTAGTGCTGCGAAGTAGACCTCTAGCAATCCTGGAGACTATGGATCGCCGACCAGGCTATGCTGGTGCTGCCTTAGGCTCATCCTCCTTAATTGAAGATGCACTGAAATTTGATGGAGGGACCGTTGTAGCCTAGGTGGGTCTCTTAACCTGTGACAGCTGTGTCAATCCCTCACCCATGTCCTGATCTGGAGCTACCGGATGCCTCTTATGTGGTGGTGGTGGAGGATGACGTGATGATGAGCCAATCTTGCTGAAGGGAGTGTGGTAGTATGGCAACAAGGAAGTGCCATGCCATCCTCTCACAACTATAGATGTGCCAGTAGATGATGATGGAGCGTAGTGGACAGTGCCATACCACTGATGTTGCTCGTACTCGATCCGCTCATGTATAACTTCACTCTCATGCATTATGTATCGAAACTCGGGGTAAAGATAGTCAACAACCCCATGCTCGTCAATTGTATGTATGGCGTCATCTGCGATGGAGTGAATTTCTGAAATGTCAGAAGATATCCAGATCCGTTTGAACTGATCCACCTGTAAAGGAAGTGCAAATATTGGAGGTTATATTTTTAAGTGTCTATCGCTACAGGAGAAGCCAAATATAAGATATAAAACTCACCAATGCACCGACCCTGGCACCAGTATAGCCTAGATATCGCCTGGTCAAACGTCTGAACCAAGGTATATGGTCTGGGTCGACACCAAGGGGAGGCTTAACATCTACTAGGCAATCACGTCTCTCATTTCACATTCCATGGTAGAAAGCATTATGGACGACCCAATCAATTTTGATCCTCTCCTTCGAATCGATCTGATGCAAATCTGGACGAGTGTTAACTCCTATCAGAACCCTTTGATAACCCCGAATTGTCAAATGACACGATCAGGAAAACACCACTCCACATAACAAAAGCAAATCAGGGGGACACGGGCTGTCCACACATCCACAACACGTTGACAATATGGAGGTAGCCTACTGATAATGTGGTTGGTATATGATATCCAAACAACCTATACCACAACGAAAAAGTCAATATTAAGGAAATTTAAAATATTTATGAAACTAAAGGGAAACTTGGATAGCTAATGTACTTGTTCAACTCCTATCATGTCAAACACCGCTCTGTATGTTGAAATCACATGAGATGAGTATCGGGTAGTATCCCAAACTATCAGCCATCATGTAGCAAAGGGCGCTCCATCATTCAAAAGTGGCCCAAACCGGGCACAGGGAGTACTAACAGGGAATCGATCCTAAGCCCATACCTACAGTAATACGATGATTCCATCATTCAAAGGTATCCCAAAACGGGTATGAAGAGCAATAATAGGGAATCGATCATGTGCCCATACCTGGAGTAAGACAATGGCTCCACCAATCTGAACAATATTCTCCGAAGAAGTGAAATAACCTAATTTATTTAATAATTTAATTTTCAAGTAAATGTAATATTAGTCTAAATATTAAGTTTGAAATGAATTTGATATATGAAAATGAATGTGTAGAATAGAATTGTAATAAAATGTGTATGCTTATGAAAGTGTGAATTATATGTGATTATTAGTGTAGGTTGAATATAATACTCATGTATATGTGAGATAATAATTAATGCTTTTGTTTTATATGTATTAATGAGTGTAAAGTATAATCAATATTTGTGTTTTATATGTATTAATATGTATGAATTTAGCATGAAAATTTTCAAAATAAGCCTTTGAGTGCCCATAAACTTAGCAGGAATTTTAGCCACAAAATAAAGCCCAAGACCCACCTTTAATGCCTCAAAATAAGTCCATTTATTAAATAAAACCAAGCCCAGTTAAAGCCTTAATTAAGGCAACCCCAAAAGTCAATAAGAGGATAAATATCATCTCAAATAGTGCAAAATTTGTGTGAAATTTTCAGACATTCAAAACACTCCTTTAGAAAGCTCAAAATCCCATTTTCTCTTCTTCAAAAGCCCACTTATGGTCATATATCACTAACCCCTTTAACTTCTACAAATTAAACCATCAAAAGCTTGCAACAAGACTGTTAAATCAAGGCACAAAGTTCTTATGGGAAGTGTGTTTCTCTTGCTTTATATATACTTGAAGTTGTGCTTTTATTATAATAGGGTTTATATGTTAAATTGTGATAGGATGATTTCTATGCTTTGATGGTAGTTTGAGTAGTGTTATGTTGCTAGAGAAGCTTGTAATATGTGTTGTATATGAATTTGGAAGTGTTGAGTAGTGTAGTGAGCATGTGGAGTTGACATGTAAATTGTGTTTGATGTGGTAGTTGAGTGATTGATGGATTGAAGGGGAGTTTTTATTTGTTGAATGGTTTTAAGAATATATAACAAGCTTTGGGAAGCTTAGAATGAGTTTGGAGAATTTTTGAATATGTAATTTTTACAAAGAAAACAGGAGAATCACGTATCAAAAATTTCCTAGTTGTACACTATCCCGTACACGAGTCGTGTATATTTACTCGTGACTCCATAGAATCGAATTTCTACATACACTACCCCTTTACACGGGTTGTGTATATTTACTCGTAACTTCACAGAAGCAAAATGTTATACACTACCAGTGTACATGGGTTGTGTAGCATTTCCCTGTTTTGTAGCCTAATCGTATTTTAACCGTAAATTTTTCATCCAACCTCCAATTGAGGTGATTCAAGTTGTGTTGGAAAGCTTAAAAAGAAATCTACAATTATAATGTTTTAATTTTTTACTAATTTCAAAAATATCAATGCTTAAATTTTGTTCTCTTTCAGTTGATACAATTTTCAAATAAAGTTTAAACTTGTTTTGTTTATTGAATGTGTGTTTGCTTAGGAAATGGGTCTTTTTGGACTAAAATGAGATAGATTAATGATATTTGATATGTAATGATGATTAAGTGATATAATTAAGCATGAATTAAGTGGATTTGTAGATTTAACACATTATTGAATTTCCATGATTGTTGAACTAGAATTAGTTATATTATATGTATAGTTTAAGTACAATTATTGATTTTATTTTGAATTTTTTGTTACAGTAAAGGGTTCTCAATTGATTTTCCTCTGAGTGAAACTAGTGTCTATCTACTAAGTTTAGGTACGTAGTAGCTTGATTGTTGTATACTAGGAATAGGCATAATTGAACTCGGCTTAATTTAAGTTAGCTTAATAATTGATTGAATTGATTGTCTATTTCGCTGTTTAATCTGGTTCGAGGAGCAGCAACCTGTCATGATGCAATGACATGTAAGATATAGGCGCTTTAACCTTTTTGTCATGATGCAATAGTATGCTATGATGCAATAGCGATTCTTTTATGGTTAGGTGGGTAATCAATAGAGAGTGCAGTAACTATGTAACATTTACTTACACTTAAGAGGAAGTAATATGATTTAGTTCAATGTTTATGGGGATGTGTGAACTAAATGATGTTATGGATTAAGTTAAGTAAAGTTGAGTAACGGCTATAAACTCTAAATGAGATTCCTTATTTGGAATAGATATAGGAGATATAAGTATTCGGACTGCTTATATCAACTTCCTGAGAAGCTGCTGTTACTCAGGACCCCTTAATTCCTAGAGCTTGATTCCGAGGTTTTGAATACCCCAATGTTGTTTTGTTAAATGAATACTAAAGAAATATAAAGTCATATTAGTTGATGCATGGCATTAGAATAGGTCCGCTTGGCACTTTGCTTTTGGATTTTGTTACTGTGTACTGGGTCTTTGGCTCACTATTGCTGCTTTGCAGGTGTTGATGATGAATTGTATGATGATTTGGGATATGGGTCGGATTTTGAGAAGTTTATGGATGAATGGGACGAGTAGGACTCGAGTGGCCTTGATTTTGAGAAGAAAGCTTGGAAGAAATCTTTTGCTTGAAAAGTCTATAACTTTATATTAATGGCTTATTAGATGAGCTTATCTTGTAAAAAACTTTGAAGTCTCCTAGTTATATTTCCATAACAAGAATATGTTGTAAAGTTTTGTAGTGTTATGTATTGACACAAACCCTTGTAATGGTGATGTATATATATATGCATGGATTGCTCTTGTAAGCAATCTTGTTTTGTTAAAAGTTGTTTATAAAGTTTTATAGTTATAATCAAACAATTCTCTTAAACTGTTAGTTTTGAGACAACCTTACATATAATGTGAAAATGTTATATGTGGTTGGGGACTCAGTAAACTAAATCTCGAGATTTAGTGGGTTGGGTCTTTACAAGAAGCACAGCACAACTGATGACACAACTGACGGTACAACCAGCTAAGGCGTGCACCACCCTAGCTATACTGACCAGCATGTGCCAAGTCTGCTAACAATGGCAAGAACATCGTGTGCACTAATGAACCATATATGCAAATATACATCCACCCATGAGCTATAATATATAGGCATGAGCCTGCCTCTTGATCTACTCCTCTGGTGCATCATCTGGTAAATGTGCGAAATGTTCCCATAGCCACGTAAAGCTAAGATAGCCTCAACAGGATGGACCCCCTTATGGATAAGCACCCAACAATCTAACGCACTCTGTCTGCCATTCGGTGGCTATGGATATGGTACTAACAACTGGTAAGCCATCCACTAGCAATCTTAATTGTACCTCCATATCTTGTAATGTAATGGTGAGCTCCCCCTGAGGCATATGGAATGTATGAGTCTCTGGCTGCCATCTCTCCACCAACGCTGAGATGAGATGCCAGTCAAGCTGAATGTAGGGGAGACGTGCAAGGCCTATGAAGCCAGCCTGCTCCAAATAAGGCAGAAGACGCTTGTCAATGGGTTTACCGACTACATCATGTTTGGATGTCGGTTCCCTTCGTCTAACGATAAAAGTAGTGGATGAGGCTTAAAAAACAGAGTTAAGTGCTATTAGATATGTTGTTCATGTGCATTAACATAGCTTAATGGGAAACCATAGAGTGGGATGACATATCTCGTCCAACCAAACAGCTGATGAATGATGTCTGCCCTGATGAGTAAGCACTGACGGATCAATGGGGCTTGGCTCCTTCTACCATACATGTAGGAAGGTAAATGTGAAACCTAAATGAAATAGCAAGAAAAAAATATGAAATAAACATAGTAGGAAAGCATGATATCATTCAACCGCTTTTAACCACAAATATGCCACACCTGGACACATTTTGCCTCGCTCTATCTGGGCAAGTCCTCCTATTATGACTCTCCTGTCTACATAGCCCACATGTTACTATATCCGGCCACTCTCTCTAATCCATTTCCATCCTATATCGTTTCATCCTAGGTTTTCCTTTTGACCGTGCAGTCGTGGTATCGGGGATGAGGCTAGGGAAGTTATCTGAGCAAGACCAATCAAGATCATCAGCAATTGGGAAAAAATGGGATTCATAACATTGTAGTGCATTGGTCTACCTATACCATGGCTCGACAAAGGAAGTCCAATCAACATTAGAGAACCCTGCTGCAACCATTGCATATGAGCATGGCAGTCGGTATATTTGCCACTTGTTGCATGAGAATGTTTGTTTGGAAAAGTCCACCTTGTAAGTTCTACTGCTACGTTTCAAATGACTTTTGTCACGTCGAGTGCTAGTAAGAACCTCAAATAATCCAGTACCACTATTGAAACTTGTAACTTGATGCGAACTAACTCTCGCTACCCATAAATCCATCTTCTTCTTTGCATAGGGTATGAAAACCTCACTGCCCATTACGACATTCTTCACAGCATCAAGTCCTCTTCCCAGTATATGACACAATTATGGGAGATTTTTTCAACCAGCCCCGCTACAGGTAAACCCCTTGTTCCCTTGATCACTAAGTTGTATGTCTCTGCCATGTTAGTTGTCATGTACCCAAAACGATAACATCCATCAAATGCTAACATCTATGCCTCTTTGCATAAGATCATATCGCCATTTGAATCAGTCTGGTTGAACCATTCAACTGCTTCTTCATCAATATTTTTCACAATCTCCATGAACTTTTCGAATTTATGGGGTTGTGCTTGAAATGCTACGTACGTTACCAAGTTTTTGCACCTTTGATTCTTACAAACATTGTTGAAATTACTAGTAGTATGTTGGACACAAAATCGATGCACTGCAAAGGGAGGTTGCCACCCATTAGCCGCATCATCTACTGCCCTAATAGTACCAACCCCCCTATTTGAAATGAGACATTTAGTCTCCTCTCCCCTATATCCTATAACCCTTTGCTTCAATTTCCTCAAAAACCATGACCATGCATCTTTAGACTCAGATGGTGACAGACAAAATGCTAACGGTAAGATGTGATTGTTTCCATCTACACCACATGCCACAAGCAACATGCGCTTATATTTGCCATATAGAAATATACCATCTACACAAATGAATGGCTTACAATGCTTGAAGGCCTCCACATAAGGGCCAAAGCTCCAGAATACCCACTTAAAATACGCTTCATCTGGTTGAGATGATCTTGTCCAGCCCCATTCCGCTACCAACCCCAGATTAGTTGACTTGATTGCATAGAATAGCTTCGGGACTTCATTGTAAGATTTCACACAATCACCATAAACCATTGCAATTGCTTTTTTCTTACCTTGCCAAATTCTTCTATGGGAAACCATATACCTATATATAGCCAAGCAATGAGACTCAAGCTCCTTTGCTTTACAGTTTGGATTTTTCCAAACAAAGCCGATAAATTCTCGAGCTAGGATATTTGAGTCTATTTATGAATGGTCCTGCTCGAGTGAAGTATTAGTGCAGGAATGGGGACCATCAAGCTTGGTGATTACAAACAATCCTTCTAGTTTTTTTAAATAAGCCTGTATCTACCATGAACAACCTTGATTACTTTTGGTGCAACGAGCTGTCTATAGAGTTTTCTTCGATTCATCAACATGGAAGTTGCAATATGTTCTTATGTGAAAAGATTTTACAGCCTCAATTAGGTCATCCTTTGTCTTGAGCGTCATTCCCTTCACTAATTCTTGGTTGTCACAGATATTAGCTAACATAGTATCCATTTCATCCTCAAATGTCACATACCATCACTGCCTCTACCTAGATTAAAATAAGGAATTGTATCTCTCACCGATGCTTGACTTGACATTACATCACATGGCCTTGAGCTAGGTAAGACATCCAAACTTCCAATATTGCCCCTTTGAACTTCTTCTTCCACAGCATTATCATTCTCTTCATCCACCTCATCTTCTATTGTATCACCATTTTCATCCACATGATAGTAACTATCGAAATGGTCATCTTCTAACCTAGTGGTCTCATCCACTGGCATTGGATCATATTGCTCACAATGCATAGGTGAAACTGGCATAACACCTTCATTGTAGAAAGGAACATTTGAACATGAACCAGGCTGAAACTGCTACACGCCTAACATGGTAGCATGTTGTTCATTCTTGTAATCTCAACCACCAGCAATATTTGGAGGTGTAACAGCCTGATTAGTGACTTTCACATATATTTCCTGAATTAACCTAGCACCCACCTTAGCAGCTAGTGAAATCAAATCCTCAAGACTATCATCATCCACAATTGGCATTAACATGTATACAACCCCATTACTCATATAATGTGGATGCCTATGTATTATCTCCACATCACTGTTATCATGATCCACACCAATCTTACCACAAATAATTTCCTTAAACTTTTCAAATCCGACATCCATCCTAACCTTCACTTTCCCAATTGGAGGCTTGTCATATTATGGCCCATAACATCCATCCACTATGTTTTCATGTGCATAAACAATGAACCTTACGTAGCTAGCCATTCCAAACCTATCGATAACAAACTAAAATGTTAGATCTCATTTCTTACAATTTAAATTATGACAACATCTTCAACTTCTTCAACATGTAAAACATCATTCACTCAAATTCTATTAAACATCTCTATTGACAAACATATGGCTCTTAATCGATTGTGGCATTTCACCAAATACCTTCTAATCATTAATATCGTTTTATTACATACTTCATTCATGAACATGCACTCCATACTATATTCCTACGACACCTTACAACTCAAAACCAACATCTACAACACATTAAATCGAACAAAATCACACATTCAATGCCTCATATTACATTAAATATCAAAATCCACAACTTTGAACCATTTAGGCATTTCATTGAACACCTTGTTCGCATGGAAATAATCTCAATGTCAACATCATAGATCGACAAATGCAGTGACCTAACACTCACCAACACTCCATACACTACTCCTACAACACTTCACAACTCAAATCAACAGCTACAACATATTGATTCGGACAAAATCACAAAATTCCTCAATTTCTCCATTTCTAATAATTTTTCCTCCTAAATTGCAATATAATCGAATAAATTTAGAAAAAATACCAAACAAAACACCTTACCTGAGTTCGGATAGTGGACAACTTTGAAAATCTTCACCAAAGACGGACACGGATCGCCGAAGCACCTTCTCCTCACCTTTTGTTGAGAGTGTTTTTCGGTTGGAAAGGGAGAGCAAATGCTTTCGATAGGAAAAATTGTGGTATTTTAGTTGCAGTGAAGGCACCATCGTATTAATACTAAAGGCGTCGTCTAAGACGCTATCCTCGATAGCACCTTCACTCGTCTATAACTGGTATAAGTTTCCACACCGGCCTTTTTTCTTTTTCTTTTTCTTTTTTTGAAAAAGTACACCAAAATGATCCAAAAACCTCTTGTATTGTGTAGTTTTCTTAATCTATTTTTATTGTTCGCCATTTAGCATGTTGGGTTATAACAACATCTACATTTGTAGTGCTTGATATAGGAAACTAGGTGAAAATTCTCAAGGTGAGGTCTTTATACATATAGAGGATCTTTCAACTTTTTGGGAGTCATATGTGAAAGACCTAAAAAGTGAGTGGAAATATATTATTATTATTTTATAAAAGAAAGGTATTATGCAAAAGTAAATAAGACCCATAAAAATATTAAAATAAATTAAAAATTTTATATAAAAAATTTTACATATAAAGTGGTAAGGTTATTAGGAAAGAAAATTCATTTAGATGCTAATATAATATTTTAAGGACCGTGTGGATGCTCAAAATTGTACGAGCATGTGCATATTTACATGGTATTGCGAAGAAAAGATCCATTTTATTTAGTTACTACCTTGTTCGTCAATATCGCAGGTTACATAGGATTTAAATCGTTAGGTTTGATTTTGATATTATCATCAGTGGTGTCCTTCATGTTGCTTATTTTTAATATAATTAATGAGATTGTCATGACCACTGAGTTTTATTGATTATATTTTGTGCAGGTTGGGTATTTCCTGTTGATGATTAGGAAGTTGCAATCATTTGTCAGACTTTGAATGCTAGGACCACTTTGTCTAATGGAAAAAAAAAAAAAAAACATCTTTGTAACGTGGAGTTGATTTCCATAAATAAATAGAAATCACATAATTGGCATTTTTCAAAATTTAGAATTTGGCATTACATTTTTAGAAAAGGAACTTAAAGGATTAAGAATTTAGGATTTTTCACAAATGAAATTTAATTTGATAAAAAAACATAAATCAGGTAATTTTTTTTTTTCTTTTGAAAATTAAATCTATCTAACAAACTTAAGTTTTATAAAAAATTAAGCAAACTACAGGGGTTTTGATTACGGTGTAGTAGATATATAAGTACCCATGGGGTAACCATAAAAAATATAAAATTATTTTTGGCATATTTTTTATTTTTCACATTTTGAATATATTATCTATATGCTTGTGATCATTTTCATATTTTAATAATTTTTGGTATTTTACAATGATTGTCACTAACTTGTTTATTTTTGTTCCTTATAGGAATCCAAGTCTTTTTTATTGATTTTGATTTTACAGGTCTTTGGGATCTTAACAAGCTTTAGTGTTATCTCGACGATATTGGTAGTAAGTGATATTGTCAGGCCTCAAAGGGTATCCTAAACGTGGTAGTCTACCACATACAATATTAAGACTTAAGAATGATCACCTTAGTCACATGAAAGTCTCGATATTATATGTAAAGCTTCTAACACAACAATAAAAGACTCCGGTGGGATATGTGGTTTAAGTGGTAATGTCAAGCATACAAGAACTAATAAACATATATAATAAGGTCTTTACATAAACTTAGGGCATTCCCCCGATCAAATCCAAGGATTTGTAATACAACTTAAGTCTTACATATATAAAACTCGATAGCCAAAAGATTTTAAGGGAATTCCTATCTAAAGCCTTTGATCAAATTTCACCAAAAAGCTTTCCAAAAGCGTGGCCTAATCCAAATAAAAGGAGACCTTAAGTAGATTAAAAGGTGTTCCTACGACAACAAAATCTGTGAGAGTGTAAGCTTAACTAGCTTAGTGAGAATATTCCCAAGTTATCATACTCGGATCAAGATATCAAACAAGTTATAATTAGAGAAACATATGTGATGCATCAAACAAGTGAGCAAGCAAGACATATGGTTTTTTGGGAACCATATGTTGAATAAATTATGCCCTTCATTTTGGGATAGGTATACCGGCCAATGACGACCAACACTTTTTAAAATAAAACTTTTATAGATCATACCGGCTACTATTCGCCAGCATAAAACATGTAGATTATACTGGCTACTAGTTGTCAACACAAAACATGGCTACTACTCGCCAACACGTAAATACTACTGGTTATACCAACCAACACTATTATACCATTATCCCACCAAGTCTATAATAGCAAATGCAATGCGACTCACTACATGATATGTATAAATCCATTTATTAAATTCTTTCATGTAATTAAAATAGCTTAGAGGCGATTATAGAATTTACAGATACATCAACATGACAATATATATCAAACTTTGTAATTAACAACAATTCATGTGTCGATATTCTTAACATAACTTCAACCAGTATTATAAGGTACATGCACTTTCCATTTTCATCATGTCCTACTTCTAGTACACCTAATACCATAAGCACAAGCATGAGTATGAAAAATAAAGGGAAGTAAACTCACTCGGCCATGACGCGTATAAACTCCTAATCAAAATAATCTTTGGGATATGGGACTTCTCCTTCCTCATCACCTAGACAAAAGAAATACCAAATGAGTATTTCATAGAACTTCTACTTAAATTTTCTAACTCCATCTTCTATTTGTGGTAAAAATCGGATTTGTGGAAATTTCAACTTAAAATGACCACAACTTACTCATTTTAACTCGGAATTTCACATATTATATATCATTTTGTACCTACTCGAAAAGATATATCCATTTTTAAGGTTATTTTATCATAAAAATCCATTTGGGTTCCAAAACATCATGGTATATAATAGTTATGAAATTCCCAGCCCTTAAAAATACGATTTTCTAAACTTTTCTTTACCAAAAAATTCTTAAACAAAAATATAGATATGTATATGGTTGGAAAAATTCTTTTGATACACAAATAGACTCATATTTTATGCATGATTCTATTGGTGTTGTCTCAATAATTATTTTTCGTAAAACGACTTGCCTTATGGGTTTGAAAAATTGGACTTTGAAATTTTTCTCTTTAAGTGGTTTGAAAAAAATTACAAATTTTTGGGTTATTATAAATAAGTGTTTTTCTTTTATATTTTTATTTCCTAACTCTTCAAAGATAAATTAATTTCCAAAATTTAGTTCTTTAAGTTATCTGCTTATTTTATTTCTTATGATTGACAAATAAGGTTTTCAAAATTTTTCTTAAGCTGTTGGTAGTATCTAATATTTTGAGTTGTATTAAATGTATGTTCTTCTACTTCTTAGATAATAAGTTTACCATTTTAAAACTTTACTTTTTTAGTTTATTGGCAATTTTTTATTCTTCCAAGTTGGTTTTTAAAATAGTGAATTGATTTTATCTTGATTTTGAAAATCTTATTTTATTCTTAGTATTTATCAAGTGATGGTATAACCCCTTTAGATAAGTTTATAAGAAAAGTTTTCATAACAAAGTATTATCAACATTAGAACTTAGCAAAAATTTCATTTTGACTTTTAAAAGAGAATAATGATACTAAAAATTAAGTCTTGTAGAAACTTACTTAATAAGTAATTTTCAAAGTTTATGATGAACCTATTTAAGTTTTGTAAAAGATGTGGTTAGGCTATAATCTTAAGTTGAAATGGAAATTTTATTTTAAGTGCTAAAAATAATTTTTTATGGAGTATTTAGTTTCCAATCATAAAAGAAAAGAATTCCTTTTATCATTTGAAGAAATCTTTATTGTGACAACATCATTATGATCATGCATGAATATGATTAAGTAACTATATGAAGGGTGAGAATAATTCATGTAAAGCAAGTAGAGATATAAGAAGCAAATAAATGTATATATAAGGTCAGGTATTGAGAGTCTTAGCTTCATCAAGGCTTACCGGGACTAAGAATAGACTACTCCAAAAAAAAAGAAAAAAAAAAGAAAAAGCATAATAATAAGAGCAATAATAAGATATTGGGTTAGTGAGCATTTAGGCTGAGAAATATAGATATAGATATACATAATATATATATATATATATGGAGTTAGATTAGAGCAATAATAACAATAATATAACAACATAATAATAACATAATAACAATGATATAATGGGAGTTTAGGCATAAACAAGAATAAAATATAAATATATTGTTGCTTCCATAACCTTATTGATTTAGAAAACACACACTATGGTCATGTTGAGTGACATGACATGAAGATAAGTATATAAAAACTTTTACCTAAAGTTATATGTGAGTTGGAGAAGAAATGAAGTAATTGAAGTGGTATGTGGAGGATGATTTTATGAAGAGAAAATAGAGTTAGGAAGAGAATTTTGGAAAGAGGATTTAAAGAGAGAATTTGGTAGAGTTTGGTAGGAAAAAAATGAGATGTGTGAAAGAAGTGGAGGGAGAAGGGGTATTTATAGATAAATGTGCAGTGAAATTTGAAATAATTAAATAAATTGAAAATAAAAGAAATTAAGATAAAGAGAGAGATGTGGTCGGCGTGATCTAGGAGAGAGGGATGGGAGATTAGTTGAATTTATATTTTTGTAATGAGAAGTAAATAAAGTGTAAGAGAAGTTACGTAAAAAATATTATAGGGAAAATAAATTGTAAGTAATAGATATGTAGGATGTAAGAAGTAGGTAGTAAAAAAAAGTAGATATAGGTGAATAGCAATGAATAGTGAAAATTGTACAATGAATAGTAGACTAGACAATTAAATTACGGACAGTAAAAAAAAATACGTGTAAATATGTTATATATGATATTTTTAGTTACTGAAAAATTAAGAAACTGGTATTTTACGAATCTTTGTATAATTACGAGTCTCTTGGTGTTATCAGAATATTTTTATTATTTCAAGCACCTGGGTACGTTTTTCGAAAATTACCGTTCGGGTTCAAAAAGAATCAAATTTTGACAAATGTGATCTTTTTAAGATATCTTATATTATTCCGAACTATGATCTACCATAAACTTATTTCTATTGTTCTCAGGTTTCGAGCGTAGGATTACTGGAGTTAAAACTACTAGAATACATTGATCTTTATTGAGTTTGAAGTTTCAGTTTGACTAAGGTTATGGTTTACTCCAATTTTACCCTAAAATTGAGGGGTTTATAGATATGTCTTATTATATTATGTGATGACCTCTTTTATGGCTTCCAAGTTTTAAATATTTATAAGCTAACTCGGTTTTGACAAGCAAGTTCACCTATCGTTCTATAGCATAGGATAAAGTATAGGATCGTCTCCATAGAAAAAGTTGCAAACACTAGTACTAAGTAATCTCCCTATTATCTAGAAAATCAAATTATTGGGTAATTTAATATTAGAACTCTTAAGTTTACTAACTAAGCTACAGTAATCAAATAGATTATAACCAGCACAATTAAAAAATTACAAAATATCAAAAATAACAGCAGACATGCTTCACCATATTGCATAAGTTGTTAATAAATTATATCCTCATAATCATTATCAGCAGAAAATTGTTGATTTGTTAGCATTCTTATTAGAATTACTTACTCCTAATTTTATCTATGTCTAATAGATTCTCTTCTAATTTAATTGCTAATTAAGACCACGTTAACATCATAACATTACGTCAAATCCCATGAAAATGCAACAACTTTCCTAATAACATCTCTATTATTGAGAGTAAGTCGTTTTAGTGAATTATATCTATTCGATGAAATTGCCTCTCGACATATTCTATCAAAATCTATACTAAGTTAATGTCGTACACTACATTAGCCTCAGATTCATTAATTCAATTCACTAAAAACTAACAATTAACAAGTTCAAGTGCAAGACTAATATGATGTTGCAAGCTCTTAGTTATTACTCACACATGATAAAACAAAAATTAGCACAGATAAAATACAAAGATGACAAAGAAATAACCGTAAAGAAGTCATAGAAGCAAAACCCCTTTTCAATTACAATGATAGAAATCTTTACAATGAACATGAACAACGATTTCTGTCTTCTATCTTTTGAGTTCTTCTTGAAAAATTACAAAATACAACACTCAATGATACATAAATTGCAATTCATTGTTTTAACCTTTTCTCACAAAGGTTAAAACAATGAATTGCTATGGAAGTGGACTGGTGTATTGATTCGTGTCTTGTCCAAACGGGTGTGTTGCCTTTTATACCCAAGTCACTTCTCTAAAAATTACAAATGAATATATGTGACTATTCACATGTAGTACCCATTAATTATACTGTTTATGAAAAAGTTAGGAAAATGTGTCTTCTAATCACACTGACGTTCACGCCCTTAACATTGACTTTAGTAGAGTCTGGTCTTCTGAAAATGGTGAATCATGCTCGTGACATTGCCCTTAAAAGCCACTAATCTTGAATTTTTCATAAATCACGCTTATGACATTGCCTTTAATGGCCTATGGATTTTGAAATTCCCTCAATCACTAGTAATTACGAACATGACGTTGATCTTAGAAGCTTCGGATCTCTCAACTTAGAAATTAGGGCCATGAAATAGGTCTTAGAAGCTTCCAGAGTTTGAAATTTCAATAATCACATGCATGAAGTAGCCTTTAGTAGCTTCTATGACTTTAACTCCTCAATTTCACGCCCGTGATGGTATCCATGCTAGTCTGTCTTTACTCCATTTGATAAGTCTTAGTGAAAT
Source organism: Combretum micranthum (assembly GCA_024138025.1). NCBI lineage: Eukaryota > Viridiplantae > Streptophyta > Magnoliopsida > Myrtales > Combretaceae > Combretum > Combretum micranthum. Next base: position 255,569 of record JAMXBD010000158.1, read on the forward strand.
TCTACTCAAATCCCTTTAAATGTCTTCGATACGTTCCAATATCACCTAAAATGAATATATATATATATATATATATCAATTAAGTACCACTTCTTGAATAAACTCTTTAAATAAGCACTAAATTACACTTAACATGCTAAGGAAATCATGGATAATTTATGCCTATCAAACTTTCCAACACTTAAGCATTACTTATCTTCAAGAAAGAAGCTCATGAAAAAAAAAAACATTTGAAAAACATAGGATAGTCATGGTGTTAACTTTCACAATGTTGGAAATTAACGGCTTTACATTAACGACTCTTAAGTGATTCATTCATTAAGCTAAAATTCCAAGGGTAAAAATGGTAAGTCAGCCTTTACCTTTACTGTTTAAGTAAGCTTCTAATACGAAAGTGAATCACACAACCACAAGTAAACACAAAAGGAAATTTAGGTACTCTATTCCTAAACTATTTGTTTTTACTTAATTCACTTCCAATTCACATTTAGACACCTTAATGAAAGCATATACATCAACTTACCCCCTGATTTTCTCTCCTTTATTGTCTATTCTTTCCTTGATTTCTTTCTTTTTTCTTTCCTTAATTTTAGATTTTTGAGAATCTTATAACCCATGTAATGAGCTTTCAACCAATAATCCCGAGCTCGTCACTCAAGTTAACAGACATTGTTCCCTTAAAAATGGCATCCAATGGGCTTACTCATTTGAGTTATAAAACTCGCTAAACACTTTGATTTGAGCACTTTATTACTAAAGTAATATCCTTGGTCGATCGATCCTAAGTCAGTGAACCTTAGGTGACCAGATCTTAAAAGGACCCCTTCGAACCTCAATCACTTTAACATATGCTTCTTTTTCTTCCTTTATTTATTTATTTTTTGATATCGAACAAACAAATGTTAGAGATATCATCAAGTGACATGTATCATTTGAACTTTACACTAGGGTTAATCGATTTTGAAGCATTTTTTTAATATCAATAATTGGCGCTAGTAAGATAAGAGTATAAATTGAACCCTTTATACCTATGGTTATATGCCACTTGAGTCAAGAATCTTAAGTTAAGCAGTGAGTAAAACTGCCCCATTATGATTTCACCATGTCACCGTAGCCTTAGAAATTATACACACTCATGAGCATCTTAAATGCAAATACATTCATTATTCCAGCACTTGTACAAAATTTAGTTAAAGTCCAAATCTATTTAACACCATACTAAAACAACTTGCCTCATTAATAGATAAATTTGATAGACATTCATTATCATTATTCATCTCAGATAACTTTAGCTAGCATGCTCCCTCCCCCACACTTGTTAGAGACATTATCCCTAATGTCTCAAGCAACTATTTAGCATAAATGGGAAAGAACAAAAAAGAAATAATAAATAAAAGATGAAAAAGTGAACACGACTCCCCTAGCTTTTGAAGTTTGAGTTTGAACCATGTCATCATTCCCTAACTGAGATAGACCAAACTAGAAAACAAAATAAACCATGACAGACCAAATACTAAAGTGAGGCTCAATAGATAATACATAAAACCCATGCTCATCAATCAGTTCTAAAAACATGTAGAAAAACAAAAATAAGATAATTGAATTAGGCTAATAGCAATTTTCCTCAATCTAAGTTGTTATCCTCTTCGTCTTCATCATCATCCTCATCCTAGCCTTCATCATCATCCTCCATCTCTTCGTCATCAGATTGCTCCTCTTTAGTGGTGTAATATGGCTCTCCTATCTTGAGTGCTTCTAAATCAAGTTCCTCCAATGGAGTGATGATCAATTGTGGTTGTGTACCCAATTGAGATTATAGAACACTACAACATGCTAATTGGTGCCAACGTTTTTCCCTAGTGGGGTTGCTAGTCAAGTAAGAAGAAATCAGTAACTCCATTTTCTCAACTATTTTCTTAAGTAGCTCAAGTATGATATTTTGTTTCTTCTTGATGTCAGCTATCATAGTTGTCAAAATTGTGATTTTAACCATACAATTCTATAAGTTTACCATTTTAGGAGGCCCTTCCGAGTTGCCTTATGGGTATAATCGTTTTTTTTTTTTTTTGTAGAATCTTACGATTTCATCCGAGTCTACATGTAAACTAGGTAGAATCTTATTATTTTAACCGAATTTATCGATTTTACCTATTGGAGTCAAAGAAGCTAAAATATAAAAAATAATATATTTGCAATCTCATCAACTATTAGGAATTATGATGATGTATCTGTATTTTTTATGTTTCGATTTGGTTTCCACACACTCTCTCTATCTTTTTCCGTCCCTCCGAAAACCCTTATTGTATATTTATAAAATTCATTCAAGTCAAGTTATAGCTGTAAAATTCATAAAAAAATTATTTATTTCATTTATATAATTAAGCATTTAATAAGTTGAAATTTTTTCTCCTTCAATTTATTACTTATTTCAAACAAAATAATAGAAAACAAATTAATTTTGACTCTATTTGCTCTTTTTTATATATATTATATCATTGATTAAGAATTATTAGGAAAAAAAGAACTTAGTTTCTTTATTTTTTCTTACATCCATTATATGTTCTAAGTATTCTACATCTTTTATAAGTATTTTTATAATTTTTCAAAACTATTTTGCAAAAGTTGTAGAAACTTACGTTGCTACATTTTGATTTTACGTTTCGATTCTATTGACCTCTTGACGATTCTATATAGAACCACAAGTTTCACAACTTTGTCAATTATATCTGCTTCTAATCTTGCCGAGTCACCAACTGAGAAGATTGATTAAACTAGAGGTGGCGGCTCTATTCATGGTGTTTCAACATCAAAAAGAGGGTCATCCACTCTTGGTGTCCCTTATTAACTGAATGGGTCATATGTGAAGCCATTCGATTGTGCCATGCCATCCTTAGGTCTAAGGGATGCATCTATAGGCCATGAAACGGTTAATTATAAAGCTTCGCTATGAACTTGTAAAATATGAAAATTGTTGCCGAAGGGAATATTTTCCAAGTTAACCAGAGGACTAGGCTTTGCCTTTTGCAAACGAGAGGAGTGTTAATTTTTGCCAAGAGGACAAGACATAAGGGAAAGCCGACAAGGTAAAAGCGGTACCTCATCAATGATCGACAGACAATAAAGACATAAACAATGAATAAGGACAAGGTATTCAGATTTCCCACATTTGGACTGCCATCACAATCGATGTACCAGGTTACCAGACAAAATCGACTTCATGTTAATCATCTATACCACATATATGTGTTCTATTATTAAGTTTTAAGAATGATATAGTTACTATCAATCGGTTTAAAAGAAAATAATAATAAAAAATAAAAGAAAAAAATAACAATCACACTATTGGCAATTGTAATTAGAGAAACATTATTTATATTATAATAGGTTTTTATTATTAAATTATAAATGTATGATTTTTATTAGAGAACATTTGATAAATGCAATAGAAGCTTCTATTTCTTCTAAAAATAAAATTATGACTCACAATTAATTAGGTATAATATTTTTAATTGGTTAATTTTAATTATAAATTATTATTATCCCTATTGTTGTAACCGATATTGATTAACTATTTAATTTCTTTTTTTTTAATGAATATGTTTGTTGTTATTGCAGTTGTTTAAATATAAATATATGACTATTGGCCAAAAATATATAAATAAATGATTACATGATTATTTCTTGTCATCATTGATTAATTAATATAGACAACATAGAAACTTTGGTCATTCATTAATTGATATTATTATGTAAGGTAGTTAATGACTTAATAGAGCAAATTCGTTGATGAAAATCTTTTATTATTATTTGAATTTTATCATGAATTTATTTGTTTTGATGATATTAGTATTGTAAATTATTAAAAAAAAAAGTCGAGGATGTACTAATACTTTATAAAAAATAGCTATTGTTATAGAAGTGTAAAAAAAAAAAAAATGCCTACTCCCATTACAAGGGGAATAGATAATTCCAAAAAATATCTATCATCAAATGTTATAAATTATAATAGCAAACTTGAGATAATAAGCGCTTCTAGACAATAATACTTATTCCCTTGACCACATCATCTTAGCCTAATCACGAATCTATATATGCTATTTTTGTTGTTGTTGTTGTTGTTGCTACTGCCATTTTTAGATATGCTATTAGAACATAGTCTTTTATGTCACCCTTATGCTGACCTTAGAGTGATAGAATCTTCCTAACCCTAAACTTCATATGAACTTAAATAGTTGGTTTGAAATTCTCAATCAATGAATTACAATTATATAAAATAAATATCTTTTCTAATTTGGAAGCATGCTACAATAAAGGTACATTTAGGTTTAATTTTTCAAAAACACAGTTTCACTATATAGATTATAAACCATTATTAAAGTTCTTGGCCAAAAAAAAAAAAAAAAACACCATCATTAAAGAACTCTAATATCTACACTCTACCATTTCTTACTACATGGAGGTTTTTTCTTGTATGTAATATTTATATATATATATAAATAATTAATGAAAATACATAATTCAATAAAAATAGTAACAGGCTAAAGAAAGTCTAACTACTGTGACCTCTTATTTTAGGCTAATATCTATTCTAATGGAAAGGATTCATTTTACATTTTCAATAAGTTGGCACTATTGGCTTTGAGCTTTTATCGAAGTTCATAATGCTTGATATGATTTGACTATATATATGTATGTATGTATTACTTTAGTGAAGAAGGGTAAAAAATTGCTCATAGAATATATTGAAATGGATATTTTACAAGGTTTAACTTCACAAGAGGTTCTAAGTAATAATATGGTGGAAAGCCTAATTCTATAAATAATAACAACAACAAAAACTTAGATATGATTCCTTGAGCTAGTGATAGTAGTGCTCAAAAAGTCAAACTCATGTGTTGAGATGAAATAGGAAGATTTAGTTCAAATGATATGAAATAAAGATTGATAAGACCAATCTATGAACTCTCAATCCTTCTCAATAAGGTCCGAGTATTCAACAAATATAATTGCAAGACATACATATAATAAATGTTATATTTTTGGAATTTATATCTATAAAGTAGGAGCCATGAAATAGTAAACAATTTAAAGCTTGCATTTCATTAACATGGATGTAAAATTGTAAATTCAACAGTTATTATGCAAAGCATAAAAACGAAATATTTCATTATGAGTAAGATATGCTGATGATTGGATACAATTATTAATTGCATTCCTAAGTTTAGTTCAACCATATGTCCATGTATACAAGAAGCGAGATTAAATAAAAACAAAATTATTTGTAATTTAAATAAAGGAAGGAGACTTTGGATTTGTGCAATTATAAGTGTATTTAGTGAGTTGGATTAGTTTGTTTATTATAATAATAAAAATTAAATAAAAAATGATTAGGAGTTTTGTATGCTTCAATTAATTTGATTGAGCTTTAAGCAAATTCCAATCTCTGTTAAAACTTGAACTCAAGTTTAACAAAATTTAACTTGATTGAGCATTATTGTTAAATTTGTGATTTTATTATTCATTAAAGGTTCCCTTTGATTTGTACTTTTAGAGAATTGTGGAGGTACATCCTCTCTTTATCTCTCTCCATCATTCAAAGAATCAAAACTTATAAAGAATAACCACTCCCTCTTTATCCTTTGGGTATCTTAGAAACTTTGAATATTACTTCAATGTTTCTAGGTGACGCAAATCCAAAAGTGGCAAGCTCGTCAAGTTAATTACAAGTTTTAACCAGATCAAGTATTTGAAGTAAAGCTAATGTCACTTATGGTTCACAAGATTCCTCTAGAATAGAATAAATTGGAATAAAATGAGTAAGGATTGTGAAATTCATTTTATGAGTATATCCATGGAGTTGAATGGAATAAATTGTTTGTTAAAAAAAAATAATAATTCAAGTAATCGGCCTTAATAAGGATAGAAAGAAATAGAGAATTTGCTTTCTTAAAATCATAATTGAATCTCCCCTTTAAGCCAAAATAAAATTTTGTTAAAACGCTTTCAAATATATAAATACGAAGGAAATTCAAAATTGTGATGATTCTACTCATTTATCAAAGGTGATATAAGGAAATTCAAGTTGGGGTTTTTATGGTTTCATGATAAAACAATTAGTTGGTCCCACAAGGAATAAGTTATTTACTTAACCAATGGTCGACGGCATGATTTTTGCTTCAGTCGAGGATGTTTCCACCATCAAAAGGGAGGTTGCTTTGTTACATATAATTGGTCAACCGGTTATCTGATTAATTCAACTAAAACTGCATGTTATCAGTAAGCTTCAAATATTGATACTCACCCCTGGGAGTTATGTAATGCATCAGCCGGCTTTATTTTGTCCACCGTGGCTGGAGATTTTTATCCTTCCATCCATTTCACTGAAATGTTATTTAATAAATGGCTGGAGATTATTAAAGTTCCAAGAATCCCCTTCAAGTCCAAGTGCCCCCCAATTCAAATATCATAGTGCAGCAATCAGCCAGCTTGGAGTTCTCATATATATTGTTTTCATATTTAGCAATTATTTATTTAATTTATTTATCTCCCAATTAGTAGGGTTTGCTTGAAATCTTAATATTTATTCAATAATAACTTTTAATAATATTAAATTATCTTAAAAGATCACTTTCTCTTAATTTTTTTTTTTTTTAAATCATCGAAGTCAAAATTCATCCTATTTGTTTTGTTCGTATACCATATTAAGGTTATTCATTTAGTAATTCAACATGTTACAATTGGTTATACCAAAGTTATTAAATTTATTTAATCAAAAGATTAAGACCATTTCTATTATTCTATACCAAGGTTGTTGAGATTATTAACATTAGGATTATGTTGAACAATATCTTTAGTTCAATGGACAATCCATACCATGATCCAACATCATTAGTTAGGATTATTTATCTTCCGTAACATAGTTATTCCATTAACAATCTTTGTGTAGGAGTTGTTAAACTATATAAAGATAAAAATTTATCATATCTTCAAATTATTTTTTTTTCAAATTTTACTTTTATTCACTCTAAATTTTCTTGACGATCGTAGAGACTTTTATTTTATAATAAATACCTAGTATCCTAGTGAAACAACTGTCATCCATGGATTGATGAATCAAGACTTTAAAATTAATTTGACAGAACAAATTTTGAATCTTAAATGTAAAGCTGCAAATGATCCGAGCTATTCTTGTGAGTTTTTCGAGCTCGGCTCACTTCAGGCTCGGCTCGACTCTGCTTAAGCTTGATAAGTAAACAAGCCAAGCTCGAATTCAAAGTAAAACTCGTCCATCTAAACAAATCGAACTCGAACTTTGATTTAAACTCGTAAATCGTCCCGTGAACAAGCTCGGTATAAACTCGTTAATAGATTTGTGAAATTTTTTTATAATATATTATCTATAACTATATAATAAAAGTAATAAAACTAACTTTCATTTATTAATTATGTATATATATTACAGCAACACTTATAAATTGTATTTTAGGTTAAAAATTGAAAAACGGACTATTTAATTGATTTGAACTTGAACTTAAATTTTGGGCTTAATAAAAGTTTTTTAGGCTAAATAAAAAACTTGGCTTGCTTCGAGTTCATTTATTAAACTCGAGCCTTAATTTCAGGTTCAATAAAATGCTCGGATCGAGCTCAAACTCGCTAAATTTTAAATGAGCTGAGCCCAAGCCTTTAAAAGCTTGGTTTATCTACGGTCATATTTAAGTCTGGATACTCTATTTTTGCCTTTCCTTATCTTCCTTTTATTTTTCATTTTCATCGGGTTTACATAAAAAAAATACAAAATAAAAAAAAAGTTGAAAAGAAAATCTCATAAAAAAAATTAAGAAATCTTAAAAAATAAGAGAATAAAAAAATTGAAATGTTAAAAAGAAATGAAAAAGAAAATAATAAATGTAGAAATAGATCAAAGTTCATTTTTCTTGAGAGTTTCACCGACACATTTATATAATTTGACTCAATCTGAGTTTATAGATCAAATGGATTGGAACTTATTTTAAAATTAATTTTGTCCAAATAGTCCACCGTTATTATAATCTAAAGTTTGGTGTAAATTAGATTTTAATAAACTTGAGGTTTAGTTATACCCAAAGGATATATATGTATTGGGATATTTTACGGTGATATGGGTAATTCAGGCGTTGAAAAAGATCAAATAAACTAAAATTGGCTGAGAACAGAGTCACGTTCAAGTATTCGTTAGTGGGTATTGTGTTCGACCCGTACAGATTACATTGGAAAAAAGTTTTGCTGTTCAGGCATAGTGTTCAAATTTTCTCTGAAGAATAATAATGTGAGATGGATATATGAAATGATAATAATTATTTACTCGATTTTGAGAATATTTTTATTTTTAAAATTTATTTAACAGGACAGTGTCCCTAAAACAGTGGATCATATCGTGAGGTTATTATTCAATTATTTATTTTTAATCATGAGTTTCTTCTTGGAAAAGGGTGTGGTAAATAATGAGAAAAGAGAGTTAATTCCTTTTAGTTTAACCCAAATCAACTTTAAACTAAGACGGGCACGTTGTTATGGGAGATTTGGATCTAGAGCTAAAAATTAGATTTGGGATAAAATTTGCAGATAAGGGCTTTGAAATGGAATCCGTTCCGAATTTATCCAAGAGGATTAATCTCAATCCCAAAATCAGATCTGCATGTAACTGGGGCAGAACAAATTAAGAACAAGAAGAGATCTTCATCTTCACATCCATCTCCTCCACTCCCCTCTCTCTGTCTCCCCCCCTCCCTCCCTAACCCCTCGTTATTTCTTATAGTCACCAACCCACTGAGCCATCTCCACCGAGCACATCGACTCCACCGAGCAAGTCGCCAAACTCCACCGTGACACACCAGGCCGAGTCGTTCTCCCACCGAGTTGACTTATCTTCACTAGATTAACCCCAGGTCGGATCTCGTTCCTAGCCACTCCAAACCATGAACCCATCCGCAGAGCCACAAGCCGCGCATGCACACCGAACAGACCACGATCTCACCAATGGAGTCAACTCAAAACTCAAACCCGTTAATGCCATGCCCATCTCATCGCGACGCAGGCCATTGACTGGGACCACCTTCCATGACTCAAATCGACCACCAATTCGAACTGTACGCACCGCCATATCTGACTCAGCGAGTTACTCATCTACCCATGACACGTGACTTACGGACTTGTGTACATTTTCAATATTTATCCCCTTCACCATCTTGTATTGTGTAGTTTTCTTGATTGTTCGCCGTTTAGCGTGTTGGGTTATAACTTATAAGGGCATACATGCATGTGCATAATTACATGGTGTTGAAAAGATTAGATGTATTTTATTTAGTTACTACATTGTTCATTAATTTCGCACGCGACATTGGATTTAAATCGTTAGGTTTGATTTTGACATTATCATCAGCGGGGTCCTTCATGTTGCTTATTTTTAATAATATAATTAATGAGGTTTTCATGACCATTGAGTCTTATTGATTATATTTTGTGTAGGTTGGGTATTTCCTGTTGATGATTACGCAGTTGCAATCATTTGTCGGACTTTGAATGCTAGGACCACTCTGTATAATGAAAAAAAAAAGAAAAAAAAAAAGAGAGAACCATCTTTGTAACGTAGAGTTGATTTTCATAAATAAATAGAACATAATTGGCATTTTTCAAAATTTAGAGTTTGGCATTAGATTTTTAGAAATGGAACTTTGAAAAATAAGAATTTAGGATTTTTCACAAATGAAATTTAATTTGATAAGAAAACATAACCTAGCATTTTTTTTATTTCTTTTAAAAATTAAAATCTATCCAACAAACTAAAGTTTCATAAAATTAAACGAACTACAAGGTCTGATTCTGATATAACGGATACATAGTACCAATGCACCATGGGTAACCATAATAATATATCAATTATTTTTCACATGTTTTACATTTTTCACATTTTGAATATATTATTTGTATGTTTGTGATCATTTTCATTTTTAATGATTTTTAGTATTCTTCCATGATTCTTACTAACTTGTTTGTTTTTTTTCCTTATAGGAATCCAAGTCTTTTTTTTATTATTAATTTTGATTTTATAGGTCTTTGGGATCTTAACAAGCTTCAATCAAATTTTGATGATATTGGTAGTATGTGTCATGTCTTGTTATATTATGTGATGGCTTCTTTTCTGGCTTCCAAGTTTCAAATATTTATAACCTATAAATCTATTCCAAACTCAACTTTGATAGGCAAGTGCACCTATTGTTCAATAGCACAGGATACAGTATAGGTTGTCTCCATAGGAAACGTTGCAAGCGGTAGTACTAAGTAATTCCCTATTACTTAGCAAATCAAATTATTGGGTAATTTAATATTGGAACTCTAAGTTTACTAACCAAGCTACACCAATCAAATGAATTACAACTAGCATAATTAAACAATTCAAAAATATCACAATTAACAGACTTGCTTTACCATATTGCATGACTTATTAATACATTTTATCTTTGTAATCATTATCTATAGGAAATTGTTGATTTGTAAGTATTCTTCTTAGAATTACTTACTCTTAATCTTAATTGTGTCTAATAGAATCTCTTTTAATTTAATAACCAATTAAGGCCGCGTTAGATCATAACATTACACTGAATCCCATGAGAATGTTACAGTTTCCTAATAACATCTCTATTATCAAGAGTAAGTCGTTCTAGTGAATTTGATCTATTCAATGGAATTGTCTATCGGCATATTTTATCGAAATCTATCCTAAGCTCGTGTCTTAGATTCATTAATTTCGATTCACTATAAAAACTAATAATTATTAGTAATTAACAAGCTCAAGTGCAAGTTCATGCTGATATGGTGTTGTAAGCCCTTAGTTATTACTCACACATGATAAAACAAAAATCAACACAAACAAAATATAAAGATAACAAAGAAATAGATATAGAGAAGTGATAGAAGAAAATCCCCTTTTCAATTACAACAATAGAACTCTTTACAACGAGCATGAACAATGATTTTCGTCTTCTCTCTTTCAAGTTCTTCCTGAAAATTTACAAAATACAACAGTCAATGATATAAAAAACCCACAAGGATACTCTTTTCTCACAAAAATCACAAAGGATGTACTGCTATGAAAGTGAATTGGTATGTTGATTCGTATCTTGTTTGAAGTGGTGTGTTGCCTTTTATACCTAAGTCACTTCCCGAAAAGTTATAAATGAATATATTTGACTTCACATGTAGTACCCATAAATTATACTATTTAAGGGAAAGTCGGGCAAATGCGTCCTCCAATCACATTGACATTTGCACCCTTAACGTTGACCTTAATAGAGCCTGGTCTTCTGAAAATGGTAAATCACGCTCGTGACATTGCCCTAATCTTGATTTTTCATAAATCATGGCATGACATTGCCTTTAGTGGCTCTAGATTCTAAAATTCCATCAATTACTAGTAATCACAGGCATGATGCTGACCTTAAAAGCTTTTGATCTCTCAACTTGGAAGTCGTAGCTGTGAAATAGGTCTTAGAAGCTTCTTGAGTTGGTTATTTCAATAGTTATAAGGCGTCAAGTAGCCTTTAGTAACTTTTGTAACTTTAACTCCTCAATTTCACTCGCAAATGGTCTCCATGTTAGTCTATCTTAACTCTGTTTTATAAGTCCTAGTGAAATTCTCCTTCAATCCCTTTAAATGTCTTATGTTAGGTTCTTTTCAAATAGGTTTTGATGGAAAAAAAGTTTAAAAAGATTTCTAATGAGTTTATCAAAGTGTGTAGATTTTTTAATGAAGAAGATGAAAAATGAATAGTATCAAGTTACCTAGAGAGATGTCCAAAGGCTTTACTGGAAGAACAGAACAAGTTTAATACAACCTAGAGGGAACTCTCGAGAGTATCAGTATACCAAACTAATGATCATGAATCAAGCATAGATTATTCACAGCTTCAAATCAGGTTTCAAGGTGTTTTCAAGGCCAGCTCTAAAATGAATACATTTGGGTAATATGTTCATATGTTCCACTAAGTAGGAACACAATCCATGGGGATTAAATCAAGGTCATCAAATTTGTTAAGCTTTTTACATAAATGAAGATTTTTGCAGATTTTAAATGAAATAGATGTTGCTGCTTATGTTAGTTTTATGAAGGCTTTAACCATCTTTTATGGTCTGATCAAGAAGACTTGAAGATATGAAGATTACAGGCAATGCTTATCAAGATAGTCAAGTTAACGTTAAAGAACTTGAAGATAAACGTGACTTGAACTTTCCTACTTTCATGGGATATCAAGAGGACTATTAAAGATTAATTTATACCTAGTTTAAAATTGATTTGGACAAGTTATTCCACTTAAATAAAGGACGGTTTTGAAGATAACATCAAGCATCAGTTTATAACATTCAAATTTTAAATACAACCAACTTCAAAATATGGAGATCAAGATACCATCTTAGATATTAGCTAAGAAGCATATCCATCAACTTGCAACAAATATTTTGAACATTAAAGACCATGAGTTTATATGTCAGAAGGTTTCCTTTCAACAAAAAATAGAAGAGAGAGAAGTGTTGTAACTCTTTCTTGCAAACTTTGAACCGATATTGTGTAATTATCTCTTTGCTACAACTTTATTGATTTGGGTTCTTTTATTTGATCAGTAGAGGAACTATAATGTGTCCCTCCTTTGATTTATATTACAAGTAGAAGCTTTATAGTCAATATAAGCTAAAGTAAAGTCAGGGAAGCTGAGTATAGTTGAATGTGAACTACTTGTCAATAAATTTTGATTGGATTAGTGGAACAAACCTATGTGAATTACAGAGTCCCCAACCTAGAGCTGAAAAAGTGGACTAACACACAAGGCGGAACCACTATATATCATTGACCTAGCTTTTCTTCCTTACTCTTTTAATTTCTTGCAAGTTTTAATTTATTTGTTTGTTCAACTTGTTCTTAGACTTTGAACAAAGGGGATATTTTTTTTTTAAAAGGATAATTTAAATTTTGTTTTAAACAACTCAATCCCTCTTCTTGATTATAAAAGTGGGACACATCTTTGATATGTTCCAATATCACTTCAAATGAATATATATATTAATTAAGACCAATTCTTGAATAAATTCTTTAAATAAGCACTAAATTGCACTTCATATCCTAAGGAAATCATGGATAATTTATGCCTATCAAACTTCCCCACACTTAAGCCTTGCTTGACCTTAAGCAATTTGAGTGCTAACATAGGGTAGTCATGGTGCTAACTTTAACAATGTTGGAAATTAAGGCTTTACATTATCAACATTCAAGTGCTTCATTCATTAAGCTAAAATTCCAAGGCTAAACATGGTAAGTCAACCTTTACCCTTACTATTTAAGTAAGATTTTAATACATAAGTGAATCACACAACCACAAGTAAACACAAAAGGAAATTTAGGTACTCTCTTCCTAAACTATTTATTTTCACTGAATTCACTTCTAATTCATATTTAAACCCCTTAATGAAAGCATGTACATCAACTTACCCCTGGTTTTCTCTCCTTTATTATCTATGTTTTCTTTTATTTCTTTCTTTTCTTTTCCTTGAGTTCAGATTTTTTAGAATCTTATAACCCATGTAATGAGCTTTCAACCGATAATCCCAAGCTCGTCACTCAAGTTAACAGATGATGTTCCCTTGAAAGGGCATCCCTCGGGCATACTCATTTAAGTTATAAGACTCGTTGAATACTTTGATTTGAGCGCTTTATTGCTAAAGTGATATCGTTAGTCAATCAATCCTAGGCTAGAAGACTTTAGGTGACCAGGTTTTAAAGGGACCTCTTCTAACCTCAATCACTTCAACATATGCTTCTTCTTCTTCTCCCCCTTTTTTTTAATATCAAACAAACAAATGTTAGAGAGATCATCAAGTGACCTGTATCATTTGAACTTTACACTGAGGTTAATCGATTTTGAAGCTTTTCTTTTTTTAATATCAATAATTAGCACTAGTGAGATAAGAGTATAAAGTTGAACCCTTTATACCTATGGTTATATGTCACTTAACTCAAGAATCCTAAGTTAAACAGTGAGTAAAATTGCCACACTATGATTTCACCATGTGACCATAGCCTTAGAAATTATATACAGTCACGAACATCTTAAATGTAAATGCATTCATATTCCATCACTTGTAAAAAATTTAGTTAAAGCTAAATCTAATTAACACCATACTAAAATACCTTGCTTCATTAAAAGAAAATTTGACAAGCATTCATTATCACTTCATCTCAGATAACTTTAGCTAGCATGCAAGTATGCTCCCTTTCCCACACTTATTAGAGACATTGTCCCTAATGTCTCAAGCAACTATATAACATAAATGGGAAAGAATAAGAAAGAAATAATCAATAAAAGATGAAAAAGTGAATAAAACTCCCCTGACTTTCAAAGTTTGAGTCTAAACCATGTCGCCATTCCTTAACTAAGATATACCAAACCAGAAAACAAAATAAACCATGACAAACCAAATATTAAAAGTGAGTCTCAATAGATAATACATATAACCCATGCTCATAACTGAGTCCTAAAAACATGTACAAAAATAAAAATAAGACAAGTGAATCAAGCCAACAGCAATCTTCCTTAATCTAAGCTGCTGTCCTCTTCATCTTCATCTTCATCATCATCCTCATCCTAGCGCTCTTCATCATCCTCTTCATCATCCATCTCTTCATCATTATATTGCTCCTCTTTAGTGGTGTAATATGGCTCTCCTACCTTGAGTGCTTCCAAATTAAGTTTCTTTAATGGAGTTGATGACCAAGCTAATTGTTGTCGTGTACCCAATTGAGGTTGTGGAACCTAGAACTTGCTATAGTGGTGCCAAAATCTTCCCTAGTAGGGCTACCAAGCAAGAAGAAATTGGTAACACTATTTTCTCAATTATTTTTTTAAGTAGCTCAAGTATGATATTTTGTTTCTTCCTGATGTCAACTATGTTTGCTTCTAACCATGCCAAGTTCCCAACTAAGAAGCTTAATTGAACTGGAGGTAACGGCTCTACTCATGGTGCTTTAGCATAAAAGAAAGGGTCTTCCACTCTTGGTGTCCCTCCACTGACTAAATGGATCACGTGTGATGCCCTTCGATTGTACCATACCATCTTTAGGTCTAAAGGATGCATCTGTACAACAAAGCTTTAGATTCTTCAGAATTCGAGTTATCATTTGCTTACATAGACTCCATTCATCTTGCTGCCAGCTTAACGCTTTAAGGAAAACGCTAGAAGCACCCCTACATTAAGCTAATGCTGGAGAATAACACTGTCTATCTTTGAGTTGAGTGTTCTAGCAAGGATATAATGGAACACCTTATGGCTCATCTATGTCATGGTGGAGGCCTTGGACTTGCTTGGTCTAAAGTTTCTCTCCCTTGCAATCAAACTCCATAACTTATCTCTTGAAAACCCAAAAGGTGGAAGGGTGGCTAAGTCATCAAAACCGAGGTCCTCCATCTCCTATCTTGTATATAGACCCATGGCTTTTATAAACTTTCACATAGGGATGTGATGGTTGATCACGCTTTTTCTATATATCCTTTTTAAAACTCTTTTTAATCTCCTTTTAAATTCCTTTAAACAAGCAGATATTAACCAGCCAGTATACTAGGTGCATGTGTAGTAATAAAATTTCGGTGAATACCGAATTGTATCCATAAGGATGGAGGATTAGCTCTCAATTGTATTAGTTCTAATTGTAGCTAGACAGATCAAAAAGAATTTTTTGATAAAACTAATCTACAAAGATATGGGGATTTCCAACACTTGTAATTGATTTAGGTTAAGAGCCAACAGATCTGAAAATCAATCAAATGTATGATATAACCAGAAATACACTTGCAAATCCAAATTATTAATGGGTTTAGTGTTTTCAATCAATTCAACACTAGATAGCAACTCCTTTTTTCCAAAAAAAAGCAATTATCCTAAATTAACCAATCAATATTCCCTATTCCTAGGAAAGTGATCAATTGACTAATTTATATAAATTCTTAAACCCTAGTTGAATTCAAATCCATATGTCTAGGTGATCTGTAATCTAAATTAGCTAATTACAAAACTGATTAGAAAAGAATTTTCCAATTGCAATGCTAATCTATCATGAATTCCAGAATCAATCCAAAATACATAATCTATGAAATAACATCAACAACATGAACACATACAAGGAATCATTCAATAACAAATAAAAATCAATCAAATAATTCAGATCAGCAACTCAGTACCAAATTAAGCACAAAAGACACAAGCTTTCAACGTCATCCATAAAATGAATATAGTAAAAGAACGAAATCACCTTATGAAAATCCTTTTCTTGAACTCAATTTCAAATGATGTTTTCCACTTGATCTTAGTGTGGAATTCGTAATCAAATTAACAAGAAAAGTTTTCTACTGTATAAACCTTTTAGATATGAGAGTAATGGAAAAATATGTCTTTTTCGTGCCTAGGGTTTCTTCTCCACAAATGATCCAACAAGACAAGTTTATATATGAAAAGTTGTAGGGAGATAGGCCTGCTCTTTATGCTAGTAGCCTACATTGTAAATCAACCTGTGTTGCTTTGAAAAATGAATATTGAAAGCAATGATGGATGTATGCCGACATCAAGACTGGCGGCATGGGATTCCCAGTACTTTGCCTTCGTTTACAAAATTATTTCCTAGACAAGTTCACAGGTGGGCTTCAAGCAAACACTGTCGGCCTATCTGTCTACACCGGCTTAAGCTGGTGGCATTGGGTCTCCATTTGCTAAAATTCATTCTATTATAAAAATGTATAGAATAACTAACGCCGCTTAAAGGCCAGTCGGTGTACATTGTAAATTGTGAAGGTTGATATTGTATTTGTATGAAAGTCAGTGGCTTTCTCTTTCCAATAGCCGACGTTGAATTTCTGATGAAGAAGGCCAGTTGAAATTTGATTCTAGGCCGGCTGTGTTGATTTGTTTAGAGCCAATGTTGCTTGTTTTCTTCATGTAGGCTAGCAGCTTTGAGCTCCATTTTGCTGGCCTACTTTGTTTTTGTCTCCAAATTTGCTCAAAACTTCTCTCATTTGCTATCATTTGTATTATAATTCCATAAAGACCTGAAATATCGAATTAAGCACACTTAAGTACCATTTTCTTAGGATTTCTATAAAATCTATAATAGTTAAGCATGATTTGATCAATGAAAAGTGAGTCCAATATGACTTTATCAACTACACCACATTGAACTTTTGCTTATCCTTAAGCAAAATAAATAGAAGCACAATTAGAAATTTGTCATAGATAGTACAAAACTTTTAACTTTCACAATTGAAGTATCTTTTATTGGTCATGACTTGCATTGCTAGTTCCTACTGCTCTAATCATACTAAATTCATGTAACTAGATTACTACAATCAAAATTTAATAGTTAATCTAGACAAAACAAACCTCAATCCCAGTGTTTAGTAAAAGAATCTTTTGTCTAAAAGTAAATACACAATCCAGTAAGGGAAAACAACCATTTAAACTTCACTGGACTACTAGATTTTATACTACATTTATGCTTAAACCCTATATTCAAAAGTCAACCTGAAACCTGAAAGTCAACTAAGTCTGTAACAAGCCCTAGTGAGTCGAGATCCGGCAATCCCGCGCTCTAAACTCTAAAATAATAAAAACAGGATAATTATATATTCTAGTTTGTAATAACGTAATACAACCTAAAAAAGATTAGATTCATTAAAATTTAATTCGTTTTGGATCTGAACGGGATCGGTTTTCAAAATCAGGGTTCGAACACACAAAACGATGAAAATATTCCGATAACATCTTTAGACTCACCATAATATAAGGATTCATAAAATATCAGTTTTAGAATTTTTTATATCTAAAAATATCAGATATAGCCTATTTACACATATTTTCTTTACTACCGATATTAAATTATCATGCCTACTATTAAAGTTACTATTCTATACTATTCATTTACTATTTCACTGTCTCTACTTTTTATAACTATCTATTCTTACAACCTATGCACCTATTTCTTACAATTTTCATTTCTAATATTATTTTATATCTTTCATATATTACACATTACTTACTTTTCATTAATAAAAATACAAAAAAAATCAATTTCTCTCTCTTTCCTTCATGCGACCGGCACCCTTCCCTTCTTCCTTCATCCAATTTCTTTTCTTTTTCATTTAATTTTAATCACACAAATTTCCACTCAAAAACTTTATAAATACCCCATTCCTCCTTTCATTCTTTACATACTTTCCTCAAACCATAACAAAACTCTTGATAATTTGTTTCTCAACTGTCTCTTCCTCTCCTCTTGATCGTAAGCCTCCATCCCCCATTTCCAAACATTTTCCATAAATTTTTCTTTCATCCATTCATCACCAATCATCTTTCATCATCAAAAACTTTAGGTAAATTCCTAAAACCATCTTCTTTTCATGTTAACATAACATGATCATTTTGTTATTTTGATTTCTAAAACCCCATGAGCTTGTTGCTAGGGAAGAAATCATGCAAATAACAAGTTGTTCATGTCTTGTTCAACACCATGTCAATTTATGATTATTGTTGCTACATTGTCATGCTTTATTATTGCTCATAATCTAACTTCTAGATGTTATTAAGTATAGTTATGTATATATATATACTTAAAGCCTAAAAGCTCACTAACATAACCTTTTATTTATGCTTTTACGTTCCTTGCAATTTATTTATTTATTTCTTTTATAAAAATAAGGCTAAAAATCCCTATAAAATAATTTTCTTACTTAGGAAAAATTCCCATTTAAAATTTTGGATTATGCTTCAACAACATTCTTTTCAAAAGTTTGATTAAGACCATTAAATTTTTAGAGTTATTATTTTTCAAAACTTCTTCAATATTTAATTGAGCAGTTCCATTACTCTCTCTATTCATGATATTAAAATAAAATTTCTGTTAAACCTTAATGTTGATAATTCTTTGTTATGAAAACTTTTCTTAAAAACTTATTTATAAGATTTATACTAACCCCTTAATAAACATTAAGAGCAAGACAAGTATTTTTAGTCAAGTTAAAAATCAACTCATTAGTTAAGAAATCACTTAGAAAATAATTTTGTTAAACAAATTAAAGTATCAAGTTTTCAAGAATGAAAAGGCTTAATTTTATAAAGTCTAAGAAAGAAGGAAAAATAATAGTTATGATAGAAAAAGCACTCTGAAATTAATCTCCTTGTATTTATTTTGAAGAATTGGTTAATGAACTTAAGTATATATTTTGATGGGGCTATGCCCCCTTTATTATTTGTTAGACTCTTTGCTCTATGAACTAAGTTGTAATGTTATGATTTCCATTCTTAATCGCTAATATGCATATCACCTTAAGCTACTTATTTCAAAGTATGGTTCTCTGTGATTGTGAAAGTATGCCTTACACCCAATATCAAAGCTTTCGCATGACTAAGGTGGTCATATTTGAGCTTTACTATTGTGTGTGGCAGGCTGTCACATTTATGGTACCCTTTAGGGTATGACAGTTTAAGTCGGTATCAGAGCATGGTTAAGAATTTAAGATCATAATAATAGAAATAAACTTAAGAAGAAATAAGTAAAATGGAAATAGAAAGACTTAGATAGACTTTGCATTGGTAGAATAAGTTTGCCGACTTTCTTCTTTTGTGAATAGAGGACTCTAGATGAGGCCTGACTTGAAGCCAAGAAATTTCAAAAAGACCACCACGAGACTTTTGCCAATTATCACATAAGACTAAGAGTGTTGTGTGAAGAATTCACCCTAGCTGGGAGGCCTAAGTCTTTAAAGGAGATGTTTGTGTTATGGAAGAAAGGATTGAAGAATAGCAATGGGAAAGAGTAGTAGAGAAGGTCAAGTATCGCTTGTTAAGAAAGAAGAACTGGTCAGAGTGGAGGTTATCTATGCTGTTGAAAGTATTTCCAGGTATGCAAAGCTATGCTAAAAGAAGCTACTTTTTTACTTCGTAGGGAAGGTGACCCTACTTTCCCAAAATTTCAAACCTAGAGAGCAATTGGACCATTGTTCATTTATGCTCATGATAAGCTCAAGGACCATAGTGAATGGATGAAGGCTGATTATGAAAGACTCTTCTACTGGCATGACGTGTACTAGAACATCCTCAAGGCACCTGGAGAAGGACCAATGCAACCCCCAATCCTAACTAGACTTCAACTCACAAATAATGAAATGATGGTAGATGTTGGAATGGAAGGAGTAGAAGAAGAAGAACCTGAAGAAGAAGAAGAAGAAGAGGAAGACCTAGAGGAGGATCCGAAGGAAGAACCTATTAGACTTGAACCTACCGTACTTTGAGAGGACCAATTGTGGATGAAAGAGGAGAATAACCCCCATGGAAATATCAGAGACAATTCCGAGTAAGAGCCTCATGTGTACCAACTGACGAGAAGTCATTTTAGCTACCCCAACAATGGATGTTGATGCACGATCCTCGAATCCCCAAGTTATGATGATTGATTCAAATGATGAAACTTTGGATCCTAAGTTGTAGAGAAATGTTTATGAATAGAGCGAGTATTCTACAGGTCGTCGAAGTGTATCATGAGAATCCATACCCCAACGTATTACTGGGGAAGTATCCCATCTTGATTGTCTGTTGTTCTCCCCAAATGATGGAATTCTTGGAGAAAAGGCTATTGCAAGATTGCTGGAATGAGCTAAGGAACTTTCTAGGAAAAGAAAGATGATCGTGACAAAATATCTTAAGCAATTCCTGAATAAAAGACAGAAAGGATCATCGAGTAGAACTTCGAGTGATGCACCATCCTCGTGATACAGAAATGAAAGAAAGGTGAAAGCTAATGGAGGAAAGAAAATAGGAAGCTAGTAAGAAGGATGAGCATATCCCACCAAAGTCCAAATAGAAATTTTGTAAAAGACCTAAACTAATAGGTCAGGTAGCTTAAGTTTTTATTTGCGGATGAGTGTTGTTGTGTGTTTTCTATGTAATGTTGTTTTAGGTATTTTGCTATCTTTTCATTTTGGTTTGTAAGGGTCTTGCACCCATTGTTGACTTTCTATTTGAATGAAATTATTATGATTATGTGAATTTCGTTTTATAATTTTTCAATTTTCCTTGTTTGTTTCATGATTTTGTATTTCAAGATTTATGTTGTTCATATGAGATAAATTTTTGTGATTTTCGTTAAGCTTGCTTAAAAATTTAAATGAATTATTCAAAGATCATCAAGCTTACATAATTAAAATCTAAACAGTCGGGGGAGAAGAAGACATCGTTGGGAACAACCTCTCGAGTCAAGAAAAGGAGATAATCAACAGCGCCGTCACAACAAAATCCACTAGCCACGGATCAACAAGGAAACTTGCAGGCCATTCTCGAACAGTTGGCCCAAATATTAAACGATCTTTTGCAACAACAAAATATTTAAGCTTCGGCATCGACTCCACCTCAACCCGCCCCACAAGCTTCTATAGAAGTTCCAGCACCAGGCGACGTGTAATCTCAACGTGCCTTTACCACCGCCACAGCCCTTAAGACCATACACGAGCTCTTCGCTAAAATTCATTAAGAGTAATCGATGTAAACCCCTAGATTTTATGCTAATTTTATAGATAAAACCCTTGGATTGGAAGTCAAATTGTATCCTAAAGTCAACTAGATTAACAATAAACCCTAATTCTTGCGTGAAATCCTAAAACAATAAAAATAAGATAATCTTAGATTATAGTGCGGAATAGTATCACATAATTTAAAAAGATCATTTCGACAAAAATTGCTCGTTTCGAACCCGAACGAGATCAATTTTTGAAAATAGTGCCCTGACATGTGAAATAGTGAAAACAATCTGATAACATATTTAGACTCGTAATAATATAAGGATCCATAAAATATCAATTTCGTAAATTTTTTGTTATATCAAATATAGCATATTTACGTGTATTTTTTTTGCTACTAGTATTTTAATGGTCTAGTCTACTATTCATTGTACTACTTCTACTATTAATTACTATTTATCTATCTCTACTTTTTCTTACAACCTACTTTTTATGACCTACAAACTTATTCTGATATTTTTACATTTCCAATATAACTTTTTACATAACTTCTCTTATGCTTTATTACTTTTCTTTATCAAAATTAATTTTTTCACTCACTCTCTCTCCCCTTCTTCCTTAAGGCCGACGCTACTTCTCCCTTCCTCTCTCCAATTTCATTTCTTTTTCAATTTATTTTATTACATCTAAAATCCCACCATAATTCTTTATAAATACCACCTCTCTCTCTACTTCTTTCACATATCTCAATTTTGCATACCAAAACTCTACCAAATTTTTCTTTCCAATAGATTCCCTTCAAACACTCTCTACCATCCACTTCTCTTTATAAAAAATAAACACATCCATTTGTTTCTTTCATCTCCAAATCCTTCATCAACCTTAGGTGAAAATCATAAACCCTCTCTTTTCTTCATGTTAACATAACATGAACTTATAGTGTGTTTTGATTTCTAACAATCCCATAAGCATTATGTTAGGGAGGAAATCATGAAAACAACAATTTTTCATATCTTGTTCAATACTATATTTAATTCTTGTTATGTTGTTATTTTATTCATGCTGGCTACTAGTCTAACTTTCTATATGTATTATGTAAAGTATATTTATATATATATATATATATATTCTTAGGGCCTAATGCTCACTAATCTAACTTTTATTTATGCTTTTATGTTCTTGCAATACATTTATTTCTTTCATGCGAATAAATTAAGATAGTCATTCTAGTCTTAGACTTGCCCTTATCAAGTCAAAACGATTTTCTTTCTTTTTAGGACTTGTCTATAATCTAAGTCCGGAGAGCCTTGACATAAATCTAAGACTCCCATGTTTTTCTTGTTTTCCTGCTTTCTTGTTGGAACTAGTCTATTCTAAGTTTCAAGAAGCCTTGATGTAAGCTAAGACTTCCCAATACTTGATTTTTACATGTAATGCTTATTTAGTTTTCTATGTCCTTTATCCTCTATGTGAATTATTTTATCATATTATATAGCTACAAGTTCATTTTATCCATGGTCAAAATGTTGTTGTCTTGATAAAATTTTCAAAGAAATAAAAGGAGTTACTTTGTTTCTTTTATTAACACTAAACCCTCAAGAAGCACGATTTTAATACTTAGAAGAAGTTTTCACTAAAACGTAGGATTATGGTACAACTACACTCTTTTCAAAATAATAAAATAAGTTTATTATCAATTTTCAATGTTGATAATTCCTTACTATACAATGTTTTCTTAAAAACTTATTTATAAGGTATACATCAACATCTTCAAAAATGCTAAGAATAATGTAAGTTTGTCTACGTTAAGATTAAATCCAAATCACTAATTCAACAATCAAAATTTCCATTAAAACATAAGATCATGATTCAACAACATCCCTTTCAAAAACTTAAATGAATTCATCATAATTTTTTAAGTGTTGCAAGGTTTCTTCAAGACTTAATTATGTGGCTCCATTACTCTCTTTTCAAAATACTAAAATAAATTTATTATTAAGTCTTAATGTCGATAATCCTTTGTTATACAATATTCTCTTAGAAACACATTTATAAGGCTTATGCGAATACCTTGAAAAACATCGAATAAAGCAAGTCTTTCCAGTCAAGTTTAGATTCAAACCCCTAATTAAACAACCACTTGGGAAAATCTAAAATTTGTAGACAACTTAAACAATCAAGTTTTTAAGAAATAAATCTATCTTTATGAAGTTAAAAAATATAAAAACGATGGTTTTAAATGAATAGGCATCCATTAACAACAAACTCAAAATCTTAATCTTCTTCCAACAACTTAAAGAAAGATTTTTGTGAACTTCATTTTCTAACTTATAAAATAAATTGTTTTATGAAAATAATTGTTGAGGCAATATCACTAGAATCATGCATATAATATGAGTATATATCTATATTAAAGGATTTTTCAAGTATATAAATATCTATGTGTTATAGACTTTTGGATGAAGCAAAATTTGGAAAAATTACAATTTAAAGGCTAAGATTTTTGTGTCTATTCTATACCGATCTGTTTCGAAACCCATATAGCTTTTAATATAAAAAATAACCTTAGAAATAGATAGATCTTTTTGAGTAGGTAGAAAATGATATATAATATGTCAAATTCTGAGTTAAAATGAGCAAGTTATGACCATTATAAGCTATAATTTCTATTTACCTGAATTTTGACGAAATTAATGAAATAAAATTAGAAATTTAAGTAGAACTTCTAGGAAATACTCATTTGTTATTTCTTTTGTTTAGGTGATGGAGCTTTGTAGGATCCATATTCGGAGCACTATTATGAGTAAAGGATTTTTAGCAAAAATGGTCGAGTGAATTTATCTCCTATTTTTACGTGCTTGTTTATGTTTATAGCTAGAAGCACTAGAAGTAGAAAAAGATATAAATAGAATATGCATGATAATATTGGTTAAAAATAGACTAAGCATGTTGAGACATGAATTTTTGTTAATTAAATTCATGTTTTATTATCATCACGAAGTATCTGCAAATTTTATGATCACCTTTAAATTACCTTAATCACATAATCAAGAATTATATTAATTAGTTCTTGCATATCACAAAGTGAGTCACATTGCATTAGCTACTATGCTTCGGTGGGATAAGATTATAGTAGTAGGAATTGTAGGGACCTATAAGACTGCAAGGATGAGGGAAGGGGGTTAGAAAGAACTACATGATCATATTATAAAGCAAGGTTTTAAAGAACCTAAAACACCTCCCGAATTAAGGCCATAAATCCATTCAAACATATGATTTCTGGCTTATTAATAACTTGTTTGATTTTCTTGATACGATTACGCTAATTCGGGAATATTCTCACTAAGTTAGTTAAGTTTATATCTTAATAGATTTTTGTTAATACAAGACCAATTTCTCTTATACCTGAAGTCTCCATATATCCGGGTGAGATTATGCTTTTGGGAATCTTTTGAAGGAAATCCTTTTGGAAGGTCTTAGAATAGATTTCCTTTAAAATCTTTTTGATAGTGCAAGATTAAGACTATATTTTTTATCATTGGAGATTTATCGAGGGGATGCCCTTAAGATGATGTAAAGACCATATTTTTATAATTTTGAAATTAAATGTTTATCTACATTCTTATATATTATATTTACTTTCTCAAACTACACATCTTACCGGTGTCTCTTATTGTTTTAATAGATGCCTTACATATGGTGTTGAAGCTTCCGCATGACTTCGAAAAGTCATTATTAAGCTTTAATACTGTATGTGGGGACTACCACATCTAAAATACCCTTTAGGCATGACAGTTTAAGTGGTATTAGAGCATCAAGGTTAGGGAAGAAAACCATAAGTTTAGAATTGGAAGTCTTAGAGACATGATAAGCTTAGGACTAAATCATAAGAGTGTTAAGAAGATTCCTATGGATCTATGAGTAGCTAGATGGAGGACTAGTTGAGGAAAAAGATAGATAATTTTCATCGTAAGATAGAGGAATCTCTAATAAAGTGTAGGAAAAGCCTAGGAATCTTATGAAACCGCCCTGTCCGACAAGCCAAGAACAATTTAGGAAGTCTTAGAATCATAAGAAGTGGGATTGTATGGTTTTAAGCGGGGAGATCACATGTTTTTACAACCTCACCAAAAATACCGATATAGAACTAGTTTATGTCCTTGAATGGAGAGGTGAACTCCCAAAAGTCTCAAGAAAATATCACCTTCATAAGTTGTAAATAAGGAGAAACCAAAATTACCCGTTTTTCTAGAAAAAGAGACCGATAAGGAAAAAGATATATACATAAAAGACCATATGATCAAATTTAATGATGAATAGATCTGTCAAAGGTGCCAAAGGATGAAGGCTCCCACCTCTACCACCAAAAGACGAAGTAGAAGCTACAAGAGGAGAAGATGTAATCAAGTGCAAGTTCATAAGCACAAGAAGAGAATGCCAAGTCAAGAAGGAAGCATCACATTTACCCAAAGCGTAGCAATATAGTTACTAAATCAAGAATAATTAAAGAAGTAATTAAGTGTCTAAACGATAACAAGTGAACTAATGATTATCTTATAATGTGATTTCCTTGTATCGTCTTTATGACATTTATGTTATGTCTTTTTCCATGAATAAACTTCCTAATTTTTTATAAAGATTTTCTATTTTTTAATTCTTATGAAGTTATATTTTGAAATTCTTGATTGTCTACTAACTTTTGTTAAATTTCTATTGCGTGATTTTATTTCCATGAGCTTTATATTTTGATCTTGATTGCTAATCTTTTATATTTAAGATTTCCATAGATTATCACGCCAAATCTTAATAAATTGGAGGAGAGAATGAACTTATTAAAATCTAAATAGCCAATCTCGAAGAGGAGGAAATCGCGAGGAGCGTGCTTCAAACCAACCAATCTAGGAAGGAAATCAACCTGAAGTTCCTCCTCTAAATTAGCAAGTTGTGCCACCATCGAATCAACAAGTTGACTTCCAAGCTACTATTGGATGGATAGCACAAATGTTAAATACTCTTGTGCAACAATAGAATCTACACGCACCTGATCCAACCCCGCCCTGTAAACCCCTGAGGTTTACGGTACTCTTAGAAAATAATCCTAGAGTTAAATAATGAAATCAAAACCTTGAAACCGACCCAAGTTAAAACTAAACTCTAGAAACTTTAAATAAGATCAAATATGAATTTTATAACCTTAAGAGAAAGAGAACCTTAAAAAAAAAATAGAAATTTCATAATCGTTCGACTCAAAATCAGTACGCTAAACGATTCACCTGACCTCTAACACGAAAACCGGGACAATATATCCAAGAAAATATTCGATGACAAAATTTTAAAACCTTAAACCCTTCAGTGAATTTTAGAATAAATAATTTTAAATTACTACCAAAAATCAAACCAAGTCAATACATAATCCTAGACTCGACTAAACAATCCCAAGAACTGCAAAATATTGAATGAATCATAAAAATAAAGTAAAACTTAAATTTTTGAACCAAAAATATGTTATAAACATAAAACCCTAGATTTTATATTCGGAAGTCAAACCATAACTCTAAAGTCAATCTAGGGCAATAACAAATCTTAGTGAGACTAGATCCGGCAATCCCACCTGCAAAGCCTTAAAATAGTAAAAATGAGATAACCTCATATTCTAGTTCAAAATAATGTGATACAACCTAAAAAGATTAGATTCGTAAAAATTCACTCGTTTTGAACCCGAACGTGATCGGATTTCGTAATCAAGGTCTCGGCATGCAAAACGGTAAAAATATTCTGACAATACATTTAGACTCAAAATGAGATAAGTAATAATAAAATATTATTTTTAGAATTTTACGACTTCTAAAAATATTAGATATAGCCCTTTTATGCATATTTTATTACTACAGATATTTTATTTGTCTAGTCTACTATTTATTGTACTATTTCTACCATTCAATACTATTCATTTATCTCTACTTTTTCTTACACATACCTCTTACATCTCTTACAATTATCTTTTCCCATAAAATTTTTATTACACTTTTTACTTGAATTTTCTTATATTTTTCTACAAAAATTATTTTTTTTTCTTCTCTCTCTCCCCTTTGAAAAGAAATGGCAGTAGCTGCCCCCTCCCTTTTCTTTTTTCTTTTTAATTTATTTTTCACACAAAAATCACTAATTTTACATATATAAATACTTACTATCTTTATACCTTCTTACACTTTACAACTTTCATCAAATTTCTCTCATTTATTCTTTCTTTTTCCTCTTCTTATGGCATCATTTTCCCTCCTCCTCTTGCTGCCTCCTCTCTTATTCCATCACAAACACACTTCTTTGATTTTCTTTTTAAGGCAAACACTTCTCCCATACATCTATAGTTAGTGTAGGTGTTGTTTTATGCATTATCTATGGGTAAAATCTCCCCATGATGTATAAAAGCTAGGGATGATAATACCAAAAAAATGAAACCCACATCTCATCTATAGTATGATCATGTTGGTATTGTGTTTATCTTGTTATATTTGTGAAATCTAATCAAATCTAACTATCTATACCTGTAAATATGAATATGTGCATATCTATATTTACTTGAACATATAAGCTCACTAGACTAACATTTATTTCCTTGTACCTATTTTATCTCTTGCACATTTATTTATCACATGCAAATTATTAAGACTAGTCATTTTAGTCTTAGACTTGTCCTCATCAAGTCAAAATAAATTTCTTTTTTTTTTTGGACTAGTCCGTAATCTAAGTCTGGGGAGCCTTGATGTAAATCTAAGACTCCGATGATTTTTCTTATTTGTTTTCTTGCTTTTCTTATGGGACTTGCCCATGTCTAAGTTTGAGAAGACTTGAATAAAATCTAAGACTTTCGAACTTTTCTTCTTTTTATTTTCCTTAAGTTTTTTTATGCTTTTTCTTTTCTCTTTTGGAACTTATCCATTCTAAGTTATGGGAAGCTTTGATACAAGCTAAGACTTCCCAATACTTGACTTTACATATATGCTCATTTAATTTTTTTTATATCTCTTATTATCTATGAGTTTTTTTCTCATCTCATATAACTTAGTTATAAATTCATATTCATACATGATTATAATTTTGTTGTCTTAATGAAACTTTTCAAAGAAATAAAAGGAGTTCTTTTCTTCTATAAAATAAAACTAAACTTTCTATGAAAATAATTTTTGACAATTAGGAAAAAAATTTCCATTAAAACATATAATCATGATTCAACAACCTCCTTTTCAAAAATTTAAATAGGTTCATCATAAATTTTTTAGTGTTGTTTTTATGCAAAGTTTCTTCAAGACTTAATTATGTGGTTCAATTACTCTCTTTTCAAATACTAAAATAAATTGATTATTAAGTCTTAATGTTGATAATTCTTCGTCATGCAAATTTTTCTTAAAAACTTATTTATAAGATTTTTACCAACACTTTGAGAAGCACTAAGAACCAAACAATTTTTCTAAGTTAAGTTTAAAATCAAACCACAAGTTAAAAAATCACTTAGAAAATAAAATCAGTATATAACTTAAGGAGCTGAGTTTTAAGAAGTAAGTTTATCTTTTTTTATGAAATTAAGGAAACTAAAAATTTCCCAACAACCCCCTAAAGGTTCATGTGTTGAAAAATTATGAAATTAGAAAAAATTTATTATGAGAATAAAATTTTTGAGCAAGCCATTCATTTAATTTTTCTCATATGCTAAAACTTAGGATATTTTAAAGATGATAAAATTTAGAATGATTTTTCCTCACAACTACATAAAGTTTCATGTTTTGGAAAATAGTTTGTTATAAGAAAGTTAATATAAAAATGATATACTTATGGACTCAAAATAATATAAAATCATGATTTTCAATAATTAAGATCCATATTCATAAAATCTAAGAGTTAAAATTTTGCTTAAGAGCCAAACTTTAGGAAAATTTCTATAAGAAAATATACTTAGAGTTTCATACCACCAATGATTAAAACCATGTCTTGTAAAATAAATTATTAAATAGAATTCTTTTCAAATATGAAACCTTTGAGATTTCAAAATATATATTAAATCATGATTTTTTTCGTTGTTTGAGTCACATGTTTATAAATTATCAAATTTAAGCACAAGTCAAAGAATGACCTTTTACAAAACTCTATCTTTCGCACAGATTGTTTACAAATTTTATTTTTTAAGACAATACCACTAGAATCATGCATATAATATGAGTCTTATATATATTAAAAGGATTTTTTAACCATATATATATATATATATATTTATGTGTTTGCTATGAAATTTTTGGATCAAATAGAATTTAGAAAAATTTACAAAATGAGGTTGTAATTTTCGTGTCAGAACTGTGCCAATCCATTTTCAAACCCAAATGACTTCAAATGTTAAAAATAACCTTAGAAATACATAGATCTTTTCGAGTAGGTACAAAACGACATCTTATATGCGAAATTCCAAATTAAAATGAGCAAATTATAACCATTTTAAGTTGGGATTTCACATAAGCCGAATTTTGACGAAATAACAAGATAGAATTAGAAAGTTTAAATAGAACTTATATGAAATACTCATTTTAGGTATTTCTTTTGTTTAGCTGATGAATAATATGAGACTCTCCTTCTTGAGGATTACTATGTCTAAAAGGATTGCAATATGAACGAGTGAGTTTTCCCTCATAATTTTATTACCTTACTTGTGCTTATAGATAGTTACATTAGATTTATAAGTACAAGATAAAATGAACACGTATGGGGTTATGGGTACTTATGTATGTGCTTCTATTAATGTGTGATGAAGGATGCTAAGCATATCGAAACCAACAATTGATTGTTTGAGTGTAACATCAATATTACATATTGCATATGTGTGTATGATATTTGTTTGATCACCATTAAGCATACTTTAATTTAATTCGGCTTTAATATGATTAAATAGCACGCATTGCATTTCATTGAGTCACATGTTGAAAGTTGCTACCCCTACGAGACGAATTGGGAGAGTCCGAGGCCAAGAAGGCCCGTGGCGATGCTCATTTTTAGGAAACTAAGGCGTAATGGGGATATATTCCAAGGATAAGCTGCGTCGATCGCTCGCTGAGAGTAGGGTGCGCCCGAGGACTGGCAATGAAGATCGTAAAGATCTTCAAATACCATTCCCTAACATTCGATACAGAGGGCGTAAATTCATTTTGTGTGTGGTTTCCAGATACCCATACATAATTGTTTGTATCATGTGATTATTGCATAACAAACGTAGCATATGCGTGAAAATTAATAAACTTGTTTAAACTTACAGTGAAAATCAAATGGAATATCTCACTAAGCTTGTTATAAGTTTACACCCCTACAGATTTTATTGAAACAAGTGTGCTTGAGACTCTATTCGAGGACGGGATATTAAGAAAATCAATGGTGGATTATTAAGCTTTTATGGAGGAAGTAGAAGCATAAAAGTAATTTTTCTTGTTTGAGATTTCTTTATGAGCAATGTATGTTATGTTGATCTTTCGGAAGATTACTAGGAAATGTATTTATGTAGTCTTGAAGACATTAGCGGGGGTATACCCCTAAAAAGTGTAATTGACTATATTTATGTTTCATGTTAATTATTTTTCTAGCCTTGTTACTTAATTGCTATATATGTAAATTGCACTATTTCAATACATTTCTTCTAATGTCTTGTGCGCCTTGTCCATAATACGAAAGCCTTTGTGTGACAAAGGAAGTCATTTCTAGGTTTTAATATTATGCACGACAGATTGTCATGTTTAAGATATCCCTCGGTACATGACATGCCTTAAAACGTACATCAAGCATCCATAGAAGTACCTACACCACAAGATGATCAATCACATATTGCGCCTCTGCCGCCACAAGGCCTTACAAAAGTGTTTTACTTTAATTCATCAAGAGCAATAGATGCTTTAATGGAGCCTTTGGCAAGTCTGACAAAGTAGAAGATTGGCTCGCACAAATAGAAAGATCTTTCGATCCATATAAAGTACCACATCACCTGAAGATAAATTATGGTACTTATATGCTTCGCCTAAACACCTGTATATGATCAGAATCCAAGAGTAGAGAGTTGATACCTCCGATCACCTAGGAGATGTTCTAATAAAGTCATAATATACTCACTTTTCATTGATCAAATTATGTTTAATCATTATTGATTCTGTAGAAATCATGAGGATATGGTACTTAAAAGTGTTTATTAATATATTTTAGGTCATGAAGGACTTATAATACACATACAAGCATTTTGAGAGAAGATTTGAGCAAATTTAGATAAGAAAAGAAAGTCGACCGGCCAATTAAGAATGTACGCCGTCAGCTTCCATCGATCATCAATGGCCTTCATCAAATATAAAGCAACACCACCAGCTTTTAAGGAAAAATTTCATCGGCCTTCATCAAATGAATATACATTGGCATCTGGTGGACTTACACTGCTGGCTTTGAGGCGGTGTTAGATGTCCATAGAATCGAAAACATTAAAGCTAACTATAACATCACCAGCATTTGTAGCAGAATCCAATAGCATTAATTTTTTGATATGTACACTGGCAATTTTGAATTCAACACTACCGGCTTTTAGCCGTTGTAAACACACTGCTACTCTCTGAAAATTAAAGTTATAACAAAGGCCGGTAGTTATGAATTCAAGGCCGCTGGCATACAATGAAAAGTTGCCAGTGTATCTCCATGCATTACTCTTCTTATATCTATATCTTATGTTAATATTTGGGAGAGAAAAAAAAACAAGGAAAAAATTACTAACACTAGGCAAGAGAGATCTATCAAAACATGAATACATTGATTTCAATTTTAGGGCACTAAAACCCTATTGTTCTAGCAACATTTGAAGGTGATTTTAGGGTTTTGTATGCGATCAAGTAATGCCCAATTCATTGAGTTGATGGATTTGAAGACTTTGATGAATGAAAAAAAATCCTATTGAGGTGTTTTCAATCCCTATCTATCATGTCTATTGCTTGATTGTATGATTGAGATCCATGCTTAATCGATTTGTATGCATTGATGACTTGGATCATTTGACTTATTTTGATGTTGATCTTTGAGTATTTAGGAATTTAAGTATTATTGCTTATAGTCTATTTGATTTGTGATTGGCCATCACTAACTAGATAAATATGATTATAGATACTTGAGAGGCATTCAAAAAACCGTACAAGCATATCTGGGTTTTTGGAAAATATTTGTCACAGGGATATGCAAGTTTTGATAAAACTCATTAACTCATGTACTTTATGAGGTTATAATTACAATTTTAGGTCACTTGGCGATGCTTGATTTGTAATTTTAACTAGAGTAGTAATTTCGTTGTGATTGAATTGCTATTTACCTAATAATTGTAGACAAATTGCCTTGGCAGGATCATTTATGCTATAATTGGAATTTTGCTACTCCGGGAGGTGGGCGAGTTCCAATGAGTTTGGTTAAATCCCAAGTAATGGATTTTAATATCAACTTAAGGCATCGATCCAATTTAAATGAAAATATAAGTGCATCATTCTTGATTGTTTTTAACATCTCCTAAACCCTGAACACTCATTTATGTTGCTAGAGCATTCGGTTCAAATCCATTCATTAGTTTAGTTTTTAGTTAAAACATGATCTGATGGCTTAATTTAAAATCTAATATTTGATATCTTAGCATAGGGAAAAGTTTGAATACCTAGTAATTAGTCATTAGCTCCATGTGGTTCGACCTGGTCTCACTAGTAATATTTGCTACATACACACCAAGTTTACTGGCTGATTACTTTTGTGCTTATAAATAGAGTTTAAAATAAAAAAAGCGAATATAGAGCACACAGTCGTGTTCCAATAAGAATTCCTAGAAAACTACTTCCCAAGCAGCCTTCGAGTTCAGCATAGCTCAGACTTCCTTCATATTGCGCAACAAAGCAGAACGGTGAAACAATATGAGATCAAGTTCAATCGACTGCTCCAACATGCGTCCCAACTCCTACAAGCATGACAAGGAGTTGAAGAGGCAAGTCTTTTCGAATGGATTAGATGAAGAGCTGTAGGTGAAGTTGGAAGAATTGACATAAGGAATTTCCGAGAGTTGGTAGAAGGAGCTCGGATTGTTGAAGGAGCAAAAAAGAGGAAGACACGTGCATTAGAGAAGAAAGTCCACATCTTTGGAAGGAGATTTCTTGAAGGGTCAAGTTATAGCTACCAATCAAAGAGGTTCAAGTGGAACGACAGTTTTAAAGGAAATGTTGAAAGGAAAGGGGCACAAAAGGAAATAATCTTCTGGAAATACTAGGGTACCCATTACTCGAAAAGATGTCCGCATTTGCAGGATAAATGCTACTTCTATAGGGACCCTAACCACAAAGTGATAGAATGTCCAAAGAAAGCATCTTCCATTTGCTTTGTATGTAGGCAGACCACACACTTTGCTAAAGACTGCCCGCAAAAGAAGAGTGCCCTTATCGGATCATCTGGATCGTCTAGAGGACCAGACTCAATGAGAACAAGAAATGGGAATGGAAGTGGAACTCGTACTGTTTCTATTCGAGGGATAAGGATTTACAATTTGGTAGGCCAATGGGAATATGG
The DNA here is from genome assembly GCA_024138025.1 of Combretum micranthum. Classification (NCBI taxonomy): domain Eukaryota; kingdom Viridiplantae; phylum Streptophyta; class Magnoliopsida; order Myrtales; family Combretaceae; genus Combretum; species Combretum micranthum. Next base: position 289,744 of record JAMXBD010000158.1, read on the forward strand.
GGAGATGGACAATGAAGGTGTGCAGTTGACAGCCCTTAAGGATGGGGATGATTATAGCTGCGATCCGATCATAAGTTATCCTGAAACCTTAATCTAGTGTTTTCATTTGTTTCCCTAAAAGTACAAAAATTTAGTAAATGATAGCTAGATGATTAAGTAAAACCTTAGAAAGTGAAGTAAGGAACCGTACATATCGAACAAAGGAAATATGCAGATAGCTAACCATGCCTCTTATGCTCCTTTGGCACGAGAGCTACCCATCATTGATAGTTTTTATGAAGAAAATCGGATTGCCCATAGTTACGACAACCTCCAACTTTAAAATAAAGACTCCATGGATAGTGCCATGATGACATAGGAGATTCTAAAAAGGATTGTTCATTAGAGATTCAAGAATGCCCCTCCATGGCAAACCTTATAATGTTAAGAAATAAGTAAATATGAAGTAATTCTAGGAATGAGTTAGTTATTTTCTATTAAGGCTATCGTTGGCTACCAAAGTAAGAAAGTGGAATTAATAGGACAAAACGAAAGGAAGGAGACATTTGTTAGTAAATCCGCGAGTTTCGGGAGGTAAGCCAAGTTTGTTTGAGTTGATAGAGGAAGATGCTGAGAGACATGGAAGTCATGTCAGTACTATGAAGGATGAAAAGAATATACCCATTTTCAGACGACATCCCTATCATCAATGAGTTTCCTGATGTTTCTCCAGAGGAGTTAACTAGATTGCCACCAAAGTAGGAGATTGAATTTGAGAATTGACTCGATAAAGAATACCGAGACTATATCAAAAGCAACACGCCATATGGCAACTATTGAGTGGAAGGAATTGTAGAAGCAGCTACAAGAATTGTTGGATCAAGGATTCATCAGGCCAAATGTTTCTCCTTGGGGAGCCTTAGCTCTCTTCGTTAAGAAAAATGATGGAACCATGAGATTATAGACTATCATAAGCTCAATAGAGTCATCATCAAAGACAAGTATCCATTGTCACGGATCGATGATATCTTTGATCAAGACCAAGAAGCAAGAGTATTCCCATACATTGACTTACGATCTAGATATCACCAGCTAAGGATCAAGCTGAAAGACATTCTAAAGATCACTTTTGGACACATTGCGGGCACTACAAGTTCCTAGTGATACCTTTTGGAATGACGAACACAATCGTTTCCTTTATAGACATGATGAATTAAGTGTACAATCCATTATTGGACAAATATGTGATAGTCTTCATTGATGACATCTTTATCTATTCAAGGACACGTGAACAACATGAAGAGCATCTACGAATGGTATTACAAATGTCGAGACAACACAAGTCATATGCCAAGTTATCCAAGTGTGATTTTTGGTTGAGCTTAATTTCCTTTTTGGTCATGTTGTTTCAAGTAAAGTGTATCAGTAAATTCCAAAAAAGATAAAAGTAGTGGTAGTATGGAAACTGCCCAAGACGATAACGGAAGTGAGAAGTTTTCTGAGTCTAGGTGGTTATTATAGGAGGTTTATAAAAGAATTTTCCAAAATAGCCGAGCTTATGACTCCAAAGAAAGTGAGAATTTTACATAGGCCGAGGAAAGTGAATAGAATTTTGCCACATGATCTATAGATAACTGTAGTGGTGTTTGCTCTCAAGATTATGGAGACATTATCTATCTTTCAAAGATGAGAGATATATACCGATCATAGGAATCTTAAGTACTTGTTCACACAAAGAGGGCTGGACATGCGACAGAGGAGATGGTTAAGGACTGTGACCTTGGAATAAATCATTGTCTAAGGAAAGTAAAGGAAAAAAGAATCATGGAGAAGTTTCTACTTTACTAATAGATAAAGAGGAGCTGATAAGAGAATTTGAAAATTTAAGTATTAAGTTTATGGGATAAGATGTGGAATTCGAAATCTCTAATTAGGATTTAGAGTCAACTGTTACGTTCCGAGGGGTACCCTAAACGTAGGTATCCGCCGTGCACAATACTAAAGCCTAGGAATGACTACCTTAGTCATGCAAAGGCTTCCACATCATGTATAAGGCGTACATCACAACCAAGGGAATGCATTGGAGTAGCGCAATTTGCATTGATAACGGTTAAGTAATAAGGCAAGGAGAATACTTATCATAAAACATAAACATGGTTGATTATAAATCTTAGGAGCATACCCCCGCTGTTGTCTTCAAGTCTATATAAATACCTTTCTTAGTATCTGATAGGTACAATTTATATCATTTTAAATGGCAAATTGGGTCCATTTTATGGTATATTGATGGGATTCTTAACAAATTACGTACTTAATTAGTATATATATATATATATATATTTCAGGTCAATTTTGAACACATTTCTAATACAAGGAAGAAATATGTGGAGAATCCAATCAAATTCAAGCAAAGGAGCAAGAAGCACAAAGGGAGTCCAGATGTACGGCCGTGCAATTATCAAAATGGAGAAAATACGAAGGCAGTGGCTAGTACGGGGTCTTGTATGCCCGTACATGAAGTGATGAGGAAGGAAAATGAAGGAGATTCATACTTGTACGCCCATACACACTTGAAGAATGATTCCAGTACTTAGTACACCCTTTGTACGCCCGTGCAAGATGGAAAGTTATCAGAGAATTGTGCATTGTACGGTCGTGACTCTAGGAAATGGGTCATTAATATTTTCTTATGTGTTTTTGAAACAGTATGACTGTTGAACACTAGAAAGAAAAGTCGTTTGTTTTAGTAAAAAGTCGTGTTTTTAGACACCACACCTATTGAATATAAAGAGGGGGGATTCATTCTGGTGATCATATCATATACTTAGAAGAAGAAAATCTAGGAGTGAGTGGAAGTATAGTTGGGATTCCAAGAAGAACTCGAGAGAGAGACATTGGATCCAAGTGTTCGTGTGTGTACAAACATCTACGTTATCATAATTCAAAGGGGTTTTCATTTTCTTTTCTGATCTTACTCTTATTGCATGTGTCATTCCATTGTCGTTATGTTTGTTCCATGTTTGTGTTCATAACCCAGCATGCATGAATAGTAATTAGGGTGTTACGAAGTCATATTAACATGAATTGTATATGTATTTGTTATTAATCTTTTTAATTATGAATTTCTAGTGATGGGTCTTCAATAAAGTTAGGAAATTGTATGCACGACGATCCTACATCAGATCTCGATGGAAAATGTTGAGAAACAATTCCATCGAGTAGATCTAAATCACTAGAACAAATTACTCCTGGTAATAGAAATATTATTAGGAAATTTGCTACATGTTTAAGGAGATTTTAAGATAATTAGAATAATCTAAAGCAATTTTGCTTTGTCCATCTATTTAAGAGAGATTTTAATAGATGCAAACGGAATTAGAATTGATTTATTATGAGAATAAGAACCATGAATTGAGAATCTCTGCAGATAAGTACTTAAAAGGATGATTTGTATTGTAGTTCATGTTGATATGATGGAGTAACCTTGCCTTATTGTGAATTAAATTGTATTAAAGTTGTGTTTTGCATAATAATTAGTGAACCTGTGTAATTAATATCGTTTAGTTGTTAATTATAGTTAAATTTAGATAATCCAATCATACTTGATCACTAGATAATAATAAAGGGCGAGTAGTAGTACTTGTCAGGGCCCGAGGAATACGACCCATAAGCCATTCCTATATTGCAATTGATAGGTGCACTTGCCTACTATTGATCTGATATTAGGAAAGGATTATTGGATATTAATTGTTAAACTCAGATCGGAACACAACAGTATCTCCAAAATACTAACATAGCATACATTGCATATAAGGAAATTACAAAATAAATTAATCTTATGTTCCCATTGCTTCCATAAGAGTTTAAAATCCCATCAATGATTTCCTTAATATCATGATCTTCAAATAGAGCCACATGTATACCTGTTTCAACAAAGATCTATGGGGGTGTAATCTTACAACTAGCTTAGTGAGATATTCCTTTTCATTCGCACCATAATTTCAAACAAGTTTATTTAATTTTCACGCATATGCTATGCAAGCTATACAACAATCACATGATTACACAAATATATATAGTTATCCGGAAACCATAAATAGAACGAATTTACCCCTCCTTATCAAAGTTAGGGAATTGTTGATGAAGATCCTCTCGACCTTCTACTGCTAGTCCTCAAAGCCATTGCCCAAAGCGTTCGGTTAGCACGGCTCCGAATCTAGAGTCGCATTCTCCGAGTGATGTGGATTCTCTAGGAAGGAGCATGGCCCATGTCCCAGTATGCTAACAATCCATCTAATTCTACGTGTAGGAGTAGCAGTCTTCCGAAAGAAATGTGACTCGACGAATGCTATGCATGAACACTTTATTTTTCTTAAGCCAAACCTTATTAAGGTTTCTTAGAGGCGATCAAAACAATTTAGCAAACAATAAGCAATCCTACATGTGGATAGACAAAATACTTAAATAGATAATTCAAAGTTGCGATATTCTTAATTCTCATTTCATCACATAAGCGTAGAATCACACATGCATATATATCTCTGAATTCCTCGTACATGTCAGTTTTTATCTTTTCATAGTATACTAATGCCACTGCTTTACAAGCACAAGCAAAGTAAAGAAATTAAGAGGGAAATTCAGTCATCTATTTCGCAATCTTCTTAGTCGTAGTAATCCTTAGGAAGGGAAATCCTATATACCTCGTCACTTAGACAAAAGAAATACCCAAGATGAATACTTCGTAGAAGTTCTACTTAAACTTTCTAATTCTATTTTGCTATGCTCGACAAAAATCGCATAGAATGAAGTTCTAACATAAAATGACCATAACTTGCTCATTTTAACTCGGAATTTCGCATATTATATGACATTTTCTATCCAACTAGAAAAGATCTATCTATTTCTAAGGTTATTTTTATCATAAAAAGCCATTTGGTTTTGAAAACGGTAGGGTATAAAATCACTACAAAATTCCAAGTCCTCAAAACACAATTTTTCAAACTTTTCTTCATCTAAAAATCTTTAAGCAAAAATATATATATTTATATGATTGAAAAATCATTTAAATATATATAGACTCATATTGTATGCATGATTTTAGTCACATTCCCTCAAAATAAAGTTTGTAAACAATTTTGGTGAAAGATAGAGTTTTGTGAAGGGTCATTCTTTAACTTGTGATTAATTTGCTATTTTGTAAATTTATGACTTAGCAACGAGAAAGTCATAATTTAAAATCCTTAAAGGTTTTATATTGTTCACAAATTCTTATTCAACAATTTATTTTTATAAAACATGGTTTTATCTATTTGTGACATAAAAACCCAAATGTATTTCTTTTTAAAGAATTTTCTAAGTTTGACTCTTTAAATAAAATTCTAATTTTTAAGATTTTGTAAGTGTGAAACTTAATTAGAGAAAATCATGATTTCATACTTATTTTGAGCCCATGAATGTTTTATTTTCATGTTAAACTTTTTAATTAATTATTTTTCAAAAATATGAACCTTTATGTGGTTATGAGATAAATCATTCCAAGTTGTATAAAAGATGTTTCAAGTTTTAGCATGTAAGAAAAATTTAGTGAGTGACTTATTCTAAACCTTCATGCTTACAATATTTCTTTATTAATTCATATTTTGTCCATACATGGACATTTATTTAAAAATCTTTAGTTTATTACTAGTGAGCGTCTAGTCACTATAAATATTATTTGTATTTCCTTACTTCCATAAAAGAAAAAAAAAAAATTGATTTTGCTTCTTAAAACTTAGTTCCTTAAGTTGTATACCGATTTTATTTCTAAGTGGATTTTAACTTAGTGAGTAGATCTTAAACTTGACTTAAAAAGATTGTTTGGCTCCTAGTTTTAATTATGAAGTTGGTAAAAATCCTTTAATTAAGTTTTTATGAAAATTTATATAACAAGGAATTGTCACATTAGAGTTTTAATAAATATTATTTCGAAAAGAGAATGTTTATTTACTTAGTTACTTCTTGAAGAAATCCTCTTTGTTGATACTTTCAAAAATCCATGATAAGCTTGTCTAAGTTTTTTAAAAGAATTTATTAAAAACAATTTCCAAGTCTTTGATGGAAAAATCTTTATTAAGTGACAAAATTTATTTTAAAGAGAGTTTAGTCTCGTTTTTCCTTATTAAAGAAAATCTCCTCTTCATTTTTGCTGAGACAAGAATTAATATGATCACGTATGAATACGAATATGTACTTGGAGAAAGAGAAAAATATCATATGATAAGATAGAGAGAAATATAAGAAGCAAATAAGCATAATAATAGGGTCAAGTATTGTGCCTTAGCTTTATCAAGGCATCTCGGAACTAAGAATAGACTACTCCCAAAAGGAAAAAGAAAAAAAAAAAAAAAAAAGAAAAGAAAAAGCATATTAATAAGAGCTGTCGACACCCATTTTGCCCCATTTTAAAAATAAAAATACAAAAAATGAAAAATTCAATAATCATTTAAAAGTCATAAAAAAGGATAGAAAATACAATAAAAATTGAAAAATTATCAAAAATACAAAAATATTAGCTAAATTAAAAATCAACAAAAAAATTACCAAATTAAAAAAATACTATAAAAATTAAAAAAAAAAAAAGAGAAAAGAAACTTATAAAAAAACCCTATCTTTTAGTAATAAGCCCTTTAGAATTAAAATAAAAAAATAGAAATGAAAAAAATATAAAAAATATTTCATATTAGTGCACTGAGCTATTTTGAAAATTAATTTAGATCTTGGACCTGTATCAAATTTGGCATATTTTTATTGAAAATGCGTTTAGATGATTTAAATGAATTTTAGGTGAGAAAATGAATAAAAAGCCAAGCATAGCTTAGTTGGTTAAGGCTGAGGAGTGCAAGGGAGGGGACCGGAGTTTGATCCATGCAAGCAATACAATGGAATTTTTTTTTGGAGCGTGCATTTCCAGAATTTAAATCGTTTCAAATGTGTATTTAAGATCAATAATGAAAGGATTCGTAACTCCCCCAATCCTCCAAGTTTCGTAACCTCCGATCTTTTCGCTTGCTTGTACGGCCATTAATGGCCGTGCACCCCTCCATCTTCCTCCATGCTCCTATAAAATGACAACCAACTCCTGCTCTTCAACACAGAGAGATTGAAACATAGAAAGTAGATTAAAAAAAAAAACAGATCTCTCTCGCAACTCTCTTTCTCTAATCTCTCTTGTTCTCTCTCTCTCTCTCAACGCCTCTATCTCCATCATACACCAAACCCAGATCGTGACCAGCCGCTTCAACCACCACCACCATTGCACGTCTCAGCCTCCAACGAAGTCGACCAGATCATTTGACAAGGTTCCAAATTTTTTTGATTAGTTATTATTATTATCATTGTTGTCGTCGTCGTCGTCGTCGTCGTCATCGTTATTGTTATTGTTGTTGTCGTCATCTTTGTCATCGTTGTTGCTGTCGTCGTTGTTGTTGCTATTGTTGCTGATGTCGTTGTTATTGTTTTTCTATAAGATATATTAATGTAATGCATAAAAAAAACTAGAAAATAATAAGAAATAAAAAAGAAAAAACAAAAAAAAAATAAAAAAAAATAAAAAATATATGTATGTATAGATTGAGATGCATGCTCCAATTTTATTAGTATTAATATGTAATATCATATTTAGGTAAAAAAAAAAAGTTTTAGTATACAAATGCAATTAGTAAATAAATTAGATTCTAAAGACCAAAAAAATATGTGTGTGTGTGTGAGTATGATTATATCTGTATGACATATTCCTAATGATGATGTAAATAAATAAAATTTTAGAGTATAATTTTCAATAAAAAAACAAATTATAAAAAAAAATAGGTTTGTTAGTTTTATTTATTATTAATAATATTTATTATCATTTGTTATTAGTATTGTTATTGTCATATCATATATTATAATTATAAATCGCGATTGTTTAGTTGAAGGATTAGTTGTTAGAATTCGCGAAATGTTGTGTGTAACATCTTGAGCATGTTCTAGTTACCCTATAAATTTTTTTATTTATATAAAAACAAAAAAAAAATGAGAAAAATTCACAAAAAAAAATTTCTATATATATATATATTTAGCATAATATTATAAGAAAGAAAAATATGTTTTCCTAGCCTTTATATAATTATATCGTCTAGTTATTTTCTAAATTAACAAAAACAATAAACAGGTTTTTTCCAAAATTAGTATCTTTTAGGAATTTTCAAAAACAAAAACATAAAAATTATATCTCTTTAGGAATTTCCAAAATAAAAATTGACTAAATACTTAAACTTGGCGGGTTTCCAAAATAAAAAATACAAACAAATTAAAAATTTTATAAAATCAAAACGAACTACGAGGACCTGATTCCGACTAGCGGATACGTAGACACCTGCGGGGCGGTCACAAAAATAAAAAACTTTTAGGATCCTTTTTAAAACAAAAACAAAAAATATGTATATATTTTTGTAAACAAATAAATTCCTTTTTATAAACAAAAAAAAATTGAAAAATTAAAAATTTAAAATTACATCTTTGGCCCATATAATTCAAGATTTCTAAAGCCCATCTAAGTCTAGATAACCATTTAGGTTTTAAAATAATAGCCCCCGGACTCAACAATTTCTGGTTTTTCGAATACCAGTGGCCGAACTAGAAACCAAACCACCCATTTGGTTTCTAGTTCACCTTTTTTCCGGCTTTAGCTGGTGGCGACTCCAATCAAAATATTTTTCAGAAAATCGAGCTTTTTACGAAAACCCTACTGGTTCCTTGTCGAGTGGTCTGTATCAAATGGGTTGGGTTTGATATGGATCGGGACCTTTAGGAGAAAAGGAGCAAAATTCGGGCTCGACAGCAACAATAATAAGATGTTAGGTTAGTGAACATTTAGGCTTTAAGAAATATATAAATATACATATATTTAATAATATATATATATATATATACAAAGTTAGATTATGAGCATAATAACAATAATATCAACATAATAACATAATATAACATAACAAGAATTCTTAGCATGTGCAAGTACAAAACATGAACATGTTGTTGCTTCTATAACTCACATGAGCTTTAAGAAACAATACTATAGTCATGCTAAGTTACCTGACATGGAAAAATAAATGTAGAAGATTTTTACCTAAGGTGTATATTTGTTGAAGAAATAAAGTGGTTGATGTAAAAATATGTGGGTAATAGTATGTGGAAGATGGTTTTTGTGAAGAGGAAAGAAAGTTGAAAAGAATTATTAAGAGAGGATTTTTGGTAGAGAGAATTTGTGGAGTGATTTTGGTAGAGTTTTATTATGTGAAAGTAGATGTGTGAAAGAAGTGGAGGGAGAGAAAGTATTTATAGTTGAAGATGAAGGGAAATTTAAAGTTAATTAGATAAAAGAAAAAAGAAAATGAAATGAAGGGAAAGAGAGAGTATGGTGGACGGCAAGAGAGAGAGAGGAAGGAAATGTGAGTTAAAAATTAATGTTGTAATGAAAAGTAATAATATGTAAATTATGATGTGAAATAAAGTTGTATGAGAAAAGTAAAAAGTAAGAAAATAGATATATAGGTAGTAGAAAAAATAGAGATAAATGAATAGTAGTGAATAGTGTAGAATAGGATAATGAATAGTAAACAAGACTAATAATTTACCAGTATTAAAGAAAATAAGCGTAAAAGTGTGATTTGATATTTTAGCTACCGAAAAATTATAAAACTGATATTTTTGAAATCCTTGTATTATTACGAATCTAACGGTGTCATCGAAATATTTTTACAATTCCGAGTCCCGGGACATACTTTTCGAGAGCTGATCCCTTTTGGGTTCGAAACACTCTAAAATTTAATGAATTTGAAATTTTAAGCTTCCATATATTATTACAAACTGTTATCCATAATTATCTCAATTCCGTTGCTTAGAGTTTAAGAGCGCGGGTTTGGCAAATATAAACACTAGGTTTGTTGTAGGATCATTGAACAACTGTAGGCACTATTCAGGTAACTCATGACTGAAGCTCCCCCTAGTAGCTGCATCAATCAATTGCTTGGTAAAGTAGTTACACCATTATAAAAGGTCTAAACTTGATGCACTCAGGGATCCATGATGGGATACCTTTTCAACAGTTCCTTCATCTCTCCTATGCTTCATATAGAGTTTATGAGTCAATTTGTCCAAGTGATGAGATATTGGCCCTTAATTTTGTGGTTCTTCAAGGTGGGAAGTATTTTTTTCATGAACTAGTATGCTATCTCATGCCAAGTAGCAATGGAGTTTCTTGAAAGCCCATTTGGCCACCTCTTGGCATTGTTCCTTAAGGAGAATGGGAACAATTTGAAGACATATAAGATCTTCTGAGGTACCGCTAATCTTGAATGTATCACAAAATTCTAAGAATTGTTGCAGGTGGGTGTTGGGATCTTCGTCGCTGAACCCATCAAATTGGACACATTGTTGGATCATTTGGATCACACTTGGCTTGATCTCAAAATTATTTGTCATGACCCTTGATCTAACAATACTTGTGTTAGTCCCATCAAAGTCTACAATAATCCAAGATTGTCCTTTGAGCCATAGACGGATTGATTCCTAGCTCATTCCTTGGAGACACTTCATTCCCATTCCACTAGGTAATGGTGGGTTCATATTCAAAGGTGGAACTTGTTTCACTCCACCATTTGGGTTCAATGCACCAGTAGTTGCTAGAGGGTCTCCAACTACATCTTCAATCTTTGAAGACTCTGGTTTCTCTCTTCCGATACAAGGAGGTGATCTTTCGATAATTTCTTTAACCTTTTTAAAATTATTCCTAAGCATTCTCTTGGGTTAAATTTCGAAATCAACAAGGTTGGATGTTTTGCTTCAGGTCATAAAACTGCAAATTAGCAAATAAGTCAATATCAACACAAGTTTTCAAAATAACAAAACAAACAAAAACAAAAGCTACATGCATAAGAATTTTAGATTTCCCAATGATGCTGTTCCTTGGTAATGGCGCCAAAAGCTTGAGCCTCTTTTATGGCTTTTGAGTTTTAAATATCTATAACCTATAATTCTATTCCAAACTCAGTTTTAAAAGGTAAGTGCACCTATCGTTTAATAGCATAAGACAAAGTACAGGGTCATCTCCTCAAGGAACGTTGCAAACATTAGCACTAAGTAATCTCTCTGTTATCTATGAAATCAAATTTTTAAGTAATATAATATTAGAACTCTAAGTATACTAACTAAGCTATACTAATAAAAAATATCACAATTAACAGCAGACTTGCTTCACCATATTGCATGAGTTATTAATAGATTTTATCCTAATAATCATTATCTACAAGAGATTGTTGATTTGTAAGCATTCTTCTCAGAATTACTTACTCCTAATCTTAGTTGTTTCTAGTAGAATCTCTTCTAATTTAATAGCCAATTAAGATCGTGTTAGCACCATAACATTAGATCGAATCCCATGAAAATGTAGCAATTTTCCTACTAACATCTCTGTTATCAAGAGTAAGTCGTTCTAGTGAACTTGACCTATTGATGGAATTGTCTTTTGGCATATTCTATCAAAATCTATCCTAAGTTAGTGTCATGCACTACACTAGCCTTAGATTCATTAATTCAATTCACTAAAAACTAACAATTATTAGGAATTAACAAGTTCGAGTACAATTTCATGCTAATATGATGTTGGAGGGCCTTATTTATTGCTCACACATGATAAAGCTAAAATCAACATAGACGAAATATGGAGATAACAAAGAAATAAACATAAAGAAGTGATAGAAGAAAAACACCTTTTCAATTACAATGGTAGAACTCTTTACAACGAACATGAACAAACATTTATGTCTTCTCTCTTTCGAGTTCTTTCGGAAAAATTACAAAATGTAACACTCAATGATACAAAAAACTCGTAAGGACACTCTTTTCTCACAAAGGTTACAAAGGATGAAATGCTATGGAAGTGGATTGGTGTATTGATTCGTGTCTTATTTGAATGGGTGTGTTGCCTTTTATACCCAAGTCATTTCCGTAAAAGTTACAAATGAATATATGTGACTATTTACATGTAGTACCCATTAATTATACAATTTAAGGAAGAGTCGGAAAATGCATCTTCCAATTACACTAACCTTTACGCCTTTAACATTGAACTTAGTAGAGTCTAGTTTTTTGAAAATGGTGAATCACGCCCGTGACACTACCCTTAGTGGCCTCTAGATTCTAAATTCCTTCAATCACTAGTAATCACAGGCGTGACAATGACCCTAGAAGCTTTTGATTGCTCAACTTGGAAGTTACGATCGTGAAATAGGTTTTAGAAGCTTCAGGAGTTGCAAATTTTAACAAGCACAGGTGTGAAATAGCCCTTACTAGCTTCTATGATTGCAACTCCTTAATTTCACACTTGTGAATGGTCTCCATACTAGTCTATCTTCACTTCATTGGATAAATTTTGGTGAAATGCTCCTTTAATCCCTTTAAATGTCTTTGATATGCTCCAATATCACCCGAAAAGAATATATATATATATTAACTAAGTACCAATTTTTGAATAAATTCTTTAAATAAGTACTAAATTGCACTTAATATCCTAAGGAAATCATGAATAATTTATGCCTATCATTATGATTTTTGAAAATTTCATCCTTGTAAATATTTAATTTTATATATGAACATGATGTCATAAATTGTGGTGTGCATAATGATATAAGTTTGTTTTAAGATATTTGATATTGATATCCCATTGAAACTCAAATCTTGATAAGTAGGTTGATTCGAATAATATATGATATGGGATTATGTTTGCTAAAAAATTTTGCCACCTGGAGAAAAACAATTTTCATAAAATTGCAAAGACTAATTGATAGGTTTGCATTATGTTATCTTCTTTATTATAGTTTTGATAATAACAAAAGGGGATTAAAGTATTTAATATGTTTATTCATGATTACAGGATTTTAGATAAAATAGAAGTTGTATAATGAAGAAACAGAACTTAGTTTAGAACTTTTGGAAGTTAAGAATGAATAACGATTGAGAATTAGAAGCAATTTTAGAAACTTTGTGATAAGGTCGTAGCTTTGCTAGTACTCAATCAGACGCTTTACAATAGAAGAATAATATACATTTTTTCATTAGAAGGTTTTTCAGAACCTTTGAAGCTTATCAAGAAATTTCTCAAATTTGCAAAATCATTAAAGTTGGATTTTTAATATTTTCAAGACCTAGCTCCACTTGTCAAGTATATTGGTAATATACTTGATGTGTCTCACTAAAAATGGAATATTTTTGAGGATTTTATCACATCAAGTTTTTTTAAGATTATTTATTTTGGAAATAATTGCTGGTATGCTTTCTCCTACAAAAGTTTAAATGAAGCTTTTTTACAAGATAAGTTTGTTGGATATGACGTTGAGAATGGATAAGGATAGATAGTACAATTCAAGTTGAAGATATGTTTTCACAACAGAATATTTTAACAAAGTTAACCAGCTTTTTCGAATTTAATTTTCAAGATAAGATCAAGAGAAGATTATGGCGGACATTTCATTCAACTCATCAAGATTTTCAAATTTCAAACCAATAAATACAAGAGAAGAATTCAGCTAACATCTCTTTTAGATTATCTGCTCGTCAATTTCAAATTGAAGAAAAAGATCCCACTTTTCAAGGTTACTCGACGTTGGAAGAGCAACAACAAGGACAAGACACAATATTTTATAAGTGTTCATTTTTTCAACACACAAGATACAACCTCTCATTTTTTATGGGCATAAAAATTTAGATCTATTACTCTCTTTTAATTTCAATCGCACTTAATTGTAGAGAAATCCTTATTTATTCCTCATTGCTCATTTTATCTTTTTGTTGTAAAGTGTTGAGATTTTTTCATTGTTGTGGTTGAGTGATTATCTTATTGTGTAGAAGGTAAAGAGACTCAGCAGTGAGACTTTGCCTTAAAAAGGCATAATTTGTAAACTCTCAATTTCTAATTTTGATATAGTGAAACACAACGGGATGCCCAACATAGAGCTGGAAGAGTAGACTAACGCACAAGCAGAACCACTGTCATGCCCTAAGGAGGATCTTAAACGTGGCAATCCACCTTACACAATATTAAAGCCTAGAAATGACTTTCTTAGTCACGCAAAGGCTTCCATGTCATGCACAAAGTGTACAACACATCAAAGAGAATGTATCGAAGTAGTGCAATTTACTTTGATAACAATTAAGTAACAAGGCAATAAAAATACTTAACATGAAACATAAATAAGGTCAATTACAATTCTTAGGGGCATACTCCCACTAATGCCCTTAAGTCTACTTAAATATATATCCTAGTAATCTCTAAAATATCAACATATCACATTTTGCTCATAAAGAAATTATAAGGAAGTAAATCCATCCTATGTTTCCGCTCCTTCCACATGAGCTCAAAGATCCACCAACGATTTCCTTAATGTATTGTTCTCTAATGAAGTCCCAAGCATACCTTTTTCAACAAAAACTATGGAGGTATAAGCTTACAATAAGCTTAATGAGATATTTCCTCGTCATTTGCACTAACACTCAAAGACAAAAAACTTGGTTAGTTAAACATATGCTATGCTTATGCATCAATCACATGAAGAATACATATAGTATAGCTATTCGGAACCCATACACAGAATGGATTTACACCCTCCATATCAAAGGTTAGGGAATTGTTGATGAATGTCTCATTGATCTTCTACTACTAGTCCTTAGGCACGTGCCCATAGCATTCGGTTGGCATGGCTCCGAACGTAGAGTTGCATTCCTCGGGCGATGTGGATTCTCTAGGTAAGAGCAGGCCCGTGTCCCAGCATGCTAGCAGCCCATCCAACTCTACACATAGGAGTAGCAGCCTTCTGATAATGTGACTCGACAGATTGCTGTGTGCGACCATTTTCTTATTAATGCCATTCCATATTATGATTCATTGAGAATGATCAATCAATTTAAACACACATAGCAATCAAGCATACAAATGAATAAATAGAGTCAAACAAACATTTTAGTGTTGCGATATGCTTAGCATTTATTTAATCAAACAAGAAAAAGAAACACATGCTTAACCATTGACAATCCCTCATACAAACCTATTTTTATCTTTTCTTATCGTGCTAGTGCAACCATTGTACAAGCACAAACAAGGTAACGAATTTAGGAGGAAAAACTCACTCCTCCATATTGCAGTATTCTTAGTTGTAATAATCCTTCGGAAGGAGAGTCTCATATTCCTCATCACCTAGACAAAAGAAATACCTGAGATGAGTATTTAATAAATATTCTACTTAGACTTCTTAATTTTATCTTGTTATTTTCGTCAAAATTCGGATGAAAAGAAATTTCAACTTAAAATGGCCATAATTTGTTCATTTTAACTTGGAATTTTGCATATTAGATATCATTTTCTACCTACTCGAAAAGATTTATCTATTTCTAAGGTTATTTTTTTTACATTTAAGACCATTTAGGTTTCAAAATCGGGTACAGAATAGACACGAAAATTCTATCCTTTAAACTTGAAATTGTCCAAGTTTTATTTCACTTAAATACTTTATAGTAAACCTATAAATATTTATACTTTTGTAAATTGTTTAATATTAATAATAACTCATATTATATGCATGATACTAGTGATGTTGTATTAAAAATAAAATTTGGAAACAATTTTTATGAAAGATAGAGTTTTGTAAAAGGTTATTCTTCAACTTATGATTAAATTTGCTATTTTGTAAACATATGACTCAATAAAAAAAAAAAAAAAAGATTCATAGTACAATATATGTTTTGAAATCTCAAAGGTCTCATATTTGAAAAAGAGTTTTATTTAATAATTTATTTTACAAGATATGATTTTATCCATTAGTGGCATGAAACTCCAAGTATATGTTCTTATAGAAATTTTCTTAAGTTTAATCCTTAAACAAACTTCTAATTCTTAGATTTGTAAATATGAAACTTAATTGAAGAAAATTATGATTCTATATTTATGTTAGATTTTATGAATATTTCATTTTCATACTAAGCTTCTTTTAATTAAGTATTTTCTAAAATATGAAACTTTATATGATTATGAAGAAAAACCATTCTAAGTCTTAGCACCTTGATAAGATCATATTTTGTACAAATCTTGATAATCAATTGAGCTAGAATGGATATTTGTTTTGATTAAATTTTAAGTTTCAGGACTAATTTGGATAAAGAAATCAAAACAAGTGAATTCGAATTGAAAAGAGGAAAAATTGAAGTAAAGGCCGGCAATTCAGCATTAAAAGCCGCCGGCTTTGAGACGGCGTAAAATCCAAGGCCGTAGCCAGCTTTGCCCAGCACAAGTTAAACAACATTCAAAGCCGCCTCAAAGCTGCCGGCGTAGAAGATGAAGAAGCCAACGTAAATGAAGGCCGGCAGCCCAGAACTGAAACATCACCAGCTTTGAAGGAGTTTCATTTTAAGCCGGCATGAAAGCCGCCGGCCTTGAGGCAGTGTACATCATAGAATTGAAGCGACATGAAGATATCCAACACTTGATAGAAAATGAAGCAACACATCTTTTGGAATGCCTACGCCGGTGTTAAAGCCGCCGGCCTTGTGACGACGTTCGTTATAATCAGCCCACCGCTTCATTTCTGACTATATACGCCGGCTAGATCTACGTTCAAAGCCGCCGGCGTTGAAGCGGCCTACATTGTAACAGATATTAAAGGCTGCCAGTGCATTGCCTGCGCAAAGGACAATTTGAAGATACGCCGCCTGTAAGCCGCCGGCGTAGGATCCATAACGGCCGGCATACATTGAGAAACAGCAAAGTTCATTAAATGTTTTTCATGAAATTTTTCTTATAAATAGGGGGTCTTCTCCTCACATTCAGAATCATCCAAGTAACCAAATATCCAGTACTACAAGTAGCTTTAGAATATTTAGAATAGGTATTTCATAAGAGATTTTGAAGAGATTTGAAGTTATACAAGATTTGCAAGTGAAGCTTTAGTATTTTGAATTGGTGATTTCTAATCTTATTCTTTTTATGCAATTCATATACTTGAATATTCTGATCATAATGAAATCATTTGCAATTTCTTATTTGATTGTTGAATCATCATCCATGAGTAACTAAACCATTTGTTGTGGGAAGTTGATGATGCTTTAAACATGCTAAGATGATTTTTGAATCCATGTTATCGGATATTTAGAATCATGAAATATTCATATTGAATTCTGATTATTCATCATGTTTTGGTGTATAAGAATTCTAATAACTCGGAAGGGAAATTAGTGTTCACATGAATTCATAAATTGAGATTAAATTGTAATTGCGGAAGCGGCGTAGTTTAATCTAGTTTAGAAATTATCCATGAATATTAATGCAATGTTTTATGTTGATTTCTCACTAAGGAATTAGGAAATTTTAATATAAAGTATTAGTCAATTATAGAATCGGGAGATTTATAATTGTAATTTTGATTCCACTAATGATTTATTTAACGGAAGTTATTGAATTGTTTTGTGGTTTAAAAGGTTTTCAAATTTTGTTTTAAATCTTGATAATTTCTTATGAATGTTCATGAATCTAATTATCATTTAACATGAGTTCAAGTTGATTAGTAATAGTTCAAAGTGGATTCTGCTCCTTCCCACACTTTTCACCATATCCCTTCTTTAAAAGCTCATTGCATTTCATATAGATAATTAGTTAGATAAGTTAGTTTAAATTAATCATTTTAAAAAGATCAATTGCCTAGATATTAGTATTAGTTGATAATTGTCTAGTAGTTAGTAAATCCTTGTGGGATCGACACTTTATTCATGCTATATACAATAGAAGACCTAGTGCGCTTGCTAGAAATATGCTTTAAAATTCAATACTTATCACAGCACATCACACTCTAAAATGTTTTAAGTTTTATAATGAGGGAAATTATGTGAATGGCTTGTTCTGACTTTTTATAATAACTTTTTCTTTATTATTAGTTTCTCAACATTTGGGTATTTAAGGAGTTGTTGAAAGAAAACTAAAATTTTGAGTTGTTACAAATGGGTGTCTAATCATTATAACTATTATTTATATTTTCTTAATTTCATAAAAAAAATGAATTTACTTCTTAAAACTTAGTTCCTTAAGTTATTTACCGATTTTATTTCTAAGTGAATTTTTAACTAGTGGGTTAATTTTAAACTTAACTTAGAAAAATTATTTGGTTCTTAGTGTTTATCAAAGTGTTGGTATAAATCTTATAAATAAATTTTTAAGAAAAGTTTGCATAATAAAGAATTATCAACATTAAGATTTAATAAAAATCTATTTTAGTATTTGAAAAGAGAGTAATGGAACCACATAATTAAGTCTTGAAAAAACCTTTCATAAAAACAATACTAAAAGTTGATGATGAACTTATTTAAATTTTTAAAAGGGAGGTTATTAAATCATGAACATAAGTTTTATTGAAAATTTTTCATAAGTGTTAAAAATTATTTGTTATAGAGAGTTTAGTCTTATTTTATAAAAGAAAAGAACTCCTTTTATTTCTTTGAAAAATTCCATTAAGACAACAACATTATAATCATGCATAAACATGAACTTATGACTATATTGTATGATAAAAGAAAAATAACTCATATAGAATATAAGAGAAGTCTTAGCTTGCATCAAGGCTTCCCGGAACTTGGAATGGACAAGTTCCAAAAGAGAAAAGAAAATGCATAAGAAAGCCTAAGAAAAAGAAAAAGAAAATGAAGAAAATTTTGAAGGTCTTTGATTTTTATTCAAGTCGTCCCGGACTTAGACATGGACAAGTCCTTTAAGAAAAATAAGAAAACAAATAAGAAAAATCATAGGAGTCTTTGATTAATGTTAAAACTCCTCGAACTTAGATTATGGACAAGTCTAAAAAGAAAGAAGAAAATTGTTTTGACTTGATGAGGACAAGTCTAAGACTAGAATGACTAGTCTTAATAATTTACATGAAATAAATAAATAAATGTGCGAGTAAATAAAAATATAAATAAAATGTTAGGTTAGTGACCATTGGTATCTAAAATATATATATATACATATACTTAGTAACATATATAATATATACATATACTTAGTAACATATATAAAGTTAAGGATAGAACAATAACATAACATAACATAAATGAAATTGTAGAGTTAAACAAGACATAAACAATATGTTGTTTCTACATTTCTATTCCTTGACATGTGCTCATAAGGAATTTCGGAACCAAACATACATATTTTTCATGTTATGTTAACATGAACTAAGAAGGAGATTTTAGTATTTTACCTAAAAGAATTTGAGAAGACAAATGGTGTGTGTATGTATGTGTGGGTGGCATGAATTAACAGAAGAGGAGAGGAGAGTGTTTGAGTTTTGATTTTGCAAGAGTTTTGTTATGTTTATGATATGTTTAGTAATTTATCATAAAGATGGAAAATTGTATTTGAGTGGATGAAAGAATGAGAGTTAGAAGAGAATTTTATAAAGAAAAGTTTGAGAGGAAAATCTAGAGAGAGAGAAGTTGAGAAATGATTTTAGTAGAATTTATTATGGTAGAAGGAAAGCGTGTAAGAAGTAAAGGAAAAAATGTGTATTTATAGATAAATGTGGAGGGAATTTAGAGGAATAAAAATAAATTAAAAAGAAAATAAAATATGAGGGAGAGAGAGAAACCGGCCATTTGGAGGAGAAGAGAGAGTGTGTGATTAAAAATTAATTTTAGTAAAGAAAAGTAAATAAATTGTAAGAGAAGTTAAGTAAAAACTAATATTGGTAATTTAAATATAAGAAATAGGTTTATAGGTTGTAAGCGATAGATAGTATGGAAAAGTAGAGATTGATGAATGTGTGGGTATGATTCTGGATGCAACGATCACGTGCGTGCTGCGTGACTATCGCGCTACAAGTGATCTAGGGAAACAACGCGTGCAAGGATGATTAAGAGAGAATCGTGTAGGGAGGAAGAGTAGGCAGTCTCAATAGGCTCTAACACACGTGTGACAAATGAGGGAGCTAAAAAGCATCAACCTTACTAGATACCATGAATGCCGTGTGCGTTCTTGAGTGAGTCGATTAATTGATTCATAAAGATGAAAATCCGACAACAAGATGGTGTTTGTCCAAGATTTCATTTCTTCTTCCAAATGAGGTAAGGACTAAGGGTATTTATAAAGAATCTAGCTGTCGATGTCGTCCGGCAGATAAGACAGATGATCGACGGCTTAAATGAGTCCCCCTCATTGTGGATATGAATGTGGGCTCCCTTATAGACCCAGGCTCATTGAGGCCTTCATTGTAAAGTGTGTGAGCCAATTTGAGAAAAGTTAGAATTGGGCAGACCAATTCCAATGGGCCTTACTCTAAGTCTACCATGCCAAAACTCCCATGATCATCCCAATTGGTTGGGCCTAACTCTCTAAGCCCTATCACTTTAACCTAGAGAGTTAAATCCAAATAATAAATCAAGCTTAAAGCCTTTATTAAGAAATTCATACGTCTACATTTTGCCCCCTAACCATAGTCCTCTATATTATATCAGAAGGGTTTGGGCATTCATCGAGCCTTTCAAATGGCAAATGCTCCACCTAGGATATGTGCACTATAAATTAATTACATTGCTACTTGGCATATCAACTTTTGTGATGCTATCTTGACCACGTCAGCCTCTTCAAGTTAAAAATCATATTATCTCTCCGATAAAGTTTTATTGGCATGCCTATGATCAATCTTAGTGTTTGGCTGCAATATGTGATATTCTTTTCATTTGTATGACTAGCTCTACAAATTCATAATTTTCACATCATTTTATTATCTTCACATTCTTATTGTTTGCTCCTTGTTAACCGTAAGTTTCACGTTTGTTGGGTAGACACATACACATCTCCCTTTTATAAATCTTTTGTGTGAATTGACTCAAATAAAAGGAATTAAGTCTAGCCCACACAATCCATTAATTTCAAGACTATTTCAACTCATATATTCTGCGATCCATATTCTCATGTGCTCTGCAGGCTAGCATATTTATGATATGTTTTTGTACTATTAGAGAGGTGTCAAAATTTAATTGGCCCTTGGTACAAAAGAGCAACTTTTGCCCGTTGCAGCATGCATCCGCTCTCTCCCTTTTAATGCATGTCAATTTTTTGTCTTTTTCAACATGCATGTACATTTCTTCTGCTGCACAACCAGAGCCAAAATCAATGAGAAACACAAGCAACGAAGCCAATTTTCTCCGAACAAAACCACCACTGTCTTCTTCACGATTCCACTCGAAGCCGACTCCATTTCTCATCAACCACAAACCATCCCCTCAAACCACTAGATCAAGTAGTCATCGACCTAGAAGCTTCCGCTGCTAATCGTATCACCAACGATATCGAGACGTTTGCTTCTCTACTGCTTCTCTACTCGAAACCTGTTATCCGCTTTATATCCAACAATTTTATTCACAAAAATATTGGGATTGCGTCAAAGTTATTGATGCTTTACGCGTCGTGTGGGTTGATAGAAAGAAAAGCCCACGAACTATTCGATAAAACGCTTAAGCAAAATGTTTTTTGCCTCTCCCTGGAACTCCTTGTTATTAGATTACGTCGATTTGGGTCTTTGTGAAGATGCCATTACTTTGTACTTCCAAATGGAGGAAGAAGGTGTTGAGCCTGATCGTTATACGTTTCCTCGTGCGTTGAAAGCTTGCTCTGGGATTTTTATTCTTCAAATTGGTGAGGTGGTCCATAGACATACGGTGCAGTCGAGTTTTGCGAATGATCCTTTTGTTATGAATTCGCTTGTTGATATGTATGCTAAATATGGTGACATTGTGAAGACCAGGAAGGTTTTTGATAGGTTGAGAGACAAGGAGAAGTGTGGTGGGTTTGGGTTTGATACTTGGGGATATAATATATGTATTCATGCATTCTGGCGTTGGGGTGATTTAGCCATGTCTTTGAAGCTTTTTGAGGAGATGAAAGCGAAATCCGTAGGTTGGGGGTCTTTTGGTCCTGATTTATGTACTTATAATAGCTTGATTCAGGCAATGTGCTTGGCGAGGAAGGTCAAAGATGCACTTGTTGTGTATGAGGAAATGAAGTGTTCTGGTCATGAACCTGATTAATTTACGTATAGGATCATGATTCAGGGATGCTAACAATGAACGACGAACATATTCAGACAATCTCCGCGGATACTGCATATGACGATTTTGTTGTGGCCACTGCTGGGATAGTTGAGGGAGAGCTGAACTTGAGCTTGCTCGAGATGATGATGGAACATTTCCTGGAGTCGGAATACTTACTGCTGTCATTCCTCTAGTTATTGGAGGAGGAAGCAAAGTTGAAGGAACCAACATGGGCTGCTCTGAAAAGTTTCTTGTACTCTTGCTACTACTGCCTTCTTCATATATTGCACCACCTCTATTTTCAGATAGGAATGGACCAGAAGAACTGCTAGGTCCAGGAACAGGACCTCTACAACTCCTAGTTGGTGGTCTAGTAATTATAGGACGAACAATCCGAGGCATAGGACCATTAACATCACTTGGCACAATGGAAGAAGGCAAGTTCAATGAGCCATCAACAGATAGCCTGAAGGATGGCAAACCAGATGCAACTGTAGGATGCTTGGGAACTGTCCTTGCAGAAGATAAAACTGGTCCTGTCAAATTACCCTGAGCAAAAGAATTAACTCTGTTGCTCCGCAAGCTTTCAGAGCTTCCCATAACAAATTGAATCGGAAGCCCAGAAGAAGATACATATGTTTCGCCTAACCTTAATCTTGAGTCTACTTGATCTAGACCAGTAGGAGCAGATGAGCTACTACTACTATGAAAGTAGTCAGGGAGAGCAACCGGACTACTCTCAGCCTGCTGACAAAATCTGCGGTTATTACGACAAGAAGGTTGGTCATCATGTCCTTCAAACTTCCTTTTACAGCCACGCTGACCATCAAATGAGCCACTAGATGAGCCATTGTTCTCTTCTCTAGGCTCTGAACCAATTACTAGCCTGTTGGAGCCATTGCTAGGAAATAACTGCTGACAATCTGATTCTGTTGACTTGTGCAAATTTTGACAGCCTAGAAGCGGAGCATTCTCGCATCGCTACCCACTGAAGCTTGGATTCAAACTCAGGTTCTGAGGATCAAAACCACAGCTTAAGTTTTGATTCAAAAGTGGACTTGTGTTGAGATCATTGAGAGAAATTGTGTTAGTATTTGTTCTTGGTACATGATCCTCCAGCCTCAAACCAGATCCACCACATAAACCAACTGAAGAAGAGCATGCAATGTCCAATTTCCCACTACTGTCACCGTCTTCTTGTTGTGCTCGACAAGAGCTAGATTCACCTATACTCCAGCCATTTAAGTCATCATGATTGATAGCATTTATAAAAGGAATTGTATCATCAAGGGGCAGCACATAGCTTGCAAATGCCCCCCTCATATCATTCCAGAAAATTTGATTATTCATTGCAGCATTACTAGATGAAGATGCCTGTTGAGTGGCTTGCACTAGCATTTACACACGTTGATGAATCTCTGTGTGTAGAAGCTGCAGAATTTCCTTTGCTTAACCCCAAGACAGCTTCTCTTCCTTGATTGTCATACTTCACACATAGCTGTCAAGTTTGCTGAGATCTTGACCAAGACTAACAGGCGATCAAGTAAGGAGCTCGAGAAGGAGCCAAAATTCTTGAAGAACGGTGATGCTGGTTTTGTTAAGATGATTCCTACTAAGCCCATAGTGGTCAAGACTTTCTCCGAGTATCCCCCACTTAGTTATTTTTCCGTTAGGGATATGCGTCAGATTATGGCTATTGGAGTCATTAAGAGACCAAGACATGTATGCAGGAGGGGTTTCCAGTGATTCTATGCCTGAAATACCATTTCTTTGACACCCAAGAGCGTGAATGACATACACAAACGTGGTGGTACTATCCTTGGTACATCAAGAGGGGGTCGTATAACCTCAAAGATTGTTGACAGTATACAGGACCGAGGCATTAATCAAGTAGACTATTAGTGTGAGCTTACATATTTGTAAAGAAATTCTGGCCCCTCTAAAAAAGCAGTTTGCCTTGTCTCGGTCAAGATTGATGAGTGAAATCCTTCTACCAAAATTTACTTTATGATAGATATCTTATTTAGTTTATTTGTGTAATATAACGGTAGCAGTAAAAGTTTCAAGTTTGGTGCTGGTCTTGATTTTGTAAATCAACTCCATGAATTATATCTCTTCATATTGGTTCTAACATTGTCACTTTCATAGGTCCACAATGATTCGATTTGCAACACGGATTTTGTGTGGAGCTTGTGCACGTCTGGTTATGTGTAGTAGTTGCTGTTGGGTCTCCTAGTTCAAGCACATGTCTGGTTATAATGGGGTGTGTGTGGAAAGGCTTTGGGTGTTGCTATTGGGTACATTTCCTTGACATTTCAGCTATCAAATATTCTCTTTTTCTGTAAAGGCTTCAAGATATTGGGGCCAAGCAAGGACAATTCAATATTTAGGGCTGTTACATGAGAATATGAGAGAGGAATTATTGAGGAAAAAAAAAAAAAAAAAGAAAACAAGATAGGCTGGGGTTCAAGGGAGGAACGAGTAGGCAGCGTTGAAGGACTCTGCTGGGACTGCTTTTGTTTTTCCATAATTTTTTTTTTTTTTTTTTTTTTTTATGTACATTGAGAATACATCCTGTCTTCAAATGCTTGTAGTTTGCAATTTCTTGTTGTCTTTCCAAGCCCATTTTGTTTTAAGAAGTATTTCAGATGTCTATTTATGCCCTTAATTCTCCTTTTCCCCATATTTCGAGCTGTTTAAGATAGCATCAATAATTTACTGCTCATTCTGCAATATGTTTTCTGCTTTATTGCAGTGGAGCTGCAATGGACTGCTTTTAGAATTTTCTCACTAGGAACTTGATCTTTCATGCAACTTCAACTCTGTGGCACTTCAGGATGATCATGCTCAACAATGGTAACTTTGATAAGAACTCCACACTTTTTTTTTTCTATTTTAGATGCAGCTGGTCTTCCTTCTGCTTTCTTGGATGCCATTATGGATGGTGTTATCTGCTATGCGGAAGCAATATCGTGCATACCTCAGTGTCTGGATGCTTTGTGCCTCAATGCTAATGGTCTTCAGGCTGTGAAAGATCGCAATGCTTTGTGATGTTTTGTGAAAATATTTACATCCCGGGCATATTTACCAGCTTTGACTGGTGATATTCTAGGATCTGTGTCTACTGGACCGGATGAACTACTTCGGCATGCTTCCTCACTGCATGGTTCTGGTGTGGATATGCTTATTGAGATACTGAACACCATTTCAAAAATGGGCTCAGGTGTTGAATCTTCCGAAGAATCCCATGACCTCATGTCCTCTACATCTCCCATTCCCATGGAAACTGATCCTGAAGGAGGGAATCTGGTGTCATAAGATGTCAGGGACACCTTCAAGACAGACAGTTCAGAGCACACTAATGATCATCTTCTGACATTTCCGTTTCAAATGTCGAGTCTTTCCTTCTAGAGTTTGTGAACAATGCTGCTCGTCTTCTTGAAACAGTCCTTCAGAATGCTAACACATGCCACATGTTTGTGGAGAGGAAAGGGGTTGAAGCTGTGCTACAATTGCTAAATATGCCTTTAATGCTGCCATCAGTTTCGCTTGGGCATAGTTTATCTGTTGCCTTCAAGAACTTCTTCCTTATACCAGAATAATGGTTAAAGCATGCATCTAGAGGGAATGGACAAGAAGGCCATCAGCCCGCAGTCTTCTGGAATCTCCATATTTTCCAACAACTGTAAAATCCATCCATGACCCTGTTATAACGTGTCATTCCCACTTTCATTGTAATATATATATCCATGACCATGTAATCAATACTCCTCGGTGTTGTACATTTCCGTTTCTTGTTTGGCTTGTTTTGTTTTCATTTTTTTTTATAGATGTACCGTTAAGGATGTGTCACAATTCCATAGCCACTGTACAACATGGTGTAGGGCATGCTCTACTTTATTCCGACATGGGACAAGACAAAATTTATGCTCTTTTTTTTTTATCCTTTTCATCGGTATATTCTGAGCTGATGTTGGAGGGATACTTCCATTGGTGCAATTACTGGAAACAGGTTCCCAGAAAGCCAGAGAAGATGCAGCACACATCATATGCAACTTGTGTTGTCACAGCGAAGACATCCAAGTCTGTATTGAGAGTGCAGAAGCTGTGCCAGCATTGTTATGGCTCCTGAAGAGCGGTGGACCTAAAGGGCAAGAAGCTTCATCCAAGGCATTCATAAAACTTGTCCGAATAGCTGATTCTCCGACCATAAATCAGCTTCTAGTGTTGCTCCAAGATGAAACTCCCATGTCGAAGGCTCAAACGTTTGAATCCAAGCACTTTGTGGTACATATGCTTTGTTTCCATATACTTTAATACTATTATTGCATCTTTTTGGCCTCAAGCTGATGTGCTTCTTACTTTTATGATATTGGCTTTTGTATTGGTTCTTAACTATCATTCCTCTATCATGTGAGATGAAACCTGTTGTTGGCTGTGTTTGGTGTGGTTGGAGCTACTTGACTTAGCTTTTGTGATGTGCTGGAGTTGGTTGCTTGTGCTTGTGAGCGTTTGTTGTTGTGTGTTATTGCGAGTGGTGAAGTGCTCTGCACATGGACATTTAAGACAGCAACAGTGAGCATCAAATCTAGTCACTGCTTTTGCTATAGCTGCTGATTTGCTTATGCTTTTCCTAAGTGCTCATGACTGATTTAATTGCTGTAGGAGAAAAAAAAATTCAGCAACTTCACTCTCGTGTTCCACTAATGCTTGGTGAAACAAATTCACTGCAGCTGTTATGGGGTGCTTCATTTATGTGGCTTGAACAATCTACGAGTCCACCATGGCAGCTTCTATTTTGGGGATGTCACTACTCAGTTGAGTGTTTCTTTGGCTTGACTTGGAGTATTGAAGGTATCAGCATAACACTTTCAATCATCTTTGTACTTGTTCCCAAGAATTATGATCACTTTGTACATGTGTGTACTTTTTTATTATGTATGTCTTCATGACAATAAAATTCTGCATGAGTGAAACCTTCCTTATTTGTGAAACTAACTCATCTCATTTCTTGCAATGCAAGGCTCTAGATTGAAGTGTTGGATCTTCATCATGTATCTTTTGACTTCATTTTTACAAGTATGATTTTTCACTTTATAGACTGCCTACTTAAGGTCATATTAGTGTCATAAACCATTAATGATTCTTGAATATGTGCCAAAAGAATACTTAAGTTCAAACATTCATGTCCATCATGTATTCTATCCATTCACCAAATGACTATGGTGTCTCATGATATTTAAGACAAAGCTATTTGTTATCTGTGTTTCGACCGCATAAATGGTAATCTTGAGACTATGCACTGTATGATGACACTTTCAGCTGTCCGCGTCCCAAACCTCATGTAACAATCTTGGAACCGCATATTGCATCCGTGTTCCATTCCTCACATGATGATCTCGGCACCGCACCACTATGAGAGAGGCTCTCCTCGGTTATCTGTGTCTCACTTGCCTATGGGACGGTCTTGGAACGGCACCACTATAAGAGGGGATTCTTGCTTATCTTGTGCACCCAGTCGTTTGGTGAATGAATGTGATACTTTGCTAGCTAATATGCTTGTTGTGTATGTCTCATGTTGTTGATTTGAGTTCACAAGTAGCATATCTTGTCATCTAAATCAAAGTTTTGCATAAACAACTTGATCTACTATTTTCATTGTACCAAGACTCTTTCTCATTTTTTTTCATTTTAGTATCAAGCTTGCTTTCTTCACCATCTTGTAGATGAACGATATGTATCATTGACTTTGCCAGAAAATTATAGATAGGAGATAAGTTGTTGGTGACTCGTGCCGTGTTTTGGAAAATGGCACTTGGAGACCTTCACTTTGATAATATGGATAATGATTAATGGTTTCACTCGAATATGAGTCAGCATATATAATGAATCTTATACTAGCACTCCTTAAGACTTTGTAACATATCATTACCCCACTTGCTTTGTATAAATCTAGCACATATGCTTGTCGCACTCCTTAAGACTTTGTAACATATCATTGCCCCACTTGCTTTGTATAAATCTAGCACATATGCTTGTCATAACTCATAGTGTATGTGATACTTTTTTTTTAAGTTTGAATGTCGTGTCCTACGCTCCTTTGAACTCACTCGGGCCATCATTACAATACTTTGAAGGAACATATTGACTTTGTTTGAAGACAAGCATTATTTTCATGTACATGTACTTTTAATTGACTAATTGTAGCAGCATGATATAAGAGCAATGTAGTATCATGAGCAAGCTAGTGTCACATGCACGTACATGTTTTGAGCATATTGCACAAATGAACTTCATGTATTCTTGAATAAATGAGGATCACGCACAAACAAGAATTTTGTGCTTCAAGCACCCCAAATGTGCATTGCACCTAGAATTTATTGAGTTGTGATGGGTATCGACTCGTGTCTTCCTTCATTGTAATCTTCTTGGTCATGCAATATTGTCTCTTTTTTTTTTTTTTAAATACGAGTTGTATCGAATGTGTGAAACTGACCATGACAATAAAATCAACTCATCAACTCTATATCCATTTATATTCTTGATATTCATTTTTGCCTTGATGATACATCTAGTCATCATGCGCTCTGGAGTACTAGCTCTCATATAGTTGCAACACACAAAAAGACGTAATAGTATAGATCACTTCAATCCCTTAGACACTTGTAAAGTTATTATAGGCATCACAGACGAAGAGCATGTCTAAATAACAAGGATTGTTATTGAAACACAACACTTAGTTTTAAAACATGTCTTTTTCTTTATGATCATACGCACTTAGGAGCAAAGGTTCAACCAAGCAGCAATATTATCTAATACAAGAGATGAGTGGACAATATCATGTGCATTAAAGTAGCATTGCTACTTCCTCGCGATGATGTTTAGACAATCATTTAAGGAAAATGATCATTCACGCCTATGCAGTGATAGTAGCATTCATTATCAATCGCGCTCATGTAGCGATGGTAACAGTTTTACCAATCGTGCTCATGTAGTGATAGTAACATTTGTTATCATTCGTGCTCATGCAGCGACAGTAACATTTATTATCCTTCACGCTCATGCTGCGATAGAATATCGATAAATTTTTATTAGTCAAGGGAGTGTTTCCCACTACTCGACTACATAGTACTCGTGTAGAATATCATATGTTAAGGATTACTTGGCTCAATGGAGCTTGTTAAGGGAATTATCTCCACTACTTGACAACTAGAAATACCAAGAAGAAAGTGGTGATGAGCGATCAACATTATGCGCTTGGGAGCTAAGCTCTAACCCATCGGCAACGATGTCTAAATCACATATTATATTTGTTATTGTTTTTTTTCATTACTAAAGGGTAATCTTACTCAATCTGATGTCAATCTTTTTTTTTTTTTCTTTTTGAAACTAGCTTTGCACGTTAAGAAGATTAGTTTCTTACTTTGCAGCGATAATAGCAATGAAAAGGAAAATAAGTGATTACACCATCATATTTTCATGAAAAATACCCATTAATTGAGTAATACAACTCATTCATTAGGTAAAAGCATTTAACGCTTTGTTTACACAAAGACAAAAAGCAAATGAATGAGATATGATGATAACACTCTTAGTTATAAACAGTTTTTTCTTTCATTCATGCAGTGCTTTGCATTTCCAGACTACTATAAGCCTTCTTGTGTTTCTTTACACCTCCACGACAACTACACTTCTTTCTCTTTTTAAATTCTCAAGTCTTAATTTCTTCTCCCGTAGGTAGTGATTCCGCGTGGATTCCACTAAAGTCATATCTGATTCATTTTCATGTTCATAGAAAAAGGTAGCTTCAGCAAGGTGGAGTTCATTATGATTGAACGGATTCTTTGTCGCATGGATTAGAATATCACTTCCACTCCAATGACCTTTCATGCACTGATGTTGTGTTGAGGGTATCATGTTATACTCGTGCAGCCATGTCTTTCCTATAAGAAGGTGATAGGACACCGGTGTATCAATTACATAAAATGTAGCAATGCTATGAGTAGCCCAACTTTAAAACTTACTTTGACATAACCCATTGTCATTGTAGAAGATTTGATAAAACTGTTCACTGCGATGGGATGCTTCATCAAGTACCGGATATCTATTCTTGTAGCTTTGAAAGTAGACATGGGCATGATATTGAGTAAGGATCCATTATCGATAAATGTCCTTTGATGGGGTAACCATTGAGTACACTCTCTACATACAAAGGACGATTTTAACTGAAGTTCTTCGAGTGCGCATCAGTTCTAGTAAACGTAATTCCATAGTCCCTTGTAGAGACTACTCCTTTCTTAGATTGAACTATGTCGCATTCACTATAATGACCTTGTGCAATTTGGTTATGTACAATCATTGCTGCAAATCGTGCATGATCATCAAATCTAAAGAGATCAAAGAAATTCTTAAAATTTGAAGTCTTCATTAAAGTAAAGATGACAATATCATCCCATGAGTTTCAATTTTGAGTGTATTGTCATTTTCTTCATGTCTCCCAACTAGCTGTATGTCTGTTGACTTCATTATAGCAGGATCATGGGTAATGACATTCACAACACCACGTTAATTGCCATGAGCTGGAAGTGGGTTATTCCTAACATCATTATTTTGATGATAAGTTCACCATTCTTAACTCATTCATTAACGATCCTCTTTAAAGTAAAACAATCCTAGTAGGATGCCCCATAATCTATGAAATCTACAAAACTTACGATTATTTTTTTCTTCTTAAGTTGGCAAACGTTCTACTCTTGGAGTTTGAGATTCCATCTTTCAACCATTGATCTAGTACAGCGTACACCTTCCCCATTGAGTAAGGACAAGTTGTGCTTCTTTTGCCCTCTCACCCTTGGGCTTCTTAACTCTTGGTTTCTTCCCCTCTTTGGAATCTTCACTCTGAGCCAGATTCATGATAGTTCTCTCTTTAAACTTAGCACTTCCTCCTCTTTGTCGTGCAATCGAATTATTGGTCCTTCATGTATTCTCAACTGAAGTGGAGAATGAGGCTAAGGAGAGATTTTCCAAATGCACCGCATACTCGGTGAACATGCCTTGGATACAAATTTTCACTAGCTCTCTTTCATCACATATGTCTTGAATGTCCAGTGAACGCTCCCTGAAGCGCTCAATATAATCTATTAAGTCTTCTTTAGGCTTTTGACAAATCCTTCCCATATCAGTCAAGGTCACTCGTTCTTATGCGGAGAAGAATTTCTCTAGGAACATCTTGCACATGGTTGCCTATGAATCTATAGATCCAAGGGGAAGATTGACGTACCAAGTGTAGGCTTTCTCTATGAGGGACTTAGAAAATTCTTTCAACTTCAAATTATCATCAAATCCATAAACCTCTAGCGTTTCAATGAACTTCAACAAATGTTCCTGGGCACTTTCCTTCTTACCATTGAATAGCATGAATTTGGGACTCACGTAGTCCTGAGGATACGGATTAGCAGCAATACGTTGATTGTATGGGAGCTTAAGATCCAATACTCCCACATCAGACTTAGCTTGTATTTCCTTCAGGTACATGTCTAGATCTTCCTTCATGACGAAAGTACTTTTAGGAGTTGAAGTAGTAACTTCAACTGGTGTAGCTAGAGTGGCCGTTTAGAGTAGAGTTGCATTGGGTTGAACAATAGGTCCACCAATGACAATTGGTGGTGTAGCTGTGAGGATGAAGATCCTCCAGGTTGAGCATGTAATGCAAGCTGGGAGGTTGATGGTGTTCCAAGTTGAATTCCAGTATTCATTACCTGAGGTGCAAGCGGTTGTGTAATTACAAGCTCTAATGGAGGGATTTGCTCTCCAACTCTGGTAGGATCTTGTTCAGGAATAGGAGTGGGATTAGCAGGTTGAGCAGCTTGAGGTGCCTGAGAAGCACATTATTGCGTAGCAACAACAGGGTTCGACGAAGTCGTACCTTGTTGCGCGGTAGTAATAGCAGCTATACTAGGCAAATACTGAGCAAACATTATCATGAATTGTTGGAATTGTCTTGTAGACTCTTGCATTAATTGATTGACTTGCTTGGTATTTTCTGGCACAGCATGCAAGATCGCAGCATTATCGATTTGAGCACCGGTAGGTTGGTTCACATCCTCAAGTGCTGGCATGTCATGTTCAGCAGCCTCGAGATTAGCATTAGTTTCTTGAGTTGTACTCTCAGTGGATCGGTGTATCTCTTTCTTGAGGTGCCATCATGCGAGTGTTAATTTTCCTTTTCCCAGTGAAGTCGCCAAAAATGTGTGGGTATGATTCTGGATGCAACGATTATGTGTGACCTAGGGAAACAACACGTGCAAGGATGATCAAGAGAGAATCGTGTAGTGAGGAGGAGTAGGCAGTCTCAATAGGCCCTAACACACGTGTGACAGGTGAGGGAGTTAGAAAGCATCAACCTCACTAGATACCATGAATGTTGTGTGCGTTCTTGAGTGAGTCGATTAATTGATTCACAAAGATGAAAATCCGACAGCACGACGGTGTTTGTCCAAGATTTCACTTCTTCTTCCAAATGGGTAAGGACTAAGGGTATTTATAGAGAATCTAGCTGTCAATGTCGTCCATCATATGAGACAGATGTCCGACGACTAAGATGAGTCCCCCTCATTGTGGATATAAATGTGGGCACCCTTATGGACCGAGGCCCATTGAGGCCTTCATTGTAATGTATGTGAGCCAATTTGAGAAATGTTGGAATTGGGCAGGCTAATTTCAATAGGCCCTACTCCAAGCTTACCATGCTAAAACTCCCATGATCATTCCAATTGGTTGGGCCTAACTCTCTAAGCCCCATCACTTTAACCTAGAAAGTTAAATCCAAATAATAAATCAGGCTTAAAGCCTTTATTAAGAAATCCATATGTCTACAAATAATAATGAATAGCAGACTACACAAATAAAATACTGGTAGTAATGAAAATATGTGTAAAAGGCTATATCCGATATTTTTAGAAACAAAAAATTCTAAAACTAATATTTTATGACTCCTTATCTTATTAGGAGTCTAAATATTTTAACGGAATATTTTTACCATTTTACATGTTGGGCCCTGATTTCGAAAACTAATCCCGTTTAGGTTCGAAACGAGCGAATTTTTTATGAATATGATCTTTTTAAGTTGTATCACATTATTTCGACCTAGAATCTAAGGTTATTTTATTTTTACTATTT
Source organism: Combretum micranthum (assembly GCA_024138025.1). Classification (NCBI taxonomy): domain Eukaryota; kingdom Viridiplantae; phylum Streptophyta; class Magnoliopsida; order Myrtales; family Combretaceae; genus Combretum; species Combretum micranthum. The sequence goes on from JAMXBD010000158.1 coordinate 323,035, forward strand.
TAGGGTTTCACGTGCGGGATTACTGGATCTAGGTTCACTAAGGCTTATAGTTGACTTTTAAGGTTCCGGTCTCAATTCCGGTGTCGAGATTTACTCGCAAAATTTTAAAATCTAGGGGTTTATGTCATACTTATATTTTCAGTTTAAAACTTATGTTTTATTTTATTTTGTGGTTTATTTAATATTTTGCAATTATTGGGATTATTTCATCAGGTCTAAGGTTATATATTGACTTGGATTGACTTTTAGTATTAGTTTAAAGTTTTGTTTCTAAAATTTGCCAAGGGCTTTAAGATTTTATAATTTTGTCACTATATAACATTTAGGCATACTGTCTCGGTTTATATCTTAGAGATCAGATAGATGAAGTATTTAGCATACGAGTTTGAATCGAATGATTATTAGTTTTTCCATTTTGTTTGCAAAGGTTCTCATTTTCTTAAGGTTAAGAAATTTTGTATTTTATCTTATTTAAAATTCGGTTTTAATTTGGGTTGTTTTTAGGGTTTCAATTTTAATTTCGGTTTTTAACTCTATGATTATTTTATAAGAGTACCAACAAGTTCAAGGGTTTAAAACCACTATATATTAGTGAGCTAGCTTTTCTCTCTTTACTCTATATTAATTACAAGTTGATTTCATATTGTTATTGCTCACGCGATTCTAATTTCAAAATTAAGAGGAAAATTTAAAATAATTTGAACTAAAAATGTAAAGACCCGACCCTCTAAATCCCGAGATTTTGAGTACTGAGTCCCCAACCACATATAACGTTTTCACATTATACGTAAGGTTGTCCTAAAACTAACAGTTTAGAAAAATTGTTTGATCAAAACTACTAAAACTTTATAAAGAACTTTTAACAAAACAAGATTGCTAATAAAAGCAATCTATATATACATTTACATTATATATACATTGTTTAGTGTCAATACAAGATACTACAAAATTACAAGTTTTCTTAAAGCAAAAAAATCCTAGAGATCTTAAGGTCTTACAACTTAGGCTTATCTATCAAGCCTTCTATACAAAAACTTTTCCTTTAACAAAAACTCCTCCAAAAGTCCAGGGTGTTCGAGTCCTATTCGTCCCACTCATCCATGAATCTCTCAAAGTCTGACCCAACCCAAATCATCATAAAACTCGTCTCTAGTGCCTGCAAAGCAGCAAAAGTGAGCCAAGGGCCCAGTACACAATAACAAATGCAAGAACAAGTTATCAAGCCAACGTAAATCAAATGAAATGCATCAATAGACAAGTGATTATCTTATTAAATTTTCTTTCGCAAAACAACAGGGGGGGTATTCAAACCCCGGAATCACGCTTTGGGAAGTTAGGGATCCTGAGTAACAGCAGCTACTCAGGGGGTTGATATAAGTAGTCCGAATACTTAATTCTCTATATCTATTTCATAAAGAAAATAGCTTCATTTAGGGTTCAAATGTCGTTGCCTGACTCTACTTAAACTCAGTCCATAACATGAGCCTAGTTCACAAGTTCTCATAAACTTTGAACTAAACCATGGTATTTCCCCCTAAGTTTAAGTAAACGTTACTCAGATACTATTCCCCCTATCGGCTACCCACTTAACCAAAAAGAATCGCTATTGCATCATAGCGTACCACTGCATCATGGTAAAGTCATTGCATCATGACTGGATTAAGCGCCTAACTAACATGTCATTGCATCATGACAGGTTTGCTGCTCCTCAGACCAGATTAAACAGCGTAATAGACATCCAATTCATCAAAACATTAAGTTGAATTCAATTTAAGTCAAATTAGGAATGCCTAGTCCTAGCAAACATCAAACAAGCTATTGCGTACTTGAATCCGATAGTATATCACTATAGTCACTCGGTGATGAACTAACCGAAGAACTCTTTGCTGAAATAGGAATATCAAAATAATCAATAAATAAATATAGATTTCACATCCAAATATATATATATTTATCACAATCATACATTAATTATACAAGGAAATTCATTAAACTTTGCATAAAGTTTTAATATTAAATTCATGCATAACACATGTTTACCTAGCTTATAGATTCATTAGGAAATCATATATGAAGTAAAGATTGAAGATTGAAGAAGTTTGAATTCGAAAAACTCAAGGGATACGCTGCCTTTCAACGCTTGCAAAATTTGGATGAACGTCGGCAGCGTAGGAAGTTTACACAGGCGGCGTTTCACTCTGGCGTTTAAATATTTGGTTCTGTTACTTTAACACCGCCCCTTACGCCGACGGCTTTTACTCTCTAATTGCCGGCGTACGTTTTAAAAAAATAAATCTAGTAAAATTTATTATAAAAGCCGGCGGTGTTCCAAGCGGCGTTAAAAAATTTACTTCTGTTTGCTTCCAACACCACCTCTACGTCAGCGGCGTTGAAATTCCAGATGCCGGCATACGTTCAAAACAGACCTATTCGACAGAACTCATTTCTCCTGTTTTTCACTTTGCAACTTTCTAACCTATAACACTTTTAAATCTTCTTCAATTTCATTTTTAGCTTCATATACTTACTCCTATCTACACTAATCAATCCTAGCAACTTAGAACATTAAATCAACACATTTAATCAATTCAAATCCCACTTCCACTCATCCTCAACTTTAACGACTCAAACTATCTTTATTTCTTCCCAACACTCCATATTACTACCACAACACATAAACAAACTCACACACTAACAGAACACAATCCAACCTAATTTCAATGCATGAACAAGCAATTTAGATAACATTAAACTCATTCTATCCAAGATCTCACATAGCTACTGTAAGAAATGAAAATAAAACAAAAGTTATACTTATATCAACTCACATGAATATGCCTTGTCTTGGAGAGAATTTTGATTTCAAAGCTTGATGTTGTTTTTGGTTTGGGTTTGGAATTTGGAGTGAAAGAAGAAGAGAAAAGGAAAGAAAGAAAAAGGAAAATTCGGATAAAAGAAAGGGCTGCCCAAAAGGGAGTCTAATTAAACAAATTTTGGGCTTAAACTTATCTTTAATTTGACTTTTAAGGCTTATATGACTTTAGGTTGCATTTGAGTTAATTTGAGCCTAATTTGGGTTTATTTAGGCATGAATACTAACTTAACTAATAGAAATTTCTGTCAACTATTTTTAAGCAAAACCTAAGTTTTTTTTTTTTTATTTAAACTTGACTTAACATATTAATGTATAAAAAACATAATTATTAACTGTACTATACACACATTAATATATATAAAACAAGGATATTAATTTCATTACATATGCAAAATAATACAAGAAATGTTCAATTTACACTAACTTAAACACATTTAGACTATTACCAAACACAACTCTCATAAATCATCATGCTCATTTAGTTCAATAATTAAGATAAATAAACATATACATGAAAATTAAATGGAATTTAAATTTAAATCATTTCAAAAAATTTTAAATATTTAATACTTAATTAATTCCCCCCTCCCCCCTTTGGTTAAGTTAATGTGACCCCCTTGGTTAAGTTAATGTGACCAATAGGTTCATATCAAAAGAATCAATTTTTACGAAATTAGCAAATTTTAATCAACTTAAAATGATAGGATTTAAAGTTTCTAAAATTAATCAACAAAAGTTTTCATCAATCCAAAAAAACTATGTGATATCTAGTCATGAATAGCGGGTACGTATGTACTTAATGAGCGACTCGAAAAAAACAAAAAAAAAAAATATTTAAAAAATTCTTGGAGATACAGTTTTTCTATCAAGTAATGTTACACTTGGTATCTGAACTTTAACCAAATGTGCAAATAGCTATCTAAACTTTTAATTTGATTAATTTGATACCTGAACTTTAACCAAATGTGCAAATAGCTACCTAAACTTTTAATTTGATCAATTTGTACTTGAACTTTGAAATTAATCAATCTAATACCTAAAGAACATAACGAAGGTATTATTGGTGTACACAAAAAGTTTTTTCTCAGGTACCAAATTGATTAATTTCAAAGTTCAGGTACCAAATTGATCAAATTAAAGGTTTAGGTAGCTAGATGCACATTTGGTCAAAGTTAAGGTACCAATTGTGTCATAGCCCTTTTATGTGTAGATATTACTTGTCTTTTTATGATATTTGATATATTTGATTGGTCTTGTAAATTATAATATAATAGGAAATAAAATAAATATTTTGTGGATATCATATAGAATTTCAAAATAAGATATAATAGTTGGTAAGTTAAAGGTGATAAGTATTTAGGTTTTAATAAGATAGTCGTCAGACTTAATAATTTCTGGTTTTCGTTTTCTTAAAATGAATTTTTTCACAGATTAGTAATAAAATCAAGGTCAAACTACCCAACGATCTTGGCTCAAGTTCTTCTCAATTTCGATCAGGTGCCGACTTCAAATATTTTTGAAAAATTAAAACAATCCTGTAATTTTTAGTCGAGGGTTTATGTCAAATGGGTTATGGTTCGATGTAAATTAGATTAAAAAAAATTGAATCGAAAATGAAAATCTAGGCTTAACATTAAGGAAATAGAATTCTTTTTTATTGTGGATGCCAATATTGCACACATCCTTGATTCGTGCACTGAACAATTCAAGACTGCAAGAAAATTGTAAGCCCTAGAAAGAAGGCAAAGTTGGAAGAACAAAAGAACAATTGAGTGAAGTGTGGTAATCATCAATTTGCATGTAGAGATCATATTCTTAATAATTTATGAATAATTCCATATATGATTTTTTACTTAATTATTTATCTATTGCTGCAATATTATGACTGCAACATGCATACATATTAATTGTTTGCCATGGGAAATCTACTATTATTGAGCAAATCATATTAATTCGTATAAAAATAAATAAAAACCTAAATACTAACAGCTATTTTATCTTATTGGATTGTTATGTTACTCCTCTCCCTCTTCTGTTATTGCAAACCATCTCAATGGTAACTTACCTCTTTACTTCGTAAAACAAAAAGGTTCCCACGATTTTTTTTCCCGCACATGTGGCAAATGGGTTTTTTTCCCCACACACATAGAGTAGATGGGTGATTAGCTACTCTACTACTATTTATATAATATATGGAATAAATTACTTCTATTACCTTTATAACCCCCTATTTTGTTTATATCAGTGCTCCGATGGCATCAATAATGATGTGTCATCACCACATTGTTATCACATCAACATTATTCATTATTTTATTTAAACATCATAACTATATATTTAAAAATGGCTAGATAATAAAAATAAAAAATTATAATAAATTAAAAAATAGAAATGTTGATTATTTGAAAATAAAAAATTCCATAAACATGGAACATTTGTTATACATTAAATAATTAAATGAATTATAAAAATAAACAAGAAATATAAAAAAATATTATTTGTTAAATAACAATAATATCCATTATGCTGGTGATTAACTCTCTTCATTAGAGATAAGAAATATATATTTGGCTTAGGGATAAATTACACTTGAAACTTATAATATTTGATGGTAAGTTCATTTGAGGTCACAACATTCAGACAAGTGAGTAAGTTGAGGTCACTTAAAATTAGAAGATCATCATATTATGACACATGTCAATTGTGATTTCAATTGACTTACTCTCCTAAACATTATAATCTTAGATAAACAACTTGAAACGTTGCAACATCAAATGAATTTACTCTCGAATGTTGTAACCTTCTGATGTAATTTACTCATTTGTTTAAGTTAAATGGTGTACTTAGTATGTGTGTTTGTCAATAAGTCTGAGATAATAATAGATTATGTATCCGAATTTCTTGTATATTTATATTCACATGTAATATATTGTACATAATTTGCTAGTTTATGGATGGATAGGTGTAGCAATAGGTATCCACTGATCTATTAAACAAGCAAGAGTAATATATATTAGTAATAAATAGCAAGTAATGCATGAACAAGCCAAGTCTTATATATGCATGCTATGACATATATAGGGTAGGCAATTTAGCAGCTAATTTTTCCATTTAGATAGAACATGACGGGGTTATTAAATGTGTCAAACTTAAATGTTTATTAATTTAATTATTATTATTGATTTGAATATTTAATAATAAATATTTCATGTTTATGGATTTATTAATTAACTTTTGTTTGCTTTTATTTTTTCAAATTTATTTTAATTTCTATTATTTTAGCCATTTTAATATATGCAATTATAATATTAAAAAAATAACCAATCATGCTGATGCGGTGATGGTGTAGCAATAACATGTCATTATTAATACTATATAAGCATTGATGTAGATAAAGTAGAGGAGGAAAGTGATGTATTATAAAAAGTTGGGTATTCATATTTTTTTATATAGTCTACAATTGTAGTACATATAATTTACCCTAGTATATAATATAGATTTCGAAACATAAAAGTAAAACAACTTGTGATTATTGTTTGCCTTATATAATATTTGGTTGAAAGAATTAGATAGGATAAAAATGATTAAACAACATCATACAAGAAGTACTAGACAATATAATTCTCTTATATCACGTTTGATACGCATTATATAGAACATCATTGGAGGAGATTTTATTTTTGTTTAATTTTAATATTTTTATATCATGAAATATAAAAAATAAAATTTAAATTTTATGAAATGCACATAAAGAGAGTTTTTTCAATCCTAATATATTTTAAATATAGTGTATTGTCCAATCTGACTGCCACCAACAATTACGTTGCCAAGGCTACCTTAGATTCTACTTATCAATTCACGTCTAGGACTTCACTCTTTTCATCTCTCTCTCTCTCTCTCTCAACCGAGCTGTCCTGTTCCCTCCTGCAGGTATGAATTGAATTGAGATGAATCATCTTCTCTCTTACCTCATTCTCATACTCTCCATATTAAGGTAAATTACTCTTCATTTGTCTTCGCTTAACCCTAATTATGATTCCATCTCATATCTTCGATCCATGGAGTTTGCTGATTAAGGGGACCTGCACACAGTAATGAATTTAGGGTTTTGTGATATTTTTTGTTCCAAGATCTGTGCTTCGCATCCTATGGATAAATTTATTGGAACCCAATTTTCTTGTTCTAGAGTTCTGTTGCCTTAATTTTAATATTCTTTGTAGATCAGTCGTTTCTAGGGTTTTGTAGATGAATAGTTTGAAATTTCACAAGATAAACTGACTGATAATTTTCTCCATAACATGGTTGGATTTGCGTTGAAATTGCCGCAAAATGTGTACTTTAGTATGTTGGTGGATAGGTTTTGCTTGATATGACTGTCTCAGGACCTTTATTTGCGACGCTATCATCGCGATTGATTTAGCTGACTTGGAATTGTTATGACAGAGAGAATTTTCTTCAGGTAATTTGCATGGGTGCCATATTGAGTTTAAATAACTCTTGGAGCAGAGGAAGGGATGATTATGATTTTCCTCAGGGCGAAAGCTGCAAGAGGCAGAAACTGTCGTCGGGTGTCTTTGAGGAGAACCCCAGGTTGATTCCCAGCCTTCCTGATGAGATATCACTTCAGATTCTTGCCAGACTCCCCAGAATCTATTACTTGAATATCAAAGCGGTTTCACGGGCCTGGAAAAATGCAGTTACGAGTGCAGAGCTCTACAGTTTGAGGAAGGAGCTTGGAACATCCGAGGAATGGCTTTATGTATTGACCAAAGTTGAAGAGGATAAGCTCTTGTGGTATGCTTTGGATCCTTTGTTAAGAAGATGGCAGAGATTGCCCCCGATGCCTATGATTTCTTTCAAAGATGATGCCCGGAAAGGTCTAGCTGGCCTAGGCATGTGGAATGTGATGGGCTCTAGTATTAGAATTGCAGATGTTATAAGGGGCTGGCTTGGGAGGAAGGATGCCCTAGAACGAATGGCATTCTGTGGCTGTGCTGTTGGAGCCGTTGATGGCTGCCTCTATGTACTTGGTGGATTCTCTAGGGCTGCAGCCTTAACATGTGTTTGGCGTTATGATCCTGCTCCAAATGTGTGGACTGAAGCAAGTCCCATGTCGATTGGTAGAGCCTATTGTAAGACTGGAATTCTGAATGATAAACTTTATGTTGTTGGTGGGGTTACTCGTGGTCGTGGAGGCTTGACTCCACTACAATCTGCAGAGGTATTTGATCCATGTACCGGTATGTGGACTGAACTACCAAACATGCCCTTTTCCAAAGCTCAGGTGCTTCCAACTGCATTTCTTGCTGATCTGCTTAAGCCTATTGCTACCGGAATGACTTCATACAGGGGGAGATTGTTTGTGCCTCAGAGCTTATACTGTTGGCCTTTTTTCGTTGATGTAGGGGGTGAGGTGTATGATCCTGAGCTAAACTCGTGGGTTGAAATGCCTGCAGGCATGGGTGATGGTTGGCCGGCTAGACAAGCAGGAACCAAATTGAGTGTAACAGTTGAGGATGAATTGTACTCCTTGGATCCTTCTAGTTCTCTAGATAATGCCAAGCTCAAGGTCTATGATCACCAGGAGGATGCTTGGAAAGTTGTTTCAGAAAATGTTCCTGTACGGGACTTCTCAGATTCTGAGTCTCCTTATCTGCTTGCTGGCTTACGTGGAAAACTACACGTGATCATGAAAGATGCTGGTAGCAGTATCACAGTTATGCAGGCTGATGTGCATAGCCATTCATTACCAGAATCCCCATCATCTTCCTCAGAGGACTGCTTTTCAACAACAAGTGAAACGACTCTTTGGAAGATCATTGCCAAAAAGCATACTGGTTCCGCAGAACTTGTAAGCTGTCTGACCCTTGACATCTGAGTCTGTTGATAATAGCTTTTACTAGTACAGTAAATTTATAGAAATTAGATGGGATGGATGCACATAAAAAAATTGGTCTGTGCATCCAGCAATTGTCTGTTGTTAAAAAATAGTGTGTAAAGTTGCACGGAGGAACATATAAATAAAGAGTTTCATCATAGAATTTGCACTTACACAAAAAGTTATGGCTAAGGTTCAATTTCTCAGTAATCATGTATTTGTGCTATCATCTTGGCTTAATGATTTTTGCGCTTACTAAAAAAAAAAAAAAAAAACGGGGGCTAATGATTTTTTTTTTCCCCTTGTTGATTTGATGAGGTGGTGATTCTGCTCCAATATAATTTTTAATTGGTAAATTGTACGTTGCTTATCTGCATTTTCATACATTTTTCACTTTGAATACCAAATTTGTGTGTTAGAAAAATAAATTGGATAAACTATAACATCTTACTAGGTTCTCCTGTCCACGACTATGGTAAATTGTATTTCTTTTCTTAACAGCTGATGGTATCCATAATATCTAAGAGGAACTTCTATGGTCCAATGAATTCATTGTGCAATTAATCATATAATCATTAAAATACTATATAATAATTAATATTAAGTATTTCAAATGATGCAATTAGGCTTGTAAACAAGTCAAGTTAAGACGATAGAGTAACAAGTTCAAATTCGACTTGAATGAAAAACGTGGAACTCAAACTCAACTCGAATTCAATCAAGTTTCAATATTTAAGCTTGAACTCAATTCGGTTGGATTCGATTATTCTTATAAAAATTAGTTAGATTTAAAAATATTTTGGAATTTGGAAGAAAGTTTAGGGTTTTTAGTTTACTTTGTTTTACAGATGATTAGATATAAAGAGGGAAAAAAAAGGAAAATAGGATTTAAAATAAGAAAAAAAAAATACAAGTTTTATATAATTTTATAAAAAATTTAAAAAGCTTGATTAGACTTGTTGGTTATTCGAATTAAGTATTTTAAAACTAAAATTTGAACTCGAGTAGACTTGGTAGTTACTTGAACTTGATTTGATCGCAGTTGAGTAAAATTTGAACTATCACGGAGTCAAAGTCGAGTAGCTTACAAGGAGCTCAACTCAAAGTCGAGTAGCTTACAAGGAGCTCAACTTACTCATAGCTCTACGTGCAACCATAGTTGAATATGATTTTGAAGGTAGTAAATAACTGCTGGTTGAGTCTTATAAAAAAAGAAAGAAAAAAAAAATTGCAATATCTAATATATGAAATGCCATGTCAAATACTTATAGTAAAACTTGAAGGAAAAAAAAAAGGAAAAATAAAATATCAAAGAATTTGCATCCGTTGAGCCCATCACTGCCAACAACAGAGAGGTCCATGGCCGACCAGAGTGAACTCGTCCAACAGCGCATGCAAGGAGATGAATCAACTCACGTTGCAATCTTAGCGAATTTCATGCTGCGAAATGAACGAGCTGAGTCATCTCGTGTTCGTTTGACAGTTATTGCTGTGTACCGGATATGTCAGGCAAAATCTCTCAATGAAAATACAAGACTAGCAGAAGAGAGAGAGAGAGAGAGAGAGAGAGAGAGAAAGAACGGTGTAGTTGCATTGCTGTGACGGGGAGTCGCAAATTAATCGTCTTCGTTGTGCCCAACTTCATGGTCAAATTAAACCTAAGGTTCTTCTATGTATATAAAAGAAAAACAGCATCGCAGTAGTAACCTTAGTTTTCCCCCAAATTGAATATCAAGTGAATCTCTTGTGCTTGAGAGAGATGATGACGAGAGAAACATCTAACAAACAGAGGCAACAAGAACTGTAATCTCAAACCCTTTTCACGAACGCTAATTGACAAACACTCATTTTTGTTTGCAAAAGGAAACAAAAGAAAGACAAGGATTTTGAAGATGGGGAAGTCATCCACATGTCCACGGCCTTTTACACACGAGCATCCAACAACGTCAGTGGGCTTTTCTCTTCTCTATCTTATCTTGTATATCATGGGTGTCTCTCACAAACTAGGTTTCAAACTTCTCTCTCTCCACCTCCTCTATCTCCTTCTGACAATGTCTCTCACGCAATTTACACTCACCACACACACCGATTTGAGTTTCATTACCTTAGCAAGTGAATGAGTGTTTCGAATTTTGACTTACCGGTGAGGCTTCTCTTTTATTTGATTTAGTTGGCTAGGGTTAGGGTTGAGGTTGGGCTTACTTTTAGGTGATCATGTGTTTAGTTCAGCTCATTCATATATATAATATATATATTTCTATTTATTATAACATGGACACTTACCTAGGTTTTTAATTAGCTTATTATACATCTTATTACAGATGTCAACCCATAGTTCATTTCTACCAAAAAAAAAAAAATTTTGACCAGGTCAATAAGTTGATGGAGTTAAGTCGATATATCAAAATTATACATAAAAAGTTTAACTAGATAGCAAATCAATATTTTAAAAATTTATAAGATTGTTTACACAAATGAATAAAATTTAAGTAGTCAATTCGATATTATCTTCTTTTTTCTATACATGAAAATATAGGTAGATTATTAGTAGAAGTAAGCGAATACAAGATGGATAAGATACATATAGTACTTCATACTCTATAAGGTACCGAAGTCAAATTTTGTACTTAAAACCTATCCCATGACACATTGTACCCACTCTATATCATGCACACCATGGAATCTATTGATTTTTTTTTTTTTTTTTTTTTACGAAATATCTATATCCTTTTCTTTCTTTCCTAAGTTTCAAATTTATACTATTTAATATGGTTTCACTTAAATGTAAAATTGCCTTATTTTCATTTATTCACTATACATAACATAAAGGAATTAAAAAAATAATTAGTTAATATCACAAGTTTTGTAATATTTCGAATCTTAAAGTTGTGTTCTTTTTGATCAACATGCAAATAACGTATGTACCTTCAATTTTTCCTCTCTCCTCGTACTTAAGCTACTTTAAGATTTTTTTTTTCCTGTTATTAATCTAAAGTTTTATTTTTTTCACTAAACATGCAACATATACAAGCTTTCTTCTTTAAGTAATAATATGTAAAATAGATTTTCTAGGTAATTTATAGTGTGATGGATTGATTTTTTTTTTCACCTTATTACAAAGTAATTTCATGCATTGAGAGAATATGAAGATAGATGAGTTCTTTGTTGCTCTGCACTATAGTTTGGCTTTTGATTGAGCAGTAATAAATTTTAAAATCATATATTTAATGGAATTAGTTCCTATTATTATTATTTTTTAATCTAATGTTTAATTTGGTTTTGGATGATTTGTGAATGCAATTTGATGTTTTCCAAATGATGCTTGCTAATGACTTATGATGTGGTAGCTTTTTGAAAATCAATAAGGAGAATAGGTTATTAGAACATTGCATTTTACTATCAGGTTTTGGTTTTTATTTTATTAGAACATTGAATGCATTTTACTATCAGGTTTTGGTTTTTATTTTATTTTATTTTATTAGAACATTGAATTTTAACCTGGCTAAATTTTGCAAGAGCCAATTAAATTTAAAGTAATGCTTAAATGGATATATTTTATATACATATTATATGTACTCTTGTTATATCTAACATTAGGTTGGTGCATTTTTTTTTTCTTTTTTAATTATTTTGTAGACTTTTTCAATATTTATTATCTATACTATATGTTTGTTTGTTTAGTTTTTTTAGATAGATATACTCTTTTTTTAAACTTTTTTTTAACAAATTATTTATTAAAAAAATAGATATAGATAAAAAAAATTGACAGTTTTCATAAAAATATCAAATATATTTACATATATCTTTTTGGTACAGATATAGATACATATGAAACACAAACCATCCAAACAGCCCCTATAGCAATATCCATTGGCCAAATAAAATATTTTAGTAGGTCGTCACATAGATATTATAATAATTTTAACAAATAAAATAAAATAAAATAATGAGAAAAATTAATTTCCTCTTAAAAACATAAATAATTTTTATTTAGTACGAATATCGTTCATCACATTTAACTATAGTAACCGATTCTTGTCTATGTTAGTATTTGAGTTTCTTCCAATTTCCATTTGTTTTCAAATCGTTTATTTATTTATTTTTTCTTCGCATTCATTGATTTTTTTTTTTTTTTGGCATATAACATTTGCGTTGTTTGTTATGATATAACCATTTTATGTCTTTTTTTCCTTCTTTTTTTGGCACCGCAACTACTAGGGTAAGATTACTTTAATATTTAGGATATATTGGGAGAATTGAATGATTTCATACAGGAAAATAGAATAGATATTCTTATTAGTTTGAAATAAAAAATTACAAATTCTTTGCTTTTATTTGGGTATTTGACTTCGAAAATTGATATGAGAAATTCAATTTCAAAATATCATTAAACAATAAAAGAATTAAATTGTAGATTAAAGACGTAAAACAAAATTGATTGAAATTTTTTATGTTGAATGGTATTTCAACAAAATAAGCTATTATGTAATTAAAAAAAATAAAAATCATTTCCATTCAACCAAAAAGAGGCAAAAAAAATTCCATGATCCTCCAGTCCATAAAAATAATAAATACAATAAAATTCCACCATCGAGGAAAAAAAAAAGTTCATTACCAACAAAAAATTAACCTTAAATTTAAATTTTCATAAACAAATTAAAATATCTGAAATGAATAAAAAGATTGTAGGGCAGTTTCCCTGAGAATTGAACACACGATGAAAAAAATGTCACCCCCTTGAGGCTGCCCCAGAAAAAAGATAAATAACAAAATCATATTTCAATATAGGCCGGGTGAAATTGAGATCTCCCACGAGACAGAAACAGAAAGAGATCCCATTGGAACGGCCGATTTTTTACCACCAAAAAATAAAAAAGGTATTAAAAGAAATTGTAAATCAAATTGATATTTAATTCTTGCTTTTATGATGTGGAAAAGGACCTTTCTAACCTTTACAAGACTGTTACTAAATACTTGCATGGCATGGGGAAGAAAGGAAACCTTCGGATTGATGTTATGCCCGCAACGGAACAGAGAGCCACCATTGATGTTCATCTTCTCACGCTCTGTTCTCTCAAAAGGCAATTGTTTAAACCCTAATCGGACTCGGCTCTATTTATATTGTGTAGACAAACAAGTCGTTGCATGGGCTGATATTTTGAGCCCATAAATGTTGCTCTATGCCGCCTCATAACTCGACTCCAGGTCCAGGTCTACGGCCACGTCCACGTATGCCTGCTTTGTGTGACTTCATAAATGTGATTGGATTTTTTTTTTAAACGGTTTTTAAACTTTAATAATCTGCATCACACTAAAACAAAAATAATAATATGTAAATTAAAAATTAAAATACATGTAGGTTTTCCAAAACTCCAACTTGTGTAAATTTATTATTGTTTTTCAGTTCTATTAAGTATAAAAGAAAGAAACAAAGTGATTTGATCAAATATTAAAACAAAAATAGCAAAAACAAGGAAGCTTTTAGCAATCATACTTCTTGTGATTTGAGTCGAGAGTAATTGAAGATAAACAGAAGGTTCAGTCGCACCCAAGGTCGTGCCTACAATCCAAATAAATAAAGATACTAAGCCAACTGCACCTACACTCAAGGCCGCAAGTCTACTGCGATTCGACTCCTGACACTCATGCATGCACTTCTGACAAAGTTTGTTATTTCGAATATGTGACGTCAGTAACAAAATCTTCATAATTTTCATGCCCAATGCTAATAAATAGGAGTATTGAATTGTAAATATTGTACAAAACATGTAGTAGTATAGCGCGTAAATATTCTAACGATTTAGTGCGAGAACTTCTAGTAAGGGAAACTTTGCTTCACTAGGATTCAAGTTCTTGCAAATTCAAGTAATTAATTTAAATTTGTTTGGAAGAAGTTGAACTTTAATAGTTGATATCTATATTCTTTTTTAATTATTTCTCTTGAATTGTTGCTTAAATATATTGAAACCCATCGAGAAATAATTGTTTAAACTAGGATTTTATAGATCCAAGACTTAATTCATGTAATTTTATTTGTGCATTAATTGAATATTGATGGGTACTTGTGATTAATCGCTTGAACTTAATTTCATGAGTTTATGTGTGTGTACAATGTAAATTCATGTTCGATTTCAACTAAACAAATTGATAAATCATTCTTTTAAATAGATCTAAGCCATTAATGATGTTGCTTATAACATCTAGAGATAGAGTGGTGAAACCTTCTATCACTTTATTGAGAATTCATTAAATTTATTTTTAACCAAAGAATTCTTGAACTTAATGAAAATCTAAGTTGTGAATGGCTTGTGAAGAGATTTCGATTGTTTGATCTAGATTTAGAAGTTTTTGACACTCGAGAGAGACATTTATATACATCAGTGAATTCAGCGATACAAGTATGCTAAGCAAAGAATTCAAAGGCCAGCAAATAGCCGGTGTATGTTCAAGGCCAGCGACCTTTAGTGTACAATTGGTTGATTTGCTTTGACTCTTCACCAGGCCGCCTTAAACTTTTCAAATTCCCTTTAATTGCATAAATGTCCTCCAAATTGCTTATAATTGCACTCCAAGTCTTCAAAGATCTAAAATATCATAGTAAGCATAATTAAGTACCATTTCCTTATGATTTGTATAAAATCAATAATGATTTGGCATGATTCGATCAATAAAAAGTGAGTATAGTAAGTCATTATCAACAATCACTAACATAAAGAAGATATGAAGAAGACACCTTATACTTCAGTTGTTGCTAGTCTAATATATGTTATGGTATGCACTAGACCGGACACTGCTCATGTTGTTGGTATGGTTAGTCATTATCTCTTGATTCTAGGTAAAGAGCATCGGACTGTAGTTAAAGGGATTATTAGGTATCTCATATGATAAGAGATCTTGACTCTATAAAGTCACCTCAGGTTATTTGATTACTGATGCAAGGGAAGTGGTGTCTTGATAATCTAAATTACAAAAGTGTGTTGCACTATCTACCATAGAATTGAAGTATATCGTTGTAACTGAAGTTTGCAAGGAAGCCTTACGGATGAAGAAATTTTTTGAAGAGTTAGGTCACAAGCAAGATGATTTAAAATTATATTGTGATGGCTAGAGTGTTATACGTCTTAATAAGAATTCAACTTTCCTTTCCAAATCTAAGCATATTGATATTAGATATCATTGCCTTCAAGATGCAAAAGTGAAGCTCTTGAAGTTAGAAAAGATCTACATTAACGACAACCATCCAGATATGATACCAAAAGCTCTACCAAAGAAACAAACTTATTTGTTGCAAATAGAAAGCCGATGTAATGAAACTTCTCATATGAGTTGGAAGATGGGTTTTTTAGGCTTTGTGTTTAATTCATATAGGCCCATAGCATATGATGATAAAACTCTAATATATCTTTAAAAGGATATATACTATTTTTTTTTATAAAGATATATGATATTATATATAGATTTATTATATCTTTTTGTAGCATCTCGAAACTCCGTCTATCGAGGTATTATCCACTTTGGCCACACTGCACGATTTTATCCTTTTAGTGTCAACGCTTCCGAAAAGGTCACCCATCCCGAGATTGCTCTACCCAAAACATGTTTAACTTTGGAATTTCGATAAACTCCAAGCCATTATACCAAAATGCGAATCTGTGATTAGAGTTCCATACCCTATATATGAAGGGTATCACACACTCCTCTATTTATAGAACTGACGTTTTCATCGATTTTGTTACACATGTCCAGAATCACACCAGACAGTAAAGACACATTCCTCTACTTTTGGCTGATGAACTGCTCTGATACTACTTGTAATGCCTCGAAACTCCATCTACCGAGGTATTGTCCGCTTTAACTACACGCCACATGATTTTTTCTTTTGGTGCCAGCGCTTCCCAGGAGGTTACCTATCTTGGGATTGCTTTGCCAAAAGCACGCTTAACTTTGGAGTTTTAACAAACTCTAAACCATTATACTAAAATGCGCCTCTATGGTTAGAGTTCAACACCCTATATATGAGAAGTATCACATCTTATATAAAAATATATATATATATATATCTTTAAAGAAAAGAATTTGACACATATATCTTTGAAGGGAGAAGAATTGAAAACTGAGAAAAAGAGTTCTACTTCAATTAAGCAACTTTGGGTCCATAAATGGATGGCTTATTAAATCTCAATTATGACGAAACTATTTCTATTGAATTCGTGGTGTGGAGTACTACAATGCAATTATTTCTATTCTTTGTTAATTATTTTTAGTTGTCCATATTGAATAGACTTTTATGCATTTTTGCGAATTAATTAATTTTGAGATTTTATTGATATTCACCGTTTTGGTGAAAAATTAGTTAACCATTAGCATAACTAGTGAAGAAAAATATTGTGATCCCATTATTTGTTGATAGTGGTAATTTTTATGCTGCGGTTCAGTAGTTTTTTTTTTTTTTTTCAGTTGGGGTTTTTGTTGTTAAATCCTAGGGTTTATTGTTATTTTATATTTAGTTTTATTATATTGATGATTGCTATAAATAAGAGAAAAATTATCTTTTCATTATATAATATTAATTTTTCAAATAGATAATTCTGTGGTTTAAGAAAATAATAAAAAGGAAAAAAAAGGTAATTCTATGTTTTGTTAAGAAATTACTGCACGTATGCATTTTATAGAAATCAATAATAGATTCCTTCATTTTTAAAAATTTCCCATAGGAACACATGACTATTACTTTACAAAATTAGCTATGCTATTAAACAATGGCCCTACAAGCTTTCAGGTTGTAAAGAAATGATCAGCTGCCTAAAACCTACATGTAGACTTGTTTGGTGTATAGATATAGTAACAAGTTGACATGACTAGCTCGTACCACATTATTTATTTTGCTTTCCTCGAGATATTTTTTTTATGTTTATTTTACCACATGGGGGCAGAACTATAATTTAATAATTATTAATAAGCGATGGAATTGGTTTGTAATAAATCATCATTTGTTGATTTTCTATTTTAATAAGAGTATTTTTTAATTGATTTTAATATTAAATTGTTATTTATAAATTTGAATGTTGAATACCAATTTAATATTATTTATAATAAAGTCTTTAAGAAATCACTATTATAGGCCTAAAATGTAACTAAATGTAGTAATAATTTTTTTTTTTCATTAGGATAAGGCTATGATAAAACTTACCATTATAATGAAATGAGAAAACTATCGATGTACCAATCCCTTAGAAAATTATTTATATAAATACCAACTATATAAAAATAATTATCTAAATATTGATACAAAATCGCATCATTGCATGTATAAGATATGATTTTACTTTTTGTATGAATGTCACATGCCTTATATGTGATTTTTGCAAAAATAGTAAAAATTTCCATTGATAGTAAGTTGCATGTTAAAGATGCAATTTTACTTTTCATTTATAGTAAATTTCAAAATCACATGCGAAAGTATGATTCTTTTTTTTTTTTTGGTTAAAACCAAAATAGCATGTCGTCTTTTGGTAATGAAAATAATATGATTTATATTTAGTTTTTTTTTTTGGCGGTTGGTAAAGGAAATTCTATAGTCTCATTATTAATTTTGACGGGAGTGGTCCCATCGCTATCCAATGGTAATTACTAAAATAATTAATATTCCAATTACTATATTTGCCAATGGCGAGATGTTAAACCCTTGATCCAAGCTAGTATTGGCTATTAGGTTTTAGTTTCTTAATAGGTGGTGTCAACACTTCATTTTTACCACCACAAAAAACTATAAAAATACAAAAATGTCAAAAAGTAGAAATTACAATAAAAATTAAAAATTATTAAAAATACAAAAAATTAGTGAAGCTCAAATTTAACAAAAAGAATATAAAATTTTTTAAAAAATTTATAAAAAATAAAAATAATTTTTTTTAGGAAACCCCTTTTTTGGTAGGTAGGTTTATATAGGAATTATAAATGAAAAACAATTTTGAAAAACGTGTATATATATATATACACACACACACGTACATATATGATATAATGAGTTAACAGAATAATAATAATAGCATGGTGGGCTGCCTTTTGTATTTTATTCGGACCTTGAGCCCATATTTAAATCGGCCCATTTTCTTTGTCACTATATTGGACCTGGTCTTTATAATCTAAATATATTTTAAGTGTGTGAACAGATCAAAAATTTAACTCAGCTCACATATCCCAGGAGAAGGTCGGGGGTTTGACTCCACCCACGTGTTAGGATAAAATTTTGCCTTTGGCACGACATGTACGCGCAGGCAAAAGTGAGTACGTGATGAGGCCCGCGCACATGTGGAAGAAGCCACACTTCTTCTTCCCAAAAGCTCCAGTTTGCCATGAAAGCTTAATTTTAATCTTTGAAGCTCAAAACGAGCTTGTCCTTGACCAAATCAAGTTTTGAACTTCTAGAACATGACCTTTAGCCTACTCTTTTGAAAATAAAAAATAAAAAATTTTAAACGTTTCGTAACCTACTGTCGCCTCTTCATCTTCCTCTAGACCTCACTCTCTCTCGCAGCCCCAGTCTCTTGCTCTCTCTCCTATTCTTTCTAGCCTTAACCCACAAAAAGAACCGCCGCCCCATTCGTCACCATCCCCCGTTCAAATCGCCCAAGACCACTGCTCAAATCGTTGAACCACCTGAAATATCGTAAACTATTTTTGCTTAATTAGTTTATGTTTATATGTGTTGATTGTGATAGTTTCATTAATAAAATTTCATATGTTGGTTTGATTAAGTATTAGATATGATCGATTTAATCATTTGATTTTGATTTTAAATTTTTGGATTTCAAGAACATCTTTACTTCTTAAATTAAAATCCTAATATGATTTTAGTTAAGTATTTGTTTTGGTGTTGTTGTTATCAAATTTTTTTAAGAGAAAGCCCCATTCTTATACAATGAAATACAAGCCAATGAGCCAAGTCTTTTTCTTCTTCTTTTTCCATGCACCAACACATACTAAATAACTCCATTAAAATGCCAAGAAAGTCAAAGCCTACTTTACCAAAAAATAAAGAGTAATTACCATGTTTAAGAATTTGCAAAATCAACTCCAAAATAAGCCCTTAGTAGATGCCTTTTCCAAGTCAAAATACTCCATCAATTTTGATCAAATTTTCTTTCACAACTCATCAAAATCACCTTCAAGACTCCATTCTCAAATAAAGGTTAATTAAGGTAAAGCATTGTTTACGTTTTTAAGCTTTTTATTAACTTGTTTCTTTCACAAAGACAATTTCTATATAAATGAAACCTTAGTAAAGTAAAGATAAAGTTAGTAAACTAAGTTGATCTTTAGGCTTACATGAGTCTTTAAACTTATAAGAGTAGAATCATGGAAGTTGTTTTAGTTGTTTTGGTAAATAACTGAGTTTGTATGGTTAATGTGTTATACTAATTTTGAAAATGAAGTTATGAATGTCGTTGAATGAAATAAATATTGAGTTTATGTATGTATGTATGATACTACTAAATATGTGTAGTGAGTGTATGTAAAATAGTTAAAGCAAAATATGATGTTTAAGTGTTAAAATTAAGTATGCTCTATTTTTCAAAGTAGTACACAAGGATTGTAATTAATCGTGTACCTTGCTAAGGCTTGAAATTTTCAAAATTTTAACTACTCAAGAAAGCATTACGGGTACACAACGGCCCATTTCTACCGTACTTCTCACCGTGTATTTCATTGAATGAAATTTTGGGACAGTATGGTTGGAACACGATGCCCTTATCCCACCATGTTTTCTCTGATCCTTAAGAACTTGGTTTGCCAATGATATATAGTAGGAATGCGATTGATTATATCTCACAGTGTTTCTCTCTGACCTTTCAGTGCTTGACATATTGACAAAACACTAGAGGAACACAATTTATCCTATCTCTCATGTTTCTCACTAGTTGCCAACCTAAGGAAAAGCACAGCTGAAACATGACTCACCCTCTCACACCATGCTTCTCTATAAGTTCCAATCTACGAACAAAACACTATGAGAACATTACGATTGTATTTAGTCGTGTTTCTCACCCAAAGAAACATAGGGGAATCACGGCTAATGTATCTGCTCGTGTTCTATAAAAAAATAATGAATAAAGGATGAGTTATATTGATATATTTATAAATACACTAAGCTATGTTTTGACAATAAATTTAATTAATGTTGATAATTGATTAATGACTTGGTATTTATTTATGATTTGATGCTAAATCTTATATAAAATGATTTCCTTTTAACAGATCCCTCTATCAAATTGTGTTGGCCTACTAATCCCTTGCAAGATGTACCAGTTCATCCAGGTATGCAGTGACTTGATTGTTGGTTGTTAGGATAGGCATTTCTAAAGCAATTATAAATAAAGATGGCCTGAAAAGTATTTGAAGTGTTTGCGTTTGTATCGTTTAATTTGGTTCGACGAGCAATAATCTTGCTCGGTGATGCTAGCATGGTAGTCAGATGCTTAGGCCATCCTCGTGTTGTAATGTAATGACAATTTGTAAGTGGCTCAGCAAATAGATGATATAGGTAATGATATTGGTACAGTGTTTACTTACGATTAAAGAAAAGCAATATGATTTAGTTCACGTTTATGAGACCGATTGAATTATATGATATTATAGATTAAGATAAGTAAAGATGCAAAACGACTGTGAACCCTAAATGAAACTATTATATTTGTAGATGTTCCTATAGATGATATAAGTATTCGGGCTGTATATATCAACCCCCTGATCAGTTGTTGTTACTTAGGACCCTTAATTTCCCAATAGTTTGTTATGAAGTTGGAACACTCCGATGTTGATTGTTACATCTAATTTATTGGAATATAACTTAAATGGTTGTTGCATCGCATTAGACTAAGTACATGTGTCACTTTGCATTTGTTTATGTTACTGTGTACTAGGCTATGGCTCACATTTTCTGCTAAAGGTGTTGACGAAGATGAGTTTTGTGATCAAATGGGTTAGGAACGAATTTTGAAGAGTTTATTGACAAATGAGATGATTAGGAACCATGGGTTTGAGATGTTAGGTGTTTGCAATAGTCTTAATGAAACTTTTCCAACATGATGTAATTTTTGCTAAAGGCTTACCTATAAGCCTATAGTTTTTAATATAAAATATTAAGTTTTCTTTTATGATTTGAGAAAATAGGAACCTTGTAATCTTTTAAAGTACTAACCTAGGTGGTACCATTGATGTAATATATGTGATGTTGATTTACTCTTAATGAGTAGCCTTTATAAATATTTTTAAAATCCTGTTTAATCTAGCATTCAACATGAATGTTGTTTTTATATATAACATTTCATGTAATGCTTAGATATTACACATGGTCGGGCTAGGTACACCTAAACTTAAGTTTAGGGCATGATACCACCCTTCATTCACTTCTCTCAGCCATACCTCCACCTTCACAACCACACTCCTAGTCCGAGCCAATCACACTAGTGCCTTATCCTACAATAGAAATTACTAACTTACCACCACAACCACTGCTAACCAAACTCCCCATCTAAGCTATCATTCAACCACCACAACATGATCAAATACTTTAACACCATCTAACTACCATTCGACCCATAGCTAACTCAACCAACTTACCTGAACATTTGACTCCATCATCTAAGTCAAACAACCACACCCACACAACTACAACTGCCCTAAACTCAACCACCATCCAATACCCCTTCGCAAGCCACTTCACCATTCGTAATCATTAACCCAAAAACCACTGCTACCATCTCCAAACATAGCCCAACTACTTTGCCCAAAATGAAGAGAGAGAGAAAGACCTACTTTTTGTGTTTGTTTTGTTTTTGCCGAAACCTAAGACCATTATTCCTGCCAATCCGAACCCGATTCGTCCGTGTGACTTGTAACAGATTCATCTTTGCTAAGCCTAAAGTTTTACTTCTTTGTTCTTTCTTTCATTGATTTAGATTAGTTAGTTTATTTACTAGTTAGTCGTTATTCATTTGTTCTATGATGAAACATCCTGTGTACATGTAAAAACCCAAAAAATAATGAAAAGAAAAGAAGAAAAAAGATATTATTACATATGATATTATACGGTATGCGATTTTATGTGAACCATATGATATACATATCGTAAAATGACCATCGACATATATGGCTAATAATATGTAGTGTGTGTGCGTTTATAGATGTCATATAGGTTCATGATGAAAAAATATTAGTATCATGAATGTCATATCTTTGCCATTATCATTTTGTGATGCTATCACGCCCCGATGGGTACCCTAAACATGGTAGTCTGCCGTACACAATACTAAAGCTTAGGAATGACTATCTCAGTCACGCAAAGGCTTCCATATCATGTACAAGGCGTACATCACAACTAAGAGAACGCATCGGAGTAGCGCAATTTATATTGATAATAAATAAGTAACAAGGCAAAGAGAATACTTATCATAAAACGTAAACATATCAATTACAATTCTTAGGGGCATATCCCTCTAGTGTCTTCAAATAAATATACATCACTAATCATATAAGTCATTACATATAAAGAACCTTACAAAATTACTTCATCTTATGATTCCATTTCCTTCATAGAAGCTTAACATCCTTCTATGACTTTCTTAACGTCATGATCCTCAATTTAAGCCACGGGTATACCTGTTTCAACAAAATCTATAGGGGTATAAGCTACAACTAGCTTAGTGAGATATTCCTTTTCATTCGCACCATATTTTCAAACAAGTTCATTTAGATTTTCACACATATGCTATGCATACAATGCAACAATCACGTGATTACGTAAATATAGATAGTTATCCTGAAACCATATATAGAATGGATTTACCTATCCGTATCGCAGGTTAGGGAATCGGGGTTGAAGATCCTCGATCTTCTACTGCTAGTCCTCAGGTCCTCATCCATAGCGTTCGGTTGGCTCGACTCCGAACCTAAAGTCGCATTCCTCGGGCAATTTGGATTTTTTAGGAAGGAACATAGCCCGTGTCACCGCACGATCACAGCCAATCCAACTCTAGGCGTAGGAGTAGCAGCCTTCCGAAAGAGATGTGACTCGATGGATGTTATGTGTGAGCGTTTCATTTTTCTTAAGCCAAACCTTATTAAGGTTTATTAGGGGGCGATCACTCAATTTAGCAATCAATAGGTAGTCATACAAGTAAGTAAACAAAATTATTTAAACAAGCAGTTTGAAGTTGCGATATTCTTAATTCTCATTTCACGCATAAACATAGAATCACATATATACACATAATCCCGAATTCCCTAAATATATATCATTTTTATCTTTTCTTAGTATACTAATGCTACTACTTTACAAGCAAGCAAGATAACGAGATTAAGAGGAATAACTCACCCGTCCATTTCGCGATCTACTTAGTCGTAGTAATCCTTAGGAAGGGTAATCTCGTATCTTTCGTCACCTAGACAAAAGAAATATCGGGATGAGTATTTCGTAGAAATTCTACTTGAACTTTCTAATTCTATTTCACTATGTTGTCAAAATTGTATAGAATGAAATTCCAATTTAAAATGGCCATAACTTGCTCATTTTAACTCGGAATTTCGCATATAATATACCGTTTTCTACCTATTCAAAAAGATCTATCCATTTCTAAGATTATCTTTGTCATATAAGGTCATTTGGGTTCGGAAAACGCTGGGTACAGATTTAAAACGAATATTTCTAAACTTTTGCAAAACCATTTTCTAACTCAACTTCATTCAAAAATCCTTTAGTAAAACTATAGGTATATATATATATATATATACACACATAATGATAAATCTTTTGAGTATATAGATAAGCTCACTTTATATGCAAAATTTCTAATGGTAGTGTCTCAACAATTTATTTCATAAAACAATTCATTTTTGAGTTGTTAAAACTTTAACTTTGACAATTTCTTTTCAAGTCTTTTGAAGAAACTTTATATTTTCATAGGTTATTATAAATGAGTATATTATTATTTTATTTTCTTCATTCTTTTTCCAAAACAAGTAAATTTTCTTTTAACCTTAGTCTTTCATAAATTTTACTTCTAGTGATAAAAGATCAAATTTATCAAAAGTGTATTAAGTTATTGAAAACCTTTTTATAATTTTGTATTTAGGATGGTTTTAGAAAATGAGTCTTGTCTTCTTATATTTATTTCTAAAATATAAGTTTTTGCTTTCTAAAACCTTTTGTTTCTTTTGAAAAGAATTCTCTTTGTTGATAAAATCCATTATTTTTAATCTCATCTTATTTATATTCTTTGAAAATAAGTTCATTCTTTAGAAATTTGGAAAATTATTTTTCCTAAGTGGGTTTATAACTTTATGGGTTGAATTCATCTTAACTTTAAAAACTAGTTTGTTTCTTAGTCTTATTATGGAGTAAAAAAGAGTTTAAATCTTAAGCTTTTTGTAAAAACTTTTAATATCAACAAATTGTTTTACTAAAATTTAGGTCACCATAATATACAAAGAAAATATTTATTTCTTATGTTTCCTTGGTAAACTATCTTTGTTATTTGCTAAAACGTTAAGAAAACTCTATTTCTATGTTGTTGGTAATAACTCCATTATTTTGTGATAAATTATATAATAGAAAATTTAGTTTTAAGTTTTAATAAAGTAAAATTCTACTTTTAAATTAGTTGAAGTTACTATGGGAAAAGTTGAGATTATGTTGGCAAGTTTAACTCTACAACCTACCATATTGGAACAAATTAAGCAAGGACAACAAGAAGAACCAGAAAGTCAAAGTTTAAGAAGTGATATATCGGAAGGAAAGAAGAAGGATATGAGAGTAGACAATGAAGGTGTTATCAGATTTAGAGACAGGATTTATATGCCAAAGATTTATGATTTGAGGAAACAAATTATGAAAGAAGTGCATTCCTCCTCATATTCAATTCATCCTGGAAACATAAAGATGTATCAAGACTTGAAGCGACATTTTTGGTGGGAAGGAATGAAGAAGGATATTGCAAGATTTGTTTCTAAGTGTTTAGTTTGTCAACAAGTCAAGATTGAGCATCAACGACTTGGAGGAGAATTACAACCTTTAAGGATTCCAGAATGGAAGTGGGATGAGATAACTATGGATTTTGTGACGGCTTTACCAAAGACGGTAGCCAAGAATGAAATGATTTGAATCATTGTAGATCGGCTAACGAAATTGTCACATTTTATTCCACTGAGAGTCGGGTGTTCACTTGAAAAATTGGCTAGATTTATATTCGAGAGATAGTGAGATTACATGGTATATCATGACCATCACTTCAGATAGAGATACCAGATTTTTCAGTCGATTCTGGAAGAGTCTTCATGAAGCTCTTGGGACAAAGTTACAGTTTAGCACAACTTTTCATCCACAAACTGACGGTCAATCAGAAAGAATAATTCAAATTCTTGAAGATATGCTTAGAGCTTGTGCATTAGATTTTGGAAGGAATTGGGATGAATACTTACCTCTGGTTGAATTTGCTTACAACAATAGCTATTAGGCAGCGATTCAGATGGCTCCATATGAAGCATTATATGGGAGAAAATGTAGATCTCCTTTGCATTGGGATGAAATGGGCGAGAGAGTGTTGATTGGTCCTGATTTGGTACAACAAGCAATTGATAAGATTCAAATGATCAAACAGAGATTAAAAACTGCTCAAGATCGATATAAGTTATGCCGATTTGAGAAGAAGACCTTTGGAGTTTGAACTTGGAGATCATGTGTTTCTCAAGATATCCCCGACGAAAGGAGTTTTGAGATTTGGAGTAAGGAGCAAATTGAATCCAAGATATATTGGTGCATATGAAATTTTGGAACGAATTGGGCCATTAGCTTATAGATTAGCGCTACCACCAAGTTTGTCAGGTGTTCATAATGTTTTTCATGTGTCTCAGCCTAGAAAATGCATATCTAATTCCGACGCAATATTGGACACAAATCAACCGAAGATACTACTCGATTTGACTACTGAGGAGAAACCGATTAGAATTTTGGGCAAAATGGACAAAGAATTGAGAAATAAGGTGATACCGATGGTGAAGGTCCAATGGAGTAACCAATCCTAGAGAGAAGCGATTTGGGAAGTGGAAAGCGTTATGAGATAGAAGTATCCTAAACTTTTTGATTAAGAAGGTGAGTTAAGTTTCGGGGACGAAACTTCTTGAAGGAGGGAAGAATGAAATAACCATGAAATTCTCAATTTATATTTTATATGTGTGTTATTGAATTTATACATGCTTTTGATATGTGATGAATATCATTTATTTTTATGATGAGTTATGTGTTTTATTGTTGTGTTAAAATATTGAAATACTCTAGAATTTATTAAATATTTAGTTCATAAAATTTAAATTGCATTAACATGCATGAATTATGTTTGAAATGTGTTAAAATAAGTAGATAAATGCATGCATTTGGTTCAAGCTTTTAAACTACCATTAATGCCTTAAGACAACTTCATTAATTAGCCAAAAGTTAAGTCATTAACTCCTTAATCTTGCATGCCTCAAAAGTCAAACAAGGGATATTATCAACCCAAATAATGCAAAATTCAACAAAAATTTCCAAAAAAAAAAAGAAACCCTCTTTCAAAGCTCAAAACACTCTCTTATTCCTCCCAAAAGCTCTTCATGGTGGTATATAGTGAAGCACTTCATTTTTCACCATTGCTACCCCAAAAACTTGCTCATGAATCATTAAACTAATGCCTAAAGCTCACTTGGTAAGTATGATTTCTTGTTTTGAATTTATGCATGTGTGATGTTCTTGATGATAGGGTTGAACTTCAGCTTGTGTTTGATGATTCATATGTTTTGTTGGTTGTATGAGAAGTGTTATGGGGATAGTGAAGTTAGTATATGTGTAGTTATGAGTTTAGAAGTGTTAGAAACACATGTGGTTGAATGATCAGATGATGAGTGTTGTGGATTTGGTTTGAAGTATGATTAGTGAATGATGTGGATGGTAGAGTGTTTGATGTTTAGAGTTAAAGTTAATGTTGTTGAATGTTATAGTGATCATATAACAAGATTTAGGAAACTTAGAATGAGTTTAAGGAATTTTGGAAAGTGTAAATTTAACATGAAAAACAGGGGAGTTCAAAAGAATTTTTGTAACTCGTTATAGTCTACACCGGCAAAGTACGCTGCCAGTGTTGAAGTATATGCTGTCGACATACATGTGGAATTTGGCGGTGTTGAGGAGTCACTCGGTGACCAGAATGCTTGACCTCTAACGCTGGCAAATTTGAACAAGTATGCTGTTGGCGTTGAACACCGGTGTTGGTTTTGTAATTTTTCCCAGTTTCGCAGCCTTTTCGTATTTTGCCCTAACTTTTTCATCCAACCTCCGTTTGAGGTGATTCAAGTTGTGTTCGAAAGATTAAAAAGAGATCTACAACTTTTATGTTTTGAGTTTTTCCAAATTATAAAAGTATTAGTGCTTAAATTTCACTTCTTTCCAGTTGATACTTTTTCCAAACAAAGTTAAAAACTTGTTTTTGTTTGTTTTATGTGTATTTGCTTTAACAAATGGATTTTTCGACTAAAATGAGATAGATATATGATAATTGATGTGTTATGATGATTTAGTGATATAAGTAAGCATGATTTAAGTCTATTTGTAGATTTAACAAATTATTGGTTGTCTATTAGTGTTAAGTTAAAACTAATTATATTGTATATATGATTTCCTTTGCTTGTTTTAAGATCTTGTGATAACTTATTTGAATTTACTTGAATGGTTAAGTATAAGATTAGTTGATATTAAGCTTGAACTAAGTGTGAGTTTGTAATTACTTCTTTTTACAGTGATTGATCCCCTTTCGGTTATTTCCATTGATTCTTGAGCTAGTATAGGTACGCAGTAACTTGCTTGTATGCTTGTTAGGATAGGCATACTTAAATTTGATATAAGTTCTAAATGACTCAAGTATTGCTTGAATTGCTTGTGTTTTCACCGTTGAATCCGGTCCGAGGATCGGTAACTTATCATGATGCAATGATATGTTAGTGTAGGCGCTTAGGCCAATAGTCATGATGCAATGACTGGGCTCGACGGATTATCAATAGGAAATGTAGTATCTGAGTAACATTTACTTATTCTTGAAAAGAAGTCATATAATTTAATTCAATGTTTATGGGAGCATGTGAATTAATTTATATTATGGATTGAGTTAAGTGAAGTTGAGTAACGGCTATATAACCTATATGAGATTATTCTTTTCAGTGTAACGTTATCTAGGAGATATAGATATTCGGGCTATCTATATCAAACCCCTGAGCGTCGTGAGCGTTACTCAGGATCCCCAGAATCCCATGGCTTGTCCCGGAGTTTGAATACTCCCATGATGATTTGATCAATGAATACTAAAGAAAGATAAATGAAACATTAGTGTTGCATTGCATTAGTCTAGGTATGATGTCACTACGCTTTTGAGTGCTGTTGTTGTGTACTGGGCCTTTGGCTCACTATTGCTATTTTTCAGGTGATGATGACTGTTATGATGATATGGGCTATGGGTGGATTGGGAAAAATTTATGGATGAGTGGGCGACTAGGAATCGAGTACAAGATAGCAAGGAAGAAAGTTTTTGAACAACTTGTTTGGTTTAAATATGTATTTTGTATTCTGAATAGAGGCTTGTTAGTTAAGCCTTGTTTGTATATAAAGACTTAAAGTCTAATTCTTCTATGTTGTAAAAACTTATGTAAGTTTTGTTGTGTCATGGGCTTGACACAAGTTGTAAATTATTTCCTTAAATGTTCTATATGAATAGATTACTTAGGTGAGTAATCCTTTTGTAAAAAGTCTTGTATCAAGTTGTAGTGGTTTTAAACAAATAATTCACATAAATTGTTAGATTTAGGACAACCTTACGTATGATATGAAAATATTATATGTGGTTGGGGACTTGACTTACTTAATCATAGGATTAGTGGGTTGGGTCTTTACAATTACTATTCTACACTATGCTTTTATCTCTACTTTTTCTTACACCTATTCTCTAATTTCATGCAATGCAATTTATTTATTCCTTGTTATTTTAAGACTAGTCTCTAGTCTTAGACTTGTCCTCATCAAGTCAAAATAATTTTTTTTTCCTTCTTTTATTTTATTTTGGGACTAGTCTATTTCTTAGTCTCGGGAGCCTTGAAGAAGCTAAGACTCCCAATACTTGACTTTATTATTTATGTTATTTTTGTTTGCTATTATTTCTCATAAACCATGTTCATTTAGATTGTTGCCCAAAATTTCAAGTTCTAAACATAATTGACAAAAAGAGATTTTAGCACTTAGAGATAAGTTTATGTGAAGTATAAAATCTATTATTTAACAAAAATAAAGTCATTTCTTTTCAAGTTACAAAAGAACCCACTACAATTTTAGAAATTACTTTTGTTATGAAAAGCTTCTTAAATAATTTCTAATTCCACTTTGTTTTTCAAAGAAAATGACTTTGGTACAAAAATGATTTCTATGAAAAACATAACACGAAGGAAGGACAAGAAATTTTCAAATAAAGACTTTTTCAAACAAATGAACAAAGAAAAAATTTTGTAGAAAATAAATAGGAAAAATAACACCAATGTAGAGAATTTAGGAAAGAAGAAAATTATTTTTCAAAAAGGGTCATCTAGGAAAAACAATAATTCAAACATAAAGTGATTCTTTGAAAAACAAAATATTCATTTAAGATTTACAAAAAAAAAAAATAAATTTCTTGTAAACTATAGATTTCTAAAACACCAAATTGTCATTGTTTCACTCAAAGAAACATAGATGGGCAACAAGCACTTGAGCATGAATAAATATGAGCTATGTAGCTATAAAAAGAGGATTTTTTAACTATATAGATAACTAAGTATTTATCAAGCAAATTTTGAATGATTGAACCAAAATTGTTTTTGAGTTAGAAAATTCGTGGTGAATTTTATTGCCACTGTTTCGGGGCCTAAATGGTTTCGCTTGACAAAAATAGTTTTAGAAATGAATAGATCTTTTCAAATAGATAGAAATCGGTATATTATATGTGCGATTCCGAGTTAAAATGACCAAGTTATGGCCATTTTAAATTGAAACTCTCATTTATACGAACTTTAACGTTCTCATGATATTGTCTTGTCAAATTTCAAGAAAATCATCAAGAAATACTCATTGTGGGTATTTTCTTTGGCTAGGTAATTCCTGGGAAGGATACCTATACCCCGAAGACTATTTCGACTAGGAGGATTGTGTGAGCGACTCATCGTGTAGAAGAATAGTCGACATGGCATCGTGAGTTTATTCCCTTAAAATGCTATACTTGTTGTGCTTGTAATTTAGTTGCATTAGAATTAAGAAAAGACAAATGGATATGTATGATAATTCTTTGAAAAATTCCTAAGAATATTGAGGCCGGAATTGATTTAAATGTTTGTTTTAGTATAACACTTGATTTGTATGAGATTCTTTGATCGCCTTAAATCTGATAATAATAATGTTATGATATCATAAATAAATGAATTCATGCATACCATGAAGTGAGTCACATTGCATTGGGTTATTATCCTTGGGTGAGAAGGATAGTAAGCAGGTCGAAAGCAACACTTGGTGGAGTGTCGAAAGCGATTGCTTGGCGACGTTAAGGAAATGCTTGGTGGGAGATCCGAAAACAAGCTCAATTCAAGTAGACTTCATATGCTTGGCGATATTGGTCGAAAGCATAAATCTTTTTTTTTTACTAAAACTACTTGTTTTGGGTTACGTATCACCAAACCCCGAATGGAGGGCGTAAATATATTCAACATATAGTTCCGGAAAACTATATGCCTTGTTTGCCCACGTGTATTTTGCATCTCATTTGATTGCTTAAACAACTTGTTTGAATTCTTATTACAAGAAGTTATTTATGGAAATAGTTCTCACTAAGCATGTTAGCTTATACCCCTATAGATATCTTTTACAGTTCCTTACGTGTAGTTGAGGCCACGAGGACCCTGCAGTCAGGTATTTTCTTTTTGGATAAGGAAATCCTAGATGAAGTTTAGTGTTAGATAAGATGTACAAATATTCTTGTAATAGATTTGTGAATAAGGGAAATGTCCCTAAGTTTGTAAGATCATTGTTATAAGTAAATAAATATTATGAATCCTCTTTTCTTAATATGTTATTATATCTTCTTAAGCTTCATAATCATGTATGGTCCTCTAAATTTGTGAGACCACGCCTTACACTTAATATCAAAGCTTTTGGGAGTGGCTAAGGTTGTTACACTTAAGCTTCAATATTTAGTGTGGCGGACTGTTACGTTTAGGGTACCTCTTGGGGCGTGACAGGTTTTAGTTCACATATTAAATGGGATGAAATTTTTGGCCTAACTTGTATTTTTTTGTGGGTTATATGGGCCAGCCCTGCATGCACAGCTCTACATTCATCATATAATTTCATCGCATCGATATAGAATCATTTACCTACAAAAGATAAAGAAAACGTAGGTTTAATGATAACAACATGGAGTAAAAAACAAACAAATAAGTGGGAATTTAACTTAGAGGATGATAAAAAAATTCATTCCACTAATGAAATTTTATGCCATAAATATACTAGAATGAAAAATGATGAAATAAAAATTGAGAGAGAAGAGAAGTAAAAGAGACAAAATGGATAGTTGAAGTAATAAATGTGTTTTCTTAAACGAAAATGAACAAATAATAATGTTAGAGAAATTGATAAATTATCTTATAAAACTAAATGACAAAAATATTCGATGAATGGAAGAGAGAGAGAGTACAAGAAATTTTGGTTTTAGAGACATAAATTTCTACATTTGAAAGTGAAAAATCTGTCTCAGAGTTAAAAACAAAATTTCCATTGCAAAATTCTGTCTTTAAAATCATTGTTGCTAATTTTTTCAGAGATAGATTTATCATCCATTGCGAATTTGCAACGGAATTTCTATCGCAGATCTGTCTCATTTTACGACTAGTTATTAGTAAATACTCATTTTAAAAAATAATAAATAAAATGATTCGATCGCAAATTTGTCCCTAATTTTGAGATAAATTATTAAAAAAATTCTCATTTACCTTCTATATAAGGACCGCTATCATCCCTGTAATTAAAATAGGCGATAACAGTTCCCCAATCACATATAACCTGTAGGATTATATGTAAGGTCGTCTAAAAGAATTATTGAGGAATTGTTTGAGGAATTATTTGTCTAATTCTACATAGTTAATATAATAGAAACTATAGTTTTTTTTTTTTTTCAAAACTTTTAACAAAACACACTACACTATTATCATATTTCACAAAAGAAGTAAACTTAAGTCATACATAGCTAAGTACATATTATATATATATATACATATATTACATCCAAAGGCTTCTCATAAGCCTTAACAAGATTACATATAAAATTCAAACTAAAACTTTAAATACCATCACAAGACTCACATAACTAGTCTATTACAAAATTTGGATTCCACCAAGTCTAAGGTCATCTCTAGTCCTCCAAATCACCAAGGAAATCCTCGAAATCAGTTCCATACCCCATACTCATGTAAAACTCGTCGGATTCATCACCTGAAATGGTTAAAATATGAGCTAAAGGCCCAGTACGCAAGTAACGAATACAAATGCAAAGTGATTCACACATGCTTAAGCTAAATGCAAAATGCAACAACCAATAATTTATTATTCAATCTTTAGTTAGTCATACAGCATGGGAGTATTCAAACTTAGGACAACAAGGATCTAGTATCACGTCCGCTTGCCTGAGTGGTCCCTACTGTTCATACAGACTAGGTAGCTCCATCTTCTGGTGTAGCCCGCAATACTAAGGGATCTTGAGTAACGCATCACGACGCTCAAGAGGTTGATAAGTAGCTCGGATACTTATATCTCCTAGATAAATCTATCTAATAACGAAAAAGTACCATGCCCCCAATCTGAGCAAGGTACCGCTCTTCGAACCAGATTCAATGGCATGAAAAAAAAAAACAATCAACACTCATCAATTATTAAAATTTTCTTAATTTAAAGTAACTTGAAGTAATGCTTATCCTAGCAAAGAAATAAGCAAGTTACCGCATACTTGACATAGCTTGGGAGCTAATGGGGTTGGTCGAGCGAGAATCTATCGCTGTTCAAGACAATATTGAATTTTTCACTTAGTTTAAGTACTAATTTACTAGTTCCAAATATAATTAATCAAAGAAATTCAAATAAATTATTACAAGGTTATAACAAAGCATTTAAACATCCTATTACATCATACAATACTTAACAATTATTCAATCGATCATATATCAAGCTTTGGAAAATTTTGAAGAAAGTTTTTGAAAATGAAAACTACAGGAAACACGCCGGCCTTTAACGCCAGCGGCATTGAACCGGTGCACAATGCACTAAAACTTAACACTTACCAACATCGGCAGCGTTAAAGGATATGTCGGCAGCCTTCAGTCTATGCCGGCGGCTTTGAGCCAGTGTAGGCTATAACTCCAAATTTCCAAAAATTTCCAAGAGTTACACGGGGTTGGTCCACACCCATGAATACCCCAAACACCGGCAGCGTATCCATGTACGTCCGGCAACTTTGGATGCTACATCGGCGACCTTAAGCTCGGCGTTAAAAATTATGATTTTGTTCTTATTCCATACCGCCTCTAAGTCGACAACGTTAGAACCCTAAAAGCCGGCATACGTTTTAAAAAATAAACACTAGCAAACCTTTCTAGGAAAGTCGACAGTATTTCAAACAGCTTTAAGAAAATTGGTTCTGATCACCTTCAACACCATCTCTACGCTGGTGGCATTGAAGTACCAGATGCCGGCGTATGCTCAAAATTAAACCTATACGAAAATGTTTTGCTTCCTTGTTTTCTTTACAAAAATTATTCATTTAAAAAATTCTCAAACTTATTCTAAGCTTCCCAAAACTTGTTATATGTTCTAAACACCATCCAAACAACATATATTCTACTTCTAATCATCAAACACCCAACTACCACATTCAAACACCAATTACACTTCAATTCCACTTCAACTACTCAACCCTTAAACCATCCCAACACATTCATCCTCACATGTCAACATTCATATAAAACATATATTACAACTCCTCTAGCAATATAATTCTATTTAAACTACCATCAATGCACAAAATCATTTTAACACCAATTAGCACATAAACTCTATTCTAACATAAGCTCAACTTAAATACAAACAAGGCAAGAAAAATACACTTACCATATGGACTTAGAGCCTTGATTTAATGATCTTGTTGCAAGCCTTTGTGGGTTTAATTTGTAGAAAATAAAGGGTTTAGTTACACATGAACATGTGAGAGCTTTTGAGGGAGTGGAAATGAGGTTTTGATACTTTTTGGCATGTGTAATGGTAGTTTAAATTTTGGAACGAATTTTGCACTTCAAATGTTGATATTTATCCCTTTGGTTGACTTTAGTGGCTGCCTAATTAAGTCATGTAATTGGCTAATTAATGAAGCTTACTTTTTGAACTAATTAAATGTGGTCTTTGGCTTTAATTGTGACAAAATTTCTACTATACATTGGTCTAATTACATGCATAATCTAATTTATTCTAATCATATTTCATACATTTTAATACACTAAAAAAAAATCATGAACTCAATATTTAATCATTCTAAAATATTTAATTATTTTAAAGCAACAACTCAACTTATTATTCATGCATCAACATAATTCACATATATTAAATTTCAAAATCATATGTAATTTCAATAACACATTTATAAAATGTAAATTAGGAAATTCATGGCTATCTCATTCTCCCTTCTTTCAAAAAGTTTCGTCCTCGAAACTTAGCTTACCTTAAGCACTACTCAAATAGCTTGGGATACTTCTGCCTCATGTCATCATCGGGCTCCCACGTTGCCTCTCTTTCGGTTTGTCCGGTCACAAGACCTTCACGAAAGAAATTACTTTCTTCCTCAACACTTTATCAATTCTATCCAAGATTTTGATCGGCTTATCAACTATGCTCAAATTCGGTTGAACCTCTGGTTGATGTGTAGAAATGATGGCTTTGGGATCTGATACACATTTTCGGAGCTATGATACATGGAATACATCATGCACTTCCGACAAATTTAGTGGTAGAGCCAATCGATAAGCTAATGGATCAATTCTCTCTAAAATCTCATATGGACCAATATATCTTGGATTCAACTTGCCTTTAACCCCAAATCTAATTACTCCTTTTGTTGGAGAGATTTTGAGAAATACATGGTCACCAACTTCAAACTCCAATGGTCTTCTCTTAGTGTCAGCATAACTTTTATACCGATCTTGAGCTATTTTCATTCATTGTTTTATGACTCGAATCTTATCTACTGCTTGTTGTATCAATTCAGGACCCAAAATAACTCTTTCACCAACTTCATCCCAATACAGTGGAGATCTGCACTTCCTACCATAAAGAGCTTCATAGGGCGCCATTTGAATCATTGCTTGGAAGCTATTGTTGTAGGCAAATTCAACAAGTGGCAAATAAGTGTCCCACCTATTGCCAAAATCTAAGACACATGCTCTAAGCATATCTTCCATTATTTGAATTGTTCTCTCTGATTGCCCATCTGTCTGTGGATGAAATGCAGTGCTAAACTGAAGTTGAGTACCTAAAGCAGTATGTAAACTTTTCCAAAACCGGTTAACAAAGCAAGAATCTCGATTAGTAGTAATCGTCTTTGGAATCCCATGTAGTCTCACTATCTCTTTAATATAGATATGTGCCATCTTCTCTAAGGAATCTCCAAACCTCAAAGGTATGAAATGAGCCGATTTTGTTAATCTGTCCACGATCACCCAAATAACTTCATATTTCGATAGTCTTAGGTAAGGCCAATATGAAATCCATAGTGATATCATCCCATTTTCATTCGGGTATAGATAAAGGTTGAAGTTCTCCTGGGTCTTTGATGCTCGATTTTTATTTGTTGACAAGCAAACACTTGGAAACATATTGAGCAATATCTTTCTTCAAACCTTCCCACCAGAAATTTTTCTTCAAATCTCTATACATTTTGGTGGTTCCCGGGTGGATCGAATATGAAGATGAATGAGCTTCCTTCATGATTTCTTCTCTCAACCCATATGGCACAAAAAGTCGATTCCCATATCTAACAATTCATCCATATCAATCCTCAACTCTTTTCTCTTCCCTTCACTAATGGCAATCTTTATTCTTTTAGCTTCATCGTCTTCCTTTTGGGCTTGTTTAATCTTTTCCAAAATTGTCGGTTGCAAGGATAATTGAGCCAATATCACATCAACTTGCTCCAATGTAACTTCAAGTTCTAACTTCATGAAGTCCATCTGAATCTCTCTTGATTAGAAATCAAAGTTGCATCATTCACTTGCTTCTTCCTACTGAGTGCATCTGCTACCACATTAGCTTTGCCAGGATGATAAAGAATTTCCACATCATAATCTTTAATCAATTCAAGCCATCTTCTTTGCCTCATATTAAGCTCTTTCTGTGTGAATATGTATTTCAAGCTTTTGTGATCCGTGTAAATCTTACACTTCTCTCCAAACAATAGTGTCTCCAAAGTTTCAGTGCGAGAATTACTGCTCCAACTCAAGATCATGCACTGGATAATTCTTCTCATGGGGTTTTAGTTGCCTTGATGCATAAGCTATAACTTTTCCATCTTGCATGAGAACACAACCGAGTCCTTGGATAGACATCACTAAAAACCACGAATTCCTTTCCACTAACAGGTAGTGCCAGAATAGTGCATACAATCTTTCTTTCAACTCTTCAAAACTCCTCTCACACTTGTCATCCCACACATACTTAATATTCTTTCTTGTTAATCTTGTTAATGGGGACACAATTTTCGAAAATCCCTCTACAAACCTTCGATAGTATCCGTCAATCCAAGAAAACTTCTAATCTCGCTCACATTAGTAGGTCTTGTCCATCCCAAAATAGCTTCGATCTTCATTGGATCAACTGAAATACCTTCCTTTGAAATAATATGCCGAGAAAGGATATTTCTTCCAACCAAAACTGACATTGTTAAATTTCACATAGAGTTTCTTCTCTCGAAGTCTTTGTAACACAAGTCTTAAATGCTCTTGATGCTCTCCTTACTTCGGGAATAAATCAGAATATCATCAATGAATACTATGACAAATGAATCCAGATAATCCTTGAAGACTCTATTCATCAAATCCATGAATGCGGCTGGAGCATTGGTTAACCCGAAAGGCATCACCAAAAACTCGAAGTGCCCATACCGAGTTCTGAAGGCCGTCTTCTGAATATCTTGAGATTTGATCTTAAGTTGATAATATCCTGATCTCAAGTCGATCTTAGAAAACACTGTGGCTCCCTTCAACTGATCGAATAGATCATCAATCCTGGGCAAAGGGTATTTGTTCTTAATAGTAACCCGATTCAATTCCCTATAATCAATGCACATGCGCAAACTCTCATCTTTCTTCCTTACAAATAATACAGGAGCACCCCATGGCGATATACTCGGTCTAATGAAACCCAAATCTTGCAATTCCTGTAACTGCAGCTTTAACTCTTTCAACTCTGCAGGAGCCATTCTATACGGAGCCTTGGAGATAGGTACTGTTCCAGGTAATACTTCAATTCCAAACTCTATCTCCCTATCTGGTGGTAGTCCAGGTAACTTCTCTGGAAATACATCCACAAACTCATTCACAATTGGCACCATTTTGATATCCACTTCTTCAATATTCATAGCTGCCACAACTGGTTTTTCCCACAACTCCATAGAGTTCATACTCTTAGGTCTCAACCTTTCCAACCTATATGTAAATCTCCCCTTATCTAAATCAAAACTTAACTCCCCTTACTACAATCAATCATGACCTTATAATGATTTAGCCAATTCATTCCCAAGATCACATCAAAATCAGATAAAGGCAATACTATCATATCAATAGGCATGTTCACATTTGAAATCACAACATTTATATTTTTACACACAGGGATGCCTATTTTCAATCACCAACGGAGTAGTCACACACATAATACGATCAATCAATTTTAGAAACAAGCTCACAATCATTCATATAATTTTCAGAAATACAAGCATGAGTTGCTCCAGTATCAATCAACACATATGCATCCCTACTAGCAACACTCAGAATACCTGCCAAGGTTCTATGAGGGTATCTTCAATCTGTTGTAAGGTGAAAACCCTAGCATTTGTCTTTCCCTTCTCTATATCAACTCCACTCTTAACATCAGGTCGATCTTTGCAGTTAGCAATATGATGACCTCTTTGCTTGCAATATGCACAAAAGACCGTGGTAGTTTCGGATTCTTGCACT
Source organism: Combretum micranthum (assembly GCA_024138025.1). Taxonomy (NCBI): domain Eukaryota; kingdom Viridiplantae; phylum Streptophyta; class Magnoliopsida; order Myrtales; family Combretaceae; genus Combretum; species Combretum micranthum. The sequence continues at coordinate 362,145 of JAMXBD010000158.1, forward strand.
CTTTAGATTTATGTCCAACTTGACCACATGAAAAACATGCATTGGGAGTCCACTTACAATCGATAACTCATGAGGACCATAACACCTAAAGCATTTCTTCTCAAATGCAAGTGTAGAAGCTTTATATGTCGGCTTTTGATTTCCTTGTCGTCCCATGAAAGGCTTCTTTCCTTTACTAACACCCGATAACTATCATAGGATGAAGTGGAAGCAGGTCTCTTTCCCATAAATGCAGCTCTCTTTGCTCTTCTAATTCTACTATCATTCTGGATTTGCTCCATTAGCAAAGCTTTGGCCACAGTATCTGATAGGGTATGTAACTCAAATTTCTTCACTTCACTTCACTTTGAATTTCCTCATTCAATCCATTCTGAAATTTCTGAACTTTCATTCTCTCATCCCGGTAATCACCTCCAGCAAAGCGCAACAGTCTACAAAATTCACCATAGTATTCATCTATAGTCTTGCTCCCTTGTCTCAAGTTCAACCAATCAGCTATCATCCTCTCTCTCACTGAATTTGGAAAATATTTGGTGAAAAATGTATCCTTGAATGCATTCCATGATATGGGTTGTTGTAGATTTCCACTAGTTAATCTCCACCAATTGTAAGCCTCTTTCTTCATCATATAAACCGCTAAATCAACTTTATTATCTTCCGTGTTCTACTAGGCAAATGTCTTCTCCAGCTCCTCTATCCAACCTTCAGCTACTGTAGGATCGTACTAGTGCCATCAAATTCTGGGACCATCTTGCTAAAATCATGTAACTTGATTTGGTTGGATTGATCATTTACAGGAGCAGCCTCATTTGGTCTCATTCCTTGTTGATTACCTTGCTGCATGAGATGTTGTGTTTGCTGATACATCATCATCTGATACTGCTGCATCATTGCCATCATGTCCCTCATCATACCATATATAGGAATTTGGATCACCAGTGGGCATTTGTGGCATGGGAGGAATGGTGGCATAGGTGGAGGTGGAGGAATCTGAGTCGGTGGAGGAACTTGAAGCTGAAGCCGATGCAGGATGGAGTAGTCTCACCACTCGGTGTAGAAGATGAAGTAGGAGCAAATGTAGATGATGATTGTGGTGGGGCATACTTTCTCTATCAGAATGTTGCCTTGTAGATCTCCTTAACCTGTCCATCTTTACAATTGCATACATATATTCAACACACACACATGTATATAAATCTCTAATCACATGCAAAACTTATCAAATTAACATTCACATTCATATATAAAATAACAAACAATTTAGCAAGCCATCAAACAAGCAATAAACATTTAGCAAACAATCAAATAAATAACAAACATATGAAGCAAGCAAGAAGGCAAATACACAACTATTCGAATAAACTTAACTCTTTTCTATACTACTATTTGTGTCTAGGTCAAGTCTCAAACAAACTATTACAATTAGACAAACAATTAATCAAACTCAGCTCTGATACCAACTGTAAGGACCCGCTATCACCCCTATATTAAAATAGGTATAACAGTTCCCAACCACATATAACCTGTAGGATTATATGTAAGGTTGTCTAAAAGAATTGTTTGAGGAATTGTTTGTCTAATTCCATAGTTAATATAATAGAAACCATAGTTTTTTTTTCAAAACTTTTAACAAAACGCACTATACCATTATCATATTTCACAAAAGAATTAAACTTAAGTCATACATAGCTAAGTACATATATATATATACACACATATATTACATCCAAAGGCTTCTTACAAGTCTTAACAAAATTACACATAAAATCCAACTAAAACTTTAAATGCTATCACAAGACTAACATAACTAGTCTATTAGAAAATTTGGATTCCACCAAGTCTAAGGTCATCTCTAGTCCTCTAAATCATCAAGGAAATCCTTGAAATCGGTTCCATACCCATACTCGTGTAAAACTCATCGATTCATCACTTAAAATGGTTAAAATATGAGCCAAAGCTCAGTACGCAAGTAACGAATACAAATGCAAAGTGATTCACACATGCTTAAGCTAAATGCAAAATGCAACAACCAATAATTTATTATTCAATCTTTAGTTAGTCATATATCATGGGAGTATTCAAACTCTGGACAACAAGGATTTAGTATCACGTCCGCCTCCCTGAGTGGTCCCTACTGTTCATACAGACTAGGCAGCACAACTTCTGGCGTAGCCCGTAATACTAGAGGATTCTGAGTAATGCATCACGACGCTCAGGGGGTTGGTATAAGAGCTCGGATACTTGTATCTCCTAGATAAATCTATCCAATGATGAAAAAGTACCATGCCTCCAATCTAAGCAAGGTGCCACTCTCCGAACCAGATTCAACGGCATGAAAAAAAAATAATAATCAACACTCATCAATTATTAAAATTTTCTTAATTTATAGTAACTTGAAGTAATGCTTATCCTAGCAAAGAAACAAGCAAGTTACCGTATAGCTGAGATAGCTCGGGAACTAATGGGGTTGGCTAAGCGAGAATCTATTCCTATTTAAGACAATATTAAATTCCCCACTTAGTTTAAGCATTAATTTACTAGTTCTAAATATAATTAATCAAAGAAATTCAAATAAATTATTACAAGGTCATAACAAAGCATTTAAACATCCTATTACATCATACAATACTTAATAATCATATATCAAGCTTTGGAAAATTTTGAAGAAAGTTTTTGAAAACGAAAACTGTAGGGAACATGCCGACCTTCAACGCCGCCAGCATTGAATCGGTGCATAATGCACTAAAACTCAACACTTGCCAACACTGGCAACGTTCAAGGATACACCGGCTGCCTTCAGTCTATGTCGGTGGCTTTGAGCCGGTGGAGACCGCAACTCCAAATTTTGAAAAATTTTTTAGAGTTACACAGGATTGGTCTATGCCCGTGAATACCCCCAACACCGACAACATATCCAGTACGCTGACAGCTTTGGATGCTACGCCGGCGGCCTTAAGCTCGGCGTTAAAAATTATGATTCTGTTCTTCTTCCACACCGCCTCTAAGCTGGCGACGTTGGAACCTTAATAGTCGGCGTACGTTTTGAAAAATAAACACTGGCAAACTTTTCTAGTGAAAATTGGCAGCGTTTCAAATGGCTTTAAGAAAATTGGTTCTGATCATCTTCAACACCGCCTCTACGCCGGGGGCATTGAAGTACCAGATGCCGACGACGTTGAAGTACCAGATGCTGGCGGCGTTGAAGTACCAGATGCCGACGTACGCTCAAAATTAAACCTATATGAAAATGTTTTGCTTCCCTGTTTTCTTTACAAAAATTATTCGTTTAAAAAATTCTCTAAACTTATTCTAAGCTTCCCAAAACTTGTTATATGTTCTAAACACCATCCAAACAACATAATCTCTACTTTTAATCACCAAACACCTAACTACCACATTCAAACACCAATTACACTTCAATTCCACACTTCAACTACTCAACCCTTAAACCATCCCAACACATTCATCCTCACATGTCAACATTCATATAAAACATATACTACAACTCCTCTAGCAATATAATTCTATTTAAATTGTCATCAATGCACAAAATCATTCTAATACCAATTAGCACATAAACTCTATTCTAACATAAGCTCAACTTAAATACAAACAAGGCAAGAAAAATACACGTACCATATGGACTTAGAGCATTGATTTAATGATCTTGTTGCAAGCCTTTGTGGGTTTAATTTGTAGAAAATGAAGGGTTTAATTACACATGAACATGGAGAGCTTTTGAGGAGTGGAAAGAGGTTTGATACTTTTTGGCATGTGTAATGGCGGTTTGAAATTTTGGAACGAATTTTGTACTTCAAATGTTGATATTTATCCCTTTGGTTGACTTTAGTGGCTGCTTAATTAAGTCATTTAATTAGCTTGGATTTGGCTAATTAATGAAGCTTACTTTTGGACTAATTAAATGTGGTCTTTGGCTTTAATTGTGACAAAATTTTCTGCTATACATTGGTCTAATTACATGCATAATCTAATTTATTCTAATCATATTTCATACATTCTAATACACTAAAAAAAATCATGAACTCAATATTTAATCATTCTAAAATATTTAATTATTTTAAAACAACAACTCAACTCATTATTCATGCATCAATATAATTCACATATATTAAATTTCAAAATCATATGTAATTTCAATAACATATTTATAAAATGTAAATTAGGAAATTCATGGCTATCTCATCCTATACAATGTTTATCCTTCCCAGGAGGTCACTAATCCTAGACTGCTATACATTGAGCATACTTAATATTAAAGGTTTGACAAGCACTAAATTAATGAATCAATTCATATCTTCATGAATAAAACTATTCATTTAAAATATATCACAATTTACAATATTGTAACTATAAAACATTTTATGTATCTTTTATAATTAATTACTAACTTGATTTACTAATTTTTACTTTATAATTTCACTTTACTAATTTATGAAGGATTTTTCATTAATATTTTATGAAAACAATATATAATATTTATATATACTAAGTTTACATTTTATAATAAAATATAATATTTATAAAATATACCTCAGAGAGAGAGAGAGAGAGAGAGAGAGAGAGAGAGAGAGAGAGAGAGAGAGGGAGAGCATTGGTGAAATTTTCCACTTTACCCTTAGACATTTTTAAACTAGTTTATTGTGTGATACATGAATAAGGGGTAAAAGTTGAACTGGAAAATTATGGAGACCAAAACTTAAGAAATACTATAAATATTAATGATTCGATAGTAAGATGATAGAGGTTAATGAAATTATTATACAAACCATATGAGAAAAATATTTTAATAAATAAAACTTTTTAGCTTAAATATAATAGGTAATAGATAAGTTTTGTTACATTGAATGCTATGATGAATAAAATAATACTACAGACGTTATCTATATTATCATTTATCAAAGGTAAGAAATCCTTTTGTATCTTTAATATTTTTATTTATAAAATTCATTCACATACCTCTAGATAAACAATACTATTTAATACCATAAAAATAATTCAATTAATCATGTGGTAAAATCAATATCAATTATATTAAAGAGAATGACACTTTATGTTGTCATTATATTTATCAATATAATGCATTTCAATTCCTTTAATTAATTCTTCGGCCAAAAAAAATTCCTTTAATTAATTAATTTTTCATTAATAAAATATTTCTAATTTAAATTTTAGATCATCAATTTAAAAGTTCATCATTAATATTTCCTTACCATATGTGATTTTACAATAAATTCCTTTTTATGGTTTTTTTCCTTTCTTTTCATACGTCAACTTTCATTAGCAAAAACATAAATAACTTTATGGATGATATTTATTATAGTTTGACTAAATGGTCTTTCAATGTCTTCCATATTTCTAATACTTATTTCACCAGTTCTATGAACCTTAATTCTATTATTGTATGTTAATGTGTATTCACTAAAATTTTTATTATGTAAATACACATTAAGGTACTTATGTTGTATGAAGCAAGACAGATGTTCATGCAATTTTATTTTGTTGATATTTATTTTATCACATTATTTATAAAACTTTTTTTTTTCTATAAATCTAATAAATGCTATGCACACTCATCTTAGGTGCACGTTTGCTTGTTACTCGATCAGTATAACATATGAAACGGCTTAACTAATAAGAATTTACTTGATTTAAATCCAGTGTGTTAATATATTGACTATTGGCATGAAGAATTTAATATTTGATAAATAATTAAAGCATATTAATTGGTGTCATCGCTATACAAATAATTTGATATAACAAGATAAAATACAACTTAGTACTTATTAAAATGGAAGGCATTCATATTGCCCTTCAATGAAGTTTGAGCACAATACCCAATATTGCGGTTTGACAAAAAGAAAAAAAAAGGGACGTAATTTATGTCATGTTAAGAAATTAATGTGCGTTTTACAAAGTCAGCATTGAAATAAAAAGTAGACCTACAAGCCTGTAGTTGTAGATTTGTTCTCCATAAATAATCTACAGCCTAAAAGCTAAATGCCATTGCTTGGCATATAAGTATAGATATAATTGACACACCTGACTTGTACCAAACCATTTGTTTCGCTATTCTCAAGGGAACATATTGTTTGCTTATTTTACCAAATCAGGTGAAGCTATAATATAATAATTATTACCAAACAAATAGAATAGGTTTGTAGTAAAATTGCCATTTGCTGATTTTCAATTTAAGTAAGAGTATTTTACCAAAAAAAAAAAAAGAAGATCTTGACCTTAAATCGCTATTTATAAATTCGAGTAATGAAACATTTAATATTATTTATAATAAGTATTTTTCATGGAATGATTATTATAGTTCTAAAATGTAACTAAATGTCGTGAAAATTTTTTCGTCAGAATTAAGGCTAATTTAAAAGTAGGTAGGTATAGGGTGGATATGATGTGAAGTTTTATTTGTATCCTACCTTGTAATGTACTGGATATAGAGTTTTATATATGGAATAATGTCACAACCCAAATAGGGACATAGTAGGAGTATCCTAAAGTTATCATATCACGTGTGCGTCTGTAATATAAAAACTGTCTTATTAGTTAGAAATTATAAGACCTTACTCATTCATATATTAATTATACATAAACACATACTACTAACATTGAAACTCATTTATGGAATTCCAGTTTTCCACATCCCATCAAGGTTGTAGAGAATAGATATCTCCTACCAAATAGTAAAATTAGGTTTCAACCTATAAAATACAAAATCTCAAATATTCGTACAATTTATCTAAATATGTATTCTATGTTCATTGTATCCTATCTCAAGGATCACTCTTAACACATTTCTAGCCAATTCCTAATTAGTGTTATTCTTATACAAAAGCTGTTGAGGGTGAGCAAAACCACAACTCAGTAAGGTAATTCTATATCATGTTAAGAAATTAATGTGCGTTTTACAAAGTCAGCTTTGGAATTGAAAAGCAGACCCATAAGCTTGTAGTTATAGATATGGTTCTCAATAAATAATCTGCAGCCTAAAAGCTAAATGTCATTGTTTGGCATATAGGTATAGATATAATTGACACTCTTGGCTAGTACCAAATTATTTGTTTTGCTATTCTCAAGGGAACATATTGTTTACTTATTTTACCAAATCAGGTGAAGCTATAATATAATAATTATTACCAAACAAATAGAATAGGTTTGTAGTGAAATTGCCATTTGCTGATTTTCAATTTGAGTAAGAGTATTTTACACAAAAAAAAAAAAAAAAGAAGATCTTGACCTTGAATCGCTATTTATAAATTCGAGTAATGAAACATTTAATATTATTTATAATAAGTATTTTTCATGGAATGATTATTATAGGTCTAAAATGTAACTAAATGTCGTGAAAATTTTTTCGTCAGAATTAAGGCTAATTTAAAAGTAGGTAGGCATAGGGTGGATATGATGTGAAGTTTTATTTGTATCCTACCTTGTAATGTACCGGATATAGAGTTTTATATATGGAATAATGTCACAACCCAAATAGGGACATAGTAGGAGTATCCTAAAGTTATCATCTCACATGTGCGTCTGTAATATAAAAACCGACTTATTAGTTAGAAATTATAAGACCTTACTCATTCATATATTAATTATACATAAACACATACTCCTAACATTGAAACTCATTTATGGAATTCCAGTTTTCCACATCCCATCAAGGTTGTAGAGAATAGATATCTCCTACCAAATAGTAAAATTAGGTTTCAACCTATAAAATACAAAATCTCAAATATTCGTACAATTTATCTAAATATGTATTCTATGTTCATTGTATCCTATCTCAAGGATCACTCTTCACACATTTCTAGCCCATTCCTAATTAGTGTTATTCTTATACAAAAGCTGTTGAGGGTGAGCAAAACCACAACTCAGTAAGGAAATTCTATATCATGTTAAGAAATTAATGTGCGTTTTACAAAGTCAGCTTTGAAATAAAAAAGTAGACCTACAAGCCTGTAGTTATAGATTTGGTTCTCTATAAATAATCTACAGCCTAAAAGCTAAATGCCATTGCTTGGCATATAAGTATAGATATAATTGACACACCTGACTTGTACCAAACTATTTGTTTCGCTATTCTCAAGGGAACATATTGTTTGCTTATTTTACCAAATCAGGTGAAGCTATAATAGAATAATTATTACCAAACAAATAGAATAGGTTTGTAGTAAAATTGCCATTTACTGATTTTCAATTAAGTAAGAGTATTTTACCAAAAAAAAAAAAAAGGAAGAAGATCTTGACCTTAAATCGCTATTTATAAATTCGAGTAATGAAACATTTAATATTATTTATAATAAGTATTTTTCATGGAATGATTATTATAGGTCTAAAATGTAACTAAATGTCGTGAAAATTTTTTCGTCAGAATTAAGGCTAATTTAAAAGTAGGTAGGTATAGGGGATATGATGTGAATTTTATTTGTATCCTACCTTGTAATGTACCGGATATAGAGTTTTTATATATGGAATAATGTCACAACCCAAATAGGGACATAGTAGGAGTATCCTAAAGTTATCATATCACGTGTGCGTCTGTAATATAAAAACCGTCTTATTAGTTAGAAATTATAAGACCTTACTCATTCATATATTAATTATACATAAACACATACTACTAACATTGAAACTCATTTATGGAATTCCAGTTTTCCACATCCCATCAAGGTTGTAGAGAATAGATATCTCCTACCAAATAGTAAAATTAGGTTCAACCTATAAAATACAAAATCTCAAATATTCGTACAATTTATCTAAATATGTATTCTATGTTCATTGTATCCTATCTCAAGGATCACTCTTCACACATTTCTAGCCCATTCCTAATTAGTGTTATTCTTATACAAAAGCTGTTGAGGGTGAGCAAAACCACAACTCAGTAAGGTAATTCTATATCATGTTAAGAAATTAATGTGCGTTTTACAAAATCAGCTTTGAAATAAAAAAGTAGACCTACATGCCTGTAGTTGTAGATTTGGTTCTCAATAAATAATCTACAGCCTAAAAGCTAAATGCCATTGCTTGGCATATAAGTATAGATATAATTGACACACCTGACTTGTACCAAACTATTTGTTTCGCTATTCTCAAGGGAACATATTGTTTGCTTATTTTACCAAATCAGGTGAAGCTATAATAGAATAATTATTACCAAACAAATAGAATAGGTTTGTAGTAAAATTGCCATTTACTGATTTTCAATTTAAGTAAGAGTATTTTACCAAAAAAAAAAAAAAAAAAGGAAGAAGATCTTGACCTTAAATCGCTATTTATAAATTCGAGTAATGAAACATTTAATATTATTTATAATAAGTATTTTTCATGGAATGATTATTATAGGTCTAAAATGTAACTAAATGTCGTGAAAATTTTTTCGTCAGAATTAAGGCTAATTTAAAAGTAGGTAGGCATAGGGTGGATATGATGTGAAGTTTTATTTGTATCCTACCTTGTAATGTACCGGATATAGAGTTTTATATATGGAATAATGTCACAACCCAAATAGGGACATAGTAGGAGTATCCTAAAGTTATCATCTCACATGTGCGTCTGTAATAAAAACCGACTTATTAGTTAGAAATTATAAGACCTTACTCATTCATATTAATTAATAACATAAACACATACACTAACATTGAAACTCATTTATGGAATTCCAGTTTTCCACATCCCATCAAGGTTGTAGAGAATAGATATCTCCTACCAAATAGTAAAATTAGGTTTCAACCTATAAAATACAAAATCTCAAATATTCGTACAATTTATCTAAATATGTATTCTATGTTCATTGTATCCTATCTCAAGGATCACTCTTCACACATTTCTAGCCCATTCCTAATTAGTGTTATTCTTATACAAAAGCTGTTGAGGGTGAGCAAAACCACAACTCAGTAAGGTAATTCTATATCATGTTAAGAAATTAATGTGCGTTTTACAAAGTCAGCTTTGAAATAAAAAGTAGACCTACAAGCCTGTAGTTATAGATTTGGTTCTCTATAAATAATCTACAGCCTAAAAGCTAAATGCCATTGCTTGGCATATAAGTATAGATATAATTGACACACCTGACTTGTACCAAACTATTTGTTTCGCTATTCTCAAGGGAACATATTGTTTGCTTATTTTACCAAATCAGGTGAAGCTATAATAGAATAATTATTACCAAACAAATAGAATAGGTTTGTAGTAAAATTGCCATTTGCTGATTTTCAATTTAAGTAAGAGTATTTTACCAAAAAAAAAAAAAAAAAAGAAAGAAGATCTTGACCTTAAATCGCTATTTATAAATTCGAGTAATGAAACATTTAATATTATTCATAATAAGTATTTTTCATGGAATGATTATCATAGGTCTAAAATGTAACTAAATGTCGTGAAAATTTTTCGTCAGAATTAAAGCTAATTTAAAAGTAGGTAGGTATAGGGTGGATATGATGTGAAGTTTTATTTGTATCCTACCTTGTAATGTACTGGATATAGAGTTTTATATATGGAATAATGTCACAACCCAAGTAGGGACATAGTAGGAGTATCCTAAAGTTATCATATCACGTGTGCGTCTGTAATATAAAAACCGTCTTATTAGTTAGAAATTATAAGACCTTACTCATTCATATATTAATTATACATTAACACATACTACTAAAATTGAAACTCATTTATGGAATTCCAGTTTTCCACATCCCATCAAGGTTGTAGAGAATAGATATCTCCTACCAAATAGTAAAATTAGGTTTCAACCTATAAAATACAAAATCTCAAATATTCGTACAATTTATCTAAATATGTATTCTATGTTCATTTTATCCTATCTCAAGGATCACTCTTAACACATTTCTAGCCCATTCCTAATTAGTGTTATTCTTATACAAAAGTTGTTGAGGGTGAGCGAAACCACAACTCAGTAAGGTAATTCTATATCATGTTAAGAAATTAATGTGCGTTTTACAAAGTCAGCTTTGGAATTGAAAAGCAGACCCATAAGCTTGTAGTTATAGATATGGTTCTCAATAAATAATCTGCAGCCTAAAAGCTAAATGTCATTGTTTGGCATATAGGTATAGATATAATTGACACTCTTGGCTTGTACCAAATTATTTGTTTTGCTATTCTCAAGGGAACATATTGTTTACTTATTTTACCAAATCAGGTGAAGCTATAATATAATAATTATTACCAAACAAATAGAATAGGTTTGTAGTGAAATCGCCATTTGCTGATTTTCAATTTGAGTAAGAGTATTTTACACAAAAAAAAAAGAAGAAGATCTTGACCTTGAATCGCTATTTATAAATTCGAGTAATGAAACATTTAATATTATTTATAATAAGTATTTTTCATGGAATGATTATTATAGGTCTAAAATGTAACTAAATGTCGTGAAAATTTTTTTGTCATAATTAAGGCTAATTTAAAAGTAGGTAGGCATAGGGTGGATATGATGTGAAGTTTTATTTGTATCCTACCTTTTAATGTACCGGATATAGAGTTTTATATATGGAATAATGTCACAACCCAAATAGGGACATAGTAGGAGTATCCTAAAGCTATCATATCACGTGTGCGTCTGTAATATAAAAACCGTCTTATTAGTTAGAAATTATAAGACCTTACTCATTCATATATTAATTATACATAAACACATACTACTAACATTGAAACTCATTTATGGAATTCCAGTTTTCCACATCCCATCAAGGTTGTAGAGAATAGATATCTCCTACCAAATAGTAAAATTAGGTTTCAACCTATAAAATACAAAATCTCAAATATTCGTACAATTTATCTAAATATGTATTCTATGTTCATTGTATCCTATCTCAAGGATCACTCTTCACACATTTCTAGCCCATTCCTAATTAGTGTTATTCTTATACAAAAGCTGTTGAGGGTGAGCAAAACCACAACTCAGTAAGGTAATTCTATATCATGTTAAGAAATTAATGTGCGTTTTACAAAGTCAGCTTTGAAATAAAAAAGTAGACCTACAAGCCTGTAGTTGTAGATTTGGTTCTCAATAAATAATCTACAGCCTAAAAGCTAAATGCCATTGCTTGGCATATAAGTATAGATATAATTGACACACCTGACTTGTACCAAACTATTTGTTTCGCTATTCTCAAGGGAACATATTGTTTGCTTATTTTACCAAATCAGGTGAAGCTATAATAGAATAATTATTACCAAACAAATAGAATAGGTTTGTAGTAAAATTGCCATTTGCTGATTTTCAATTTAAGTAAGAGTATTTTACCAAAAAAAAAAAAAAAAGAAAGAAGATCTTAACCTTAAATCGCTATTTATAAATTCGAGTAATGAAACATTTAATATTATTTATAATAAGTATTTTTCATGGAATGATTATTATAGGTCTAAAATGTAACTAAATGTCGTGAAAATTTTTCGTCAGAATTAAAGCTAATTTAAAAGTAGGTAGGTATAGGGTGGATATGATGTGAAGTTTTATTTGTATCCTACCTTGTAATGTACCGGATATAGAGTTTTATATATGGAATAATGTCACAACCCAAATAGGGACATAGTAGGAGTATCCTAAAGTTATCATATCACGTGTGCGTCTGTAATATAAAAACCGTCTTATTAGTTAGAAATTATAAGACCTTACTCATTCAAATATTAATTATACATAAACACATACTACTAACATGAAACTCATTTATGGAATTCCAGTTTCCACATCCATCAAGGTTGTAGAGAATAGATATCTCCTACCAAATAGTAAAATTAGGTTTCAACCTATAAAATACAAAATCTCAAATATTCGTACAATTTATCTAAATATGTATTCTATGTTCATTGTATCCTATCTCAAGGATCACTCTTAACACATTTCTAGCCCATTCCTAATTAGTGTTATTCTTATACAAAAGCTGTTGAGGGTGAGCGAAACCACAACTCAGTAAGGTAATTCCATATCATGTAAGAAATTAATGTGCGTTTTTCAAAGTCAGCTTTGGAATTGAAAAGCAACCCATAAGCTTGTAGTTATAGATATGGTTCTCAATAATAATCTGCAGCCTAAAAGCTAAATGTCATTGTTTGGCATATAGGTATAGATATAATTGACACTCTTGGCTTGTACCAAATTATTTGTTTTGCTATTCTCAAGGGAACATATTGTTTACTTATTTTACCAAATCAGGTGAAGCTATAATATAATAATTATTACCAAACAAATAGAATAGGTTTGTAGTGAAACGCCATTTGCTGATTTTCAATTTGAGTAAGAGTATTTTACACAAAAAAAAAAAAAAAGAAGAAGATCTTGACCTTGAATCGCTATTTATAAATTCGAGTAATGAAACATTTAATATTATTTATAATAAGTATTTTTCATGGAATGATTAGTATAGGTCTAAAATGTAACTAAATGTCGTGAAAATTTTTTCGTCATAATTAAGGCTAATTTAAAAGTAGGTAGGCATAGGGGTATATGATGTGAAGTTTTATTTTTATCCTACCTTGTAATGTACCGGATATAGAGTTTTATATATGGAATAATGTCACAACCCAAATAGGGACATAGTAGGAGTATCCTAAAGTTATCATATCACGTGTGCGTCTGTAATATAAAAACCGTCTTATTAGTTAGAAATTATAAGACCTTACTCATTCATATATTAATTATACATAAACACATACTACTAACATTAAACTCATTTATGGAATTCCAGTTTTCCACATCCCATCAAGGTTGTAGAGAATAGATATCTCCTACCAAATAGTAAAATTAGGTTTCAACCTATAAAATACAAAATCTCAAATATTCGTACAATTTATCTAAATATGTATTCTATGTTCATTATCCTATCTCAAGGATCACTCTTCACACATTTCTAGCCCATTCCTAATTAGTGTTATTCTTATACAAAAGCTGTTGAGGGTGAGCAAAACCACAACTCAGTAAGGTAATTCTATATCATGTTAAGAAATTAATGTGCGTTTTACAAAGTCAGCTTTGAAATAAAAAAGTAGACCTACAAGCCTGTAGTTGTAGATTTGGTTCTCAATAAATAATCTACAGCCTAAAAGCTAAATGCCATTGCTTGGCATATAAGTATAGATATAATTGACACACCTGACTTGTACCAAACTATTTGTTTCGCTATTCTCAAGGGAACATATTGTTTGCTTATTTTACCAAATCAGGTGAAGCTATAATAGAATAATTATTACCAAACAAATAGAATAGGTTTGTAGTGAAATTGCCATTTGCTGATTTTCAATTTGAGTAAGAGTATTTTACACAAAAAAGAAGAAGAAGAAGATCTTGACCTTTAATCGCTATTTATAAATTCGAGTAATGAAACATTTAATATTATTTATAATAAGTATTTTTCATGGAATGATTATTATGGTCTAAAATGTAACTAAATGTCGTGAAAATTTTTCGTCAGAATTAAAGCTAATTTAAAATTAGGTAGGTATAGGGTGGATATGATGTGAAGTTTTATTTGTATCCTACCTTGTAATGTACTGGATATAGAGTTTTATATATGGAATAATGTCACAACCCAAGTAGGGACATAGTAGGAGTATCCTAAAGTTATCATATCACGTGTGCGTCTGTAATATAAAAACCGTCTTATTAGTTAGAAATTATAAGACCTTACTCATTCATATATTAATTATACATAAACATATACTACTAACATTGAAACTCATTTATGGAATTCCAGTTTTCCACATCCCATCAAGGTTTAAGAATAGATATCTCCTACCAAATAGTAAAATTAGGTTTCAACCTATAAATACAAAATCTCAAATATTCGTACAATTTATCTAAACATGTATTCTATGTTCATTGTATCCTATCTCAAGGATCACTCTTACACATTTCTAGCCCATTCCTAATTAGTGTTATTCTTATACAAAAGCTGTGAGGGTGAGAGAAACCACAACTCAGTAAGGTAATTCTATATCATGTTAAGAAATTAATGTGCGTTTTACAAAGTCAGCTTTGGAATTGATAAGCAGACCCAAAGCTTGTAGTTATAGAATGGTTCTCAATAAATAATCTGCAGCCTAAAAGCTAAATGTCATTGTTTGGCATATAGGTATAGATATAATTGACACTCTTGGCTTGTACCAAATTATTTGTTTTGCTATTCTCAAGGGAACATATTGTTTACTTATTTTACCAAATCAGGTGAAGCTATAATATAATAATTATTACCAAACAAATAGAATAGGTTTGTAGTGAAATCGCCATTTGCTGATTTTCAATTTGAGTAAGAGTATTTTACACAAAAGAAAAAAAAAGAAGAAGATCTTGACCTTGAATCGCTATTTATAAATTCGAGTAATGAAACATTTAATATTATTTATAATAAGTATTTTTCATGGAATAATTATTATAGGTCTAAAATGTAACTAAATGTCGTGAAAATTTTTTCGTCATAATTAAGGCTAATTTAAAAGTAGGTAGGCATAGGGTGGATATGATGTGAAGTTTTATTTTTTATCCTACCTTGTAATGTACCGGATATAGAGTTTTATATATGGAATAATGTCACAACCCAAATAGGGACATAGTAGGAGTATCCTAAAGTTATCATATCACGTGTGCGTCTGTAATATAAAAACCGTCTTATTAGTTAGAAATTATAAGACCTTACTCATTCATATATTAATTATACATAAACACATACTACTAACATTGAAACTCATTTATGGAATTCCAGTTTTCCACATCCCATCAAGGTTGTAGTGAATAGATATCTCCTACCAAATAGTAAAATTAGGTTTCAACCTATAAAATACAAAATCTCAAATATTCGTACAATTTATCTAAATATGTATTCTATGTTCATTGTATCCTATCTCAAGGATCACTCTTCACACATTTCTAGCCCATTCCTAATTAGTGTTATTCTTATACAAAAGCTGTTGAGGGTGAGCAAAACCACAACTCAGTAAGGTAATTCTATATCATGTTAAGAAATTAATGTGCGTTTTACAAAGTCAGCTTTGAAATAAAAAAGTAGACCTACAAGCCTGTAGTTGTAGATTTGGTTCTCAATAAATAATCTACAGCCTAAAAGCTAAATGCCATTGCTTGGCATATAAGTATAGATATAATTGACACACCTGACTTGTACCAAACTATTTGTTTCGCTATTCTCAAGGGAACATATTGTTTGCTTATTTTACCAAATCAGGTGAAGCTATAATAGAATAATTATTACCAAACAAATAGAATAGGTTTGTAGTAAAATTGCCATTTGCTGATTTTCAATTTAAGTAAGAGTATTTTACCAAAAAAAAAAAAGAAAGAAGATCTTGACCTTAAATCGCTATTTATAAATTCGAGTAATGAAACATTTAATATTATTTATAATAAATATTTTTCATGGAATGATTATTATAGGTCTAAAATGTAACTAAATGTCGTGAAAATTTTTTCGTCAGAATTAAGGCTAATTTAAAAGTAGGTAGGTATAGGGTGGATATGATGTGAAGTTTTATTTGTATCCTACCTTGTAATGTACTGGATATAGAGTTTTATATATGGAATAATGTCATAACCCAAATAGGGACATAGTAGGAGTATCCTAAAGTTATCATATCACGTGTGAGTCTGTAATATAAAAACCGTCTTATTAGTTAGAAATTATAAGACCTTACTCATTCATATATTAATTATACATAAACATATACTACTAACATTGAAACTCATTTATGGAATTCCAGTTTTCCACATCCCATCAAGGTTGTAGAGAATAGATATCTCGTACCAAATTGTAAAATTAGGTTTCAACCTATAAAATACAAAATCTCAAATTGTAAACCCCTCAAATTTTCGGAATCGGTTTAGCATAAAACCCTAAACCGGAAGTCAAACGGAACCCTAAAGGTCAACAAAACCCTAGTTTACCGTATCCAACTAAATCCGGCATTGCCGTTTTCTTTGGCCCTGAAAACGAAGTTGGGATAATTAGCTAAAATAGTTCGTAATAACCATAGGTTTTATAAAATTTCAGTTTCGCGAAATTCGGGTGTCCTTCGAACCCGATCGGACACAGTTCTCGAAAAACGTGTCCGGAAGCCGGAATAGTAAAAATATTCCGAATACACCGTTAGACTCGTAAAAATATAAGTTTTCCAAAAATATCAGTTTCGTAATTTTTCGGTAAGTAAAAATAACAGATATAGCTATTATACGCGTATTTTCTTACTACCGGTACTTTAATTGTCATATCTACTTTACATTACACTATTCATTACTATTCTACACTATTCTTTTATCTCTACTTTTTCTTACACCTATTCTTACACTCTACATAACCTATAATCTTAACTTTTTACCTTTCCCATAACTTTATATCACATCTACTTTACATATTACATCTTTTATTTTTCAAAAAGTCAAAAAAATAAAAAACCCCCTCCTAGCATGGCCGGCGCCCCCTCCTCTCTCTCCCTCAATTTGTTTTAATTTACTTTATTTTAATCACACAAAAATCACTCCAATTTCCTATAAATACCCCCTCTCTTTCACTTCTTTCACACCACTTCTACACTAAAATTACTCTCTCAAAATCTCTCAAGAATTTCTCTCCAAGAAGTTCTTTCAAGAAGTCTCTTTAGCTCATCTCCTTTAGGTAAAAATTCTTCAAGAAGTTTCCATGTTCATCTACTTAGTATGAACTTAATGTGTGTTTTCTAAAACCATGAAGGTTAAGAAAGCAACAATAGGTTCATACTTTGTTTTTGTCCATAATCATAATTCCTTTATGTTCATGTTTTTTATATTCATTTATGTTTCTCTTATGTTCATTTATGTTTCTTTTATGTTCATAACTATCTACTATATCTATATAGCTATATATACTATTTAGAGCATATAAGCTCATGATCTTGCAATTTATTTACCTTTCATGCAATTTATTTACTTCAATGCATTTTATTTATTCCAAGTTGTTTTTAAGACTAGTCTCTAGTCTTAGACTTGTCCTCATCAAGTCAAAACAAGTTTTCTTTCTTTCATTTTATTTATTATGGGACTAGTTTACTTCTTAGTCCCGGGAGCCTTGAAAAAGCTAAGACTCCAATACTTGACTTTATTATGCTTTATGTTATTTTGGTTATTATTATCTCATAATCATGTTCATTTAGATTGTTGTCCAAATTTTATTTTATAATTAAACAAAAGAAGATTTTTGTCACTTAAAATAAGTTTATGAAGTAAAAATATATAAAGCAACACAAAATAAACTCATTTTCATGTTACAAAAAGAACTCACTATAATTTTATAAACTACTTTTACTTTAAAAAGCCACTTAGATCCTTATTATCCCACCTTGTTTTTCAAAAGAAAATATTTTGTTGACAAAAATGGTTCTTTTCATAAGAAAGAAAATAAGATGGATGACTAAGGAAATTTTTAAGTAAAGACCTTTGCAAACAAATAGGCAAAGAAAATTTATGGTTTGAAAATAATAAAGTTATTTCTTTTCAAGTTACAAGAAGAAGTTAATAAGATTATAGAAATTAGTTTTTCTACAAAAAGTCCTTAATTGTTCCACATTGTTTTTATGAAGAAAACAAATTTTCATGCATGGATGATTATTTTTGAAAAATATGAGACATGAGAAAAAGAATGAGAAATATCAAGTAAGGATTTTTGCAAAACAAGTAAACAAAGGAATTTACACAAGAAAAATGAAGAATAGCATATTTCCTAGAAAACTTCAAATATAGTATTAATGTAACTTAGAAAGTAGAAAATTTTATTTTCAAAGGTCACTTAGAAAAAGATAAATAAAACCAACATAAAACGTTTTTAGAAAATAAAGAAAACAAGGTATTCATTTCAAAGAAATTTACAAAAACAATTTCCGAAAAGCTTCAACCGACATTGTTTTACCTAAGAAAAATAATTGGACAACAAGACACTTGAGCATGCTTAAATATGAGTTATATAGTTATAAAAAGAGAATTTTTCAACTATATAGATAACTAAGTATTTATCAAACAAATTTTGATTTCTTGAACCAAAGTTGTTTTTACTTGGAAATCCGTGGTGAATTTTGTCGCTACTTTTTCAGAGCCTATATGGCCTTGTTTGTTGAATATAATTTTGGAAATGGGTAGATCTTTTCGAGTAGGTAGAAATCGGTATATTATATGCGCGATTCCGAGTTAAAATGACCAAGTTATGGCCATTTTAAGTTGGAACATTCTTCATACGAACTTTAACGTTCTTTGACATTGTTTTGTCAAAATTCAAGAAAATCATCAAGAAAAACTCATTGTGGGTATTTTCTTTGGTTAGGTGACCCCGAGGAAGGATTCCTTTACCCGAGAATTATTACGATTAAGTGGAGTGTGTGAACGACTCATCCGCTTAGAGGAATAGACGACAATGGCATCGTGAGTTTATTTCCATTAAATGCTATACTTGTTGTGCTTGTAAATTAGTTGCACTAGAGTTAGGAAAAGATAAACCGATATGCATGTAAAATAATTCCTTGAAAGAATTCTAAGAATATCGAAGCCAGAATTGTTCTAAGTGATTGTTTTAGTTTAATATTGATTTGTGTGAAATTCCTTGATCGCCATAAAGTTGAAAATAATTATGTTATGACTTTATAAATTAATGAACTCATGCATACCACGAAGTGAGTCACATTGCATGGTTGGGTTATTATCCTTGGGTGAGAAGGATAGTAAGCTCATGTCGAAAGCAACACTTGGCGGGAGATCCGAAAGCGATTGCTTGGCGGCTTAATGGAATATGCTTGGCGGTAGATCCGAAAGCAAGGTCAATCAAGTAGATTCGGAATGCTCGACGATGTGTGCTCGTGAGCAAGAAAACTTTTTATTTAAAACTACTTGAATTGAGGTTATGTATCACCAAACCCCGAATGGAGGGCGTAAATCCATTCAACATATAGTTCCCGGAAAACTATATGCTTGTTTGCCCACGTGCTTGTGCATTACATTTGTTTGATTAAATCAACTTGTTTGAATCTTGTTACAAGAAGTTATTTATGGAAATAGTTCTCACTAAGCCTATTAGCTTATACCCCAATAGATATCTTTTGCAGTTCCTTACTTATGGTTAAGGCCACGTGGACCATGCGGGCAGGTAATCTTCTTGAACATTAGAAACTTGGGTAAAGTGTAGCATAGTATTAGCATGCAAATATTTATATAATAGATTAGTAATTTAGGGAGTTGTCCCTAAGTTTGTAAAGTCTTTGCCATGAATGAATAATTATTGTGAATCCTCTTTTCTTAATATGTTTCTATATCTCCTTAAGCTTCCTAATTCCATATATGGTCCTCTAAAGTTGTGAAAGTACGCCTTACACTTAGTATAAAAGCTTTTGGGAATGGCTAAGGTTGTCATACTTAAGCTTTAATATTGAGTGTGGCGGACTGTCACGTTTAGGGTACCCATTGGGGCGTTACACAAATATTCGTACAATTTATCTAAATATGTATTTTATGTTCATTGTATCCTATCTGAAGGATCACTCTTCACACATTTCTAGCCCATTCCTAATTAGTGTTATTCTTATACAAAAGCTGTTGAGGGTGAGCAAAACCATAACTCAGTAAGGTAATTCTATATCATGTTAAGAAATTAATGTGCGTTTTACAAAGTCAGCTTTGGAATTAAAAAGTGAACCTATAAGCTTGTAGTTATAGATTTGGTTCTCAATAAATAATCTGCAGCCTAAAAGCTAAATGTCATTATTTGGCATATAGGTATAGATATAATTGACACTCTTAGCTTGTACCAAATTATTTGTTTTGCTATTCTCGAAGGAACATATCGTTTACTTATTTTACCAAATCAGGTGAAGCTATAATATAATAATTATTACCAACCAAATAGAATAGGTTTGTAGTAAAATTGCCATTTGCTGATTTTCAATTTAAGTAAGATTATTTTACAAAAAAAAAAAAAAAAAAGAGAAGATCTTGACCTTGAATCGCTATTTATAAATTCGAGTAATGAAACATTTAATATTATTTATAATAAGTATTTTTCGTGAAATGATTAGTATAGGTTTAAAGTGTAACTAAATGTCATGAAAATTTTTTCGTTAAAATTAAGGCTAGTTTAAAGATAGGTAGGTATAGGGTGGATATGATGTGAAGTTTTATCTGTATCCTACCTTGTAATGTACTGGATATAGAGTTTTATATATGGAATAATGTCACAACCTAAATAGGGACATAGTAGGAGTATCCTAAAGTTATCATATCACGTGTGCGTCTGTAATATAAAAACCGTCTTATTAGTTAGAAATTACAAGACCTTACTCATTTATATATTAATTATACATAAACACATACTACTAACATTGAAACTCATTTATGGAATTCCAATTTTCCACATCCCATCAAGATTGTAGAGAATAAATATCTCCTACCAAATAGTAAAATTAGGTTTCAACCTATATAATACAAAATCTCAAATATTCGTACAATTTATCTAAATATGCATTTTATGTTCATTGTATCCTATCTGAAGGATCACTCTTAACACATTTCTAGCCCATTCCTAATTAGTGTTATTCTTATACAAAAGCTGTTGAGGGTGAGCAAAACCATAACTCAGTAAGGTAATTCTATATCATGTTAAGAAATTAATGTGCATTTTACAAAGTCAGCTTTGGAATTAAAAAGCGAACCTACAAGCTTGTAGTTATAGATATGGTTCTCAATAAATAATCTGCAGCCTAAAAGCTAAATGTCATTATTTGGCATATAGGTATAGATATAATTGACACTCCTCGCTTGTACCAAATTATTTGTTTTGCTATTCTCGAAGGAACATATCGTTTACTTATTTTACCAAATCAGGTGAAGCTATAATATAATAATTTTTACCAACCAAATAGAATAGGTTTGTAGTAAAATTGCCATTTGCTGATTTTCAATTTAAGTAAGAGTATTTTACAAAAAAAAAAAAAAAAAAGAAGAAGAAGATCTTGACTTTGAATCGCTATTTATAAATTCGAGTAATGAAACATTTAATATTATTTATAATAAGTAATTTTCATGGAATGATTATTATAGGTCTAAAATGTAACTAAATATCGTGAAAATTTTTTCATTTGAATTAAGGCTAATTTAAAGGTGGGTAGGTATAGAGTGGATATGATGTGAAGTTTTATCTGTATCCTACCTTGTAATGTACTAGATATAGAGTTTTATATATGGAATAAAGTCATGACCCATGTAGGGGCTTAGTAGGAATATCCTAAAGTTATCATATCAAGTGTGCACCTGCAATATAAAAACCGTCTTATTGAAACTCATTTATGGAATTCATATATTAATTATACATAAACACATACTACTAATATTGAAACTCATTTATGGAATTCCAATTTTCCACATCCTATCAAGATTGTAGAGAATAGATATCCCCTACCAAATAGTAAAATTAGGTTTCAACCTATAAAATACAAAATCTCAAATATTCGTACAATTTATCTAAATTTGTATTCTATGTTCATTATATCCTATCTCAAGGATCACTCTTCATACATTTCTAGCCCATTCCTAATGAGTATTATTCTTATAAAAAAGCTGTTGAGGGTAAGCAAAACCACAGCTCATTGAGATAACTTGACCAGATCACACATCAAGCATTAACATGTAAGTGAAATTAGCAAACATATGCAATGTAATAATCAACCATATGCACAAGTACAATCTTGGATAACCCAAAATCCAAACAGGATGTAGATTTACGCCCTTTTATTGGGGTTGAAAGAACCTCGCCAGGACTACACCTTAATGACTCTCCACTTAAGAGAATTAGAGAACCAAGTTAGAAATATGCCATGCAACTACACCAATAACTTTAACTCTAATGTCTTAACGTCTCAATTTTATCTTGGAATATAGAAACTTTACTAAGTGTTAGTCAATTCCTATCGATACCATGAGTAATGTCCTTCATTTGCTGGTAGTTCCCATGAAACCGAAGGAATAAAGGTAACCTTAGAGTGGGCTAGGAAAATTTCATCTAGAAAACTAAGTATTGCCAGATAACCAAAATACTAACACGTAGCAGGCTATCACACTTAAATTATGCAATGCATGACCGTTTCAATATATAATCGAATAATGTTAAGTCAGGTTCTCAGGTGATCATACAATTCACAGACAAACATCAAAATGCGTCATACATTAATTATCATACAATGTAATTGCCACTTATAATATGATGTTTTGGCAACCAAACATACACCAAGCACCATGCAATATACCCAATCCTACATGCATATCAATTTAATATATTATTACAGATGCAATTATACTACAAGCACAAATAATGTAATAAAGTCAAAGTTACCTGCCTGTCATCCTTGCTTAATTGCCTTAATAGTCTATTGAAAAGTCCCATAATTGATCCGTTTCTCTATAAAATGAGATAAAGATACTCTACTATATTTATTTGCATAATAATTTCGGTTATGCCTTTTGTATCATAAACTCAAATTTTACTATTCTTGATCTATTTTACTTATTTGGATATGGGTCTTCTATCTTATGAGGTTTAAGTTTCTTCGATTGAGTTATAAATCCGTATAAACTCATTTTTCTTTGGAAAAGTGCCTTAAATGATTTCTAATATCGGTTTTAATCACATAATCTTAAACTAGGCTTCTTGTACTCATTTCAACTCCAATTTTAGCATATGAATAGGTGTTGGAAAGTTTGTTTTGAGTATTATATGATAGTTAGCTTAAATTTATTAATTTGTAATTTTATTTACTTTATGAATATCGATAGGTATTATAGAATATTTTTAAGTCTTGTTTTTGCTTAATAATTTTATTATTAAGCTTTTATTATTTATATGGGTCTTTTAATATGGCCACCTTGAGCTAGTTAATATTTACTATTTACTATTAATTGTCATTGTGTTTCTCTTGATTCTATTTTATATTTATATTTCTATTTATGGTGATTCCACTATCTTTGACTCCCTTTATTTTAGATTTTGCATTCATTGATGCCTACTTTGATAGTGCGTTTTCTAATATTATTTTACTTTATTTGTCAACTTTATCTATCTATATAGGTTGAAATTTTTATTATTTACAGGGTCATACTCTATAATCTCCATTTATTCATCTTATATGTCTATCGACTTACATAAATTCCGTAGTATATTTATACATGCTTTGTTCTTAGAAATCCTTACAAGGCCTAATACTGTAGGATTTTGTTTCTAAAGTTTCTTTAGCTAATCTATTTTTTATTTTTAATTTTATTTATGATCTTTTATTGGTTAGGAAGGAAGAGAAAATAAAGTTCTGAGGTCTACACGCAAGGGCGGAGGGGGGGAGAAGGTTGCAGCTGCATGGGCGTGCTAAAGGGAGGGATGAACAATCTGGTCCTAGCCCAGCTTGTCGACATGGTCTGTGCTGAAAGGTGTGCAGGAGTGCATTGTGACTTTCCTTAGTTATATGGTGTGATTCATGCTATAGCTATAGGGCTGAGATTCCTTGTAGGTATCCTAATGTCCTATTCAAGTAACATTACTCTTAGAACTAGACAACTTATTCCCTTACTTCCTATATCTAGGTTCGGTCCTACACAAGAAGGGGAGCTTATTGTATTCATTCCAATCCAACCAAGGTAAAACTTATATTATCTTAGAGTCTATGTTATGTTCATATAGTAGAAACTAGGTAAATCAAAAGATTGGCTATTTATGAAGCCTTATGTGTTTGGTCACCTTAGGAAATTAGAACATCAATTTAGTGTTCATATGTTATTGATTGATATTAATCTTACTATAGATAAACTACTCTTATAAAACTAGAATTCATGCAAAGCCAACTTGGACATTAAGAATACTTAATCATACATTTCAGTCAAGATTGAAAATATAAATTACTATGCTTGTTCCATGTCAAATCTAATCTTGTACTTAATAAAATGCACATATAAACTCTTTGATGATATATTACCACGTGTGATTCCTTTTCATGTTCATCGTATCCAAAAATATGGTACCTTTATCATATCTATATCTTATCTATTAATGATGTTATCATTGACCAATCTCTTATACCACACCATTATGCTAATCATCTAAATCTTATAATATACTATAATTCCAAGTGATATAGAGCCAATAATAAGGTGTCAAACTTAAGTCGATATGAGCTCTTCGCGTATAGGCTATTAGGTTTTAGTTCCTGAATCAAATTGATACTTGTGTGATTCCATTGGTGGAGTTATCTAACCCATCATTGCTCAAGATATTATTATAAAAGTTAAATGAGATATGAATTTTAATGATTTGACTATTCATTGGACAGTTTTATTGATGGAATTGTTGAAGAGCTCATGTTATTTAAGTTTTTTTTTCCTCCTAAAAAAAGCATGTCATATGTTTAGTCAAATAGCCAATGTGAGGATTAAATTTTAATTTTTGCATTTCTAAAATGCAAGTTCTAATGTATATAGACATTTGAGATTTTCACTGTATATGTAGAATTTTTTTTTTCACTATTATGTACATTACAATGGCTGCAGAGAAGAAATCAAACTAAATTCATTCTATATAGATTTTGGTGTTGATACTACTAAACTATAATGGTATTAATTATATCAAAACACTTTCAACTATAAAACATTTGTACAATTTATCATTCTCTACTTCGGGACAAATGCAGACATAATATCTAACTATATGTTTATAGAGTTAGCACAATATTTAATCTTGAACATTCCCATAACTTAAACTACCAAACTGAACACTACATAATGATGAACAAATCAAAATGCACCCTCATGCATGTTGTCTAGTTATAGAAAAAAAATGAATGAAATATGTATAGTTGTCTTGTGTGTGTGTGTATATATATATATATATATGACACACACCACACACACAAAAGTTATATTATTTAACTGAAAAAAAAAATTGCTGTAGACAAGGAAACATTTCTATGGTATGGCCTAACTCCTTGAGTTAGCATCACGGATCCCAAACAAATAAAGGATGTATTGACAAGAATAGACGACTTCCATAAGCCAAAGCCAAAATTACTAGTCAAGTTGGTAGGAATGGGACTAGTACACTAAGAAGGAGAAAAATGGGCAACAGGTCGAAAGATCATCAACCCTGCATTCCATTTAGAAAAGCTCAAGGTTAAAAATAAAATATAACAAAGATAAAGATAGTTTATAGAATTAATTAGAATTAGAATATTCAATAATAAAAGCATCATAATACCTTTTATAAATCAATTCACATGCATATTTTTTTGAAAAATTGTAGATGATGGTGCTTGCATTCCATGCAACATGCAATGAAATGATCACCAAATGGGACAAGTCATTAGCTTTAGTAGAAAAATCATGTGAGATACATGTTTGGCTTGATCTACAGGAACTAACAAGGGATATAATCTCTCGTACTACATTTGGAAGTAACTATAAAGAAGGGAGAAAATCTTTGATTTACAAGCTTTACAATTGGAGCTTGTTACAAAAGTTGCAGGAGCAACCATGTATAACATTCCAATTTTGAGGTACTAATAAAAGCTAATGTAAGACCATATATTTTTTGGTAATTATCATATTTGATACCTGAACTTCACCTATTTTTATATTTAGCCACCTAAAGTTTAAAACTTTATCAGTTTTTGCAATTACCTACTTTATCTAAGTACTATAAATAAACTTGAAACTTTTAAACTTCTGGTAGTTCATTGCACAAATTGACACAGTTTAGGTACGGAACGTGACACCTGCACATAGATACTTATATATAACACAATATTTATGAATAAGAGTTCTAATTAATTGCTCCAATTGTCTTATTGTACATGTTCTTATGGTTTTGTTGCAACTTAATTCCAACAAACATGAATAGGAGGATAATGAAGATCAACAAAGAAGTGGACATGGTGCTTAAAGGTATTGTTAGTAAGAGAATGAAGGCAATAAGAAGTAGGAGAAGCAACTACAAATAATGACTTTCTTGGCCTCTTACTGGAATCAAATATGAAGAAAACTCTGCAACACAATGGCAACAAGAACATTGGTTTGAAACTTAAAGATGCTGTAGAAGAATGTAGACTTTTCTACCTTGCTAGACAAGAGACATCATCAAAATTGCTTGTTTAGACTATGATTTTATTGAGCATTCATCCTCAGTCGTGCAAGAGAAGCGGTTTTACAAGTTTGTGGAAGTAACAAGCCAAACTTTGATGATTTAATTTACCATAAAATTGTAAGTAAAACGTAATAATATATAGAAATCTATCTTTTTAACAAGGTCAAATGACCCAAAGTACAAGAAAAAATAAAATTTTCTTCATTTAGCATCTTAGTTAGTTGAACAAGACAACAACACTTAGTAAAACATTAACACAAATTGCTTTACCCATAGGTTGCTATGATATTGTATGAGGTTCTTAGGTTATACCCACCTGTTACCTAAATGAGTCGAAAAGTTCACAAGGAAACAAAGCTAGGCAAATTAGCATTACCAGCTGGATTTGAGCTACATGTTCAGAGTATTTTCATGCACTATGATCATGAATTTTAGGGCGATAATGTGAAAAAGTTCAAACCTGAGAGATTTATAGGAGTATCAAAGGAAACAAAGAACCCCCTTGCATTTCTCCCATTTGCTTGGGGTCTTAGAATATGTATGTGCCAAAATTTTGCTATGATAAAAGCGAAATTGGCAATTGCAATGATCTTACAATGTTATTCATTGAAGATTTCCATCTTATGCCTATTCTACAACAACTTTTTTACTCTACAACCACAACATGGTGCTCAACTTATTTTGCACAAATACTAAATTTGTGTTTTCTCCATCCTCTAAGCATAAATAAAAGAAAGGAAAATGCATGCAATTAAATAACTTTTGGTATACTAGATAATTGGAGTAATGTGACCTATAATGCATCTGCTTTAGAACATACAATTATCTATATTAAATGATTATAACAAATGAAATTTTCAATTATTTTTTTCTTTTTGGTTTTTACGAGCGTCTTTTTTTTTTTTTTTTTTTTTGCAATCACAACGAGGATGGAGGATTTGAATTTGTGAGCTCTCACATGAGAACTAGGGAGATGCTACTAGGTCCTAAGACTATTAGTGGTTTTCACGAGCACTTTATGCTTGATGTTTTCACATGTTTCATCTATAGATGAAAGAAATACATTATACGATTATAATAAATGTATTTTCTACCCTTTCATAAACTCTTTTAGACCTTTAATGACGACAAATGAGACTATATGCATGTGTTTGATAGTTCAAGGAATGTAAAAATGTTAGTTATTAGAAATAGCTAATAGAATTATTAGTGTAACAAGCATTAGTAATAGTGTTATAGTAATTAATAGGTTGCTATACTTCAAATGACTTAATGCACCAACACTATAAGCCATAAATGCAACTATGTTCATTGATACTTTGTTCATCTCCTATAGCAATGTCATTAAAGAGTAAACACAAACACATAGAAATGTTAAACCAACACCAGATCTCATTAACAACACCTATGCCAAACCCTAAATGCAAACACATAGGTCCATCGTTATGTTTTTGATACTAAAAACTATCGCTATATAGAGAAATCTTTCATATTAATTTCATTAAAAGACTAAGTTGCCTGTAAAGACATTGATTAAGTCGATGATGAGCTTATCATATGAATCAGGTAAACTTTGAAGTAGAAGTTTAGCATACTTACTTGACTTTATTTCTTAACCTAATGATATGATTGAGAAAATAGAGTGCTTAGAGTGTTGGTATACTTTGTCACCAAAATGGATTTTGATGTCCAAAGAGTATTCATCTTAAGCAAAATTTTGTCATAGCTTAATTTGATATCATAAGACAATTAAGCACAAGTAGCACACATTTTTAGCTAGGTTTAATATTTAGTCAAGTTATTGTATTCTAACCTTAGCACGCAACAAACATTTTACTGCATACCTGCATCCTAAATCCTTTGGCTGTTGAATCACAATGACACCAACTCTTACTATGAAGTATAACGTACATGTGTCATGACTTTCACTGAGTGGTTCTTTGATTTCAACCTAAAACTATAGTCATTGTTAATTACTTATGACTTAAAACTTAAGGGAAAGACTGCTACCACTAAATGCTTACTAAGGAATTATTATTATCACTAAATAAGATTATATTATAATATAAGTTATTAGCTAAATCTTATAAATTAATTAATTTCACATCTATTATCATTCAACCATTTAAATATATCATCATGTTCACAATCACATATATATATATTTATTTATTTTGTTACTAAGAGTAAATTATTATTTATTTAATTATGTAAAAACACTACTGATGCTACAGTTCATTTATTTATTAATGATAATTATTAGTATTTATCGTTACTTTTTCATGCAACTATTCTTGACCATATTAGTTAATTTTTTAGTATAACTATTAGTATTATGTTGATATGCTAATTACCATTATTGTTAGCTCTTTTAATTATAACATTTAATTTAAATTTAGATTGTTAACTTTAACATATTAAAATCAATTTGAAAATTTGAATCTAATAATTGTTTTCTTTTAAGATTTTTAACATTCACCATGAAGCACAAACTATATTTCTAATTAATATTCTCATAAAGCATTCAATACTAATTTTATCATGGATCCACGGACCTTTTCAATTACATCTATTTACCACTTCAACCTTCTCTCTCTTTTTTCTTTTTTCTTTTTTCAATTTATATAATCCTAAATAGAAATATTAACTTTCTAAAAAAAAAACTTGATTAACTAATTTATAATTGCTAATGCTAACAACTAAATTAATATAACTAACCGTTACCCATTAATTTAATATAATTGATATATTAACTACAATTATTTTCTTAACTAACTTATAAGTTTAATGCAGAGAGTTTGTGTGTGTGTATGTGTGTCTGTTTTCACTTATAAATGCTTATGTACAATAAATCAAAACATATTGTTTGATAAGCACACATCTATCAAGTAATCAGTTTATAAATTGCTTGATAGTTGATAGCCACAAAATTGATACTTTATTTATGACATAATTTGATTGCAAAAATTTTTCTTGTTTAATAATAAACACTTCAATGACCCCATTTTTTTCCTTTTACTATTTTTTTTTCTCTTTTATGAAAGAATTGACAATCTATAAATCTTTCAATACTCCATAACAATAGTTTTTATATCTCACAAGGGGCTTCTATAATGCAAATGCAATTAGTAATATAATATAGAATTTCAAATTTTCATTATATGAGTTAAATATTAATATACACAACAATTTAATTAACGAAAGATTATCTTTGTATGGTTCTTATATACATACCATAATGTATAATCATTTATGGATTTGTTTAAAATGTTTGATTTTCATTTGTATCTTATGGGTGAAACACGTTTCTACTATTATTTAAAAAATAATAAAAAATACAAATTATACAAAATATAATATATATATATATAATTAGTGTTGCTATGTTGCATATTGAACTAGAGATATGCACAATTTTACTTGTGTAGCATATATTACCGGTGATACAGTGACTTAGGTTGAATTTTGCAAGTTAGTGTATGATCCGCTTAAAATGTATAGAAAATATGAGTACGGACACTACTAGCAAGTATACTGGGTCTGATCAAGAAATACGAAAGTGAGTAGAGTATCGTTCCCACAAGGATCAATTTAACTACTAGATCGGTATTAGCTTTAACTAATATTTAGGCAATCGAATTGTATCAATCTAAACTAATTAACTAATTCTAATTTAACTTAATAGCTATTGATGAATGCAATGAGATTGTGAGAGAGATATATTAGATAAATGTGGGAATGAGCAAAATCTACCCTAATCTTTGCTAATCATACTGAAGTTATATTATATGAATAGTTAGAATTGTGGATATTTGTATGAAATTGTCAAGACCTAAAACTATTAAGTTTTAGTAAACCACAAATTAATCTATTAGCTTCCATTAAATAAATTATCAATGAAATCTAATTTACTATTATAAACCTCCCGATTCTACAATTGTCTAATGTCCTAAATTAACTTCTCTTAATTCCTTAGTGAGAAATTAATATAAAATATTGCATGAATTACATAGGACATTTTCTAAATCAGATTAAACTCTGCCACTTTCAAATTGTTGTTTAATCTTAATTCATGAATTCCTATGAACCCTAATCCTTCTTCCGAATTATTAAAATTCTTATTAATCAATTTCATACAGAAACAAGATAGATAATCAGGATTCATTACAAATATTCCATAATTCTAACAATGCTATAACATAAATTCAAAGATCATTTTAGCAAGATTAGGGTTTCATCACTTCCCACAAGAAAAAACTTAGCTACTTGAATGATGATTCAATAATCAGATAAAATATGCAATTGATATCATTATGAACAAAGAAATCAGATAGATGAATTGCATAAGAAAAGAGAGATCAGATATCACCAATTCAAATATCAAAATCTTCAATTATAGATTCTTGAAAGCTTCAAGTCTCTCACAATCCTCTATGAAGTGCTTAAAAGTATTTATCTATCTACTGAATGTATTATGAATTGTTTCTCTGATTTTCTTGATGGATTTAGAGGAAGGAAGTCCCCTTTATAGGAAAAATTTGGTGAAAAAACATTAATGGAAATTTGCAATTTCAACTTATACGCCGGTAGTTACACTTTCTATGCCGGCGGCTTACAGGAGGCGTAAAGTCCCTCTTTTGATTACACCGGCAGTGTACTGGTAGCTTTCTTCTTCAGTTACAAGTGTAGGCTGCCTGTACGTCGACGGCTTAGAAATGGATCTAGTCGGCGTATATACTAAAAAATGAAAGGTTAGCCATTTTCTAAGGAAAGCTGTCTCAAAGCCGATGGCTTTCATACCGGCTTAGGCAATCCATTCAAATTTGACCGTTCACTTTGTAATCGAGCATTCATGTTTGATTATGCCTCCTGATCTTCAACCAACACTGCATCAACACTGGTGGCGTAGCATCCGGTGTACATTGTAACTCCTTATGTACTGGCAACTCTTATGCTTTGAGCTAGCGGCTTACATTCTACACTGCCCTGTTCACTTTCTATGCCGGCAGCTTTCAGGCGGCGTATATTCAAACGAAAGAAGGCTTGTAAGGCTGGCAGTGTATGCAATGGATTTGAGGAGTGCAAACTTGTTCATCTTGTAAACCGTCTCAACGCCAGCAGCTTTGATTCCCAGAAAGCTGGCATTGAATAAAATTGCAGAAGCTAGCTTTTTCTTCCTTCTACACTGGCAGTGTTGAGCCAGTTTATTTAGCTTCCCCTAGTCTACACCGCCTCAAGGCCGGCGGTGTAGAGGCAACCTTAAGGATTTTCATTCTGAGCGTTGATTCGAATAAAATGTGAGTTTGGATACTACCAGTAAGTATACTAGGTCAAATCAAGTAATATATAAAAGTGAGTCGCGTATCGTTCCCACAAGGACCAATTTAATTACTAGATCGATATTAGTTTTTACTAATATTTAGGTAATCAAATTGTATCAATCTGAACTATTTAATTAATTCTAATTTAACACAGTAGCTATCAATAAATGCAATGAGATTGTGAGTAAGATATATCAAATAAATGTGGGAAGGAGCAGAATCTACCCTAATCTTTGCTAATCATACTGAAGTTATATTATATGAATAATTAGAATTATGGATTTTGTAAGAAATTGTCAAGACCTAAAACTATCAAGTTTTAGTAAACCACAAAATAATCTATTAGCTTCCGCTATATAAATTATTAATGGAATCTAATTTACAATTATAAACCTCCCGATTCTATAATTGTCTAATATCCTAAGTTAACTTCTCCTAATTCCTTAATGAGAAAATAACATAAAATATTGCATGAATTACATGGGACAATTTCTAAATCAGATTAAACTCCGCCGCTTCCGCAATTGTTGTTTGATCTTAATTCATGAATTCCTTATGAACCCTAATTCTTCTTCCAAATTATCAGAATTCTTATCATTTCAATTTCAAACAAAAATAAAATAGATAATCAGGATTCAATAAAAATATTCCATAATTCTAACAATCCTATAATATAAAATCAAAAATTATTTTAGTAATATTAGGGTTTTATCACTTCCCACAAAGAAAAGTTTGGCTACTCATGAATGATGATTCAATAATCAAATAAGAATATGAAATTGATATCATTATGAACAAAGAAATCAGATAAATGAATTGCATAAGAAAAGAGAGATTAGATATCACCAATTCAAATATCACAATCTTCAATTACAAATTCTTTGAAAGATCAAATCTCTCACAAATCTCTACGAAATGCTAAAGCTATTTGTATACTAAAGTGTTTTTTTTTTTTTTTTTTTTTTACTTATGGAACTAGAGGAGGCAAATCCCCTTTATATAGGAAAAATTTCGTGAGAAACATTAATGAAAAATTTTAGTTTCAACATTTATGTCGGCAGTTACAATTCCTACGCCAGTGGCTTATAAGCGGCGTAAAGTCTTTCTCTTCATTGCATAGGCAGTGCATTGATAGCTTTCATCTTTGGTTACAAGTGTAGGCTGCTTGTACGCTAGCAGCTTAGATACGGATCTAGCCGGTGTATACAATAAAAAATGAAAGGTTTGACCTTTTTATAAGAAAAGTCATCCCAAAGCCGGCGGTTTGATGCCAGCTTAGACAATCCATCAAAGTTTGTCCTTTCATTTGTCTCCGAGCATGTGGTATCCACTTGTGCCTCCCGATCTTCGATCTACACTGCCTCAACGTGGACGGCTTACAGTCTGCCGTACGTTGTAACTCCTTTTGTACTGGCAACCCTTGAGCTCTAAGCTGCCAGCCTTCAATCTACATGGCCTATTCACCTTCTACGCCGACGGCTTTCAGACAGCGTATGTTCAATTGAATCAAGGCTTGTAAGGCCGACAGTGTATGCAATGGCTTTGAGTAGTGCAAACATTTTGATCTTGTAAGCCGTCTCAACGCCGGTGGCTTTGACTCTCAGAAAGCCAGCGTTGAATGAAATTTGTAGAAGCTGGCTTCTTCTTCTTCTATACTGGCAGCGTTAAGCCAGTTTGTTTATCCTTTCTTAGTTTACACCGCCTCAAAGTCGGTGGTGTAGAGGGAGCCTTAAGGATTTTCATTCTGTTGATGATGAAGGCTGGCCGTACGCCGACGGCTTAGACTTCAGAAAAGCCGGCGTACCCCCTGAAATTTTCCTTTTTTCATTTCAAAGTTTCTTGTTTTGGTTCCTTCGTCCAAATTAGACTTGAAACATGAATTTTAACCAAAACAAGTACCCATTCTAGCTATTTGAACATCAAAAAGTTGTATGTGATATGATCTTATCAAGCATCATGAAGACTGGTTGTACGCCAACGGCTTAGGCTTAAGAAAAGCCGATGTATACCCTGAGTTTTTCTATTTTCACTTCAAAGTTGCTTGTTTTGCTTCCCTTTGTCCAAATTAGACCTGAAACATAAATTTTAACCAAAACAAGTGCCCATTCTAGCAATTTATGATAAGTTTATCACAATTTAAACATCAAAAGTTGTATAAAATATGATCTTATCAACTCTCCCATACTTGAACTTTTGCTTGTCCTCAAGCAAAACAATTAAGAACAAAATTGTTGAAATCTGTCATAGATAATATAATTATTCTAATTTAAGCATCAATTCTTTAACTTGCTTTTCTTGTATCTACTGCTATAACCACATTAGTTTCTTGTAATTAGAGTACTTTAATCAAAATTGAGGAGTTAATCCAGAAAAAATAAGTTTTATTCTCAGCTTTTAACAAAAGAATATTCTATTCAAAAGCAGATGCTCAATCCACTAAGGAAAAATACTCATTTAGACTTCATTGGACTTTTATCTTACATATACTCTCAGTAACACCAAATGAAACATTTGGTATATACTTTTTCCTTAGATTTTCTCCTTCTTTATTACAAGTCTCCTTTTATTTGTACCTTTGCATTCATTTTTCTTTTCTTTATACAAGCATTTATTCTCTTTTTAGGAGGTTTTTGCCTCCATCTTGATATTTTTCAAAGTTCATAATTTGAACTTTTACCTTTCTTCCCTTCTCGTTATAGTGAGTTCATTAAGTCGGCACATCCTAGGCTCATCACCCAAGTGACCAAGTTTTAAAATACCCCTAAGAACTCTTCCTCACTTTAACATTTAAGTTCAGATACTCATGACTCAAATTTTTTTTTAAATCAGAGGAGTAGGGGCTATGCTTTTTCTTTCATTTTGAATGCAATAACAAATCAAAGACTTATTTTTATAAATGATCACTAAGTTAAGAGTTTCATTTACCTCTTTCACTAAATGTTATAATTTAAAGAGTATATACAAACTAAATTTTCCTAGAAGTAAACCTGTTTATTTTTCACAAAAGGATTTAACCAACTCTTAAATTTCCAATTCCAAAGTTAAAAATAAAGTAAACTTGTTCCTTAAGGATTTTGCAACTCAATTTCAATTAAGTAAACCAATCACAACAGCAGGTAAGTAAGATACTTTAGCAAGTTATTTTCATTGTTTCTTTGTTTAATCAAATGCTTTCAATCATTATTTTGTACTATCTCTAAATTTCAAGAGATTTTAGAAAAATTTTGGCAAAATTTCGCCATAATTTTGCTTTCAAACCAAAAATACAAAGTGGATGTTTACTCAGATTGATCCTGTCAATTAAACAACAACAATCCAATCAGCCAAATCAATTCAAACAGTAGATCATATTCACAACTCCACTTCATAACTTCAATTCAGTTTATCCCTTCCCCCACGCTTCAACTAAATAGTGTCCTCACTGTTTCACAGATATAGAACAAAGGAGAAAAAGATAAAAAACTGAAACTTTTGTATTTTCCTTTTGAATCAGAGTCAGAGAAATTCAGGGCAAAGAGAGATTGCTTGTTCAGCCCTATAATCTCTCCAAAAGAAAAAAAAAAGAAAATTAAAAGCAAAAAAAAATATAAAAACTAACTAATAAGTACAGGTCAAAGTGACTCTACCCACAGGGACTTGGGTGCTCATAATAAATACAGGCCAATATGAAAAAAAAAAAAAAACAAAGATCAATAAAGAACAAATGTGACTAGCAGGGTCTCTAGCTCTCTGGGCCTGGACTAGCTTTGCTGGTGTGCTCTTGGCTAAGTCTCTAAGTATCTCCTAGGCTAGCTGTGTGAGTGTGCTCTGAACTAAGTCTAGCAGTATGCTCTAAGCTATGCCTAAACTCAGTAGAAGTCTCATAATTCATCTCAACACCTTTCTCTGGATTCAAGCAGCAAATTGCAGTCTTTACTGCCTCAAAAATCATCTTCCTGAACTTCTTATTCTTTTTATTCTCCTTAATTTATCTGTCCTTGAGCTCCTGATTTTCCTTCTTCAATCCCTGGATATCCATCCTAAGCTGGTCCATATCATATGCTAAAGCAGTACCTATAGGAGGAGGAGGAGCAGAGGAGGATGGTATGTCAGTAGGAATATCACTAGGAAAGATATCCTAAAATTCTAACTCCTCTATAACTGGTGGCTGAACTCCTTTAGGGTTTCTAAACAATCCTCAGCCTCTGAAGGGTGCTGATGGGATCTTTTTACTTTCCAATATCTCATCTCCTTGAGGCTCCTCAATGATCCCCATACCCTTCAACAATCTGGTGATATAACCACCATATAATAGGAGTCTGGTCCTGGTATCATCAGCCTGCCTATAGTTAAAGTTAGCTATCTCCACCCCCAAATCAATTCTATAGCCTCTAATAAGGCTATAGAGATAAAATATATTAAATGTAGTCACCTTACTGTGACTAGTCTTCTTGCAACTCAATGTATGTGCAAGAATGTGGTAGAGTAGCTTGTACTCAACAACAGCAAATGTGGTGACCAATGACTTTGAGGGAACAAATGGCTCATTTGCTCACTCAGGAGGAATCATCTGATACCAGTAAGCCTCCTGTGTCATCTGATGTTCTCCCTTAAGCCAGTTATTAGGCAAGTGCAAATTTTCCTCCTCATCATCATACAAACCCAGGAGTTTGCCCATTTTTTTTAGTTTGACTTCCTTAATCTCGCCAAACACCTGAAACTGAAATGTAGACTCAGCTCTGTCAGGTAAACTCTTCAGTGTAGATAATAACTCAATGGTCAAGTTCTTATATGCTGACTCTTGGAAATCAAACAATCTAATCCAAGCTGGATCTTGGATTATACTTCTAACTTTGTCGGTCAACCCATATTCATCCAGCAAACTCCAATCTAAATATTGGGTGTTCAGAAAATCCATCTTCAATAGCCTATTCTTCCTATCCTTTGCATACTACTGATTGGACAGTAAATTCCTAGTCTGTGAACTAGAAGTAGAGGCGTCAATAGTCTTCTACTTTTTCTGCTTAGGAGCCATTCCTGAAATAGTATTAAGCAAATCATTGCTCACAATTTAGCAATATCAAAATTGTATTTTGAGATAAAGAACAAGGCTTAGCACAATTCTAATAATCCTAGTGTTATTTTGGTTGAATGCACTCATAATTTATGCCTAATTCATGAGGTTAAACAAATTTGAGATCCTAGGCATATCAATCAATGAAGCATATGACATGAAATTGGCATTGAAAAAATACGCTTGCAAAATGAGTTCTAAGCTGGCAGCTTAGACCAACTAGCTTAGACTTGAACGTTAGGAATTCAAAATTCACTAGGAGAAATGTCAATTATGATTCTCAAAAATTTTTCATCAAAATTCTTTTAAACACTTCTAAACCCTAATTTATCTTTAAAATTTGCACAAATTCAAATTCCCAAGTTCAAATTGGAGCAATTAACATCAACTAGAGCTAGAGCACAGTACAAAAATCCATTTCATTCATGCAATTTCATTCAAATCACAAAAGCCCCAAATGTCCAATTTGAAATTACATTATCAGTTCAAGAACCCTAATTCACACATGGATCACAATTCATGAATCAACTGAGCAACAAATGTAATTAATCATGCAATGATCTCAAATTCAACTCCAAAACTGCATTTAAAACATTTCATCCATCAATTCTCATCTAAATCCGAACAGGATAACCAATCCACCAATTTCAACAATTCAATTCGCCAATCAACTAATTTAAAGCATATAATTGCATTAAAGAATAAATAAAAAGCATTAGATTAGGGTACTTGTTCAAAAAAAATCTAACCAAGCGGGAGAATGAATGGGGGATTGGGAGTACGTGAGTGAGAGTGAGAGAGAGTTGAATGAGAGAAATGAGGAGAAGAGAGAGAAAAATACCTGTTAAAATTTGATTATGCAGAGCAAACCCCGGCATTTTTATCGAATAAGCCGGTGGCGTAGAGGCCGGTGTATCAAAATGTAATTCTTACTAAGAGCAAATGGTCGGCGGCTTTCCCATGTGCATTGCCGATGTATAGGTATACGCCGGCTTCAAAGCAAGTGGCTTTGAAACCTAGGTGCCAGCTTTGATCGCGGTTAAAAACCCTTAAAACATGATGTTTATGCCACCTTAAACACTAGCGGCGTAAATGTTATGGGGCCGGCATTCTTCTTAATTTGGGCTTATCTGCAAACATTGGCTCTAAGCCAATGGTGTTGAATTTCCAAGTGCCGCCTTTCTTTACTTTTTTTCTTTTTTCTTTTTTTTTTTTGCATAAGAAAAGATTAAGCTCTAAAAGTTTTAGTACTCTAAATAATTAGAATACCTACCTTGTAATTCCTTGGAGCTTTTCCAATTTTGACCAAATTGTTCCTCATTCTCTTTTTCTTGAAAAATTGCATCTCCCTTGTTAGTTAAAAACTCAATTCCCTTCTTTTGATTGATCTGTACATACTAAAAATTAAGTTAGCAAAAACAAAACAAAAAATACTACTTTAAGTTAGGCATGGGTTGCCTCCCAAGAAGAGCTTAATTTAGAGTTGCTTAGCCCAACTTTCCCAATTCTTGTCATGGTTCCTTAAAATTTATGACAGTGGTAGTATTATCATGGTTTTCCCTTTCGTAATAATGTTTGAGTAGATGGCCATTCACCTTAAAAGTCCGATTATCATCAGTTTTCAATTCTACTACACCGTAGGGAAAAACTTTTTCAATTTCAAACGGTCCTGACCATCTTGATCTTAACTTTCCCAGAAACAACTTCAAACGAGAATTATAAAGTAAAACTTTTTGTCCAGGCAAAAATTCTCGCTTGATAATGTTTCTATCATGCCATTTCTTTGCTTGTTCCTTTTAGATATGAGCATTCTCATAAGCTTCATCCCTCCATTCAGCCAATTGATTTAATTGAAGCAATCTCTTCTCACCAGCAGCTTTTTCATCAAAATTTAGGAATTTTATGGCCCAATATGCCTTGTGCTCAAGTTCTACAGGAAGATGACATGATTTACCAAAAACAATCATAAATGGAGACATTCCAATAGGGGTTTTAAAAGCATTTCTATAAACCCATAATACATCATCTAATTTTAAAAACCAATCTTTTCTAGATGCATTAACAGCTTTTTCCAAAATTCTTTTGATCTCCCTATTGGATACCTCAACTTGTCCCCTGGTTTGTGGATGATAGGGGGTAGCAATTTTGTGTGTAACTCCATACTTTGACAAAAATTTTTCAAATTGCTCATTACAAAAATGTTACCCCCCATCACTAATGATAGCTTTAGGCACCCCAAATTTGGTAAAAATTCTTTTTCAAAAATCTTAAAACTACTAGGGCATCATTTATTTATAAAGCAACAGCTTCAACTCATTTTGAAACATAATCTACTGCCACAAGTATATATTTATTTGAAAATGATGAGGAAAAAATTGGCCCATGAAGTCAATTCCCCATAAATCAAAAAGTTCAATTACCAAGATGTTGTTTTGTGGTAATTCATGTTTCTTTGAAATGTTACCAGTTCTTTAGCATTGAGCACATGACACTATTTATTTCCTGCAATCATGAAACAAATTAGGCCAATAAAATCCAAATGATAAGACCTTAGCCTGAAGACCAAAATGACCTCCTGCTTTTTTGAATGACAGTGTTCAATAATACTAAGCTGTTCAGATTCAAGTACACAGCATCTAATCACTTGATTAACATATTTCTTAAACCAAATGTGGTTCATCCCAAAAGTAACTTTTCACATCATGCAAAAACTTCTTCTTTTGTTGATAAGACAAACCGTATGGAATGATTTTGCTAACCAAGTAATTGACAAAATCAGCATACCAAGGCAAACTTAGGATCTCCACTACATGCAATTGTTCATAAGGAAACTTTTCATTGATAAGGATATCTAAACTATCCAATTCTAGTCTAGACAAATGATCCGCAGTTACATTCTCAGTTCCCTCCTTATCTTTGATCTCAAGATCAAACTCTTGTAGTAGCAATATCCATCGAATTAACCTAGGTTTTGCATCAGCTTTAGCATACAAATATTTCAAAGTAGCATGATCAGTATATATTATGACTTTAGATCCTATCAAGTGTTGGTCCTGAAAATAATCAAGAAGGGGGGTTGAATTGATTATTTCAGAAAATTAAAATTTTTGCCTTTTAAAAACAATCCCCTTTGATTTTAAGTTAAGAGAACAATATGAACAATTAAACAGTAATAAAATAGACTGTGGAAATATAAATAAAGAAGGGATATGAAGATCAGGTAGATATTTATAGTGGTTTCGCCTTGTGCGTCAGTCCACTCTTCCAGCTCTGAGCCGGGGACCTCGTTATCCTATGGGTTTTGTTCCACTATATCCAATAAGAACAGATTACAAGCTTGTACAATTCTCTCTGCTCGATTCTCACAGCTATCCTCTAGCTATAATCGATCTATAGAGTCTAAACTTGTAATTGAGCTATCAATTAAGAAGGCAACAACACGTTCCTTCAATTACAAAAAGAAAAATCAAAATTTGCTTTAAGAGTTTAATAGCACTATGCAACTCAAAAACTTGTAACTTCTATAAAAACTTTTTCCTTTTTCAAAAAATAAGAGAAAGAACAGTAATATGGAGCCTTTTTGTTTTCCTGTACATGATTGAAAAATATCAGAGTATATATTCAAAATATTATATCCTTTTCTTCTTCTCTGGGTTGGCAATATATTCCTATATTTCAATGTTCGAATACTTCTGTTGTAAAGTGGATAAGTCTTCCTCAATTTTCTCGGATCAAATCCTTTTATCCTCGTTCTGATCTTCTAATC
This sequence comes from Combretum micranthum, assembly GCA_024138025.1. NCBI lineage: Eukaryota > Viridiplantae > Streptophyta > Magnoliopsida > Myrtales > Combretaceae > Combretum > Combretum micranthum. Next base: position 403,449 of record JAMXBD010000158.1, read on the forward strand.
TTCAAGGGAGATAAGCTTTCCAAGATCTTCTCGTAATATCTTTATCATATCTATCTTGAATCTTGATTTTTGAAATACTTGACGGAAAATAGAAGATAACCTTTGCTGAATTTTCGTGATTCAAAATAATCTGTATGTTTCTGTTTGAATTTCTTCTTTTAACACTGTTTTAAAAAAAAATATAGACATTTGAAATATCCGTTGCTGATATCTCGAACTCCATCGTGATCTTTATTTGAAGATAACACGTTTCTTCTTCTGATTTCCTCAACGATATCCAAGATAAATAGATAAGCTCGTTCTTGTCTTGAAGTATGTTAGAATAAAAAGTTTGTCTTTAAATAATTCTTGTAACTTTAGATTTTATCGTTGAAAAGATTATTTTGTTGATGAAGAGAAATTCGGAATTATTTAAATCCCCTAGGATATAATCCAACTTTAGTGAAACAAATAAGTATACTATCCAAATATACTTATTATCTCGGAGCTAGGTCTTCAAAATCATCGAATTTCTTCATAAAAAATTTGTAGGTCTTGTTTGAGAAGATGAACAGTAACTAACTTTAACTCAGAATTGCCGTTTAAAGTTCTTGAAAAGATTCTGTAAAAACTTCTGTGTTTCTGGAAACTTTCTCATGCAAATATTTTGTGAATAGTTCTGTAAATAGTTCTGCACACTAAGAGATTAGTTAGTTCTTTGACTATTTTGTTATCATCAAAACCTTAGATAGTAGAGAATTATCATCAAGCAAGGTCTAAACTTGTCACAAGCAAATATAATAGCAAGAAGCTCCTTCTTAGTTATGGCATAATTTCTTTGAGCTTCATTCAAAGTCCGACTAGCATAGTGTATAACATGAAACAACTTACCTCTTCTCTGACCCATACTGCTCCCACAACAAAGTCGCTGGCATCACACATGAGTTCAAAAGGTAGCTCCCAATCTGGTGCAACAATCACTGGTGTAGATGTGAGCTTTTCCTTTAATAAATTAAATGCCTACAAACATTTGTTATCAAAATTGAAGACAAAATCTTTTTCAAGAAGATTACATAAAGGTTTAGAAATTTTATAGAAGTCTTTTTATGAATCTTCTATAGAAGCCAGCATATCCTAAGAAACTTCTGGCTCCCTTAACATTTGTGGGTGGTGGCAACTTCTCTATTATTTTAACTTTGGCTTTATCAACTTCATTTCCTTTTCTGAAACTTTGTGACTTAACACAATTCCTTCTCTTACCATAAAATGATATTTTTCCCAATTTAAAATCAGATTTGTTTCTTTGCATCTTTTAAGAACATTGGCTAAGTTTACTAAACATGCTTCAAAAGACTTTCCAAAAACAGAAAAATCATCCATGAATATCTCAATAAAATTTTCAAGCATGTAAAAAAAATGGCCATCATACACCTCTGAAATATAGCAGGTGCATTGCAAAGACCAAAAGGCATCATCCTAAAGGCAAAAGTACCATAGGGACAAGTAAAAGTGATTTTCTCTTGGTCATCAGGTGCTATGGAAATTTGATTATAATCAGAGTAAACATCTAGAAAACAATAATATTCATGCCCTGCAAGTTTTTCTAACATCTGATCAATGAAGGGAAGGGGGAAATGATCTTTTCTGGTGGCATCATTTAACTTCCTATAATCAATGCAAACTCTCCACCTAGTCACAGTACGAGTAGGAATCAATTCATTCTCTTCATTTTTCACTACAATCATACCACCTTTCTTTGGAACAACTTGAACTGGACTGACCCACTTACTATCAGAGATAGGATAGATAATACTTGCATCAAGTAGTTTCGGAACTTCCTTTTTTACTACCTCTTTACGTGTTGGGTTAAGTCTCCTTTGTGGTTGAACTGTAGGTTTGTACGCAGCTTCCATCAGAATCTTGTGAGTGCAAATCATAGGGCTAATTCCATTGATATCAGCAATAATCCAACCAATTGCTCCTTTATGCTCCCTTAGAACTCCAAGCAGCTGCTGCTCTTGTTCACCTGTCAAATAAGATGAAACAATTATTGGCAAGGTATTTCCAGTTCCTAGAAAAGCATATTTCAAATGAGTAGGAAGGGGTTTAAGCTCAAGATTTGGTGGTCGTATCAATGATGGTATTGGCTTACTTTCACTAGTGCCCAGCTCCTCATAATATCTGGTTTTAATTTAAAGCACTAGCTCAACTTCTTCTTCTTGCTCATCATCACTCCAATTATCCAGATCTCTTAGCACAGATTCCACAGTTTCTACACCTACTTTTTCTTCAATAGGCTCAGAGATAAACTCATCAATAATATCAATAGTATAACAAGAACCTTTATCAAATTTTTTCATTGCATCATAAACATTAAAGGTTATCTAATCATTTTCTACCCTTAAAGTGAGTTTATCTTGTTCCACATCAATTAATGCTTTACCGATTGCAAGGAACGATCTGCCAAGAATCATTGGGACTTCTCGATCCTCATCCATTTCCAAGACTATAAAGTCTACTGGAAATATGAACTTGTCAAGTTTTACTAAGACATTTTCAACAATACCCCGTAGGTATTTGACACTTCTATCTGCAAGTTGTAAGGTAACATGAGTCTCCTTGCATTCGTCAAGTCCTAATTTCCTGAAAATAGACAGGGGCATAAGATTAATACTTGCACCATAATCTATAAGAATCTTTTCAAAGTAAAAGTCTCCTATAGTGCAAGGGACAATAAAACTCCCCTGATCTCTTTGTTTTGTGGGGGGGCTGGGTATATTCTTTTTTAGAATCATTGAACATTCTCTTGTTAGCATCATTGGTTCATTCCCATCAATCTTCCTTTTCTTAGTAAGCAATTCTTTAATAAATTTTGCATATGAAGGCATTTCTTGAATCACTTCTAAGAACGGAATATTGATTTACAACTTCTTCAAAACATCCAGGAACTTTGAAAACTGCTCATCCAATTTTTGCTTCAGTCTTCCTAGAAAAGGAATAGGTGGAACATAAGGTTTTACCTCAGGTGGTTTTTGCATTAGTTCCTCCATCTTTTGTTTTCCTTTATCTTTCCTTGGAATCACTTCAGTTTCTTCAACTTTTTCCTCAATTTGTTCAACCTCTTTGCCACTTCTCAAAATTATGGCATTCACGGTTTTAGGATTTTCTTCAGTGTTACTCGGTAAAAAATTAGATGGAATTTCCCTTGAAGATCTTGAATAATAGCATGTTGATTATTGATGTGGTATGTATAAAAGTCTTCAATAACTCATCAGTTGAAAGTTGATTTTGCTTTACATGACCCTGTTTTTGAAATCCAGGTGGTCGGTAAACATTTGATTCATTTCTATAAGATAGATTTGGATGATTACGCCATTCTGGATTATAAGTGTTTGTATATGGTCCATAATTAACCCTTCTAAAGTCTCCAACATAGTTGAGCTGCTCTCCACTTGATGATGATGTGGTACCATGAGGACAATCATAAACTGAATGTGGTCTTGAGCACAACTCACAAGTAGCAACCTGATTAGAATTCAAAGAACTAGATGATACAAGTTTACTTACTTGTGTAGTTAAAACTGAAACTTGAGCAGTGAGCTGTTGCATGGCTTCACTATCTTGAATAGATCCCACCTTTGATCTTATTCTTTCACAACTCTAGTTATGAACACTAGACGCTAATTCTTCAATTAATGCACTAGCTTCTTCATATGTCTTTCCTATGAGTGATCCTCCTGATGTAGCATCTACTAATGACCTCAAAGTCTCATTTAGACTGAGGTAAAAATTTTCAATCAAAAGATTATCTGGAAATCCATGATGTGGGCATTTTCTAACTAGTTCTTTAAATCTTTCCTAAGCTTCATACAATGATTCTCCAGGAAACTTTGTGAAGTTAGTAATCTCGTTTCTTAATTTGGCAGTTCTAACAGGAGGGAAAAATCTCTTCAAAAACGTAGTTGTCAAATCTACCCATGAAGTAATGGACTCAGGTGGTTGAGAATTAAACCAAGCTAAAGCTTTATCCCTAAGAGAGAAAGGGAAAAGTTGCATTCTGATGGCCTCATCTGATACTCCATTGAGTTTGATAGTATTGCAATATTGGAGGAATTTGGCAATGTGTTCATCTGGTGTCTCATTAGGATATCCTTCAAATTGATGTGACTCAACCATTTGAATTAACGCTGGTTTAAGCTCAAAGTTATTGGCCTGAACTACTGGCCTTCTTACAGCGGGACCTTGAACAGTGGGTACCGTATAATCCCGAAGTGCTCTAACGGGTGCAACTGGAATCTGATTATTGTTTTTATTGTTGTTTTGATCATTATTGCCTGCATTGTCCCGTGCTTCATTTTCTGCCATTTCTTCAGTCTGTAGCACTCTTTCTTACCTTCTATTTTCTCTTCTTTGCGGATGCAGAGTTCTTTCAATCTCAGGATCAATTGGTAGAAGTTCCTTACTTCTACTCTTGTGCATGTAACCTGTAAAAAGAAAAGAAAACAACAAACCCTAGAAAACACCTAAACTACTAGTAAAACTAAAGGTGATCTAATATTAATTGAAATCCTCGGTAACAGCGTCAAAAACTTGATCCGCTTAAAATGTATAGAAAATATGAGTACGGACATTACCAACAAGTATAGTGGGTCTGATCAAGTAATACAAAAGTGAGTAGAGTATCATTCCACAAGGATCAATTTAACTACTAGATTAGATCGGTATTAGCTTTAACTAATATTTAGGCAATCGAATTGTATCAATCTACATAATTAACTAGTTCTAATTTTACTTAATAGCTATTGATGAATGCAATGAGATTGTGAGAGAGATATATTAGATAAATGTGGGAAGGAGCAGAATCTACCCTAATCTTTGCTAATCATATTGAAGTTATATTATATGAATGGTTAGAATTGTGGATATTTATATGAAATTGTCAAGACCTAAAACTATTAAGTTTTAGTAAACCACAACTTAATCTATTAGCTTCCATTAAATAAATTATCAATGGAATCTAATTTACTATTATAAACTCCCGATTCTACAATTGTCTAATGTCCTAAATTAACTTCTCCTAATTCCTTAGTGAGAAATTAATATAAAATATTGCATGAATTACATAGGACATTTTCTAAATCAGATTAAACTCTGCCACTTTCGTAATTGTTGTTTAATCTTAATTCATGAATTCCTATGAACCATAATCCTTCTTCCGAATTATTAAAATTCTTATTAATCTAATTTCATACAGAAACAAGATAGATAATCAGGATTCATTACAAATATTCCATAATTCTAACAATGCTATAACATAAATTCAAAGATCATTTTAGCAAGATTAGGGTTTCATCACTTCCCACAAGAAAAAACTTAGCTACTCATGAATGATGATTCAATAATCAGATAAGAATATGCAATTGATATCATTATGAACAAAGAAATCAGATAGATGAATTGCATAAGAAAAGAGAGATCAGATATCACCAATTCAAATATCAAAATCTTCAATTATAGATTCTTGAAAGCTTCAAGTCTCTCACAATCCTCTATGAAGTGCTTAAAAGTATTTATCTATCTACTGAATGTATTATGAATTGTTTCTCTGATTTTCTTGATGGATTTAGAGGAAGGAAGTCCCCTTTATATAGGAAAAATTTGGTGAAAAAACATTAATGGAAATTTGCAATTTCAACTTATACGCCGGTAGTTACACTTTCTATGCCGGCGGCTTACAGGAGGCATAAAGTCCCTCTTTTGATTACACCGACAGTGTACTAGCAGCTTTCTTCTTTAGTTACAAGTGTAGGCTGCCTGTACGTCGACGGCTTAGAAATGGATCTAGCCAGCGTATATACTAAAAAATGAAAGGTTAGCCATTTTCTAAGGAAAAACCGTCTTAAGATAGCTTTCATACCGGCTTAGGCAATCCATTCAAATTTGATTGTTCACTTTGTAATCGAGCATTCATGTTTGATTATGCCTCCTGATCTTTAACCTACACTACCTCAACACAGGTAGCGTAGCATCTGGTGTACATTGTAACTCCTTATGCACTGGCAACTCTTAAGCTCTGAGCTGGCGGCTTACACTTCTACACTGCCCTATTCACCTTCTACGCTGGCGACTTTCAGGCGGCGTACATTCAAATAAAAGAAGGCTTGTAAGGCCGACAGTGTATGCAACGACTTTGAGGAGTGCAAGCTTGTTCATCTTGTAAGCCGCCTCAACGCCGGCAGCTTTGATTCCCAGAAAGCTGGCGTTGAATAAAATTACAGCAACTGACTTCTTCTTCCTTCTACACCGGCTGTGTTGAGCCGGTTTGTTTAGCTTCCCACAGTCTACACCGCCTCAAGACCGGCGGTGTAGAGGTACCCTTAAGGATTTTCATTTTGAGCATCATGAAGGCTGGCTGTTCGCCAGCGGCTTAGGCTTAAGAAAAGCCAGCGTATGCCTTGAGTTTTCCTATTTTCATTTCAAAGTTGCTTGTTTTTCTTCCCTTTGTCAAATTAGACCTGAAACATGAATTTTAACCAAAACAAGTACCCATTCTAGCAATTTATGATAAGTTTATCACAATTTAAACATAAAAAGTTGTATAAAATATGATCTTATCAGTTTATCGCATTTGGACTTGGTGATACCCTGTATCGCATCTTCTTTCAACAATACATGCGAACTCCTCTCATTCCTATAACAGTAATAATTACTGCTTCTACTCTCTCTCGCTTCTTCTTCTCCTCCAGTGCTCTCACCAAATCCCTTTTGGTAATTATCAAACTCCTCTTCCCTACTAAACGCCCACTTAAAATCCAAGCAAAGCAATAATGTCTTCCTATCATAACAAGATCACAGCTCCTTAAGGCTCTTAGAAGTCCCCCATCACTACTGATGTCATCTTCGGTGCTTCCAAATGTCTCAATAAATTCTCCATCGATGGGAATGGACAATGTCATCTTCGGTGCTTCCAAACATCTCGGCGGATTCTCCATTGACTCCTACATTTGTGTGGCATAACTTATAGGCGATAAACGTGAAAACCTATGTTGCATAACCACTATGTGATATTGTGACACTATTCATGTAATTTTTTTTTTAATTTCATTTTTTGTAAATTTTTTAAAGGTATATCAAACATGTAATATTCTCGTATATTATCTATGTCTGATCTGTATTTGATTTTCATCTATATTTTATACGTATCTTATCAGTTGGATCTATTGATAAGTAAAAATGTTTGCTTTTCATCTATATCTATTTCTCCACAAACATCTATTTAAAAACGATAAAAATAAGATGTCAAAACAACTAAAATAAGATAAAACAAATAGACCCTATATTACATTTTTAATATGGATGATACATATAATTATACACAAAATAATTATACATATATAGTATATTTCTTAAGATATAACAATTAGAAAATCAATAATTCTATTTTATATGTAATACATAAATATTTATCCACAACTTAATGTAATCATCTCTTTAATATATATTATATTTTTTATTATTGAAACCAACGTACAAATAATAATTAATAGACTTTTGTCATGTAATTGATTATGAACATGCATATTTAGTTATAAAGGTTACATAATATTATATCTTATAGTCATAAATATTTTAATATGTTCTTAATAAGTAGTAACTAGTATCAATAGTTTATTCAACATTTTAGCATATTAGTATAAGTAATAACTATATGATAAAAATTATTTTAGAGATTTTCATTTTTTTTATATTATACTATAAATATATTGTTGAAAATGTAGACTGGAGTAATTATGTAAATATTGCTTCTCGCGATAGTATATGATGAATTATTTTCTTGATGTTGAATAACTTATATGTGGTATAATTACAAATATATTGTTTAATATGTAATATAGTAGTACTGGTAGTGAGCATATAACAAAACATATAAGTAGAATTATTTTTCTTAATTTTATATTATCAATAGATTATATTGTATGTAACATGAATACAAACATCAATTGTGTCAGTCCTAGATTAAAAATTACTTTTTGGTTATATTATATTACATATGCATTTTTCAATAGCAATATAATATGTATGTAATAAATAACATATATTACAATTTATTTTCTTAATGTTAAATTATTGATATATTATATAATATAAGTGTATGCCTAATAATGGTGTAAGAAAAATATATTTAGAGAAATTATTTATTATATAAAATTACAAATACTTTGTGAAATAGCCCAAACCATCACCTAAATTAAAAATTGAGTTTAGATAGATTAAAATAAATCAAATGAATTATAGGATATAATTAGATGAGTTGACATAATTAGATTAGTAATTAATTAAATTGAAATTTGAGATTTCAATTCCTAAAACCCTAAACATGTTGTTGAAATGTTTAGAGCTTTTTTAAATCTTTAAACTTTAGCCTAAATTCCAATTCTTTAATCTTCATAAAATTTGAGTTCATTTGTTTGTATAAAAATATCAATTCTTAAACTCGAACTCAAATTAAATATCAATTAATTTTAAAATAAGTTCCTAAATTAAGTTCTTATTTTAAGTTCTTAATTTATAACCTATTGGTTTTGAAATCATCTTCTAAATACTTCTAGAACTAAAGATATTGATCTGAAAGTTCTAAATCTAATACCTTTATTCTAAAATATCCTAATTTTATCCTTATCTTTTTCTTTTCCGTTTTCTTTCCCCTGCCCTCCTTTTCTCTTCCTCTTCTTTTTATTTTTTGTTTCTTTCTTTCTCTTCTCTTTCTCTTCTTTTCTCTCTTCAATCTCTCTAAATCTCAAATTCAAAGAAAACTAGAAAAGAAATCAAGGTTGGAAGCAGTTTGGAATGGGAATCATGCTAGAAGTAGCTTTAACATCAAGAAGGAAATAGTGGGTAAAGAAGTTCAAGTAACTAGAGTTAAACAAACATGTAAGTTTGTTATTTTTTTCTTTGTTTAATTGTTGTTATTGTATGAGAATTATAAATAAATGCTAGATTTAAGTTAGGTTTGTGATAAAATTTATGAATGATTGATATATGTGGTTTATGCATTATTAGAAGAGATGAAGAATAGTGGATGGGGTTTGATGGAATAGTTTAGAGGTATTTGATGTTGTTGAATGAGTAGAGAAGTGTTAGAAGCATGAAAACAAGCTTATATGAAGTTTAGATAATGTTTTGATTGAAGTATGATGTTATAAGCTGATCAAAGTAAGGAAACAAGACAAGGAAAATGCTTAGCTGGGATCCCCTATTCATCATGGGCATGATATGGTTCATGATCTCCTTGGAGCATGAATTTTCAAATGAAACAAGCGAGATCACGGCCGTGATGAAGGAGGTTATCTCCTCAAGTCATAATTTTCCAGTGCGACACTGTTTTGTAATTTAATCATAAATTTTTCATTTGAACTCGATTAAGGTGATTCAAAATGCTTTAGAAAGCTAGAAAAGAGATCTATAACTTTTTGAATATGAATGTTTTTTAACGTGAATGATATGATGATGTTTCTATAATGAATGAACCATAAACAAAGAGAAAAGAAATACTTTGACAAATAAAGGAGAACTATCTGTATTTTAGTGTCTGATAAAATATGATTATAAAATGTGTTTGATATAAATGGATAATTAAATTAAATGCTTATATGAGTTTATTTCATGAACAGATATATGGATACCTAATTTATCTATTGAAAAATGGATTCTAAAATACCCTTTATCCTTATTTAGATTTCAAAAATGAAAGGTACATAGTAACTTACGTGATGGTTGTTAGGATAGACATTCTAAAACAAATTAAAACTTAAAGACAATCATTATAAATGAGTGTTGCTTTTGCTTTTGCTTGTGCCATTGAATTCGGTTCGGGGAGTGGTAACCCTATCATAATGTAATGGCATGGTAGTTAGACGGTGAGATATCATGATGCAATGACAAATATACCATGATGCAATGACTGATTTATATGTGACTCAATAGGTAGCTGATGAGGCCAATGGAATCGGCATAATGTCTGCTTAGACTCAGAATGAAGTAACATATTTTAGTTCACGTTTATGGGACCGGTTGAACCAACTAATATTATTGATTGGGATAAGTGGTTTGTATGATGGCTGTGAATCCTAGACGAGATTATTTTCTCTTTCTCGGATAGGTTCTAGGAGATATAAGTACCCAGACTTCCTATATCAATCGTCTGAGTAGCTATTGTTGCTCAAGATCTCGAGATTCCCTTGGATTGTTTCAGAGTGTGAGTGCTCTAGTGTTGATTGGTTTATTTTAATTAAAGACAATAACTTGTTGTTTATGCATTGCATTTAGCTAGGCTTGTATGCCATTCCGTATGTGTTTATGTTACTGTGTACTGAGCTTCGGCTCATTATTGTTGTTGTTATTCTTTTTCTAGGTATTTTATTGAATTGTTGAGGATGATGATGATATGGTGACGATGTGAAGATTGGATGAAGATGATGATGGTAATGCTTGACTCGGGTTTTGGGCGATATTAGATAAGTGAAGTGGGTTAGAATCATGGATTTCTTTTGAATTTGCTTTTATTTTGTTTTAAGTACTGGATTTATATTTTAAGTTGTAATATTCTTTTAAAGGGCCTATTGAAGCCTATGCTTTGTAAAAAGAGTTTGTAAAGCTTTGTATACCATCGTAAAAAGGGTATATGAGATACCTGGTGGTATATTTTGTTTTGTGGATATTAGTCTACTCATGAGAGATAGAGTAGACAATAAAATGTTTATGTAACGTTTATTTTGTGAATTATAAATCTAGTAGTTTCTAGAATTTAATTTAATGATTTCATAATTTAAAAAATGAGTAGCAAATGTTCATAATAAACATATCATTCTAAGAAGCCTGAGCTTGTAATACATTATGTATTATACGTGTCAGTAATGTCTTAATTAAATTTTTAGGCCATCATACTTTACTTAATATCTAATGTAAGAGTGTATATAACAAATTAAAAAGAAATATCTTTTTACTTAATATATCAAATTATTATGTAAATTTATGTTATGTGCATATATATCATACATCCATAAGTGAAAAGCAAATTAAAAAATAAGGGAAATAAAATGAAGTAGTAAGGAAAACAAAAATTAAATATAAACTATAAGAAATAAGTTTTGATAAAAAGGAAAAAAGATATGTAAAGTACAAAATGAAAAATAGATGTAATAAAGCTAATAAAGAATAAAGGGAAAAAATGCATGAAGGACGAATCAGTTTTGGGGGGCAAAGGCGGTTGTAAAATTGAATAAGAAAGGATAGGAAAGAAAAAAGTGAAAAGCAAAAAAAATGGAAACCATTAACTTGTGAACTTATTATTGTAGATAAAAAACTGACTATATAGTGCAGTCATTTTTTTAGAGACTGCACCATAGAATTTCCCTTAAACTATTCTAAACAATTACAACAATTTACCATAATCTTTAGAAGCTCTAGCATAGATCTCGAACCTGTTCTTTTGTCAATAACCAACAAAACATAGTTCTTTAATTTCTTGTACCTAAAAAAAATTAATGGAGTGAGTTAGAGCCTAGTACGATATACTAAAACACATACACGTGAACATGTAGTCATTCAATCACATGCATGTACATAAATCAATGCAATAAGCATTCGAGCACCCATCACAGAAACAACCCTATATCCTACCACACATACATATACATGTACTTATATATTGGATATTAGGTATCCCTTAATATCCATGACACCAAAACCACCTAAATCTACCTAAACCCTTTCCGAATACAATTCCACTTGGGACAACGCCACACTTAGATCATTGGGTTGCCACGATAACAGTGTGAATACTCTCCACCTACTATCAATAATCAGACATAAGTAACACACTGAATCTTATAGCCGAATAATTAATTGTTAAATTTATGATTCTATTCTATGCAAACATAAGTAGCAAATAAGGCATATAAGTACCTAGAAAGTCAATCCATCATAAACACTTGAATCCCCCAACTCGAATTACATAACAATTAAGATAGACAAAGCTATTCATACTTCTAACTCACCCATGGTTTACTCTTTTATAATCTTTGCCCCTATCCTACTATTGGTGCTTTAAAGAAAAGTAAAATTTTAATTTAAGAAAGGGATAATATTACAAATGATCTTAACTTTAATAAAATAGATAATTAGGTATCTAAATTTTGATTTCAAAGTTCAAGTAGTAAAATTAATTTTTTTTAAAGTTAGGATACCTAATTTTATATTTTTTCAAAGTTCAGGTAGTATTTGTGACATTTAACCCTTAACAAAATGAAACGTTACAATCTTTTATTCACACCTTTATCTTGTCAAAATGATATTGAGCAAGGAAAAGAAACTATTACCTTACAATAGGATTTCGTTGGGATTATTTAGGATTTAGAGTTCTTGGTTGATGAAAAGAGGGGAAATTGCAAAAGGAGAAAGGAGAAAGAAAGACAGTTTCTTTTTTCTTTTTCCTTTTTTCATAATTTTAAATATGTCTCCTAACCAGCGTAACCGTTTAAATTTTTGCATTTTGACAAAATTATTCCTATCTTAAAAATCAAAATTACTTTTATATCCCTATATATTATTTTATTTATTTTGGGTTATTGCATAACAATAAGAAAGATACTCACCCTCTCACACCCCAAGCTAGTCGTAATAATCATCTAAGAGGTCTAAGTTTGACTAGTGATGACTTAAGGGAAAGATAAGAATAAAGGAGTTTCTATATAAAAATGCAATTGAATTATTCTCTAGGTCAAACCATTGTTTAGTCTTGCTCTTTTGTAGTCTTCGTAATCCAAATTTAAATCGAGTATAACTTTCTTGTTTTAAATCAATATTTGAAAATTTATAATCAAATTATCGAACAAAACTTAAGTGGAGTAGACGATGGCTTAATTGAACTAAACTACTAAAAAGTGAACGAAAACTTCTAAGCTGCAAATGGGGATAAATTCTCTCACGATACATTAACTTTTTCAATTTAACAAAATTATATCTAAACAAATTTTTTTTACGAGAAAATACCTAAACTTTTTAAATCTTTCACTAAAAGTACCTATGGACGAAATCCATCCATTTTTCTGTCAAATTGCTGATGTGGTAGATTAAATTAGTTAAAATAATATTTTTTGTCCACATTAGCAAAATTATTAATTTTTTTTACTTTTTTCCTTCTCTCTCTTTAATCTCTCGCTCTCTTCTCAAGATGAACCCAGAATCCACTACACTCTCTCCTCCATCGAACCAAGCATATTACCTAAACCCACAAACACATCATCGCCAACAACCTGTTATTCGTCCTCACCGTTATGTATGATCAAAACCCTAATCGAGTTGACTCAATTCCCTCCATCATCTTTCTCTTTCAGGAACAAGGACAGTAAACAACAAACAACCATCTACTAACTCTGACTCACCAAGTCACTCTCTTTAAGTTGACTCACAAACCAAAACCCATATCATAGAGATGGCCCTTGTGACACAGTCACCACCATCATCAACAATGTCGATCTCCGCAAACCACTAGCCATCTCCACCATCACAAACCAAACTCGGCAATTCATGGAGCCTTCGGCATTGAGAGACAATAGTGAGTCCATCCACGAGGAAGAAGGCTTGGGACCTGCTTTACATCGATCCATGCATGCTCCTTTATGTTATAATTTGATCTGTTGGGCTGACCAATTCGTAAGATAGTAAGCATTAGGTAATTTATTGAGTTATTTCTCTTTCTACGATTTTTCTTTTTCTTATTTAACAATTAAAACAAATTGTATTCCATTTTGTTATTAATCAAGTATGTTCTTCTTGCAGGTTATTGTCTTTCAGTTTTGTTATTAATCAAAGGCTAAGGTTCGAAGAAGGTGGAGAGATAGGTCATTTTAGGAAAGAGAGATTAGGGTTTTGGATTCAGAGAGGAGGGTTTTTAGGGAAGAGGGAGATGGGGGTTGCTTAAGGTTGAGGAAGTGATGGTGGTATGGTTAGGCTGAGATCTGGGGTGGTTTGGGAGGTGTTTGTTAGAGAAGGGTAGTAATAAGAGGGATAAGAGAAGGATGGCTACTTGAAAAATGGGATTTAAGGAGGTAGGGTGAGGTTAAGGTAGTGCTCTGAATGATAGGGTTTCGGCGTTTCGCTGATTGACGATAGTGTAGAGGAACGGCAAGTTAGTGGCGGTGGTGTGTTCGTAAGTATAGGTGATAAGCTTGGTTCGTGAAGGAGACAGAGTGGTGGATCCTAGTTCGTCTTGAGAAGAGGGAGAGAGAAGATGGAGGGTGATATGTTAGAAAGAGAGAGGGGACATAGAAGGAAAAACGTAAAAAAAAAAAATTTAAATTGCTAACATGGACAAAAATAATATTTTAATTAATTTAACCTACCATATTAGTGATTTAACAGAATAATGGATGAATTCCATCCATAGATACTTTAAGTGAAAGATTAAAAAAGTTTAGGTATTTTCTCATAACAAAAATTTTGTTTAGGTATAATTCTATTAAATAAAAAAAGTTCAGGTGCCGTAAGTAAAATTAATCCTGAAAATGTTTGCAACAGCTTATGGGTACAATAGATAAGAAGACATAAAGGATTTTGGGTTTGAAATAATTTTATTTAATTGGTGATTTTAGGTTTGGAATTTGTATTAGATTTTGATTCAACCTAAGTTCAAGGATTTAACTAGTAGAATTTTCACTTTAACTCATCTCAGGTAAATTATTAATTATTTGCTTGAACCGATGATTGATTTTTATTTTTATGTTTTACTTCGATTTGTCATTTGTGGGCTTTCCTATAAAGCCATAGATTTGATTAAATCAAGTTTAAGAAATTGAAGAGCAGATATTAAAAGGAGTTTCACTCCAACTCCTTCAAGGTAATTTACTTATATTTACGATCTTAATGGTAAAATTTGGCTTTTTGGGTTTCTTTTTGAAAAAAAGCACGAAGAAAGGTCAATCTAGAAACATATTCCAGATATAGGCGAGTGAAGGCGCTGTTAATGAGATCACCTATGGATTTGGCCTATAGGTACTCTCACCGACAACACCTTGTTTGTAATTGTATACACACACGAGGCACTGTTAAAGACAATGCCTGAGTTAACAAAGAAGGCACCGTAACCTTTAGTATTAATATTAAAGGCTCAGTCTTGGATGACGCCTTCATTGTGAATTAAATTTACCCTGAATTCTTGTTGAGAGCATTTACTCTCAATCTTTCGCCAAAAAACTCTCTGAAAAAAAAAAAAACGACTAGAAGCTACTCATTGGATCCTTATCCATCTTAGTGAAGCTTTCCAAAGTTCTCCACTCTCCGAACTTAGGTAAGGCCTTTTCTTTGTTTTTTTTTTGGTATTTATTCCATTATAGTGCAATTTGTTAGCGAAATGATAAGAAATGGAGAAAGTGAGGGATTGTGTGATTTTGTTCGAATCAATGTATTGTAACTATTGGTTTTGAATCATGAAGTGTTGTAGGAGTAGTATATGGAGTATTGGTGAGCCTTATGTCACTGCATTTTTCAATCTATCAAGTTGACATTGAGATTATTTCCATGCGTATAAGGTGTTTAGTGAAATGCCTCAATGGCTCAATGTTGTAGATTTTGATATTTAATCTAATGTGAGCCATCGAATGTGTGATTTTGTCTGATTTAGTATGTTGTAGTTGTTGGTTTTGAGTTGTGAGGTGTTGTGGGAAAAGTTTATGGAGTGCATGTTCATCTATGAAGTATATAATAAAACGATATTAATAGTTAGAAGGTATTTTGGTGGAATGTTGCAATTGGTTAAGAGTCGTCCGTTTGTCGATAGTGATGTTTAATTGAACGTGAGTGAACAATGTATTAGATGTTGAAGATGTAAACCCTTGAAATTTTGCTAAGTTTATGCTTAAATGTTATAATTAGAAGTCAATCGGAAACCTTAAAAGTCAACAAAAGACTAGAACAAACCCTAATATTTAGATCTGACAATCCTACACTCTTAAACCCTTAATAATGAAATTGAAATAATTGCGGATAATAGTTCGTAATAATATAGGAAAGCTTAAAAATATCATATTTGCTAATTTTTAGTGTATTTCAAATCGAACAGGATGATCTCTCAAAAAGCGTATCTCGTGGTAGCTAAAAATAACGGATATCGTATTTATACACGTATTTTTTTTTACTATCGGTATATTATTTAGTATTCATTATTATTCATCTATCTCTACTTTTTCTTACTACCTATTCTTACTATCCATATACCTATTTCTTAATTTTTTCTTTTCCAATACAATTTCACATCTTAATTACTTTTCATTACAAAAAAATAATTATAATAATAATGAATCTCTCCCTCCCTCCTCCCTATGAACTAGCGCTACCCCTCTCTCTCTCCAATCCATTTTTTTTCTTTTTCAATTTATTTTGTTACATCTAATTTCCGTCTACAAAATTTTATAAATACCCCATCTCCCTCCGTTTCTTTTACACACTAATTTTACATAACAAAACTCTTTTAAAATTTTTCTACAAATCCTCTCTACCCAATTCCTCTCTACCAAAACTCTTTTTAACCAATTCCTTCCAACATTCTCCTCTATACAAAAACCATCTACCACATAATGCTATCCATATAATTTTGCAACTATCGTCTTCTTCCTTCAATATAAACACACTTTTAGGTAAAAATTTTCTACTATTGTTTTTCCCATGTCATATAACTTAGCATGACCATGGTGATGTTTCTTAAAAATTCATGTGAATTATAGAAGCAACAACATTTCATGTTTTGTTCTTGCACAAGCCAAGAATTCTGATTATGTCGATCTTATGCTATTATGTTGATATTATTGTTGTTATGCTCCTAACTTAACTTTGTGTATATATTATTACCTATATGTATATCTATATATTTCTTAAAGCCTAAGTGCTCACTAACTCTCACTAACTTTCACTAACATGCTCTTACTATTATTATTGTTTTTTCTTTTCTTTCTTTTTCTTTTTCTTTTGGAACTAGTCTATTCTTAGTTCCGGGTTGCCTTAATGAAATTAAGGCTCCCAATATTTGACCTTATTATTATGCTCATATTGATTATTATATATTATATATATCTTATTTTATTATGTGATATTATTCTATTTCTCATGGCTACATATTCATACTCATGCAAGAACATATTGATATTGTCTCAACAAAAATAAAAGGAGTTTTCTTAAATAAAGAAAAATAGGAATTCTCTTTAGAAACAATTTTTTGTCACCTAATAAATGATTTTCCTATGAAAACTTAAAGTTTTATCTTAACAAACCTTTTCCAAAATTTAGATAAGTTCATCCCAAATTTTTAGTAATAATAGTATATGGAATTTCATCAAGGAATACATATATAAAGTAAATTTATCACATACACTCTTTTCAAACCAATGAAATAAGAAAGTTTTTTAAAAACATAATATTGCTAATTCTTTGTTTAACAAAGATTTTTCTTAAACTCATTTGTGAAGTTTTCACTAACACTTTAAAATACTAAGATCTAGATGAGTTTTACAAAATCACCAAAGAATAACCTTTTAGAAAAAAGTCTTACTTAAGAAATAAAATTAGTAAATAACTTAGAAGATCATTATCATTATTTATTTAAAGTGGAACTAACTTTAGGGAAAATTAAAACACTTAAACATGATTATTTTAAGAAATTTTAGTCATTATGATCCGCTGTAGAAGTATATATAAAATAAATGCGAATACCGCTAGCAAGTATACTAGATCGAATAAAGTAATATAGTGATGAATAAGGTATCATTCCCACAAGGATTATTTAACTACTAGATCGGTATTAGTATATACTATTATTCAGGTAATAGATTTGAGATAATTAACTACTTAACAACTGATTTAACTTAACTTAGATTATCAATCAGCGCAGAGAGAGTGTTTATGAACTATATCAATTGAATGTAGAAAAAACAGAGTCCATCCTAGTTTCACTAATCATATTGCCATCATATTATAATAATCATTAACTATGTGGATATTCATATGAAATCATCAAAGCCTGTAATCCTTTTTCAAGTTTTAAAATCTTAAAAACCCCAAGTCAATTCATCAACTTTTAGTATATAAATTGATAGTGGAATCTAAACTACAATCATAAACCTTTCGATTGTATGATTAACTAATGTCCTAGATTAATATCTCCTAATCTCTTAGTGAAAAATCAACCAAAAACATTGCGTTAATTCCAAAGGACAATTTCTAATTAGATCAAATAACTCAGCTCCCGCATATATAATTCAATCTTAATTAAGAACTCCTATAAACCCTAATTTCTCTTGCAAGTCATTAAGATTATTATAAACCTAATTCAATCAAGAAACATGATTTATAGAATAGTAATTACAACATGAATATTTCACATATCTAACAATTCTATAATATGGCTATAATCATCATCTTAGCTAATCTAAGATTTCATCATATTCCCATAGAAACAACTTAGAACATCATGAAGATAACAGCACAATCATAAATTGAATAAGTAATTGCAATAGAATTCATGTTTAACAATAAGATCAAGGAATTGAATTGCATAAAAGAATTAAGTTTAAGACCATAGATCATCAATTTAATTAACACAAATATGAACCCCATATGCAAAAACTTCCACAAGAACTTTAAGCAGAATACATTCTAAAATTTCCAAGGTGATTCTAAGTTTTTCCAATCAACAAACAATATAAGCATGAATAACTCTATCTAAAGACTATCAAAGACTTCTAATTCTATAAAGAAAATAAGGAAAATTCGCATCATTCTAAGCTTATCCAAAGATGGCTTTATAAAAAAAGTAGGCCGGCAGCAAAGTCGACAGCTTTTCTTCTTCAATGGTCGGCTTTGCATGTAAGAATTATTTCTGAATGAAGATGGCAGCTGGCGTTTCAGTAGTGTTGGGCGACTTTTGTTTTACGCCGAACAAAAGGCCGTCTTCTAAGCCGGCAGCTTTGATCATGAAATAGCTGGTGTAGCTCATTTTTCCCAATGAAAGTCGATGTTGTTCCAGCGCTGATGAGTTTTGTTGTAGGCCGGCATAGCTAGGCTGGCTATAAGCTGGCAGCCTTCTTTCCTCCATTGTAAACTTTGACTTTCCACTTCTTTTTGTTTGCTCAAAACTCCTCTAAGTTGCTTGAAATTGCATAATAAGTCCTCAAAGAGCTAAAACATCACAATGAGTGCAAATAAATACCATTTCCTTAAGATTTGTCTAAAATCAATAACAATTAAGTATGATTCATATAGTAAAAAGTGAATAAAATATGCCTTTATGACACTACCAAGAAATACTTAGAAAACTACATTATTTAACAACTAGAAATGAAGTTGTGGGAATCTTAAAAAGACAAATTACTTTTAGAAAATTAAATTATTCTCATAGGTTAAGAAATAAAATTAAGAAACGGAAACATTCATTTATAATAACTCAAGAAATTTTTCTAGCAAACTTAAGTAAATTTTCTAGTCTTTACTTTTTTCAACTTTTAGGATATATTGTTTTACAAAAATCATTGCTGAGACAACCTCACTAAATTTATACATATAATATGAGTCTATATATATATATATATATATATATTCAAAGGGTTTTTCAACTATACAAAAAATATATTTTTGTAGAAAGATTTTTGGATCAAGAAAAGTCTGAAAACTTGTATTTTGAAGGCTAAGATTTTCATGATGAAATTGTAACTCGTTGTTTCGGGACCCAAATGGCTTTTTACGAAAAAAAAATAACCTTAGAAATGGATAGATCTTTTCGAGTAGGTAGAAAACCGTATATAATATGCAAAATTCTAAGTTAAAATGAGTAAGTTATTGCCATTTTAAGTTGAAATTTGCACCCATATAAATTTTATCACAACTAGAAGATAGAATTTAAAATGTTTGCTAGAAATTTTATGGAATACTCATTTTAGGTATTTCCTTTATTTAGGAAACGAGGAAGATGACGTGTACTATCCCGATGACTATTTCAATTAAAGGAGTATCATCAAGCCATGGCTGAGTGAGTTTACTTTCCTTATTTTTCATATTTATGATTGTGCTTGTAGTGTAGTAGCACTAAAAATAGGAAAAAGATAAAATGGAAAATGCATGTGACTTATAATGTTGGTGAAAGAACCTTAAGCATATCGAGCCATGAGTTTCCTATAACGAATTGTATGTTCTACTAGCATGTTAAAGTGTCTAAAATTGGTTGATTACTTACAAGAAATTAAATATAAATGGCTAGGCTCTAAATACAATTTAATGCAAGAACTTCACGAGTTAAGTCTCATTGCATTCACTATTATACAATTGGTGGGACAAGTTTGTGATAGTGGTGGTTGGTATAACCGGTATAATAAGTATGTGGCGAGTAAGAGTAAAAAAAACTACACAAATTGATGGCAAGTAGGAACCGATAAGATCTATATGTTTTGGTGGCGAATAGTAGCCGGTAAGAACTATAAAGAAAAATGGTTTTGTTAACAATTGTTGGTTGTAATTGACTGAAATACGTAACCCTGAATAAAGGTTGTAAATTCATTCGACATATGGTTCCCAAAAAACTATATGTCTTGCATGCTTACGTGTTTGTTTCATTTCACTTGCTTGTATAAATAACTTAGTTGATATCTTTATTTCAAGTATGTAAATTGAGAATGTTCTCACTGAGCTTATAAAGCTTACAATCTTATAGATTTTTGTATACGCAGGACCATTTGTTCCTTTATTTAAGGTCTTCACATATCCGAGTAAGTCTTCTTTTGAGAGCTTTTGGGGGAAATCTACTCGAAGCTTCGAATAGACTTCCTTGAAAATTTTTTGATGAAGTATTTAAGTTATCTTGTAAAGAATTAGTAAATTTTTATATGATCCTTAGAGATTAGCGGGGGAATGTTCTTAGGACTTATGTAATGGACTATTATTTGTTTATGAGTTAACTTCATTTCTAGATTCTTGTATGTTCATTATTACTCGCTTAAACCACACTTCTCAATGGCGTCTCTTATTACCATGTTGTATGCCTTACATATAATACTGAGACTTTACGTGAATAAGATAGTTATTCTTAAGTCTTAATATTGTATATGGCGGATTGCCATGTTTATAGCACCCTTTGAGGCATGACAGAAGAAGTCGAAGACGTGATCATAATTTAAATTGTAAGAAATGAGATCTAACATTTTAGTTTGCTATGAGAATGGATAGCTATGTAAAGTTCATTGTTTATGCACATGGGAATATAGTGGATGGATGTTATGGGCCACAATATGACGAGCCTCCCATTAGGAAAATGAAGGTTAGGATAGATGTCGGATTTGAAAAGTTTAAGGAAATTATTTGTAAAAGGTTGGTATGATCATGGTAACAATGATGTCGAGATAATAAACAGGCATGCATATTAAATGAGTCATGGGGTTGTATACATGTTAATGCCAATCGTAGATTATGACAATCTTGAGGACCTGATTTCACTTGCTGTTGAGTTGGGTGCTAAGTTAATTTAGAAAATATTTGTGAAAGTCACTGATCGGCTATCACACCTCTAAATGTTGCTAGTAGTCTAGATGACATCAACGAACAACATGCTAACATGTTACGTGTGCAGCAGTTTTAGCCTGGTTCATCTTCAAATGTTCCCTTACAAAATGAAGATATGATGCCAGTTTCACCCATGCATTGTGAACAATATGATCTAATGCCAGCGGATGAGACAATGTCAAAATTTGAGAATAGAGTTTCACAGGTAGTGGCACTGGTGTTTGCCAGCGGGCTAGAAGATGATCATTTTAATGGTTACTATCATGTGGATGAAAATGGTCATATAGTGGAAGATGAGGTAGATGAAGAGAATGATAATGTTGTGGAAGAAGAAGTTTAAAGGGGCAATATTGCAAGTTTGGATGTCCCTCATAGCTCAATGCCACATAATGTAATGTTAAGTCAAGCATTAGTGAGAGATACAATTCCTTCTTTTAATCTAGGTTGAGGTGGTGATGGCTACGTGACATTTGAGGATAAATTGGATGCTATGTCTGATAATATCTGTGATAGCCAAGAATTAGTGAAGGGAATGATGTTCAAGACAAATTATGACCTAATTGAGGCTGTAAAATCTTTTCACATAAGAACACATTACAACTTTTGTGTTGACGATTCGAAGAGAACTCTATGGACTTCTCATTACACCAAAAGTGATCAAGGTTGTTCATGGTGGATACAAGCTTGTTGAAAAAACTAGAAGGCTTTTTTGTAATCGCCAAGCTTGATGGTCCCAATTCCTGCACTAATCCATTACTTAGGTAAGAGCATTCACAAATAAACTCAAATATCCTAGCTCAAGAATTTATTAGCATTGTTCAGTAAAATCTAGATTATAAGGCAACGGACTTTGAGTCTCATTGTTTGGATGTATATGGGTATATGGTTTTCTATAGAAGGATTTAGGAAAGTAACAAAAGAGAAATTGCTATGGTTTATGGTGACTAGGTGAAATCTTACAATGAACTCCCAAAGTTATTCTATGCAATCAAGTCAACTAACCCGGAGTTGATAATCGAGTGGGGCTAAACAAGATCATCTCAACAGGATGAAGCATATTTCAAGTGGATATTATGGAGCTTTGGCCTTTGTGTGGAGGCCTTCAAGCATTGTAGGCTAGTTATTTGTGTAGACGATACATTTCTATATGGAAAATAGAAGCACATATTGCTTGTGGCATGTGGTGTAGATGGAGACAATCACATCTTACCCTTAGCATTTTGTTTGGCACCATCAGAGTCTAAAGACGCATGGTCATGGTTTTTAAGGAAATTGAAGCGGAGGGTTATAGGACATAAGGGAGAGGAGACTATATACCTCATTTCAGATAGGGGGTTGGTATTATTGGGGAAGTTGATGATGCAGGAAATGGGTAGCAACCTCCCTTTGTAGTGCATCGATTTTATGTCTAACATATTGCTAGCAATTTCAACAAAGTTTATAAGAATCAGAGGTGCAAGAACTTGGTAACATACGCATCATTTCAAGGACAACCCCATAAATTCGAAAAGTCTATGGAGCTTTTGAAAAATATTGATGAAGAAGCAATAGAATAGTTCAATCAAAGAGATTGAAATGGCGATATGATCTTATGAAAGGAGGCATGGACCCTAGCATTTGATGGATTTTATCGTTTTGGGTACATGACAACAAATATAGCAGAGACATACAACTTTATGATCAAGGAAGCGAGGCGCTTACCTGTAGCAGGCCTGGTTAAAAAAATCTTCTGTAACTGCATCATGTACTAGGAAGAGAGACTTGGTGTTACGAGGAATGCCATAATGGGTGGTGGGGGTTTTCATACCTTATGCAAAGAAGAAGATGGATGTATGGGCAGTAAGGATAAAGTTACTAGTTTTAATAGAGGTACTAGATCATTTGAGGTACGTATCGGCACTTGATGGGAGAAAGGTCATTTAAAATGTGGCGATAGAACTCACAAGGTAGACTTTTTGAAACAAATATGCATATGCAACAAGTGGCAAATATATTGACTGCAATGTTCACATGCTATGGCAGCAGCAGGGTTTTCTAATGTTGATTGGACTTCCTTTGTTGGGCCATGGTATAGATAGACTAATGAATTACAATGCTATGAATCTCATTTCTTCCCACTTGGTGATGATCTTGACTGGCCTTGCCTAGATAACTTCCCCTGCCTAATCCCCGATCCTGTGACCGCATGAACAAAAGGAAAATCTAAGAGGAAACGATATAGGATGGAAATGGATTAGAGAGAGTGGCTCGATAGAGTAACATGTGGGCTATACAGACAGAAGGGTCATAATAGGAGGAGTTGTCCAGACAGAGTGAGAAAGAGCGTATCCAGGTTTGGCATATTTGTGGTTACATGTGGTGAAATGATATGATGCTTTCCTACTATGTATTATCCATTCCTTTTTTTTCAAGCTTTTTCATTTAGGTTTGACATTTACCTTCCTACATGTAGGGTAGATGGAGCTAGGCCCCATTGATCTGTCGGTGCTTACCCAACAGGGCAGACACCGTTCATTAGCTGTTTGGTTAAACGAGGTATGTAATCCAACAATTAACTTCCCGTTAAGCTATGTAGGTGCACATGATTAACATATCTGATATCACTTAACTTTGTTTTTTTAGGGATCAGCTACTGCCTTTGTTGTTAGATAAAGAGAACCCACATCCAAACATAACCTGATTAGTAGATCCATTGATATGCATCTTCTACCTTATTTAGAGTAGGACGGCTTCATAGGCCTTACATGTCTCCCCTACATTCATCTTGACTGGCATCTCATCTCCGCATTGGTGGAGAGATGCCAGCCAGAGACTCATACATTCCACATGCCTCAAGGGAAGCTCACCATTACATTATAAAATGTGGAGGTCCAGCTAGGACTACCAGTAGATGACTTGCTAGTTGTTGGTACCACATCCATAGCCACCGGATGGCAGGTAGAATGCATGAGGTTGTTGGGTACATACTGTAGGGAGGTACGTCCCGTGGAGGCTATCTCAGCCTTACTTGGCTATGGAAACATTTCGCATATTTATTAAGCGATGCACCAGAGGAGTAGATCAGGAGGCATGCTCGTTCCTATATATTACAGCTCATGGGAGGATATATATTTGCAGATAAATCCGACTCATTGGTGCACACAATGTTCTTGCCATGTTAGATGACTTAGCACAGGCTGGGCAATATAGCTGGGATAGTGCATGCCTTAGCTAGTTGTAATGTCAGTTGTGCCATGCTTCTTCTAAGAATGTTGTGCAGATTGGTGGAGCGATTGTCTTATTGCAGGTATGGGCACAGAATCGATTCCCTGTCATTAGTCCCTATGCTCGATTTGAGCACCTTTGAATGATGGAGAACCCCTTACTGCGCAGTGATGGATAGTCCGAGACATTACCCAACACCCTTCTCACATGATTTTAGCATACAGAGAGGCATTTGACATGATAGGAGCTGAACAAGTATGTTTGCTTTCCAATTTTCCTTGAAGTTCTGTAACTACTTTCATTTTTTTTTTAGTAGTGATTTTTGTGTTGTGGTATAGGTTGTCTGAATGCCATATACCGACCAAATCATGAGTAGGCTACCGATATATTGTCGACGTGGTGTCGATATGTGGACAGCTTACGTCCCTCTGATTTGCTTTTGCTATGTGGAGTGGTGTTATCTTAATCGTCTTACTTGACAGTTTGGGGGTTATCATAGAGTTCCAACGGCTGTCAACACTAATCCAAATTTGCATCAAATAGATCTAAGGGGGATGATCAACACTGATTGGGTAGTCTATCGACTAGTAGATGTTGAGCCTCCCCTTAATGTCGACTTAGACTACATATGTTGGTTTAGATGCATCACCAGGTGAAATCTGAGCCACAATGGTGCCAAGGTTGGTGCACTGGTGAGTTCTATATCTTGTATTTGGCTTCTCTTGTAGTGATAGAGACTTACCAATCTAACCTCTAATGTTTACACTTCTAATGTTTGGACTTCCTTTATAGGCGAATCAATTTAGATGGATCTTGCTATCTTCTGACATTTTAGAAATTCACTCCATTATAGATGACACCATACAGACAGTCGATGAGCATAAGGTTGTTGAATATCTTTACCCCGAGTTCTGGAACACAATCCAAGAGAGCGAAGCTGTAGAAGATCGAACCGAATAGCACTTCCTCATCATCATCTGCTATCACATCTACAGTTGTGAGGGGATGGCATAGCACTTCCTTGTTGCCATCCTACTACTCTCCATATAGCGAGGTTGGCTTATCATCACATCATACTCTGCCACCAGTACAGAAGAGGTATCCAATAGCTCTAGATCAGGACATGGATAAGGGATTGACATAGTTATCATAGGTTAGGAGACCCACCCAGGCTTAGGCTATGCAAAAAAACTGATAGAATTGTGAACCGCATAACTAAACCAAATCGAACCAAAATTTTGATTCTTTTTTGAAATGGTTCGGTTTGCGGTTTGGTTCGGTGATTGGGAAACAGTTCACGGTTCGGTTCGGGCATGATTCGAACCGAACCGAACCGAACCGAACCGTTATATATATTTATTAAAAAATTAAACATATTATTTTTACTCTTAATTGTTTCATTAAAAAATTAATTGTTTATAAAATTTGTGGCTTAAATATGTATCATTCATGAGAATAAAATTAGATTTGTCATATTATGTTTTAATTGTTATGTTGTCTACAAATAAGATAAATTTTAGATTTTAGCATCTAGTATTATAACTTATGAACCCTTTATCTTACTAATTCTATTTAGTTACTTATTGATTTATATAATTGATAATATGTTAGTTACAAGCATATAAAAATTAAATTTTGTGTCTTACATTAGGATAAAGTCTAGTATACCATTATAGTTCAAAATAATTAAAAAAAAATAAGACTAGTCACTATTATAATTTTATAATGGATTAAATCTTTTCTTCCTATAAGTTTTACATGTTTTTTTGTAAATGGTTAATTTTAAATATTGTTGATTATTTTGCATTAGTGATAAGAAATATAATTGAAGTTTTTTGATAGAATATATTTTTTATTTTATGAATAAAAATGGTTCGAATCATAAACTGAACTGTATCGAACCATTTTTTTTTATTCGAAAAAATTACAAACAAAATCGTATGGCTAGATTCAAATTTAAAAGAAAAACCAAGCCATAAAATATGGTACGGTTCGGTTCAAGGTGCAAACCGATTCGAACCATACTGTGTACACCCTTACCTAGGCTACACCAGTCGCTCCACTAGATTTTAGTGTATCTCTAGTTTAGGAGGATGAGCCAAAGGCTGCACTGACATAGCCTGGTTGGCGATCCATAGTATTGAGGATTGCTAGAGGCGTACAACAAACACTAGGAGACGATAGGATTATAGCTTTCCTATTTTATATGCTTTTTGTCTAAACACAATTTTCCTTTTTTTTTTATTTCACTTTATGTAATGAAGTTTTATTTATCTTAGTGGTGAATGTTTTTTCACCTGGTTAGTTTTGATCGGTTGTGCATGCCCCTAGTGACTAGTGATTGGTTTTTGTCATTTTAGAAAATGTTATTTCTGCAGGTTTAAGATGTTGGATTGGTCGAACATGCTATTAGTGAGTAGTGGATTGGTTTTAGGAGTTTGTCATGTTAGTGAATGTTATTTTTGCAGGTTTGAGATGTTGGATTGGTCGAGCATGCTACTAGTGAGTAGTTGATTGGTTTCGAGAGTTTTTATTGTTAGTGAACGTTATTTTTGCAGGTTTGCAATGTTGGATTGGTTGGATTTGCCACTACTGAGTAGTGGAATGGTTTGTGGAGTAATAAAGTTGGTGGTGGTAATGTAGTTTCTTATTTTCTTTTGCTGATTTTTTTGTTGTGTTGCTGGTTTAGGTGTTGATCTTATTGTATTTAGGCATTGTTTGCAGGTTGGTAAGAGGGGAGGTAGGGTTTCTACTAAAGGCACCATTCCAAATGGTGCCTTCAGTGTTTATACTAAGATGGCACCTTCTGCTTTACTCCTAGGTGTTGTCCAAGATAGCATCTTCTGTTCATACCCGCCCACATAGAAGGCATTGTCTTGGACAACGCCTATAGGCCAAAGATAGTGCCCTCACTGGCCTAGATCTGGAATATGTTTCCAAATCGACCTTTCTCCGTACTTTTTTCAATTAATAACCCAAAAACATCCAAAAACCTTCAATTAATATTTCCCTTTCGTTTTTTAAATTAAAATTAGAATTTGTAAGAAATACTTTTTTTCCCGTTTCCAAGGCATGTAATAAATTGCTATTGTTTTAACCTCTATTATGTTGCATTTAATGGCATAATAGCTAATTTTTTGTTATATATATATATATATAATATATATATATATATATATATTCAATCGATTGATATTATGCCCGCAACGGAGCAGAGCCAATGATGAAAATCTTCACTCTGTTCTCTCAAAGGCAACGGCTATGGTATTGCAATGAAAAACCGTAATGGGACTTAAGCTAATGCATCTTATAGTGTATTTTAGGCCCAAAAGTCCAGGCCCATTTAGGGCTGCTTTATGCATGTTTTGATTGTCATTAGCACTTGTTTCTAAGGAAAGTAAAGAATTGATTAGATCCTATGCTTATAGTTTTTCAAAATTCAAACTCGATCCAAAATCTATTACATTTGAGCTGATCAAACATAAATAGTTATTTAACTTTATTTATTTTATTTTAATTATAATAATACTAATATTGAAATCAAACAAATCAAATTCAACTAATATTCATACTTAATTCTAACTCAATTATAAGTCACTACAATGGGGAAAGTAGGGGTGGGCATGGACCAGTTACCCATCTATAACCTCATTTTTTTAACCTAACCATTACATTCAGTTTTCTAAAATGCTAAACCTAAACCGATCCAATATTAGCGATTAATCATCTTAACGGTTAACCATTTTTTCGGTTAATTTTCGGTTTTCGGTTTTTAACTATTTAGTATAATGGTCAACTAAAAGTTGTGGTTAACCATATTTCAAGTTGGCCCATGAAAAATTAAATCAAAGTTACATGCTATTAAAATATATACTATTATGAAATCAGATCCTATCTTCAAGCAAAATTCTCTTTTTAACTCTAAAATCCTAACCAAGTTGATTTGTCGATATACTAAAAGTCAGTGCCTAGAAGTTCTCAAAATAGATGTGTATGAACTCATAAAAAATAGTCACACTAATCAAAACAAAAAATGAAAGTGGTCAACACCTTAGCCTTATATCTTTTGAAGGTATTTTTATTATATGTTTCAAGAAAGATGTAGGCCTTATATCTTTTGGAGAGTCAATGGTCATCTCAACGATGACCAAAGAAGATGTCATATGTAAAGAAGAAGGAAAACAAAATTTGATAGCACGCAGAATATAAAAAAATCCTCACTCTCAAAGAGGTGTGATAGCTACAAAAGGAAAATAATACAAACGCAACGATGACCAAAGAAGATGACAACGACCCGTGAAGACAACGACCAACAAAAATGACGACAACCAACAAAGACGATGAGTCAATGGTCAAACGAAGATGGAGATTGAAGACGAAGTTGGAAACTGGAATTAGAAAGTGATTTACCTAGAAGAAAAAGAATGCAACAAAAATTGATAGTGATTTCATTAGGGTTTTAACTTTTAACACATTAGCCTTTTATTTTTTAAAAAAGAAAATTAATTATATATAATATTATAATTTATAGATATCGGTTAACCGTTGATCGTCGATTTTTCATGGCTACAAACCAAAATTGAAACCAAAAACCAAAAAAATTCAAAACCATGAACCTAAACTGAAAGTGATTGACTGGTTAACTATACATTTTGGATTGTTTTTTCGGTTTCGGTTCGGTTTCTCGGCTTAGTCGATTTTTTTCCTCACCCCTGGAGGAAAGGGGATTTGAACATAGTATATCTCACTTGATTGACCATGCCACTAATCAAAATCAAGTATATTAAAACTCAATATTTAATCTAATTAAATATTTTCAAGTTATGCAAACTTGATCTTGGATTCAACTCGAATGGATATTAAATTAAATTCAAATTATTCACAAGTACTTTATCACTTTTATTCTCTTAATTATAAGGAAAAAAATCTTAGATACCAATTAAATTTTTATAAAATTTAGGAATCATGTTTGACATTTATCCTAATTATAAATTATCAAAGATTTGGATATGTGTTCCTATACAACCGGTCCAGTGTAACTTCTAG
This sequence comes from Combretum micranthum, assembly GCA_024138025.1. Classification (NCBI taxonomy): domain Eukaryota; kingdom Viridiplantae; phylum Streptophyta; class Magnoliopsida; order Myrtales; family Combretaceae; genus Combretum; species Combretum micranthum. The sequence continues at coordinate 433,272 of JAMXBD010000158.1, forward strand.
TTAAGTCGATACTTTAATCCTTTTCTTTTGTCTTTAGATTTATTTTAAACGGTGTGTTGTCCAAATTACCTTAAACTACAAAAAGCTTGCCTGCACTTCAATATCGCTTATCTTTATGAATCTTTTTTTTTTTTTTTCTGATAATTATAATGGAAAAAAAAAGAAATTTTTAATTTTGTGCTATTTTTATAAAAAGACAACATTCATACCAATTTAATTATAAAGTTTCCACATCCGTTTATGATATATAAATTCGCTCATATGAGATTTTTTGAAAAACCTTCATCGTTCATCAACCCACTTACCAAAATGGCTTGAGTTACTTGGTAACCATATTTGAGCTTTCTGTAATTTTTTTTTTTTTTTTTAGGGTCGAAGAGTATTCGATATGTTTTTTTTGTTATTTGTCCACAACAATCTTTTATTTCTATATTGTTGAAGATAAGAATTGATTTGGCTGCCAATCTTAGCAACTTTGTCGGTTAATTTTTTTATTTCTATTTTTGGGAGATTATGTGCTAATCATCCTTATCTTTGAAAATTTAGCATTGAATAATTTGTATTTATTATCTTTTACCATTGTAATTTAGTATTAAATATTTTATAGTTATTATCTTTATATATTTTAGACAGTATACAGAGGATCTTTGTATATCATCGTAAAATATACACATAAATTTCACTAATTATTTTTTTTTTTTTTGTGTTTCCTTTTCTTCTTAGTATCAGAATAATTCTAAAACACTATACCTATGTCAAGTGACAAAATAAAAATCAAAGAATCCGAAAAGGCTGTGAAGCCACTAATTTTTCTCTTGATCCAACATTGCCCATCAGTTAGGCCAGGTGAGGTGTTGGTCACTCACCCTCTAAAAGCTCCAAGTTATCTATCTTGGAAAATTTCAATGTTAGTTGCTTTAGAAGGAAAGAACAAAGTAGAATTTGTTGACGGAAGCATTGTCCATCCAAATCAAGATGACAACGATTTTCATACTTAGAAGAAGTGTGATTCAATGGTTTGCTTATGGATTTTCAATTCCCTAACTAAGGATCTACATGAAAGTGTTGTTTACCTTCCTTCTACAAGACAAATATAAGTAGATCTTGAAGAGAGATTAGCATAAGAGAATGAATCCAAATTATAGGATATCGAAGCAAATAATGAATATGAGATAGTATAGAATCTCTATTCAAACATACTACAATAGGATAAAATACCTATGGGATAGACATAATAAGCATCTTGATATGTTTATTTGTACTTGCAAATTGACACAAGCTTTGCTAAGGCAAGAGAAAAGGAAACAAGACATGTATTTTTAGCCAAACTTTCTGAACAATTCAATAGTGTGAATTGTCAAATTGTTGCTATGGATCCACTTCCAAATCTTAGCAAGGTATATTTAATGGTTGTGGAAATGGAACGGCATTTACAACCCAATGTGAACAGCATAGTTGTTGATGCATTAGCAATTAATGTCAAAGGAAATCAAAATACCAACAAAAGAAATGAAAGTTCAAGGAAGTCAAAATGTGACCACTACAAACGTTTGGTACACATGAAGGAAAACTATTTTCAATTAATTGGATACCCTCTAAATTAACGTGGATCACAAAGAAAAACCCCTACTACATCTGTTCTTTTAGCTACTACATTCAATAATGAGAAAATGTTATTAAAGATGAGTCTCAAGTGAAATTAGCTCAAAATAGTTACTCTCTTAGTGGTCTCTTCGCTTAACAGTTTAAGCAACTCATATCTGCATTTAAATCATTATCAGTGAATATGGTTGGTAAGAAATGTTACTTTATTAAATGATCTAATAGTTGGATATTAGATAGTGGAGCATTTGATCATATTTGTTCCGATGCTTCACTACCCTCAAATATGAGGTAAATTGATGGTATGAGAATTACATTGCCTAATGGTAATAAGATTAAGGGGAAATTTGTTGGAGATTTATGTTTGAATAATAACTTGAAATTGAACAATGTCTTATATATTCCATCTTTTACTTGCAATTTAATATCCACGCATAAGGTGTTCAATGACTCAAACTATAAACTGATTTTCGCACAAATTGTTGTGTCTTGCAGGACTAAACTTCAATGAAGGTGATTGGAATGGTTGATCAGGTTGAAGGACTCTATCATCTTAAGGAAATGAAAGTGACACACATACTAGCAATGACGTACAAATTTGGCTTTGTCATCTTGGTCATCTACTTTTTATTCATTTATATGTTTCACCTACGCTTTCTAGTCATAAATTGAGCAATTTGGATCTCTTGCCTTGTAATAAGTGTCATAGAGCGTGATAAACTCATAATTCCTTGTCAAGTCATAACAATAAAGTTGATCATGTTTGAACTTGTTCATTTGGATATTTAGGGTCCTTGTCCTATTAGTACTACTGTCAGCGCACATTACTTTCTTTCAATTGTTGATGACTATTCTAGACCAACCTGGGTGTATTTTCTCAAATACAAAAATGAATATGTTAATTTCTTTATTCAATTTGTGCAAATGGTTTCCACTCAGTTTGATAAGAAAGTCAAATCTGTTTGATCTAATAATGCTCTATAATTTGTGTTTAGAGCATTTCGTGATTATGTGTTGAAACATGGGATATTGCACCAGACATCATGCTCCTACACTCCACAATAAAATGGAGTGGTAGAAAGAAGATACAAACAAATTCTTGAAATAGAAAGAGCCATAGAGTTTCAATCAAATGTTCGAATAAAATATTGAGGGGAATGTATTCTTACAGTTGTTTACATAATAAATAGATTGCCTAGCTCTAGACTTGACAATAAATCACCCTTTGAACTTCTTTTGGCAAACAATCTTTATATGACAACTTGCGAGTTTTTTGATGTCTTTGCTATACTTACATCAAACCAAAATCTCATGACAAATTTGATTTAAGTTCTGAACCTTATGTTTTCCTTCGATATTGTTTAGGGAAAAAAAGGATATAAGGTGTTGAAACTCTTTGATAGGAAAATTCTTGAATCTTGTGACGTTTGCTTTTATGAAAATAAATTTTCTTTCAAAGAAAATCAATTCTTCTTGTTTGAGAGTTCCTCACAGTAGAACAATACTCTTGATCAAACTAATGAATAACCTCTATAATTGTTTGTAGACATACCTACATCAATCTATGCAGATGAAATACCACAAAAGTCACTACCAAGTCAAACTGAAAACTAAATTTGACACACAATGATGCAGAAACTATCAACACGAATCAAAGGTCACCATGTCCCCAAAGAACATGACGAGCTCTAGCTTATTTGGAATAGCTTATTTGGAAGACTATGTGGGTGCTATTGCTTCCAACAATGAGGCTTTACCTGATCATACATTCTAATCATCATTGCAACAGATTCCATAAGTTTATAGTTTGAATGTACAGAGCCTACAACTTATGAACAAGCAATGAAAGATCCATAGCGGGCATTGGTCATTGGCAAAGAATTGAAAGATTTAAATGACAACAATATATGGGAGTATAAAGAATTGCAAAGTGGAAGGAAGCAATTGGTCGTAAGTGGGTGTTTCGCATCAAGTACAAGGCTAATGGCTATATTGAGAGATACAAAGCATGTGTAGTGGCAATGGGCTCCAATCAGTGTAAGGAGTAGATTAAACCAAAACTTTCGCACCTGTTGCAAGTTAACCAGTGTCAAATGTCTTTTAGTTGTGGCTGCTATGAAAGGTTGGTAATTCCATTAACTAGATGTAAACAATGCTTTTCTGCATGGAGATATAAATAATGAAGTATTTATGTTGCCTCTTATAGGTATCAATCCGCCAACTTCTACTTTTGTTTGCTACTTGAAGAAATCCCTTTATAGATTGAAACAAGCTCCAAGTCAGTGGTTTGGAAAACTTTCAAATGCTCTCATTAACTATGGGTTTGAGCAAAGTTATTCCAATCACTCATTATTTGTTATGAATAAGAATGGGATTGAATTGTTGGTTTTAGTTTATGTTGATGACTTTATACTTGCTGGCAATAATAATATTAAGTGTGCAAAATTCAAGGAATATATTCACAGTTGCTTTCAATTAAAAGATCTTGGCACTCCCATGTATTTTTTGGGATTAGAGATTAACCAAGACTCATCTGGAATCTCCTTACATCAAACAAAATATGCAACGGTTTTATTAGAAGAAACAAGAATGGAATGTGCCAATGCAGTGCACAAACCAATCCTACAATAACATGGTCTTGCTGTAGATATTGGAGAATTACTTGATGATCTAAGCAAGTATAGAAGACTAATTGGTCGATTGATCATTTGACATGTAGTAGACCTGATATATCTTATGCAGTGCAGATGTTAAGCCAATTTAAGCAAACTCTTTGTTTTCCTCATTGGAATATTTCCTTAAGACTACTAAAGTATATCAAAGGGACTGTTTCACATGGGATAGTCTATACTGCTAATAACTCTAGCACCATCACTGCCTATTGCAAATCGGATTCGACAAGTTGTCCAATTACTCGACAATCATATCTGGGTTTGTTATATTCTTGGAAATTCATAAATTAGTTGGAAGTCGAAGAAACAATTTGTAGTCGCTCTTTCCTCAATAGAAGCTGAATATAGGCCATGGCAAATACCACTTTCAGAATTAATATTTAATGATTTATTGTTGTCATTGAACTTGCTAGTTCACATGTTTTGTGATGAAAAATATGCATTTCATATTTCATCAATCTAGTTTTTCATGAATGTACTGAACATATCAAAATTGATTGTCATTTTGTTCAGGATTTTACTCAACAAAGATCTTTTAAGCCACAGTATGTTCCAACGCATCAACAATTAGTCGATGTCCTCACCAACAACTTTGTTATGATTCGTTTCATATCTAATTGGCAAGATCGGCATTTATGATCACCATGTTGATCTTGAGGAGGGTTGTTGAAGATAAGAATAGATTTGGTTGCCAATCTTAGTAGTTTTGTCAGTTAATTTCCTTAGGGTTTATTTTGGGAGCTTCTATTTTAAGGAGATTTTGTGCTAATCATCCTTATCTTTGAAAATTTAGCGTTGAATATTTTGTATTATTATCTTTTACAATTGTAACTTAGCATTGAATATTTTGTATTTATTATCTTTTGCAATTGTAATTTAGCATTGAATATTTTGTATTTATTATCTTTATATATTTTAAATAGTATAAAGAGGAACTTTTATATCATTGTAAAATATACACAAAAATTTCACTAATTATTTTTTCTTTGTGTCTTTTTCTTCTTATATGATTGTTTGGTAATGTGTTTTATATATCACCAATTCATTTTCATTGTTTGATGGTAGCAAAGTTGCTTATACATTCTAGTATATTTCTAACTCAAACATAAAGGATAATTTGTTATTTATGCAATATATTAGGTATACATATTGATCTTTATGAGGTTAGATTAAATTGTATTTTGCTATACTTCTAATTTCTGGTTAATAGAGATAAACATGTTTATCTGTGTCGAGCCTGGATTTTCCCACTATCTGGTTCATTTCTCCTAACCCGATTCACATTAAACTTGAACCCATTTAACCTGAATCCTCGACTAGGGGTTAAAAGAAATTTTAACATGAATCCTCGACTAGGGGTTAAAAGAAATTTTAATTTTTGAAAATGATTTAGAGTCGCCACCCGATATAAATCGGGAAAAAATAAAAGCTAGGATCAATGGGTCGGTTGATCCTAACTTAGCTACTAGTCTGCGAAAATTTGATTTAAAAACCAAACTTTTTAAAAACCAGATATCATGGATTCGGGGGCTAACCTATTAAAACCAAATCGGTTATCACTTTCGGAATTTTAAATTTATAATCTATCCTTTATATGCTCAAAAATTCAAATAAAAATATTTACAAGTCACATTTTTTGTTTTTTCTTTTTATATTTTCTTTTTTTGGGACATGAATCCAAGGTGATTTGTTTTTCTTTTTAGAATATGAATATCAAAAAAACATCTTATATTTACAAAATATTTATTCACAATATTATTAAAAAAAACAAAAACATTTTTTTAATTTTTTAATGTCGCCACGTAGGTGCCTACGTACTCGCTAATCGAGATCAGACAAAACGTAGTTCTTTTTAAAAAAGAACTTAATTTGTTGATCAATTTTAATTTTTGAACTCTTTTCACTTTAAATCATTAATTTTTGAATTTTTATGAAAATCATTTTTGATGATCCTATGATCTAATCAATTAATTTTTTATTTTATGAAAACATATTTTTCTAAGTCCAAAATTGTTTTTCTTTAAAATCATTTTATGATAATTCATGGCTAATTTAATGCTACATGAAAAATCAATTTGATTAAACTTGAATGAATATTTTCATAGCAAATTTATGAAAATAATTTGATGAAATTTTATTATTTTCATAGCAAATTTATGAAAATAATTTGATTGAAAACCTTTGGTTATTTTCATAGTAAATTTATGAAAATAATTTGAGAAACTTTTGATTATTATCTTCATAGTAAATTTATAAAGATAATATTGAGGAAAAACTTTACTATCTTCATAGCAAATTTATGAAGATAACTTAATTGAAACTTTTGGTTATTTTCATAGACAATTTATGAAAATAATTTGATGAAAAACTTGAATTATTATCTTCATAGCAAATTTATGAAGATAACAATTTTTTAATTATTTTCATAGACAATTTATGAAAATAATTTGATGAAAAACTTGAATTATTATCTTCATAGCAAATTTATGAAGATAACTTGATTTTAATTATTTTCATAGACAATTTATGAAATAATTTGATGAAAAACTTGAATTATTATCTTCATAGCAAATTTATGAAGATAACTTGATTTTAATTTTTAATTAATTTCATGATTCTCAGAAATATTCAATAATTCTCTCATTTTCATTTATCCATTCATCATTCACAAATTCAAAAATTCATTCTATTTTATTCAAAAATTTTATTCATTTTTATTCAAAAAAAAAACAATTTTAGTTTTGGAAAAACCATTTTGTCATTTTTATTTATCAATTTTTTTTTTCCAAAATTCAATAATCATCCCATACACTCAAAACATATTCAAAATATGTTATATCAACATTACAATACATTAAAATTATTTTTCATGCATCATCTACACATTTCAATATCAATCCATGTACATAAAATATTCAAAAATGTCAAAAATTACTAAAACAAGTAAATTTATATGAAAAATAATTATTTTGATTTTTCTGGATTTTTCTGAATTTTTTATGAATTTTTATGAATTTTTTACTATTTTTTCATATTTTTCGAAATTAATTATATAATAAAAATATAATAAAATAATGCGGACTGACCTGGGCCGTTGGATATTCTCGGATCAAATCTGGAGCGTTGATCTGCTTAATCAAATCTGGGTCGTCTGATCTGCTTGATTGAATCTGGACTGTTGATTTGCTTGATTGAATCTGGAGCGTTGATCTGCTTCATCAAATATGGAGCGTTGATCTGCTTAATCAAATCTGGGCCGTCTGATCTGCTTGATCAAATCTGGACCGTCTGATCTGGATGATTGAATCTGGGCCGTCTGATCTGCTTGACCGATGACCGACGACCGTTGACCGATGACCGACGGGTTGGGCTTCGGATTTCGGGTCGGATCTTGGATACCCGACGGGCAAAGAAGACGATGACGCTGCCTTTCGAGCGTTCCTCGGCCATCTCTGGTGGTTGTTGTCCTCCACAAGCTTGTCGGCCCGACTTCTATGGTGGTGGCGCGTCTGTTGGTGGTAGTGGTTCGCGCCCAGAACTACCGTGGACGGCAGTTCGTGGTGTGGCTAACGGCGGCTTCAACGGAAATTTTTAAAAAATTTGTAGAATTCAATTCGAACAATTTGAACAAATTTGAGCACACTTGATCACTTTAAACAACTCCCTAAACCTATTATCACTTCTAATTGGATAAAAAATGATCCAAACTCTCGAATTTGGAATTTTATTCCTAAGAACCCTAAGCTTCGAAATTTCGAATTTCTTGATTCTCATTGTGTTTGTTGAAATTGATGTGTGTCTTTTGCTCATGGATTACCCTATTTATAGATCCATGGTTTGATTTCGGTTACAACTTTCATTTAATGAGATCCCGTTTTTTCGCAAAAAATTGAAACTGAAAATTTGAAATCGATTCGTTGTAACCGACGAAATTAATGAGTAAATACTCGAATAGTCGATCCTATCTCTGTATAGGATCAAATTAATTGCCCAAATTCATCGAATTTGGTCGGCCACCATTGATGATCCTTTAAGCTTCCATAACTTTCGCAATTTTTTCCCAAATTTCAACCGACAAATTGAGACTCTTTGAGACTTGATTTTATCCAATATTCAATGCAATTACAATCTATTCCATGCCGACTATCAATCCATATAATCAATTTTGAAAAAAAAAAAACAACAATTACACACTCAAATCATGATCCAAGGTGAGTGGTTTGGGCTGATTTTGAGCAAAAAACAAAGAGGAAGAAAGTCCAAAAATTTTGCATCCATGCTGGTTCGAACCCATGACCTATGGCTTGGGCTAGGGTCTGGGTCAGTGGTCTTAACCAATAGGCCATTGGCCTGTGCCTGTTTGGGTTTGACAAATTTTGATTTTAAGGCTCATTCAAAATTCACAAAATAATTTTTGAAAATTTGATTAATATTATATCAAGCTCAAATAATTAATTATTTTTATTCATTTATTTCTATTTATTTTATTTATTTATTTTTATTATTTTATTCTTATTTTCTTCCTATTTACCTATATTCTTTTTTTTTAATTTCTTTTTCTATTTTTTCTATATTTTTTTATTACTTTTTATTTTTATTTTTTTATTTTTATTTTTTTTATTAGCTTGTTATAACACTAATTTTTATTATAAATTAGAGCCCTAAACTTGAGCAAAAATTGGGTGTCTACAATCTGTATTAATTAGGGTTAAATAAAACACATAACTTGTATTTTGATATTTTTTATAAAAAAGTAAGATGACTTTTTTTTTGGACAAATACATTAGTTGTCTTTTGGTATTTTTACAAATAAGTGTGCTAAGTTTTTATTTTTAACAAATACATAAATTTGTATTTTAGTACTATTGGAAATAAGTGACATGAGTTTGATTATTTACATGACTTGTATTTTGTCACTTTATGTTGATAATAGATTAAGAATACGTAGCATTTTCTCATTGGTTCATAATACTATTAAATAATTTTATTCAACCAATATAATATAATCATCATATCATACTTTCTTCTCTTTTTAAGGTATATACCTTGGGTAATGCCATATATATTTGTTTCTAAGTAAAATGCAAAGACGCCCTCTAAACTTTAGGGGTAGCATGGATTGACCTCTCGAACTTCATAAGTGTGATTTTAGACCTCCATAACTATAAAAAATTTGTAAATAAGTCCATCTCGTCCTATTCCTTCCATGCCAATACAAATTCGTACAATTTCCATAGTGAATTTCTATATTTTTTTTTTTACTAAATAAGCAAAATGGACTTATTTGTAAATTTTTTATAGTTATAGGAGTCAAAAACTACTTTTATAGTTCGGAGGATCAATTCACACCACCTCTAAAGTTTTTTTTTTTTTTTTCTTGGGTGGTGTTTTCGCATTTTCCCTTTTGTATTTTATAATTAAAATGTGCTTTATATTTATATTTTTTTTATCTCGATTCAATTCCCGATTGAACTTGATTCGACCCCTAAAACCCTAACCCAAGCATATCCAAGCCAAATCCCGATCCGATCACGACGACTATATAAGTTATGAAATAGATCGAAGTGGACTAATTTGGAGGCCAGGCCCCCAAGCGAAATGCTTCCAGTAGACATTAATATGACATCAATCATATTGGACAAATTTTAAGAAAATCAATTGTCTTTTCGGAGAAATTTCAATACTATTAATATAAATCAAATGTCGTTCCTCTGCAGCGATCAAATATGGACGACGGTCAACAATATAAGATAGTCGTCGGTCAGTCATTCAAATGCTAATAAATGACATATCAACTTCCAACATATGTTCACACAAATAATGTCATATTATCAGCCTTATCCAAGCTATGATGAATGATTCACAACCGATGAACAACAACTTAGCAGAGGAAAGACACACCGCCACAGATTAGGTCCATTGTTGTCAGCCTACTATGCATAGATACAGTTATTGTAGCCTGCAAAACAGAAACATAAAATACAACCAGTGGATGATTTTTTTTTTTTTTTTTAATAGAAGAAGTTAAAGAAGATTACAGACAATTCTCAAGAAAGGGAAAAAAAAAAAAAAAAAAAAGGACTGGACTTACTGGGATCAGTCATGACAATGAGACCCGAGTTCCTGAAATCACAGTTCCATTTGTTCCTTCCCTTTGCCTGGTAGTAAAGATTCATGGAAACTGAGGCATGGTTCATTAAGTTATCTGGGTAAAAGCAAGGGCAACCATTTGAAGAATCTTGCAATCCACCTGTGAGCATGCATAATTTATGTTGGCCAGAGGGTTGCTTGGTCTGATGATGGCTTGGCCACACACCACGTTTTCTGCAATTTTAAATCCAGTAGCAACATATAGTCAATGCTTTTTAAATTTTTATTTAGGTTGTGCTGAATTTTTTTTTTTTTTTAAATGTTGGTACGATGATATAGTAAACCAGGCGTGTAACATTTTCATTTACAAGGTGTATGAGGCTCAGAATACTTAACTACCTGGAACTTAACAGGATTTGCATTCATGATCTGCCCTGCAATGTGCAATTATTTTAAATAACATAGGTCAGCCATATTCAAGAACCATACATTTAAACTAGAATCGTCCTCGATTCGTTTTTGTTAGGAGGTAGAACCAGCATTACTTAGTAAAAAGTTAAAACCGAGGCACACTGTTAAAACTATAATTAGCTCCAAAATTGTTACCAAAAATATAACATTTCAGATACATAGGAATTGGTTTTCTCAATTGAATTGGGTTATTCCACCAATTATATGTGGAATAGATTAAATGCAAGAATAATCATCAATAAGAAAAATACCTGAAGCCAACAAGAACACGAAAAGAAGAGAGATAAACGAGGATGCCTTAGCAGCAATGACCATGGTTTTGAGTGTTGTACTTGGAGAGTGATGAATATGGTAATAAGCAGAGCAGAGTTATTATTGTGTACGTACGTACTATGAGAAAGAAAAAGTTGAAAAAGGTATTGAGGTCTTTATAACCAAGTAGAGCAGGTAAGCAAATTGAAAAAAATTAAAAGAAAGGTTTTTAAGTAACGGCTATATTGCTTACTGCATTGCATATTCAACTAATGATCACACAAAGTCAATAAACATTAAAGTTAAAGAGGAGAATCTTTGAGAGGAATGGGGACAAAAAGCAAGGAGCCCTGGGCAGGATTGCACATGCTGTCTTGTCTTCTCCCTTCCTTTCTCCATTTCACCACTACCGTGTCAGGTTATCCGTTGAAGTGGAATATACTAAGGTCAGGTTTATTATTATCATCATCATCATTATTATTATAACAGGGAGACGGATTCGAAGCCAGGACTTCTCACTTAAAATACTAGGAAGATGTCACTAGACTACAATGCTATTAGCGTACTAAGATGAGGTTTACTGAAACTTTTTAAATATAACAAAATTATATTTAAATAAAAAATTTTACTTATAAAATATTTAAAATTTTAAACCTTGTACTTATAGTACTTTTGACTAAAATTCGTCAAAAGTCCAGTGATTTATTAACTTGGCAAGAAATTTAGTATTAAAAATAATATTTTTCATTTCTTATTGGTATTTTCTTTCTCTTTTTCCTTTTTCCTTTTTCGCTTTACTCTTTTTCTCTGTTCCCTCTTTCTCATTATGCTACTTCTTCTTTCATCTCTTAAAAAAAAAAATCAAAACAAAAAATTTATGATTGATTTCAACATTTCTAAACACTGTTCAAAACCTTAAATAATTCACAAAACCATCAATAAAATCCATATATAGCTAACGTAACGCCATAAATATAAGGTTAATTACAACCCGCCATATGTCCATTTCATATATGGATACGTAAAGGCTCAGAACCTACTATAACTGCAATAAACATGATAAATACTCCAAAGTTACTTTCAAAAGAAGGAAGCTTCAATAGGAGGAAAGCGTCTCTAATGTTGGGGTAAATTCACCTCATGCTGCTATAAAGGTATGAATCTGAGTACTCCACCTAGACACTATTGCGTGGTGCCACTTTGTTGGACCCTCTATCTTCTAAAGGTATACTGCATAGACACAATGATGGCACTATGGATGTTAGCTTGCTTTCATAGTGTCGCATGATCTTTATCCCTAACTATGTGTGATACCCATGAGAACAATTCAGTGACAACTGATTTAGGGAAATTGATGTGAGTATTTGATGAGGCAACTCCTTGCCATCATTCCTTAAGCATAGTACAGAAGCAATACTGATGAAATTATTCGACTCTAGAGAAGCCTCCAGAGTGATGAAATGGAGCCTGCCTACAGGTATAGGCATGCACGACCCTTTGGTCCTTATATTCATCCAAAAAGAATCACCCTTTATCATACTATCGGTCTAACTATAATGGGGAAACGAGACCTAGTGACTGAATATTATTCATATCACACTTGTAATAATAATCAACAACAAAACTATCTGCTAGTGATCTTTAAGAGTTAAATTAATATTAATTGTTCCACTCTACAAGGACTATAATTACCAACAAAACTTACTCTAACAAACGCTAAACTTTTGATATCCTTTAGAACAACTTCATATGATTAAGGTCTCTCATTTCCATTAATCTTCACATGTTCTATAAGCATCATTTGGAGGGACTTCAGTGCTAGCAAATATTCCCAGCCCACTATCTAATGGTAACTAATGATACATCGATCTATATGATTATCGCTTGTACATTAAAAGAAAAGAGTAATTCAAAGCCCAATACAATATACCACACACATGATTTATAAACACACATTCACATACAAACCTAATATTAATTCAAAAATAAACGCTTTATTATCTTTGATTTAAGCTGAGCTATCAGCATAAGTATAACTTAGTATCCCGCCATGCATAAATAAAATAATATACATATATGTGATGTTAGTAATCCCCAACATCAAGAGTTCAAAACATAAATATTGAGTACTCCCCAATATTCTCAAAACTGAAACACCTAAATCTACCCAGATCATTTCCATGTGCAACTCTACCCCTGGACAACACCACACATGAGTCATTGGGTTGCTACAACAATAGCATGGATACTCTCTACCTATTACCAATACCATATGCAACTAATAAGCACATTATTAAAGCCAGATAGTTAATTAGTCAATTTAAGTTTTCTATGCTAAGCAAGCATAAGCAACAAACAAGGCATACATGAATTTAGAAGTAGTTCCGTTCCAAACGAGTATCCACTACCTGAATTATACACAATCAGATTATTTAGAATCTGTTATCTATCTTATTGAAAATCTCATTATATTCTTATCAAACCTAGTCCTACATCATTATAACTTGGGTCCGAAAGTCTTAAAAGTAGACTTAGATTGTTGAATAAGAAGATTTGATGAATATAGTCATGTTTAGGCTAGACAAGAATGATTTTAAAGGTGCTATAACATGTATAAACTAGTATACAAGTAGGCATAGGGTTAGGTATCACTTAGGCAGAGAAAATAGGTCATAAAAAGGTTCATGAGGAGATACACGAGAGGAACACAACTTGACATATCTCTCATGTTCTTTTCTAGACATAGAATTTAAGCATCAAGAGGAACACGACTAGAAACATGATGTCATGTACATGTCTTGTTCTTTTAGCTTTCTTTTCTTATTAAAACATAGATAGAAATATGACTAGATACATGCAACCGTGTACCAGCCGTGTTTTTTTTCTAGAAAACATGAATTTGACCATAGGGAGGCACATGGCCTAGTACACAAAGTCGTGCATTGGTCGTATACTTCTAAAAATATGCCCTGTTCATGAATTTTCACTCTTTGTAACTCAAAACCTTTTTTTCTTTTGTCATTCCAAATTCATTACCCTAGATACCATAAAACACTTAACTTTGCCTTATTGTACAAAAGTTAACACTCTAAAACATCTTTGATCTTCTTTATACTTATGTCAAATGTTTCCTTATAGAAACTAAACCCCTAATTACATATTTTCCATGAAGATAACATGAAAAATATTGAACACGTTGAAATCTTTACCTTTTTGAAAGTTCCTTTAATGCTTTCATCAAGTATGTAGTCGTCCCCCATTCACCTTTGAATATTCCTCAAGGAGTTAATCTTAAAATATCTCCTTCTCCTCTTTAAGTGTTGTTGTTGATTCCGCTTAGATTTCTTCAAAAATTCCTATGGCTTTATTAAGAGGGATGGAGGAAAGTTTCTGCATGTAAGGGGAGAAAGGGAGGTTTCTACAGAATAAGATGGGAATTTTAGGGTGGTTTTCTCCTGACATCAATATATATTAATTTAAACCAACGTTTCTTTTAAATTTTATAGTGATTGACAACTTTACCCTCATCAAAATCTTAATTTACTTTTAGCCCTTGCACTTTATTTTAATTAACTTTAGGGTATTTCATTCTCACCCCCTTGAAATAATTTTCGTCCTTGAAAGTTCACTATATCGCTATCAATTTCCATAGTTCTGTTCCATCTAATCTCCCAGTCCCATAAATTGAAGCTTCTCCATATCTTTATTGACAAGTGCTTTGTCTAATGACTTAATTTAGTGTTAAAGCTTCTCAATACATCCCTTTATTGATTACCCATTTCATCTTACATGTTTCATTGTAATAAAATTTCTAGTCTTAAAATTTCAAGAATTATTGTCTCCCATTGATTTACTTCTCCTAATAACTTTAAATTATTAGCACTCCTTGCAAAACCAATTTAACCTTATCACTAGCATCAATACTACTTGTCATTACAACATTTACCCATCATTTATCAAGTCCCAAAGCATTTAGTGATGTACTATACCACTTTCAATGTACTTTCTTAGCTTTAATGTCTTTCCTTCCACTCAGATATTACTTCAAAGATCAAATAAATAATAATTGGCACTTGTATTGGATAAATCCTTTAAGGATATGTCATAAGGATTTCCAATCATTTTCTAACATTATTAACATTTGTTTTCTTTATGGTCCATAGATTTCCTCAGTATACACTTCTCTATATGACACCTGGTTTCTATAACCATTATGCTTTTAATCCATTTATATTTTCATGGTAGCAAAACTAAGACTTAGTATTCTCCTACTTCCATTTAATATTGTTTCACAATACTAGATCTTCCTTAAATTGTATACTTGGGTCTCCTTAACTACCAATCTAATAAAAAAATTTATAGTATTGTGATTTTCATACTTCTTTAATCATGCCACTGGTTCTTCTCGATCCTTTCACTTCATTTTTCTTCAACTTTTCAATTTTCAAGTTATCTACTTCCATCAATCATGGCTCTTTACTCTACAATTTCTCCCTAAACTTTCCACAATTATTACTTTATCATTTTTTTTTAATTCACATTAGGTCTTTACATTCTTTTCTCCCTATATGACTTTTGCTCAATCCAATATCTCTGGTTCTTAAAAGTTATCTTAATTTCTTCACAATGACTAATCTTCTTTTAACAATACTCCTACATTTCATAAGTTTCCTAATCACTAAGCCACAGTCATACTTCACTTTTACATTTACATCATTGTAATTCCATACTTCTTACACCTTGTTGTTAATTATCCTCAATTGATTCACATATTTGCCCAAATATTTCATTAATTCCACTCTCTAAATATGTTATTTTCATTATCATTCTTCTAATGAATCTTCTATTTCCTTGTTCTTCCATCCTTTTATTATTATCATCACCATTTGTAATTCCCAGTTTATTAAAGATTACTTCAGTTAAAGGGTTATGACTATGATCAAACCTTCTTTAACTACTATTTTATCCCACTTTACTAAATAAAAGAAAAGAAAAGTAATACTATAATTACATATAACTAAGTTATTTGTTGGTTGTTCTTCCCAATCAATAATTTAATATGTACGTTTATTATTGAATGTTGGATTAGATGAGTTATCTTGCTTGCTTGCAATATTGTCATTTACACATTTGTTGTTTTGATTTTCGAGTTTATTTAAGCTTAATCGCATTTTCTATTTACTCTCAGTTGATTTGTGAATTCACCGTTTTTTTACTTGTTTTGGCTTTTGCCATATTTGGCAACTTTTATTACTTTTGTCATTTCCATCAATGTGATGGTTATGGGATTACCAATTTTGCTATTTTATTTTATAACCATTTCCTATACCTATACCATCAACCTTAGTTTATTAACCTTCATTCATTTATCAAGTTTTTTGTATATATACATATCCATGGCTCCATTGCTTCAATTTAAATTGAGAAATTTTATCTATTTATCCTAGCACATGTACATTTGTGAGAGGATCGATAAGTTTCAAGAATAACTAAACTGACCACTACTAGATTGACATACGAATGGACTCTTAAGATAGACTTAATGCGACTTGACTCAAATCAAAAGGCTAAACAACGACAAGACTGGACACGACATGACAGAACTACAAACAACACTTACTATCCTTAACAGGTCATTTGACGAATAAAAGTGAATCATGAACTCATCTGCTCTACCTCACATATTCTTGTATTAGATTCATAGTCATTACATATTTATATACTAATCGAAGATTTAATTCACTATGACTAATGGAAATCAAGCTACTCAAGTTACAGTCCCAATTACTAGAGTCAGAGCTAAAGGATTGCAGTGGGATGAAGCAGAATGAAGCAACAGTAGAAGACCTTGTAGGCCGACTCAAAGGCTAATGGCCTTCTTCCTAAAGGCCGGCAGCATTCAATATCAAGGCCAGCGACATTCATTACAAGGCAAGCGGCCTTGGAAGTGTTGTGACTATGAGATTCTTTTATTTTATTTTATGTTATTTACAACTTTGCCATTTTTAGAAGGGTAATATAAATACCCCCCCTCCCCCCCCCCCCCCCCCCCCCCCCTCTGTATTGTAAACCCTACTTTTTGGATATTGAAATTTGTCTTTGAGTGTTCTCTCAAAATTACTCTTATCAATCCTTTTGGATTGTAGCGAGTTATTTCCATTCTTATCAATCATTTTGATTGTGGCGAACAAACCACTTCATCTTGATTATGTGTAATATCAAACGAGAGAGAGTGTAGTTCAGGTTGATTTCGGTGTGTAATATCCATTGCCAACGCCGTTCATATCATTTATTTTCGATTGTATCCAAATTATAAAAATCAAATCCACTATGATTCACCAGTCATCTCGATATCAAAATGATAGGCACATCATCTTTTTGGTATTAGAGTGTTCTTGGCACATCATCTTTTTGGTATCAGAGCATCCTAGGCACATCATATTTTGGTATCAGAGTGCTCTTGGTACATCACTTTTCTGGTATCAAAGCGTTCTTGGCACATCATCTTTTTAGTATCAAAACACAATTGCAACAACGAGATATTTGTTAAGCACAAGATTTGATCTTTTTGTGTTATTGTGCATAGAGTAAAGGTTTTGAATTAGGGTTTGTGTTGTTCTCGTGTGATTGTTTGGATTATGGTTTGCGGTGTGATTGTGATCTTTGTTGTGTTGGTAGAGTATTGTCAAATCTAGGATTGTTGTAATCTTTGTGGTTGCATTAGAAGGAGATATGGCTAATCGATATTATTATAAGAACAATTCTAGTGTGGTGATTTTAAGAGAGATAGAGATGAATATACCTAAATTAGATGGTTTCATGTCTCCAAGAAAGTATTTAGATTGGGAGATTCAGGTGACTCAAGTTGTAGAGGAATTTGCACACCTTAGCTATAAACTAGGGCATGCTATTGCTAAGAAGTTTATAAAATTTATAAGACTATGGTGGCAAAATGTTATGTTCCATCGAACATTAGGTAACTATTAAGAGGACATCACATGGGATCATATGAAAAGATTGGTGAGAAGAGATTTTGTTCCACCTTCCTTCCTAGATCAGCAATATGAATATTTGCTTGCTTTAAAGTAGGAACAAATGAGTGTTGAAGAATATGCAGCAGAATATAAAGTCTTAATTAGATACTATGAAATGGATGAATCTCAAGCAGATACCATTGCCTAAGTTGTGCAAGGTCTAAATTATAACATTGCTAAGAGTTGAGTTCATGGAGGTTTCTAAATTTGGAAAACTCTATCCAAGCTACAAAATGAAGGTGGACATGTTTTTTGATTTTGCAGAGAAGTTGAAATAACTGAAAGAATCAATAGCAAGGGATGCTCAAGAGAGCAAAATAGAGAAATCCAATGTGGTTGTAGAAGAGAAAGATGAAATTCTTGATGAATGCAAAGAGGATGGATGCATAGAAAAGATGGATGATCAAGATGAGGTAATACGTTGTGTAGAAGCTGAACCAAATTATTTAGTGTTAAAGAAGAATCAAATGAGTAACATTTGGAACCTCTATTGCCTAAATTAATGTCGCTTCTATTTACACTAGAAGCTACATATCATTTAAGGTCTTATCACATCCGTATTCCGTATTTCCATCTATGCTATTTGACCCACTATTGGGATTGAGAGCACTCCTGAGTATTGTAGTCATCTTTCACTTGTTGAGATGTTTGAGATATTTACTGATATTCAGTGGAGTATTATTAATGATTGTGTATATTGAGGAGTGTTGTGATATGTTGTGCTAGTGTTATGGAGAAGGAAATTATGTACAGCAACAAACTATTGAATTTACTATTGTCAACATGTTTGCAGAAGCTTCATTGGAAATTCATACCTTGCCACATATGCCTAGTGTTAACTTAGCACATGATGTTGTATTACTGACTACTGAGACCTCCTGTTACAATACATATGTAGCACTTGGCATGATTGGCTATTGGTTTGGTAATGTCTCCTATCTGTCCATTGGCATTTTTCCTTTTTTTTTTTTTTTTGCCTCTTCCTCTTCCTCCTCCTCCTTTTTTGACCATCATCACCAAATTTATCCCTATTGATATCATCTTCTTTTTCTCTTTTTCCTCTCTCTCTCTCTCTCTCTCTCTCTCTCTCTCTCTCTAGCTAAAAAAACAAACCTACTCTTACAAATTAAAAAAAATGAAAAAAGAATAAAACTTTCTAAAATTTTCTTGAAGTTTTTCTTTTTGGGTTTTCTACACTTTGACTGCAAAACATCATCGTCATTATTTGTCTTCTCAAATTCTTTTTTGTTTTTTGGGTTTTCCACTCTCAATTTCAAGAGTTTTAATGTTTACATTTTGGAAGTGTTTAATGATTTGACTAAAGGTTCAATCTTTTAATTGGGTTGTCTTATACTTTTGTTCTCAATTGTCTCAGAGAGTTGGAAGTTTCACATTCTAGGTTTTCTTTCACTTTTTTTTACTAAAGGTTCAATTTTAACTTAGGTTTAATTTCTTCCCCAAGTTCGAATATTTTTGAAAACCTTAATTTTTGGTGCTTTCATCATTATTGAGAATTATTTGGTAGTTTTAAGCAATTTTGCCATATAGTATTTCAATTCGTTTGATTTTCTCATCTAAGTCTATTTAGCTTGGATGGTTTGTGATAATTTCATGTGTTGACGAAGATATGGGTACTAGAGGATATTGGAAGTTAATGATCTATAGTCTAATTTAAGTCCGATTTAAAGAGGACGTGAAAGTCTTTATTTAAGATAAATTGACTCTAACCTTTGATTCTATCTTGTTGGTTTTGATTTTGTACATATTAAGTTTTTTTTAATAGGGATTAGAAGAAGAAGATGCAGCAAGATAGAGGGGAAGAGAGAAAGAGTAGAAAGTAAAAAAAAAAAAAAATTATGGGATTTTGGGCTTTTTTTTTTATTTGAGGGTTGAATAAGAAGAGAAAGCAGGGGGGGATAAAAAAGAATGAAAAGTAAAAAATTCTTGCTAGGAGAGAGAAAATAATTTTTTATTTGAGTTTAGACAAAGAAATGGTTGGATTCCAGCCAAAGATACCATGCATGAAACTCTTAAAAAAATGTTGGTATCATTGTGGTACAACTTTTTTTATGTACTATACTGTTACTAGGGCTACAAACGAGACGAATTGAGTCAAGCTTTAGAGGGCTCAAGCTTGGCTCGTTAAAAAATTAACGAGCTTGAGCCGAGCTGGACTTTACCAAGCTTAAAAAAGGTAGGGCCGAGCCTGAGCTTGGCTCATTTGGCTTGTTAAGTTAAAGAGTCCGAACAGACGCAAGCTCAAGCTTAGGCTCATTTAGCTTAATGAGCCATAAATGAGCTTGAGCTTGAGTTCATTAAGAAGCTCAAGCTCAGGTTTGTTTAAAGCTCGTTTATGGTGGAAAACTCATTTGTGGTGGCAAGTAAATCATAGTATCCCTGTATAAACATATATTCGTTTTCACTTCTACATGAATTTGACGATGATGCTGACAAAAGTTGTGTGTGCTGGAGCAAATTAAAATAACAATTTCATCCATCATAAAAGTAGTTACAATTTATAACTGCTTTGAGATTCAACAATGCTTTCAAATAAAGACATTATTATCATCATCATTCAATTTAGGTTTGAAAGCAACTGTACAATCTCATGGATAATTAAGGAGAGCTTTTAGATCGTTAACTACTTTCTCCTGCTATATCTGCTTTAGTAAAAATAAGAACCTTGTATAGCTATTTCCTTAAGAAAGTTAACAGCTGCAAGCAATTATTTAAGGATAATCATCTCCCCTTCAACATAATCAAATTCCGTATTATAATATTCTTCAAGTTCACTAAATGTTAGGAAAACGGTATAGCCAATCCTCTGGATATGAACCAATGAAATTCATTATAAATTTAATTTATGACACTAACAAAAGGTTTGTGTATGTTGGATCAAATTATCACGTCTAAAGCAATCCACCAGCATCAATCACAGCATGGGTGTTCAACTTGCAAACATGCTTAGACTATGAACCGTTACTTCTATAAAATAGATGAAGTCCACAATACAAATACTTGGCAGGAATGTGATTTTAGTTCTATTCAATTTCCTATTTTCATATTCAAATAAATGTTCTCTTTGAATCATTTTTTCTAAGTTTCTTTTGAAATTCTTTTGCTAGAAATTTTTCACAAAAATGGTCCTAATATGCTCTATGTTTAAAACAAAAACCCCTGTGTTTAGATATCATACCAATGCTAATGAAACTAGAATGTGAAAAAATGAAGAGCAGCTAGGAGTATGAAGCTTATGGATATGATATAACACACAAAAGAAGTACTAAGTACAAGCACAAAGTAAACTAAAACAAAAACAAATGAATAGTGACATCAATATTTAAAAAGCTAAAAAACTTACCAATGATTGCCAATTTGATGAAGACTAAGTAAACAAGTATCAACTTCCTAAAAAACTTATGCATAAAACTTAAGGTATAAAGTTTTTTGGTTTATTAGTTTGTTAATTTGAAATCACTTATTTGGACCAATCATGTTCCAAACTTACTTGTAAGCGCCAACTTGATGAAGGAGTCACAGAGTGGATGAGCAGGCAATAAATTGATGAAGACAGGAATAGTGGTAGATTTAAAAGAAATATAACTACACAACTAAAAATAATATAAGATGTATAAATACATGAATCAAATAACAAAGAAAGGCATGCGATATTTGATCCCTAGAATTGTACCGTATGCAATATGGAGTGTTCCTAACTCGAACTTGGCCTTTGATTCCATTATATTACAAAACAGAAACACAAAAAGCCATAGATACCATCAAGATTTACGAAAAATTGAAAGAAAGAAAAGAAAAATAGAGACTAGGTTTTACTTTTACCTTGGTTGTGCTAGAAGAGTATAGAAGAAAAGGAAGTAGGGTTAAGAATATAAAAGGGGCTTTTATATTGAAGATAGCATGGTGTTGTTTTAAGAGTAAGGCGTAGAAATGGAATTACACACATAATTTTTTATCTCCCATTTTTTTGTTAGAATTTTTTTTGTTAGAGTTTCAATTCACTTTCCTCTACATTGAAATATATTACTTTATAATATATAAAAATATATATAATATATTACATAATATAATATATTAACATTAAATAAATACAATATATATAATAACATTATAAATATATATCGAGCTAGTGAGCCTACTATCATGCCAGTTATCGAGTTTAGCTCGCAAGCTCACTATCAAGCTCTAAATGAGCTTGTTCATGAGTTAGGACTAAAGCTCGATCTCGGCTTGTTTAATTAAACAAGCTTCACTTTGAGCTTAAGCTCGGCTCGTTTAGTAATCGAGAGTAGCTTAGCTCGCTTGTAGCCCTAACTGTAAGCCAAAAGGTTTGGGAACCACCAATAAAACTTGCCCTAAAATTCACAAATACCATATACAATATTGAAACAAAAGAAAATACAAATTGCTATACCACCAAAGAAAATAGTCGACCCAAAGCTAATTGTTGATTTTAATTCTTTCATCCTAGTTATCTTAGGCTTGATGTGAAATTTGTAAAATTAAATGTGCATGGAGAGAATTATATAAGAGAAGTCTCATGTACAAAATGTAACATTGATTGATTTATTTATTTTCAACTTATAGATGCATGTTATGCTGGATATGGTGTATGTCTTTTGGAATCTTCTACATAGTAGGAAATAAGTATTTCAATGATTCAATTATGGATGTATACAAATCCAAATTATCTAATAACTTACGGAACCAGTACGGTAATTAAAGTTGCAAATGGGTCGAGCCAAGCCAAGTTGAGTAGAACTGACATATACTTAGCTTTTGAAGCTCAAGCTTGACTCATTTAAAAATTATTAATTTCGAGCTTAAACCTAAGCAACACTTTTTAACAGGTCTAAATTTTAAGCTTGAACTCAACTCGTTTAGTTAAAGAAGTTCTATTTTGTATTCGAGCTCATGCTCAATTCAAGAGCTCAAATCAGCTACAAATCAAAGTTGAATCGAGTTGAACTGAGCTTAAAGTGATTCATAAGCATGAGTTTAAAGGTAACATAAAAATAAAACGTTAAATATACAAAATCAATAAAAATATAAATATGAAGATGAGTGAATAATAAATAAAAATTAAGT
This sequence comes from Combretum micranthum, assembly GCA_024138025.1. Lineage (NCBI taxonomy): Eukaryota > Viridiplantae > Streptophyta > Magnoliopsida > Myrtales > Combretaceae > Combretum > Combretum micranthum. Next base: position 456,499 of record JAMXBD010000158.1, read on the forward strand.
TATGTATATATATTATTTAGAATTTAGTTTATATTTTAATTATATATTATATAATCTATATAGTTAATGAGTTTACTTGCAAATTATCCGTAAACTTAAACAAGCCCACTCATGGGCCTAGATAGAAGCTCAAGCTTAAAAGAGCTTATTTAAATTAACGAGTTTTACATCTAAGCTTGAGTCGGCTACTTTATTAAATGAACTCAATTTGAGTTGAGCTTAAGTAGCTCACAATCGAGCAAATCTCAATTGCAACTCTAACCTTGATAAAATAAACGAGCCATAAAATTTTCTATTTAAATTATCAAGATGGAAATTGAATAAAATGCTTATTTTTCATATGGTAGATAAACTAAAATATATTATTTTTATATCTTTAACTTTGCTTTTAGATTACTTTTATAGTTTCCATGCTTTCAAGTATTTTTCATAATGGGGGAAAACAAAGTAAGGTTTTTCACTAATTCACAATGTTTACTTTTGTATATTTTCGTTTTAAGTAGAAACATATTTGTTAAACTCACGAGTCTACTTGTATGTTTTTTCGAGTTTACAAGTTGGTAATGTGATTTTGATTCGATTCGCATACAAAATTATTCTTAGAGCAAACTCACTGTAGATTGGCGATTCTATGTAGTAAAATTGGTGGTAGAATTGGTGGTGAAATCTGTAATAGAATTGGTTATAGGATCATTAGTAGAATCGATAGTATAATAATTTTACACAACTATAATAAAGCAAGTAATTTAACATGTTCAAATTTAGAAACTTTTAGGTTGATTCTTAATATTTTTCTTAAGCTAACCTAATTTTAGGTGTTTCTATTCTTTTTTTTCCCTTTATTTTGTCTATTTTTTTAGAGGATTATTTTCTTCTAGGTAATATACTTTGATATATTTTAAACAACTAGAATGAAAATTGAACAAAGATAGACGTTTTATTTTCCCTTTTTTTCATTTTAAAAAAATTCTATATGTAATTTATTTTTTATTAATCTAATTTTTTTGCACAAATATATTATGAAAATACTACATAAACTAGCTACTTACACATCATAATTTGAACAAGGTTTGCAATACATCTTAATAACTCTAGATTATGCATTATTAGTAAATGTAAATAATTATTGTAATTATAAGAATTGCATTTAAACATATTAATGAGAGCATGTAAATTATGACGAATAAAACTTAAAAGTAAGATTTGAATTATAGTGGACAAAAGAGATATTTAAAGACATAAAATAATTGGTTTTGTATCTTCATTTTGACTATATGTAACTAAAATTAATGCTGAATTTCTTTATTTTTATCATATATTTAAAATTTGATTAGTATAGTAAGTAAACCTATAGTTTTCGTCAGCAAATTTACCATAGTTGTAGAATCTTAAGATTCTAATTTTCGATTCCATAGACTCCTAATGATTTAGGTAAAATCGTGAGTTTGACAACCATGCAGTCAAATACAATACTTTTATTAATTTCATTCCATTTTCTTAACTTCCTACTCATTTCATCTTTTACAAACATGCTATATATCTATATTATTAAGTTAAATCATCTGCTTTGGTGTCTTCAACTTTATTTATTTGAATTTATCTGATTTGTTTTTGGAAAAGAATTTATTTGATTTAACATGCACCAATTTGGGTGTTTTTAGGCCTTTTTATTTAAATTTTCTTCATTTTTAAAATTAAAACTACCCCTTCCATATAATTCAAAAACTTTACAAGTTAGAAAAAAAAAAAAAAAACTACTCCCACTTTTTTTCATTCTCAAAAGTTGAATTAGAATTTTAATAAAAAAAAAAATCATGTATAAAATATTTTCTATTATGATAAAAATTTTAGAATTTTTCACTATTAATATTGTATAATTTAATATTATTAAATCTATACACACAATAGACGTGCAACTTCTGCTAGTAATAGTATATATAATATATATATATATATAAGTATGTATACATGCATAATTTGTTTGAGAAATAAGTATTCCACCATTGGACGTCAACATTAAAACTACCTGCTCGAATGCAATTGGGATTGGGATGCCGTTCTTTACTTGGGTGTGGTCCATTTCAAAGCCTACTCATCATGGGCCCATGAAACCTGTCCTGAAGATCAGGCATTAAATTTCCCGGTTTCGCTACAAAAGCTGGTAAAGAAAAGCAAAAATAAATAAGTAAACGGTTAATTGGAGTTTTTAAGCGAGCAGCAGTTACGACTCATAGCTTTAGCATTAACTGCGGTTGAGGTTAGGTAAATTCGTTCCCATTGTAAAACCCCCCATACTCAACCGAGTGTACACATGAATAGATCCATACGGGTCCGAGGGTCATGGTTAGGTCCACTGATCGGACCCCAGACCCATACAAATCTACTAAGTCCATATAAAAGATAAAGAAATAAAAAATAAATAGAAAACATTTAAATTAAAAATAAGACATATAAACAAATATAATATAAAAGGTAATGAGAAAAATTAAAAATCATAAATATCATTTAATGTTAGAGGTCTGTTTGAATGATCTGTTTTTTATTTGTATCTGTATCGAAACGATATGTGTAAATATATCGATTTGTATTTATATTTTATCTATTTGATATTTTCATGAGAACTGTCAATTTTTTTAATCTGTATCAATTTCTTGATAAACAATTTGTTAAAAAAAAAAGTTCTCTATATTTGCCATAAAAAGCTAATCAAACAAACCCCTAGAATAAAAATTATTATTATCTGTATACAGTATCAATGTGTTGTTATAAATATAAGTGGCAAACATCTGTCATATAATATAGAGTTATATTAAGAGAATAATTCCATAATATGAGACTTTTTTTTTTAATTCCAATCATACATTGCTAAAATTTTAAATCAAAATGAGATGTATTTATGTATAAATAAAAGTATATTATTGAATATTTGATTCTAACCAATTCGTCACAATTTCCGAAGACGTTGCTTTCGTTTCTAATATAACTATTAGTAGAAATCCCCACAACTTTAACACAGCCGTTGATATATTTTTGCATTCTTCGAAATTCCCTGGGAACGACCGTTTATTCTGCTGATACGAAATTATCGAATAATAATTATCTAAATTTTTTTTCCTTTTTGGTGGGAATAATAATAATTATCTTTCACCACTTCAAATTTTCGAAGACAACCGCAATGCTAAATAGAAATATTAAGCCACAAAACCAAACACAACAAATAAAAATATACTGATAGTTTCTCCGTTTTTCAATGATTTTCTAATAATATACTATTTCTATAATCTTATCATATAATGAGTGGAACAAGTGAAGGTTATTCATATTGTATGGTGAGGTTACTGCAGCTGGCTGATCATGTGCGATAGGCGTAGTAGCCAACCTGAGAGAAGTCTTAAACTGATAACACGTGTAGGATGTTGTAAAGAGAAGCATGAGAAGAGAAACAGACAAATCCGGTTTCTTAAGTGCACGAGTGTGACAGAAGATCAAATCAAGTAGGCTTGATTGTTCTTGACTCGTTCTTGGTAGAATGATGCTTTGATCTTTCTTGAAGATATTTCAACGGAGTATTCATGTTGCTCTCAATCTTAACAATCTGGGAAATGTCCCAAAATGAGAGGAGAAGAATCTTATTTATAGATGCTGGAGGCAAGTAATAGCCATTGGATGAATCCGAATGGATAGTTGAGATAAAACATGCTTGCAATCATTAGATTTCTCTTATGAATCCGACGGCTAGAATCCATCTCTTCTTTTATATATGTGGGCATGGGCTTTGGATATGAGCTTAGAATAAAATGAGGGCTTTTATAATAAAAATGAAGCTCATTTTCTTATTAAAATAGCCCATTGTTGATATAAAATAGAAATAGGTTCATTTTATTTTAATAAACCTTATTTTAGCCAAATAAAACCCAAATTAACTCATAAAGATATTTTTGGAGCCTATTTTTCTCGCACAAGAAATCCGAATAAGGCCAAGAACGGAATAAATTGATCTGACGATCCCTGTTTCGAGCCTACCATGTCAAATCTCCTACAAAATTCCTTATTATACTCGATCTTCTAAGCTCTGTCACTAACACATAAGACCAACCCGTGACATTAAATTGGGCCAAAAGTCCAATTACCAAAATGGCCATCTATACATATGCATCAAGTTTTATTCAATTTGTAACTCATAACATATAAATTTGCTCCCTCAAATATGTTTTCTACCAATTATAATTTAATACATAATCAAACAGAATATATTTATTATCAAAATTACTAGTCTAAACAATGATTTATGTAGATAATACGAAAACAATAAAATTGAGAAAGTAAACATCAACCGTGTTTTGCAAACACATGCATGTATGTTTCCCGGATAGAGAAAGAAAGAAGGAGAAGGAGAAAAAATCTTGACGTGGCATGATCTCGCTGGCTCTAACACGTCAAAGTTTTAGCTTCCTATCTCTAATTTCCATATAATTCAAATACAAAATGGTTTAAAAAAAAAAAAACACTTTATTGTATTAGAATCAGCAGGAAAATTTAAAATAAAATAAAATAAACCAAAAAAATGCATGGAGTTGGAGTACTAGGAACAGTTTCAGCTTCAGTGGTGCCAGTTTGTGTTAATGGAGCTTCACTTACTTCAAGCTGGAACAAGAAGAACCAGTTGTATTATGGTTTTCCTAATGGTAACAAGTGCTTGTGGAGGAAACCCCACTCCTATTCTCTCTTATCCACTGAGGAGAAGGCCAACTTTGTGACAATCAGAGCAGCTTCTTCATCTTCAGGCAAGTTTTTCCATGTTATATATTTCTGGTATTGTTTCATAATTGTGGTATACACGTATTTGTACCAAGATCAGATGCTTTACTTGGAGGATTACACCGTGCTTTCTTTGACAAAATTTGGTTAGGATAGATCTGAGATTCTGACTGATAAACTCCTGAGACTCTAATTACATGGGCTTGTTTATTTTCTTTCAAAAATTTCGGCATTGGCTACAATCAGAACGTTTAGGATTGTCAAGTATTATCATAATAATCTCAAGAAATTGTGAATATAAGAGTAGCTTTTAGCAGGAAGAAAAGGTTGTGAATAATGGTTTGGCAGTGGTGATTGACCATTATATAAAATGAGGAAAACGATCGTTTTCCTCAGTGGTTGTATAAAACGGATTTTCTTTCTTTCTTTTTTTTTTTTTTTTTTTTTAATTTAGAACTTTTTTTAAATTATTCACGAAAATAGGCTTCAATGAAAATTAGTTACTAAAACAACTCTCTTAATCCGCATGTCCTTTCCGATGCAAAATATGTGTAAAACATGAATGATCACAATGCAAGACATGAGTAGAAATTCGCATGTTTAACTCGCATTCCTAAGAAAATCTCAAAAAACGTTTAATTAATAACAATTGTTGAAGAAAATCTGGAAAAACGTTTTTCTTTGTGGAAGAATTCGCCATGATATATCTGCCCTTGCATAACATTAAAAAAAATGAATGGAAATCTGATGTACTTAAGGTGTTGTCCTATTTCTATCCCACAGTAGCCTGTCATAATTATTGCTTGCTTTATTTTAGAATTTTTTTTAATAATTTATTTGATGCCGACAAATTTTTATTCGCGAGGATAGGAATAGGACAACATCTTGAGAGTTGAGACAACAAATTCCCATCCATGAAAAATGGATATGAATATTTTACTGCCACTTAGTATGGGCAACAGGTCTGAACAAGTATCTAAAACTAGCAAATTTAGCTATTATGGAATATGGAACCATGCATATATGTTTGGAATATGTTCAAATACCCCAAGTTTCAAGCAAAACATTGGAGGATTCAAAAGATACTCAGAATAGAAGGAATGATGACATAAATTCCAATGCAGCAATATGAGATTCAGTGGCTGTGGAAGACACTAAAACTAGCAGTCTGTAATTTTATATGGATTCTAGGATGGTTCACATGCAGGTAGAAGCCAGTACGATTTTCTCCGCTTTCTTTGGTTAGGATGAAAGATATCATGCATCCGTTCAAGGTTGTGGTTCCCATGCCTAAAGCAAATGACGTTTCATCATTAGAAGATAACTGCAGTGATCAGAGTTGCTTATGGATCAAAGTTTAATTTCATTTCTTCTTTATCATGCCTGCAGTTGGAAGTCAACAATTTATAGAAGAACCTGCTACTGGCTTAAAGTTCTCCACAAGCTTGACATTGCCAGGTTGCTCAAGCACATTAACTTTGCTTGGAACAGGTTCGCTGTAATTTTGATTTGCCATCTTTAGAAAATTATGATTCAGTCCATGTTTGTCTTTTGCTGCTACATTTAGTGTCTCCAGTTGATAAAAGTTACAGAACAGAATTTTCAAATCATCTCTGTTATTGAGTTCATCCTATAATTTGATGACTGTTACCAGACGGGGTCAAGGAGCCAATGAATGGGTGCTTTAGAGTTAGAGCTTTGTTCTTATCGGTGTGTTCCCTTTACAATTAAAACCTATGGTGAATTTAGGATTTGTGGAATCAGGGTTTTGGGGTTCCTTAAGGGAGAATGTCCAATCTTGTGCTACCGGCCAGCCTAAGCCTACTTCAAAAGATTATTTTAATAACTTTTTTATTGTATTCTTATGGATGATGGTAGCTTATTTATCACAACCAGCATCCTGGATTCTTTCTTATTCTTCTTCTTCCCTTTTTTTTTTTTTTTTTTTGTGGTAATATTTTGGACACCATTTATCTAAATTATAAGGGTTTATGCATGATATATTTAAGCCTTGTATTCAGACATTTCTCTTATCAAGCACCTATTCTTTACCCAATGATCTTACTTGGAGAAGCAATCATGACATGCTGGTTGTAAGTGTTATCTAAAAGGGATGTCAATTCCATCCAGGATACAGGGAGAAAGTTTTTGCAATCATCGGTGTTAAGGTCTATGCAGCAGGCTTTTACTTAAACAGCTCCATTTATAGTGGACTGGATGCATGGAAAGGGAAACAACCTGCTGAAATCCAGAGTGATGCATCTTTGTTCAACTTAATTTATCAAGGTAAAAAATTGATAGCAAATCTATGAATACATGTATGCCTACATTATTGACTCAGAAATGTAGACGTATGATTTCTAACACAACTTATTGCATATGGCCAAAATTACACAACCTGATGCAGCCAGCATGGAAAAGTCATTGAAAATCGTTCTTGTGAGGGATGTTGATGGCAAAACTTTCTGGGATGCTTTAGATGAAGCCATCTCTCCAAGAATTAAAGAACCTACTCCTGTTGTTGATGAATCTGCTCTGACCAAATTCCGCAGCATATTCCAAGGACGTCCTCTTAAGAAAGGAACCTCCATATTTCTAACTTGGTTGAGCCCCAATAAGATGCTTGTGAGTATAGTCTGAAAATTTATCATTTATTGAAAACATTGAGTTTTGGAAAAATTTTTGCACCTAAAGAGTTAGGTCAATAAGGACAGATTGTTGCTGGATTAGTCTCCCCTGCATGATGCAGTAGTATGCTAAAATTGGGTTGAAATGAATGCAGAATCTTTATCACTAGTTTTGTTTGGCTCTGTAACAATTGAGATTATTGAAATTAATTTCAGGTCTCTATTTCAGCTGCTGGGTTGCCATCTGAGGTGGATGCTACCATTGAGTCAGAAAATGTCACTAATGCACTCTATGACGTTTTCTTAGGTGCTTCTCCAGTTTCTCCAACACTGAAAGCTTCTGTAGCTGATGGCCTGGCGAGTGCCCTTAAATAGCCATGGCAAACTGAATTGAAGTTACATAATCATCAACTTTATCAGGTTTACAAGTTTCTGCTTTTGTGGATAAGAGCTATAAACCCCTGAAGGGCTGTATCTGCCTTGCAAGAGAGGAAAGACTAGATATACTAAGAATCAGTTGTGCTTCATTGCTTACTGTCCCACTCATTTACGTGTTTTTTTGTTCACTTTGGTGCTTCTCTTTTCAAGCTTCATTCCATGGAAAATTATTAATAGCTTTGATGAGTACAAAAAATCAATAAAATGGTAACTCCAACGTGCAGAAACTCCATTCTTTGCAGATGATTGCCCTATATGAATTAAAAAATTGTCAACATTTTTCTATGTATCCTCAGGATATGGGCTGCAAACGTGAAAAATAATCAAAGATGGCTAACTTCTTCATGGGGTCATGCAAAATTCTCTATTAACCAATCGATTCATATTTTGATCGTTATATTCAGAGTCTCATAAGAAGAGGTTGGATCAGGATTTCACCTCAAATATGGTAAGCTGCAAGCTTTAATTGGAAGAAAAGATATTTTGATGAGTGATTAAAGTTACCACAGTCCTCAAACTATAATAATGAATTGGGCCTATAAGAAAGCTATTGTTTAATAAAGAATGTTCTGAAACTTTATTGATCTCCAGAGGACTTTAGCCTCTCTATATATAAAATATGAAACAGGGGGATGTGCTAAGCCATTTGCTGTTTGAAATGGCTTCTTTATCTTCCTTTTCATTTCCTTTTGATCTTGCATGTATATAGACTGATGGAAACTGAATGATTATCTTTGGTAATTAATGAGAATTACATAGGGGCTGGTAAGCCAAAGGCTTCTTAGCACATGAAAAGAACAAATTTCATTTGATAGATGAAGAAGTTATTGATAATCATCTTCAACTCTCTGATTTTATTTGCTCAAGCATCTTGACAACTTCAGCCATGGTAGGCCTCTTGGAGGGTTCTGGATCAAGACATGTTAGTGCTATGCTGAACACTCTGTTAATCTCATGGAGTGGGGAAGATTCCAAGCTTTTGTCAAGCACATACTGTTCCTTTTTGTCCTGCACAACTGACTTCACCTGTTGTTGGATGTAAAGAGTGTTTTGTTTGAGCTTGTTAGCATTATTTGATATCATATCTGGTCAATATTCATAGAAATGGTACATTCTTACATATTTTTATAATGTGAAATGGTGTTAAAAATGAAGCTTTATTTCCAGCAGCATATTGCTATGTGCATAGTTAATCCCAATGCCATTAGTTTATGATGATTGTTTTATGAGCACAGTGCCAAATCCTGTTAACACACTATTTTCATTGCTGTAGAACCACAGCCCTTGATTTTTGCAACCTTTTTATGATTAGGATCAAGGAATAGATTACTTAGGTTCACTTACTGACAATTAGAAAGAACAAGTTGCTATTGAGAACTCCTATCATATTACTACTTAGAGGTTCTTCATTCTATAACTTCATCTTCTTATAAATCTGCATTTTCAAGATCTTAATTTTTCTGATAGGCAAAGAAATTTTCTAAATGGAACGAAAGGACATTCTCTAGAAGATAGCAAAGGCAAAAAAGGATTGATAACTCATTAATGGGATATGAATTTTTGTTGAAGACTTACCCATGTGACTAGTTTAGTTCCCTCCTCCACAAATGTTTCATCAGTTGGTTTTTTTCCTGTTAGAAGTTCGAGCAAAACAACTCCAAAGCTGTAGACATCCCCTTTTGCTGTTGCTCTTCCTGTATCGAAGTATTCTGCAATAATGACTAACTTGTTATTTCTTGCAATTTTTTCAAAGATCAACATATGAATGGTCAATCAAGTTTCACACCCGGAGCCAGGTACCCAAAAGTTCCAGCCACAAATGTGGTAACATGAGTCTTATCTGGTTCCATGAGTGTGGCTAGCCCAAAATCAGAAACTCGAGCATCCATGTTTTGATCTAGCAATATATTACTTGACTTTATATCCCTGTGAATAATGTGGGGAATGCAGTCGTGATGAAGATACGATATTCCCTTGCAGCTCCTAAAGCTATTTTATACCTTGTTGACCAACCTAATGGCATCTTCATTGATTTTCCTGCAACACATGCCAGTTTGTTGTTTTGAAATTTCCTGTATTTTTTTTTTCGGTTGAATAATTATGCTTGTGAATTTGGTTCTATATCCTGCTTATGGGAACAACACATAATTTTGTGAGATAACCATACCATGAAGAAATGCATCCAAACTACCATTAGGCATAAGCTCATATATGAGAAGATTGTACAGAGGGGCAGTGTAATATCCATAGAGGGTAACAATATTCCGGTGCTTGATGTCTCCCATGGCCTCCAGCTCTCTCTCAAACCCCCTGTCTCTATCGGAGCTTCCTCTATTAAGTCTCTTCACAGCATAACTTGTGAATTCGTTTACTGTCAATTTATACACCATCCCAAAACCGCCTGAGCCGATGATGTCCTTGTTGCTCAACTTCAGCGTCTTCTTCACGAAGTCTTCATATGTGAGTGATTGCATCATATGGGACTTGAACATCACTAATTTCCCTCCTGTTTAGCCAATCACAGTTTATTATGCAATTTTAAATCATTATTCAAAGTAAGTGAAACAATAAGTTCATGTATTTTTATTGTCATATCATACCAGAGAAGGTATCTTCATATATCATCTGCTTTCTCTTCCATCTTCTGTAGCAAAGAATTGCTATTATGACCTTGGATGTAATAAAGGCAACACAGCAAATTGTGATGTAGAATGCCAGGACTAGTGTCTTGTCCATGGAAATTCTTGCCAATTGAGATACAGATATCAAATGCTTATATTGGCAAAGGGTTTTAAATTGTGGTTTTACTATTGTGAGAAAATAATTGGATAAAGAAGAAGGATATATAGAAATGGCAATTTCTTAACGTACATTAGCCTGGAATTTGCTGAAAAGTGCTGGGTTGGTGTGAGAAAGTTTGCTGTCATTCACTAAAATTTTAACACATAACCAAGGGACTGTTGTCTGATGGGAAAGCCTGAGAATACTTTTTGTCTGCTGCCTTTTTGTTGACATTAATCATTTCCATGAGGTCCTCGTGAGTACAGTATTTGATAGAGACAATGACCTATTTCCTTTTTAATGTGAGAATGCCCTTTATTTCCTGTTCTTCTCATGTAGAATCATTACTTGTAGTGCTCAATTTTCCATAGTTGTTACTTTCAGCACCTTCACTTGTACGACCTACCAATCTTGTAGCCTCACAATCAAATAGTTCATCTTATTTAATGTTTTTAAGAATTAGCAGTCCATAGGATCATTTCATTGGTTAAAAGTAACAATCTATATAAAGTATCTTGGTTATATTTATAAAGAAAATTACAAAGTGACCAATCCACAGACAAAATATAAGATACTGGTCTGTTGGAAGTATTTAGGATTGATGTGAATGCTTCATCTGAAAAGTCTAAAGGTGTGACTTGTCCTGCCGTCAATTTTGGATTTGGGAATTAACGAGGACTACAAGTCATCATCCTTTTTTTTTTTAACAAGCTAAGGTTTGTGATATGAACACACAGCTAAACACAGCTGGGTACTCTGACTAACACTTGGCTTGACTAGCTCGAAGTACTTGTGAATTTAATATATTATGTGAAGAATTAAATAAATTCCTTTTTCTGATCTGGTGCTACTTAAAATTACAAAAAAGGATGATTATTAATAATGATGATGAATATTTTTCCTTCCACAAAAAATGGGATAACCAACCATAAATAAAATGAAGAGATAACAACAATTTCCTCAATCTTTCCTTCTCATGGAGGTGGATGAAACCATGACAGATTTGTCCAGATGGAATATGGAGGGAGAGTGAGAAAGAGTTAAAGTACAATGCTCTTTGTAGGATGATATTGGCTTAAGTTACAAATTACCAAAATAAGACAAATAAACCATAATTCGATGAAATTACTGTGATAAAACTACCATAATCCGACAAAATTACCAAAATACAAATTCCATAAAATTAGAAAGCATCTTGGCGATTTAAGCCAATGCCTGTCCTTCTCTTTGCAGACAGGATCAGGAGAAAATACTGACTTATTGTGCTTTATGGCGTATGCTATTAGCTTGTGACACGTATGAGGTGAGTGGATGGCATGGAAGAAATTGTGCTGCTGATGTGGAAATCCAATTACACTGATCAGGCTATGAAATTGTATGTTCTGGACAATAAAATAGATATATGTTTTAAATAATGTGATGTGCAATTTTTGAAGAGATGAAGTATAACAAAAAATAAATAAATAAATAAAAATAAAGCTCGTTAACGTAATTAGAAAAGGGAATACATATATAAAAAAAGAAAACAGGCATCCAATGAAAATTGTTTTTGACAAGGTGACGCAGCTATGTACGAATTAAAATAGCATCCAATGGAATATTTTAATGAGATATTTTATCCATATAATGATGGAGAGAACGATTTAGATTTTCAAAAGTGAATTTAGGTAAGAAGCAAAATGAGCTCAGTGTAATAAGCTAGTCATGTGAATCAAAGGGAAAAGAAAAACAAGTTCACATGAAATTAGAGAAGACTTATTCATCGTGTGACCCTAGGGCACTATAATCACAATCAGTTAAAGTGGTGTGTGTATTTCCATGATGTTGTGAACTCCCATAGTAAGGAGAATCAAATTGATTACATAGCCTCCTACTAAAACAATATACTTAGTCATGAAAACTGTTAGGCAGCAGTGCAACTATTTTACAGCACACATGCACCAGGGCACAGTTCAAGTATTCAAGAGGCTTATCCAATGTCTAAACCCCTTCAGTATAGCCTGAAGGACTCTAGTCAAGGAGCAAATTGTAGATGACTAAATTTGATTAAAAGGGCTTTAAGTCTAATTTTGATTTGAACTTAACTCTCTAAGCTAAGGTGACAAGACTCAGAGAGTTAAGCCTAGTTAATCGAGATAATCGAGGGAGAATTGACATGGTAAGCTTAAAGTAAAGCACATTGGAATTGGTTTGCTCAGTTCCAACCTTTCTCATGAATGCTCACACACTACAAGTAAAGCCCTTAATGTGCCTGAGTCCACAAAGGAGCTTATTTTGATATCCATTGTGAGAGGTACTCATCCTTAACATTGGTCGTTCATCTAATCTAATGAATGATATCGACAATTAGGCAATCTATAGACACCTCTAGCCCCACTTCATTTGATGGGTTAAAATATTAGCAAAACGTCATTTTCCTATTGGTTCTCAGAGAATCAAGCACTTATTTTAATCAAGAATGCACATTGCTTTATTGCAAGTAGTAAAATTTGATGCTCTTTAACTCCCTCACATATCACAAGTGCTTTGAGCCTACCAAGATTGTATGCTCCTTCTCCTTATACAATTATTTCTTTATCACCCTTATACGTATCACTTTCCTAAGTCACATATAGTGTGATCATCAAACAGCACGAATGTAATCACAATGATATAATCTTGACGTCTACATGTGTGTGTGTGTGTGTATATATATATAAACTAATTTCCATTCAACAAAAAGCAAAGTTTGCATCATCCTTGAATTAAAATTTATTAGTTGAAAAGAGAAAAACAAATGTTCATCTCCCAAGAAAATTTAAAAATTCTCATTAAATAAATAAATAAATAAAATGAAATCAAGAAGAACAGGACAATAATACAAGATTGTCGGGTAGTTTCCTTGATAATTAAACACATGATAAAAATGATAGTGATGTGCCTTATGCCATAGGGATATTTACTATCATTTTTATTTTTTCTTTATTGAATAAACCATTTTATTCTAACATATTATTATTAAAGTGTGTGACTTTAGTAGTAAAACTATAAGGTAATAAGAGTGCTATTCTAAATTATCATTAGTCGCTCATTATATGGAATAATAATCAATTAATACTAATATATAGGCTGATCGATGATCACGTTTTACTGATCATGGATATAAGATATTAAGTCAGCACATAAATACATATAAGCGTATATTGTATTGGTTCAACCCACCATGAGAGTATCATATAGATATTTGTTATGAATACTTCTTTTCCAATGCTATTATTTTAGTCTTTTGACCTAATGATACTATGGATCTCTACATGAAAATTTCCATGTTTTGACTCGAATCTTCATGATCTTTAACCAGATGATCATAAGGTTGTGATTAGATATGGAATGAATTATGTTGAGGGACATGAGTGTTCATGAAGGTATTTGTCCCTCTTATTAATGTGAGAGTGATATCTTTTGGACCCTCTTGAAGAGTGAGATTGAGAAAAATATATAGCCATGCTTAAATAAATTGATAAGGAGTTATCAATAATATGTGGTTTATTTAGCCAAACTTTGGAATCAAGAAAATTTGTGATTAAACAATATATGAGTGACATGATTCATACATGATGTTTAATCATTAAATATTATGTGACAAAAGGACAAAATAATGAACTATTTAATAGGTAAATTCATATCGTCAATATTTACTTAATTTGGGTAGACATAATGTCTTATGGGCCAAAAAGGGTTTTTAGGCCGAATGCTAAGATTAAGTAAACCTATAGAGTTGCACATAAATAATAAATAGCATGATTTAAAAGGCACGTGTCTTTTAAATCAGGAAACCTAATTAGAATAGGGATCACCTTGATGTCAATATCGTAATTTGTGGGATATTGTTATGAGTATAAATAGAATAGATGTCTCTTGTCTAAGGTATATGACTCTTGCCATCATATTAGAACCATAGAGAAAGTCTCTACTCTCTAAAAGCAAAAGATGAGAGCCTTTTGTGAAATTCTCGCGTAAGTTTTGGAATCTTTCTAAAGTGCTAGCACACACATAAATCCGTTTAGAATCTTTATTCGTATGGATACCGTATAGGGAGCTCGCATGATTATAGCACCTTCAGATCCTACATAGTTAAGATTTGAAAAGATATAATCTCTTGCCCCTATTTATTTAATGAGCTGCATGGATCCCATCATTGTTTTAGGGATTTTATATTTAAAAAAAAAAATTATTCCACTGCAAAACTCAGTTTCTAATCCCTTAAACCCAACAAAAAACGCATGTCACACCCTTGAGGCTACCCCCCAAGAAATAATAAAAAAGTTTTAAAAATTCGTATTTTAATATATGATAGGTGCAATTGAGCTCTCCCACAAGCAAGTGAGTGAGAAAGGGAGAGAGAACCCATAAGGACAACTGATTTTACAAAACATTGAAATTTTTTAAATAAATTAATATTGATTCTATGATGTGAGAAAGCCCTTTCTAACCTCTACTAGACTGTTATAGGTACTTGCATGGCATCTCAAACAAATAAAAGAACCTTTCTTTATTTAATTAATTGCAATGGAAAACCCTAATGAGACTTAGCATTCTATATTTTAGATGAAGAAGTTAAATGGGATGAAATTTTAACAACTTGAGTATTACTTTATGATCAATTAGGCTCACAAATTAGTTGAATATATATACTATAAGGTTCGAGTTGTCTTGATTAACTACTTGAATACTATTCAAGTCCAATCCAAACTTGAATTGAACTAAGGGTATATAGAGTCACACTATAGTTCACAAATAATTAAACTCCTTTACACTTCTAAAAAGGTTAATATTTATGAAAGAAACATGGATATGTGTACAACCATTCCATGGTTACATCTATCTCAGTATGTAATTTTTTTTCCTTTCATCTTTCAATTAATTTGAATGATGACATGTCTAAATCAATAAAAGCCACAAAATATTTCATGGACTTCAATACTATGAGCACTTTTGTTTATGTAATGTAAACCTATACCATTTTTATGAAAGGATAATGTGAATGTCATTTCAATTAAAACTCTTAGCATTTTTGTGTATGTATGTATATATATATATTTAGAATACTAATATGATGTACATATGTTGTTAGTCAATTACGGGACATGAGTTTTCTATGCCTAATTTGACTCATTTGAAGCTTGAGCCAACCTATTATACCTAAATCCAGCTTTATTCGACTAATCACAAGTTCTTAGTGGCTATGGGCTGTGAGTGACCTTTTAACTCGATAAGTCGAGCTGACACTTGGTAAAGCCGACTCATGTCACTTGACACACTCTCTTATAACCTCCACTATCCTTGCCCTAAACGTAGTCGGGACATGTTTCTGTGGCTTAACGTTCATGATCTTAGCAACCACTTCTAACTTCCCACTATTCCATGTTTCTTACGACAATGGTAATTGCAAGAAGTCTATTTCTTATAAATACCTTTTCCGTAAGTTTCTAGAGAAGAGTATGTCAAACTATAACTCCCCTACACTATTTTAATCTACCTCCTACCTTAAGTAAGCATTGACTTGAGTGTTGGAGTGATCGCACCATAAACAAACCAAACGATCCCCTCTACCCCCCAAACCCAATGTCCCATAATCGTTTCTTGTTTTGTAGTTTCGCAATCAAGCCTGATTACTTAAAAGACACCCCCTCCCCTCCCCCCAAAACAAAAACAAAAGAAAGTTTTTGAGCTAACAACAATGTGAAAACTAGACTGCAAAGAAGAACGATCAAAACCGAGTCCAAGTTCAAGTCTTGAGCTAAGTGAAGTAATTGAAGGTTGGATTTGATTCATTTAGATAAATGAGCTTTATTATGAGTTTGAGCTCAACTTTTTTACAAATCAAGTTCAAGTGGAACCTAGTTTTTTAGAGAACCTAAAATTTGAGCTTGAGCTCAACTTATCTAGGTTAATGAGCTTTATTTCGAGATCAAGTTTATTTTAACTATATATTTATATACAATATATTATAAATATAATATTCACATGCCTATTAGCAAGGTTGTTCTCAAGCTTTTTCACTGCAAGCTGATTTTCAAGCTTGGTTAGTTAAATAAATGAGCTTTATTTTGAGTCCAAGGTTGACTTTCTTTTACTAATCAATCTTCTCATTGTTATATTATGTATAATAAAGTATGTACAATATAATACTAGTAGACAAAGCTCCCATAATGCTTGTGTAAATATATATATATATATATGAATATCAATATGTTTTGCCAACACCAGACAGATCGGTTCAATCCTGTTCGATCGTAACCGGACTTAAAAGAGGGCTGGTTCTTGCAATCGGATCGTTTTTTGGTTGAACCGACTAGATTCGGATGACCCAACCGGTTCAATCGTGTTTCGATTGACCCAGCCGAGTCATCCTAGTCGTAATGCAAATTAAAAAAAAAATAGAGAGAGAGCAACTCAGTCCACCGATGACCGTCACTTCACAACTACCCACCGAACAGACCTCCATCAATGCCAAATATAATTACCCATCACACCTTAAACCAAATTGCGTTGACACAGTAGATGCTATCATGCCCCAATGGGTACCCTCAACGTGACAGCCCGCCGTATACAATCTTAAAACTTAAGAATGACTACCCCAGTCATTCGAAAGCTTCCAATCGGTACAAGACATACATTCACATCAAAGGGAGATTAGTGGAGTAATACATTTTAAGATATTGGCAGCGGACCATGCAAAATACCACTTAATATATTTCATTGAAATATAAAGTCTTACAATTTCTAAGGGGTATTCCCCTGATAATTTCCATAGCAACATAGTCTTAATATAAAGATTAACTAAAGCTAGAAGATTTTAAAGGAAATCTAGTCTAAAACTTCAAAACAGAGTTCCTCCAAAAGCTTCCCAAATTAAAGATTCTACTCGGATGATCAAGATGGTATCGGGTGTAAAATAACGATCCTGTAATATCAAAAGTCTATGGGATTATAAGCATAACTAACTTAGTAAGATATTTCTTACGTAAAAGTACTCATAATAGGCATTCAACCAAGTTCATTAAACAAGCATATAAAATGAAACAACCATATGATCAAACAATACATACGACTATTCGATTTCGTATGCATAATGGATTTATCCCTCCACCGGTGGTTAGGAAATGATTTGAACTGGGCCCTAAACAACCTCCTTAAAAGTTGTGTGCATCTTGAGGTTCCAACGGACCGTACTCCTAGTCCCCGGGCTTTCCTTATCCAAACCGATCGATCCGGCTCGACTACAACTTGAGGCCGTATTCCTCAAACTTCCTAAACCTTCAAGATGTAGTAAGGAAGCTTACCTTTTTGGTCTCACACTGAGGAGTAGTAGCAAAAATGCAAAATGATGTTCTAAGTGATATGCATGAGCAATTTATTTATGGGGTATCCAATCAGACATTAGTTTATTTAAAGCGATCAAATAATTGCACACATAGCAATACATACATAGAAACAATTATATCAACCATAGATCGGGCTCCGATATACTTATCATTCATTGATCGCACATAACAATTCACATACATAATTCCCATGATAACCCGCATGCATATTAATTTTATATTTTCCTAATATCTAGTACTCTATTCTATAAGCACATGTGCGAATACATAAACGTAAAAGAAACTCACTTGTCCATAGCGATCTTCTATGAGTTGAAGTAATCCTCGGGGAATAGAAGATATTGTTCATCGATACCTAAATAAAAGAAATATCCGAAATGAGTATTTCATCTAAGATCTACTTAATTTCTCTAATTTTATCTTATTGAATTTGTCAAAATTCTCATGAATGGAAGTCCAACTTAAAATGGCCATAACTTGCTCATTTTAACTTGGAATTTAGCATATTATATACCGTTTTCTACCTATTCGAAAAGATCTATCCATTTCTAAGGTTATTTTTTTTTCAAAATAAGTCTTTTGGGTCTCAGAATAGTGACGTACAGATTCATAACGAAAATTCTAGATTTCAAAACTCAAGTTTTCAAACTTTTCTCCATTCAAGAATTCTTGTACAAAAATATAGATATTTGTATGGTTGAAAAATCCTTTGAATATATATGTAGACTCATATTGTATGCATGAATTTAGTGGTGTTGTCTCAACAATGATTTTTATAAAATAATGTGTCTTAAAAGTGAGAAAATTCTAAGACTTCTAAAATTCCTTTTTAGTTATGTTGGGAAAATTTCTTTAATTATTATAAGTGAGTATTTCCTTCTTTTAACTCCATTTCTTAATATTGAGAATAATTTAAATTTTTTAAAAAGTAATTTTAGTCTTTTAAGATTCCTACAACTTTATATCTAGTGGTTGAAAAATGTAGTTTTTCTAAACATTTCTTGGTAGTGACTAAAGTTTCTTAAAGTAGTAATAATTATGTGCTCTAAAGTTTTCCTAAAGTTAGATCCACTTTAAATAGATAATATCAATGATCTTCTAAGTTATTTATTTTTATTTCCTAAGTAAGGCTTATCTTTAAAAAGGCTATTCTTTGATAATTTCGCAAAATTTGTCTAGACTTTAGTATTTTAGAGTGTTGATAGAAAACTTCGATAAATGGGTTTAAGAAAACCCTTGTTTAAAAAATGATTTAGCAATATTAATTTTCAAAGAAACCTTCTTATTTCATTGGTTTAAAAAGATAGTATGTGATAATTTTACTTTATGTATACTTGGATGAAATCCCATGTACTATTATTATTAGAAACTTGTGATGAACTTTTCTAACTTTGGAAAAGATTTGTTAAGATAAGGCTTTATGTTTCTATGGAAAAATCATTTCTTGCATGAAAAAAAAAATTATTTTTAAAAAGATTTCTTATTTTTCTTTATTTAAGAAAACTCTTTTTTATAGTTATTGAGATAATATCAACATGTTCATGCATGAATGAGAATATGTAACTATGAGAAATATAATAATATCATATAATAAGATAAGATATATACAAGAATAAATAAAAGCATAATAATAAGATCAAGTATTGGGAACCTCATTAAAGTATCCCAAGACTAAGAATAGACTAGTCCCAAAAAGAAAAGAAAAGAAAAGAAAAGAAAAGAAAAGAAAGGAAAGGAAAGGAAATTGTTTTGACTTGATGATGACAAGTCTAAGATTAGAAAGACTAGTCTTAATAATAGCATGAGATAAATAAATAAATTGCAAAGCATAGAAATAAATAAATAACAAGTGAGCTTATATGCTCTAAAGAAATATATATACATAATATACATAATATTATATAGAAGTTAGATTAGAGAAAAAAATAATAACAATAATAACATAATGGAAAATATAAACATGAAAAAACAAAACATGAAAATATTGTTGCTTCTTTAACTCTCATGAGTCTAAGAAATATATACTAAGCTCATGCTAAGTTACATGAACATGATGATTATATGTAAGAAATTTTTACCTAAGGTTATGTGTTTGTTGAAGAGGAAGAGAATGGGTTGTAGTATTATGTAGGAAATGGTTTTATAAAGAGAAGAAAGAACTTGGGAGGGAATTTGAGAGAGGGAGTTTGTGGAGTGATTTTAGTAGAGTTTTAGTAGGAAACGAGTTGTTTGAAATAATGAAGGAGGAAGAATGATTAAAGTTATATGGGAAAGGTAAATTGTAAAATATAGGTATAGTAGTGTGTAAGAGTTGAATGTAAGAAAAAAATAGAGATAGTGAAATAGTAATGAATAGTAGACTAGACAATTAAAATATCGGTAGTAAAGAAAATATGCGTAAACAGCTATATCTGATGTTTTTAGTTACCGAAAAATTCTAAAGCCGATATTTTTGAAAACCTTATATTTTTATGAGTCTATTGATATTGTCAGAATTTTCACTATCAGGTGTTCTGAGGCACGGTTTTCGAAAACCGATCCCGTTCGGATCCGAAAGACACTAAAAAAATGCAAATTTGACATTTTTAAACCTTCCTATATTATTACCATTTTCCACGATTATCTCAATTTCGTTGTTTAGGATTTAAGAACATGGGATTACCGGATCTAGATACACTAGATTAATCATAAAATTAGGTTAACTTTAGGGTTTCGGTTTGACTTCCTATTCTAGGTTTTACTTATATTACCGAAAAATCTACGTGCTTACAGATGCGCAAGCCAACGCCGATGATACCAAACTAACAACCCCATCGTTATACCACAACCTGAGCCAAGAACTCAACACCTCTCACCAAACAAACCAAACTTGTAATCCAGTGAGTCAACGATGACCACAGTCACTAATAGAACTCAAACTCATTTGGATGCAAAAAGGATGCCAAAAAAACAAAAGAAGAAAAAACTTAAACTCATTTGGATGCAAAAAGGATGCCAAAAAAACAAAAGAAGACAAAACTCAAACTCATTTGGATTATTGAATCGAGAATCAAGGTTATGGGATGGATGTAATACAAAAGCCCATACCTTTTTAAAGTTAAAACCTTAATTTTGGGGATGGATCGTGCATGGAGAGATAAAAACCATATTAGTAAGCCCTAACAAAGATTGAGGTTTTAAAAAGTTAGAATAGGTGTTATTGAGTTGGGAATTGAAATTCTAGGGCTTGAAGGAAGAGATTTTTACCAAGAAAGCGTTGGAAAATAAAATCTGATTTTTTGGAGATTTCTTTTGCTTTTTTCTCTTCGTGTCTAAAAGAAAAGTGAACTAAAATGAGGGAAAGGCTCCAACGTTAGTGAAGGTCTTTGATTTTTAGTTTCTCTAGGTTGTTGCCTTTTTCTTATTTAAGTTTTGCTTTGGATTTTATTTTATTATTTTATCTTTAATTTCCTGTTTATTTATTTATTTATTTTAAAATGCTGATGTGATAAATAAATAACTACGTAAAAAATGCTGCTACGCTTGGGTTTGAGATTTTCTTTCAATAGTTAGCAAAATGGAGATTTTTCCTTTTTTCTTTATTTATTTTTATCAATTGAATTATTTTGTCAATTACAACTTACAACTCCAAGGAAATAGAACTTATTTCATTCGAATTAATAATATTGAATTTTTAATTATTAAAATAGAAAATAAATACTATATTTAATTGTTAAAATAAAAGTTTATATAAGTGGTTTAGACTGATGAAATTAATTAATTATGAATTCAATTGTATAATTTACATTTATTTATCTTTAATAACTAATATATAATTTATATTTATCTTATTGACCTCGGTTCGACCTCTAGTGGCACTCGGTTCAACCTCTGACCCCCTAGCATATTCGGGTTAAACCCTGGTCTAGTTCTGACAACATTGGTATATATTGGTGACAACAATATAACACTCAAAATAAAATTATGCAATAATTAAAAGTTCAAATTACACATATTATCAAATAAATCAATATATATTTTTATATGAAAGAGAAATATTGTTAATATATATAGAAGCAACAAATACAAGTGTGTGAAAAAGAAGCTAAGTGTAAGAAATTTTTGGAAAAATATAGATAGAACTGTTTACACATTTATATTTGTTTATATATCATGGGACAGCAATGGTAATTACTATTGAGCTGATTTATTATGAATCTTACCATATGCCTACAAGAGTAATGCAAAATAAGCGGATAAGCTATACGTAAATGGACATTGATATGCTAATAATAACATGAAACTTACCATACATTAGGCTAAATGTGAGTTGTAAAAAATTGGCAATGGAAGAAATCCTTAATAAAGCGAACATAACTGGATGTATAGATGACAATTTTTTAAAGATTTACTAAGAAAATAAGGTGCTTAAATTATTTAGGAAAAAGAAAGAATTAGACAATAAAAAAAAAAAAGGTGTTTAGAATTTGTTGAATTCCACAAAAATAAAAGAAAAAAAAGACATTATTATTTTTGTAAAAAGGATTAAACCATTGAAAAATAATACCTCCCATACTTCATCTTTTTAATGTCATGTTTAACCATCTTATAGGAAATTCTATAGTCTCACCAACGGAACAATATCCAATCAATTATTTGAACACTAAAATAAATAGGGATAATATCAAAAATTGTAGCTAAACATTCATAAAAAGTTCAATTAAGTATCTGAAGTTTGGTTTTGAATAATTTGGTAACTGAAGCAAATTTTCACAAACATTTTTTCTACCTGAAGTTTGGTTTTAATAATTTTAGTATTTGAAACAAGTTTTTGCTTACATTTTCCTACATGAAGCAAGTTCAATCAAGTTTTAAGTAGGAAAAATATACACGAAAAACTTCCTTCAAATACAAAAAATGTCAAAACCAAACTTCCAATACTGATTGAATTTTTTTCAATAGTTCAGGTATTAAATTATTCAAAACCAAATTTCAGGTACCTAATTGATCTTTTTATGAAAATTCAGACATCACATTAACCCAAACAAATATAGTAACTTGTATGTTGAGTCTTTTAGTGGTATAGTCACAGTTGGATATGAATTTAAACTGTCATATAACTAAGGGGGAAAAAACCATTTTGGTACTTGAACTTTGATGGAGTAGACAATTAGGTACCTCAACTTTTAAACAGTTCAATTTCATACCTAATTAAACTTTTCATGCTCTTTTTAGATACTTAAACTTTAAAAAGGTCAATTTCATATCTAATTAAACTTTTTTCACTACCCTACTTTTTTATTGTTTCTTGAAGTAGTTAGACACGTGTCATGCAATGATGAGTGGTGTAGCTTTTAGGGCCACGAAAAGTTTACTTAGGTATGAAATTAGATTTTTTAAAAGTTCAGGTACCTAATTGTCTATTTCATCAAAGTTTAGATACCAAAAGAGGATTTTTCTTATAACTAATGGAATCGGTCCCACTTAAAAATTAGCGGGACAATAAAATTTTCCATACTTTATTTTTTATCTTTTAGATTTTTCCAAAAATTCTAACTTCAAGGAAAGGTTATATCTCTTCTTCGTTTTTTTTTTTTCCCCCCTTTTTTTCCTTTGTTGGGTAGCTTAATTCTTTATTAATAGCGAAAGAGGAAGAAATTTGATGCTACAAGGTTGGAAGATGAGGTTACTTTTTATAATCGAAGGTGATATTTGTAAGTATTTATTGGTTTATTTAATGCTATTATTATTGTGATGAATTTAGTTAAAAAAATAAAGTTCTTATTTATTTTTATTTTAGCCTCGGAGAAAAAAAAAAAAGAAAGAAAGTGGGTGTGTGTGTGTGTGTCTTTTTTCTTTAAGTATATTTTTATTAGTTCATAAACAGACTACATAATGTTCCATAAATTATATATATATATAGATATAGATATATTTGTGAGGACGATATTCTATTATTACCCGAAGTGCTTTACTTCTAACCTTAGTTTTACATTTCTTTCTGAAAACTTAATTCAGAAGGAGGATTCATATTTGACACTCTTTCATGAGAAATCTTAACATGGTTAAGGTAATTATTTGGCTAAATTTTTGTTGTTAATTATTTCACACATTGTACACAGACAAAGTATCTAAAATTTGTGTTAGACAATATGATACATATCGGTTTATTTGAATTTTAACAATGTAATGATTTCATTTTTTTTATTTGACATATCCTGAATTTCACTTGATTAATTAAAAAATGTGAATTAAATAGTATAAAACTATGAGAAATTTTGAACCAAATTAGAACCTGAACTAGAAATTTGAGCAAGAAAATTAACTAAGTAAATTGGGTAAATTATATAGCATGATTAGCTGAATTAGCAAGTTTAAGCTAGTAATTAATTTCAAATAAAAATAAAGATTAAACCACATCAATTTTCAATTTTATCATATAAGTTAAATTAAACCAAACCTAAGTACCAATTTAGCCATCCACCTAAATTACAATCTCCCAATTTTTTCATTTTTTTTCCCAATTTCGACAGTTTTCTAGAAATTCAATACCTAATTTTCTCAACACCCTAAATTTTAATCAAATATCTATCCAATCACCTAATTAGCCAAATTTATTTCTTCATCTGCAAATTTTCAAAATGAATCTACCTATTTCCTAATCCATTTAACATCTAATTACATCTTAAGACCCTAACCTATTTGCCAACCCAACTCACTAACCATCTCATTTTTAAACCCATTTAAAAATCTTCTAGAACCGAATATATTACTATTCTTATCCATCTAATTTTTTAGTATAATTTTTTCAATATATTTACCTATTTTAACCCTCTAAAAATCTTTAGAACCTTTTTCTAAATGAGTCATATTTTGTACTACCCATTACCCTAATTTTTTTTTTTTTTTTTTTTTTTTTTTTTTTTTGCAAAGACCTTAAAAGAAACCTTAGGTAGCTGCCTACTTTAGCCTCCAAAAACCAGCAAAAAAATTTCTTCACATTTCACTCTCAAAATAAACCTCAAAATACCACAAAACCCATCTTCATATCAAAGAGTTACTAGGTACAATATCCTCTATAACTTACCTGTTCTTTTATCCATCTAAAAATATTAATAGTCTTTATTTTCTTTTTGAAATCTAGGTAATTTTCAAGAGGAAATGGGATTAGAGGCAAAAGGAGCTTCACCAAATATTCCTATGAGTAGTGTAGTAACGGCTCTAAGCTTGTTTTTGCTATTACAAGTATTTTGATTGTAATAGGATATAATAGCGTAAATACATAAAATAAAATATATGATTTGGTAAAATATTATATATTTTAAGCTTAAGCGAAAAATGTTGATTTTTGTCATTGTTCTTGTATAATTTGATGAATGTGTGATATAAATATGACGAATATGGAATTGTATGATATATATTACATTGTAATATGTTTTATGTGAATTTTTAAGTAATTTTTCATGATGAAATGAAATAAATATGCTATTATTTGTGCTAGACAAATATTACTCACTTGTGAACATAACCTTTGTAATGTGATTAATATATTAAATGAATTTATTTCTGGATGAAATTCATGGAAATGACAGTTTATTATTTTAGGATATAAACTGAAAATTTTGAGAATTTTTCAACTTGGTTTACTGTTTTAAAAGGTATAAAGCATTATAAATAAGAAAAATAAATAAAATAACAAATGAATTTATTTTTTTACTAAATTTTTATGGATGATAGCCTAATATGTCAAGTGAAATATGCAAAGCTTCTTGATTTTTCAAGGTCATTAACTATTTTTAAAAACGTGATTTAATTTCACATGATAGTTTATCGTAATTTGAGTTGTTAAATGTAAATAAAATACTAAATGAATTTATTTTTTATCAAAATTTATAGCAACAATATTTTCTTGCATCTATATTCAAACTGAAAATTTTCGTGATTTTTGAAAGTTATTTACTATTTTTAAAAATTATTTCAATTTCAGCTGATAGTATATAGTGACCTGAATTGTTAAATCTAAATAAAATACCAAATGAATTTATTTATGAAAAAAAGCTTTGGAAATTGATATTTTAATGTGTCTACCTTCAAATGGGAAATTTTTAATTTTATTTACTATTTTTTAAAAAAATAATTCAAATTCGTCCAATAGTTCTCTAGCCTTGTTTTAAAATTTAAAATTTACATATTTTGGATTAAATAATTAATTTTGGTTAATGTATAATTAGCAAAAATAGGCTGGCTTAGGTATTTTCTAAATTATTAGATCTTTTAACAAATTAAAATTGAATGAAATAAGTTAATGGGCCAAATAAGACAGTATAAGCATAATAAAACTTTTAGTTATAAAATTTTAATACATAGACATAATATGGGCTTTCATAAACTTAAAGCTTAAAAGGACTATAGAATGAAGTTATTAATTATTTTATATTTAAATGGGCTAAAATAATTCAAATGGGCTTAATTAGTAGAAGTATAATCCCTCTAATTTTACGTAATCTAATTTTAGCAAATACTAAAAATATAATATAGAATTATATAGAATATTTGGAACGAGTAGTAAAAATCACTCCAAATTTTTCTCGATTTCAAAATATTAAGGTGTTAATGAAATTGATTATAATTAGAAAGATTAGAATCGTTACTAATAAAAATTTTTTCGAAATACAAACTGGAACAAATACGATCTGAACTAATTTATAAACGATGATAAATCAATCGTTAATATAAATTCCTGAATCATTTTCCCTTAAGTTCAATACTTAGAAAATAAATCCTACACTTGTTAAATAATGAAATAATGGTATTTAAATTATTTTAACATTATCAAGTAGCCTTAAATAAAAATATGTTGTTATTAACAAATTAGTATAAATAACTTCTATATAGTAAAACATGATATTTGATAAAATGATCAATAGTCCAACAAGAAATTATAACTTTAAATCACAATAAAAGACAATTAATTTTTAGAACCTACAAGTTATAAAATCATAGACTAAAGATAAATCACTAAAATTACAAAAGATACGTTAAGGTCACAAATAGATTGATATCTAAGAATCTAGATCTTAAATAAATATTTAACTTACACTAATATTCTAATTAAAATATTTAGAGATTTTATAAATTAAAATCCTGAGTTGCCAATGTAACCTTCAATAATTTTCATAACTAGAAAATGAGCAAATTAGTAAACGTGAAGCTAATATCAAATATATGATTCAACAAAAATCTTCGGATAGACCTATGAGTTATAATAAGCTTATTCATAGTTTAAAAACCCGAATAAAAATTTCTTTAACCTTAATAGATACCAAAAACGAGATTTCGTATCTAGAACTGATAATTCAAGATATAATTAAAAATAGCTATAAATTTCAAAACCGATAAGATATAGTCTATTAAGAGAACCTATTGGTACAAAACAATAATCCAAAGACGGATTACTAGGATTATAAATACATAATAGATACCAATACCGATCAATAAATATTAATCTAGATCTAAAATGAAAATTCCAAACCTACTATTATACTTGTTAGGGAGTTTTGAATTCGTCAAGACTTAGTTCTTAATTTGATTTATAGGATTTGAAAAATTTAATCACGTAAGTTGAAATACTAAAAATAATTAATTGTGTAAACTCAAAACTAAAAATTTGTACGTATAAACAACTTAGAGTTTTGTAGTAACTTAGGAAAATTCTATTTCGATAAAACTTGTACATAACGGTTATTATTATACGTTTATAAAATAATAGTGGTTAAATGATTATGAATTAACTATTAATCAAATAATAAACAAATCAAATTAAAAAAATGAAAATGAAAAATGAGCCGCGGAAGCAAATCACGAATAGTTTCCATGCTAGAGGAATTCTCGGTTGAAGACACTATAGAGGAACAAAAGATATAGTGCAGAAACCCACGTTAGAAGCAGAGGACGGGCGGCAAATTAAAGTCATGGTTGCGTAATTCCATACTGGAACAGAGTTCTTCACGCAGCAGGCAAAGATGAAGTTTTTTTTCAGTTTTCATAGCTGCTTTGATCCAAATTTGAGCCTCCTATTCAACTTGAAAATGACAATTCATTCAATCAAAACACTCCACATATGACCAACAATAAATGCCATGAATTTTAGTCCAATTCAACTTGTGTTTTAGCTGCAAAATGAATCAATTCTCGACTGCAACCTCCAAGCAACAACACACGAACAGGATTCTTCATGCTGGAATTTGGAATCACGTTGCAAGGGAAATTCCGGCTGCTGTAGTATTTGAATCACGTCTAAATTGCACCAAATTTAAACACATATAGTCAACATGAAAATGACTCCTCAACCAATCTATAGACTACACCTATAATCCTCATTAAATACAAGGAATTACAGCACAAGTTCAAGAGGAAACAGCTGCAAATTTGCTTCAAACAACCGTGAAATAGTAGCACTTAACCACCACTTGCAACTCTGTTTTGAAAAAAATTCAAAGGCTTAGTTGAGTTGTTTTTTTTTTTTTGGACTAAATGAGCACCAATTAAAAGCCTCTAAATGTATACTTCAAACACCAACTATTGGCTAGAAAACAACAAAGGAAATTTGAACAAAAACCATGCAAACCAACTTGGAAAAAAAACAACACACAAAGCTACAACAAAAACTTGAATTTTTGCCTTTGTTTTCACACGATTTTGGACTCGATTTTTGTGCAACTTGAGCCCCTATATTACATCTATAAATGGCCTTAATTAACTAGCAAACAAATACAATTAATGCCCCTTGAAATCAGCCACAAATTTTATACAAATTCATCAAAAAATCATACTTAAATTCGCATCAGAAATTCCATCCGAGAAACAACAACAACAACTTGTATTTTTCAAGCCCAAAAAACCCCCTTTAGCCTCCTAACTTTAGCCTAACTTTAGTTTATATATATAGCCTTAAGTTAGATCCTAAAGTAGCTCATAAACCTCACAAAAACAAGTTGAAAATATAGCTACATGAGGAGTTGTGACCAGCCCTCTTCTTCTCGGATATTCCTTCACTTAGACAATCTTAAGGAGCTCTAAAACAAAACATAATCTTTACCTTACTTCCTATATCCTATCCTAGCATCAACCACATTTAAAAACATTCATTTTCTCTTTCAAACAACATAAAAAACCAAGTTAAATAGCCTTGGTTTACCATAGATTCAAGTTGGAATCTAAGCTCAATAAGGTAATAAAATAAAATAAATATATATACTAGTTTAGCTAGATTATTTTTTCCTTAGTTACTCACCTTCTTACATTCCTCTTCAGATCATTATTTTCATCAAGAATGAGGAGCTAAATTCATTCTAGCATCTAACCAAGGCAAGGATCATATTAAGTTCAAATGTTCATTATGTTTGATCTCTAAAAATTGACTTATAAATTTATCAAAATTGATCTAATAGTATATTGATGATATTTAGACTATTTAGGATATAAATACATCACCTTGAAGATTTTTAAGTGTAGAAATTCAAATCCTAGAAAGGAAAAACCAAAACCATATCTAAACTACAACAAAACTAAGTTAAACTCTAGATAACTCATGTAAATGACTAGGAAGATTGAATAAACTGTATTGATGTGTTTTTTATAATCCAAAAATGACCCCATCAATGGAAAGAACACAAAAAATCCTATGAAATCGACTATTTATTTATTAAAAATGGATAAGAAACGGATTATATATCATAAAAACAAAATTTGAAATACTGCTATCAATATTTTGCGAGCCATAGAACTGTTCGCATATTTTTCATCATCTTGAAGATCGTGTTTGATAAAAATAACACCACTAATGGATTGTACTCGGAAAATACTATGAAAATGACTATTTATTCATCAAAAAAGGACTAAAAATGAGTTAGATATCATCAAAACAAATTTTGATTATAGTTATCATGATTCACTTGAAACCTGTGCATGTGTTTCATAAATTTAAAAATTGTAGAAGTCTCTTCTCTTGAAAATAATTCCACTACTAGAAAGCACTCAAAGAATACTATCAAATCGACTATTTACACAGTGAAATCGGATTTAAAACGAATAAGAAATCACAAAATAGAAATTCACTCAGTTTTCACTCTTAATAAACCAATAATAATGTTACCATTATTCCTATTAATATGATTTTGATCATTACTATTATTATTACTACTGATTATAGTATTCAGTATTATTGATATTTTCCTCAAGAATCATTAGGATTGTAAATACTATTATTATTTACGTTAATTTCACCATATTTATATTATCATCAATACTATTATTATTTACTAATAGTATGAAAATTGTTGTTATTATTATACTTGTATCTATTACTAATATCGATATTAACATTTCAAAACTATTATTACTAATAATATCATATTATTAAACTTAGCTTGTTTTACAATAGAAGTAAAATTGAAGTATAATAAATATTTGATATATCTAAACTCCATAGACATACGATTTTATTAAAATAATTTTGGTTAATTTTCGAAAGGTATAGATACTAGGACATATCCTTAAATAAATAAAAATACTAATTTAAGAGACAGATAAGGTTGACAGGCAAAGAATTATTAAATAAAAATCTTCTACTAAAAGCAGTAGGACTTAAGAAAAAGACACAACCCTTAATGAAGGAAAGCAAAATGAAAATAAATAACAGATAAATATTCTTCACTATAGAGGTTAAGACCCTAAAAATCCTTATACAAATAACAAAAATTGTACCAAATACCAATATAGAATAACTAGGCACCTATAAGGATTCAATTAAATTATTGAACGGCGCAATAATTAATTTAACGGGCTTAGTCTAATATCCGGCGATTGAGATCAGCACCTTTAATTCTGGGAAGACTTCTCTTACAGAAACGGTCCAATAATGAATCTCTATTATTTCCTTTCATAGGAAAATATATCAATTCTCGAACTTCCGATAGATTATACAACAATTTAGCAAGGACCACAAGTGAGTTACTTGACTTTGTCACATTGTTTATGCTTGTAGTATAGTTGCATTTGGAATAATATATATTCAATTGATATGCATGCGGGATTAGGGATAATGTATGATGCGTCGTGTATGATTGAATGACAAATTAACATAATATAAGTGATAATTCTATTGTATAATAAATGTTGTATGAAGCATATTGATGATTGTCTGTAAATTGTATGATCGCCTTAAACTTGATTAACAACTACTGGTACTATAAATGAAATGGACATGCATCGCATGATTTGCATAAACTGCATTTGAAGATGTGGCAACCTATTACGTGTTTGTATTTCGGTTCTTTAGTAATGCTTGGTTTTTCTAGGCAAGAGGCTATTAGTTCTACGTAAGATTACCTTTGTTCCGTCAGTTCCATGGGAACTAACTGGAAATGAAGAACGCTGCCAATGGTATCGCTATGAAATGACTAACACTCAGTGGAGTTTCTAAGGCTTAAAATAAGAATTGAGTGCCTAAAGGATAAAGAGATAACTACAATGAGGATCGTGGCTTTCATGTATACTTAGTCTCTTGGATAGGTGGGCCATAGTATCGAGTTTCTTCAACCCCGATGAGAGGGTGTAAATCTCCATCCTGCTTTGGATTCTAGATCATCCAAGCTTGTAATGTGCATATGATTGATTGTTGCATTGCATATGATTGATAATTATACTTGTTTGTTATTGGTTGATGTGTGGTTTAGTCAGGTTATCTCACTAAGCCCGTGGTTCACTCACCCCCCAACAGTTTTTGTGAAAGAATAATACTAGTTGGGATTGGGATAAGAATGTGTGAAGAGAACCTCTCCAACAAACTCTATTGATGATAGAGATATAGGATATGGTAAACTTAGATTGTAAATTAGATCAATTTTATAATAATTGAAATTTGTAAGTTATTATTTGAAACCCATTTTCACCATTTGGTAAGGGATACCGATTCTCTGCGATCTTGGTAGAAATTGGAAAATCGAATTCCATAGTTGAAATCCTGTAATATAATATATCATTTATATGATAAACATTTATAAATAAATAGAGCCTTGTACACTCTGACTTACAAGACGGCTCTTATATGATGGGTGCACACGTGATATGATAATTTTAGATTAATCATACTAGGTCCCATATTTTGAGGCGTGACAAGAAGTATGATCAATTCGACATAAATGGGCCAAGATAGTAAGAATAGGTCTAGCTCGACCAAAATAACCTAAAATGGACTTAGAAATTAATTTAGGTCCAACTTAGCTAATATTAATAATTTTGGGCTATAATAAATTGATTATAGGCCTAAACACTAAAATACGATCTAGTTCGACTAAATCACTATAAATGGGCTTAATTAGATAAAATTGGTTTAGAAACACAAGCATAAGTCCAATAACATAATTTCTAAAGTTAGGCTTATTGGACTAAATAGATATAAACTAAATCTTATCAAGTCTTTCATAACCATTGGGGTCTAAACCTTTAAAATATAGATTATAGGCTTAAATTTCATAATACGGGCTCAATATCCTTATCTAATCCAATTGGGCCTATTTCCAAAATATTTAAGTCCATTTATCAATTCCAAGTATTGAAATATCTAATTGTGCTCAAATTCCCTCCATAAGCCCAAAAGCCCTAAAATACCCTTAATTAGGCTAAATAGGAATTAGAAGGCTGATGAACAGTTAAATTAGGATCAAATCAAATTCCAATTAGGCTTGAACACTATTTTTAGGTCCAATAACCAATATTATTCTAATTATACCTAAATTCAAAATAAAGTCTAATTCCACCTATTTTACTATCTATATTCCTTAATGAGCTCAATTCATCAACCTTAAAGCCCACTACCCTAAAAGTGAAACACTTAGAGAATTTTTTATTGGGCCTAAGTTAGGACCCTAAAAGCCCAACACATCCAAATAATAAATCCAATTTTTGAATTCATAGGCTTAGTCCAAATCACCTAAGCCATGTTACCTTAAATGAATTCAATTCAATTATTACACAAAGACTTTATTATACATAAGACCTTATGTTAATTGATCAATCAATATAATATGAATCATTAGTTTGCATACCTCATTCTTATATAAATCAATCTTCCTTAAATAGATATTCCTTCGACCTAATATCTTTCACGTGATCCTTTATCATCTACCGATTCGATATCAGATACGCAGTGACTTACGTGTTGCTTACTAGGGTAGATATCCGAAAATGAACTAACATCTAAAGATGAGCTAACTAATTTTTTAAGTATGCTTCTATCGTTTAATTTGGTCCAATGAACGACAACCTTACTAGGTAGTACTAACACGACAGATAAATACTTAAGCCATCGTCGATGGCTCGGCAGATAACTAATAGGGCAAATAGTATCATAATAACGTCTATTTAGGTTTGATGAGAATTAATATATGTAGTTCATAGCTATGAGTGTCGATCGAGCTACATATAACTATGGATTGAATTAATGGAGATATGTAACAGCAGTGAACCCTAGACGATGCTATTACTAGATGTTTTTATAAGAGAAATAAGTATTCAAGTTGCTTATATTAAACTCCTGAGCAGTTACTACTACTCAGGATCCTTAGATTCTCATAGCTCGTTGTCGGGAGTGTAAGTGCTCTTGTGTCATTTGAATTACCTTAATTGATAACCTTAAACTGTTGATTGTTACATTATATGTAGTCTAGGTTTATTTTCCATATCACGTGCAATTATGTTACTGTATACTAGGTTTCGACTCATTCGTTCTTTTTCACGTGTTGGTGATTTTGATTTTAATGTTATGCATGTCTCGGGTATGGGATGGATTGATACAAGTTTGTTGATGAGTGGAGTGGCTAGGAACGTAGGATTTTGTGTTTTTCTTAAATAAAAGTAGTAGTTATCTTTTTAAACTTGTATTCTCTTTTGAGGGCTTGGTTTTATACTCATGGTTGTAAAATCTTTTATCAGATACTTTGTATTGATTTTTACCTATCCTTGATGCTTTGTTATTTTTCGCTGCTTAATCAAATGTTTTCAAAACCTAATTATACGATTTTAAAATCTAAAATTGATTAGCAAACGATCACGATAAACAAATAGTTTAATATAGTCTTAGCATATAATGTCCTTAATATATATTAACCCTATTCAGGGTATGACATTATTAAATTTGGGTTATATATAAAATCACAATTATTAAAATATGTAATGTGAAAAATGGTATTCTGCATGGACCTAGTTGGCATTATATAAAGTAGAAAACTAATTATATTCATATTTACTTACCCAGAGTTGTTTGTTAATGTTTCATATGGCTAAAAAAGAACTTTTGCAAGTATCATTCAAATAAAGTTTTAGAATGTGTGATATAAACACTTAGAGGGAGGTAAAATTGCTATACGTTATAATTACTTTGCACACACCATTGGACAACGCTAAAAGTTTAGTTTTTAGACTTTAATTTTCTTACTACGGCATTATGAATGTAAAACGTGTCATTTAGAGTTGTTCTTTATATGAGAGAACAGGAGATTACATACGATTTGTGATATTGGATTTGTAATACATATTTGATGGTTTATATGACTTTACCTAAAAAACAAATGTTAAGAAACTATATTGGTGTTTTATACTTACATATATGTACGTAAAATATTTAAATTGCATATGTTCCTATGTAAGATGTTAAATGAAAAAAATAAATATGTGAAGAATACTTAATAAAGCATATCAGATGGTGTTATCACCCTACAAATGATTTGATATAACAAGATAAAATTCATCATAGAATTTAGAAAATTTTTGTGATCTCTTCGCGGGACTACACCATCACTAATATGATGCATAAAAGATTTAAAGATTTCAACCAAAGATAAAATAAATATGAATCGTTCAATGATGTAATAAAACTAATCATATTATAATCATCATATGATCATATTATTTTCCTAGAAGTTGTTCACATGAAGGTCACGTGCCCTTCAGTAAAGTTTGATCACAATAGATAATTCTATGTTTTTGGTGTGTATATATACATATATATGTAAAGATAATTCTATGTTATGTTAAGAAATTACTGCACCTGCATTTCGCACAGGCATTTTACGTTAGTCAATAATAGATTTCTTTATTTTATAAAATCCGCCATGTATTTAAAAGATGTCCACATAACTATATAGTTTACAAAGTCAGCTATGCAATTAGGCAATAGCCCTACAAGCTCGTAGGTTTGGTTGTAAATAAATAGTCAGCAGCCTACTGAACTTGTTTGGTATATAGACGATAACAAATTGACCCTAGCCAAATCATCCATTTGGGTTTTCGTTTCTCGAGGTGGCCACATTAAATGCATGTGTGTGTATATAGATATCGTCACAGTTCGGTTCGAGTCTAGAATCGGACCTGAATCGCCGGTTTTTGGTTCTAAAAGCAGTGAAACCGGAATCAGACCCGTGGGAGCCGGTCCGGTTCCTGGTTTTTAGGAATTACTGGTTCCCACGGTTCAGTTTCTATTCTAGAGGAACTGAGAATCATGAAAAAAATAAAAAACCAATTAAATAATTTACTTAATTTAACTAAGAAAAAAAGTAAAATAAATTTTTAACTTGAAATAACATTGAGCCTAACAATAATTGCTCATAGCATTAGTTAAAAGAAATTCTATAATTATGTATTTATTTATAAACAATCATTTGCATTTTTTTAGTTGTTATATTAGCAATGCAGCACTATAAAATACTCAAAGTACAAAAATAGTTCTCAATAACAAAAAACGAATCACACATTGTTAAGAAAGAAAGTCTACTTTGGTTAGAAGTCTGCATAAAGTTAACAATATATGATTTCAAATGTATTTATTACTTGTGTTGTTAATAATAACACATTAAATATTATGAATAGGAAATAAACTTTTTATTATTTATGTAAAAGTAGTTTTAAATATTTGTTTTATAATTATAATTTTCTTTTCTTTTTTTTTACTTTTTTTATAATTTTTATGGTGTAGGACCGCCAGTTCTGTCGGTTCCAAAACCACCGAGTCATGTAGTTTTTAGGGATGGAACTGTAAGGACCCGCTAGAACCGACGGGTCCTTTATCTATTTAGACCCACCATTTTAAGACCGGTTCTGGTTCAGAAACCACCGATGACGGGTCTAGTTGGTTCCTGGTTCGGAACCGACCCGTGATGATGTCTATGTATATATGAGAAGGAAGCTGTACGAATAATACTTTCCTCTTTTATTTATTTTCAATTTTATTGTTAGAATTTTAATAAAAAGAAAATTATGTCTTATCTAATACTAATTCTTTATTGAACGTTTATTTGGGTTTCTGTATGTTTATGTTATTATATATTTTACACCTAAAAATGATTAATTTGTTGGTCAAGCCAAGGCTTACGCTCTTATTCTATTTCAACTTAATTAGCTAATTGTTGTTCCATTTTCCATTCCATATTAGTGTTTTTTTTTTTTTTTTTTTGGGGGGGGTGGGTGCGGTTTGGGGGAGATTTCATATGCTATTTGGTGTAACTTTCTAAAATTAAAAGGTGCACTTTGTTTTTTTTCTGGAAAAAAAAAAAGTTGGCATGAGGAATCTAATATTTCATAAAGAAATAAAGCATATCAGATGATGTTATCACCCTACAAATAATTTGATATAACAAGATAAAATTCGTCATAGAACTTAGAAAAATTTTATGTCCTTCACGGACTGTACCATCACTAATATGATGTATAAAAGATTTAAGGATTTCAACCGTAGTTAAAATAAATCTGAATCGTTCAATGATGTAATAAAATCAATTATGTTATAACCACCATATGATCATATTATTTTCCTAGAAGTTGTTCACATGACGGTCACGTGCCCTTCAGTAAAGTTTGATCACAATAGATAATTCTATGTTTTTGGTGTATATATACATATATATGTAAAGATAATTCTATGGTATGTTAAGAAATTACTGCACCTGCATTTCGCACAGGCATTTTACGTTAGTCAATAATAGATTTCTTCATTTTATAAAATCCGCCATGTATTTAAAAGATGTCCTCATAACCATACAGTTCACAAAGTCAGCTATGCAATTAGGCAATAGCCCTGCAAGCTCGTAGGTTTGGTTGTAAACAAATTGTCAGCAGCCTACTGAACTTGTTTGGTATAGAGACGATAACAAATTGACCCTAGCCAAATTATCCTTCTGGGTTTTCGTTTCTCGAGGTGGCCACATTAAATGCATGTGTGTGTATATATATGAGAAGGAAGCTGAACGACTAATATGTGCTCTATCTGTATGTTTATCTAGCGGTCTCTTTCTCCCAAAAAATGGAACTTTCACTTGTCTCCAACAAAGTACTAATAATAACCCTTGTAGTTATAAGTGTAACGCTGATCATATGTGCATCTAGATTTCTAAATCGGATGCTTTTGAAGCCATGGAAATTAGAGAGAACCCTTAGGGCTCAAGGGCTTGTAGGAAACTCTTATCGTTTTCTGGTTGGAGACATGAAAGAGCTGGCTACGCTTAACAAGGAAGCAGCATCTAAGCCCATCAGACTCTTCGATGATATAGTCACACGTTTGCTTCCTTTCTATCTTCAACACATCCAAAAATACGGTACCTTTATCGTATCTAAATCTCTTATCCAATTAATGATGTGTCACTGAGCAACCTGATATACTACATTATTAAGCAAACAAATCAATATTGTACATGGGAGTGGTGGAAATCTAACGAAATCAATATAAAGTTGGGAAAAATGGGATGAAAGTTTATGTTGTAGTACTTTTGTTGAGGTGGAAATGTGACGAATCCAATGGAAATAGAAGGAAACATAAGTCTCATACCTTTCACTCCAAAACTAGGATGGAAGTGAGGAGAAAAGGAAAGAAATCTCTTAAAATTGCTAAAATACGTTCAAAAACAAAAGTATCATTGGACACTAAGCCATTTTATTATTTTTTTTCCATTCATTTTCTTCTCTTTCTGTTTTTTATGTCCAAACAAGTAAAAAAAACCAGCCCAAACAAAAAACAAGTATAAAAATTTCTTCTCCTTTTATCAGCTTTGCAAGCTTTCTACCTTTTAAAAGTCTGCAAAACATGGTGCAAATTTTATAATATAACATAATTTTAAGTGATGAAGAGCCAACATCAAGGTGCCGAATCTAAATCCTCCTTGTGGATATGAGCTCCTAGCTTGAGCAACTATTGGCTATTAGGTTTTAGTTCCTTAATAGATGGATACATCTACGATTCCATTGGTGGAATATAAAGTATATATAGAATATAAAATTTAATTGCTACTTCTGAAAGTGCAAGTTCTAAAGTATATAAATGTTTAAGATTTTCACTGTATATGTAGAATTATTCTCTTTTCACTACTATACACATTACAACGATTAGAGAGGAGAAATCGAAACTAATTCATCATGTTGGAAGATCATTGTTGATACTAGTCGATAATAATGGTACTAATTATCTAAAAACCCTTTTGACTATAAAATATTTGTACAATTCATTCAATCTCTACTTAGGGAAGGATATAGACATAAAATGTAATTATATGTTTGTAATGTAAGCATAATATTTAATCCCAATCCTCCTCTAAACCTAAACCACCTAGCCAAACACTAAATATTGATGAACAAATGAAAATGCATCTTCATGCATGTAGTTCAATTATAGAAAAGAGAAAAAAAATGAAGAAAATATATATAGTTGTCTCATTATATATATATATATATATATATGTAAGTTATACTAACTAATTTCTTAAAACATGCTACAGGGAAGGATTCATTCGTATGGTATGGCCCAACTCCTCGAGTTATCATCACGGATCCTGAACAAATGAAGGAGATATTGACAAGAACAGATGACTTCCGGAAGTTTAAGCCGAAATTACTAATCAAGTTGCTAGGGATGGGACTTGTAAACCTAGAAGGAAAAATTTGGGCAACGCACAGGAAGATCATCAACCCCGCATTCCATTTAGAAAAGCTTAAGGTTAAAATAAAATATAACAATTAGATAGTCTATCAAATTAATTAGAATATACAATAATACAAGAATCATATCACCATTTATATATCAATTTACATGCATAATTTTTTTTTTTTTTTAAATTGTAGACGATGTTCCCTGCATTCCATGTGAGCTGCAATGAAATGATCACCAAATGGGACAAGTTATTAGCTTCTGCAGCAGAAGAACCATGTGAGATAGATGTTTGGCTTGATCTACAAATACTCGCAAGGGACACCCTTGCCCGCACTTCATTTGGAAGTAACTATGAAGAAGGGAAGAAAATCTTTGAGTTACAAGCTTTACTAATGGAGCTCGTTGTGAAAACTGCAAGATCACCTATGTCTAAAATTCCTGGTTGGAGGTAATAATAAAATTTTATCTCTATGCCATATATATCGGGTAATTGTCATATTTGGTATTGAAATTTTATCTATTTTTGCAATTAACTATTTAAAGTTTTAAAGTATCAATCCGATACCTAAAGGTTGTCAAATTTTGTAATTGGATACCCATACATTTCCAATTTTGACAATAAATAACCTCATCTAAGTATTATAAATAAACTTGAGAAGTTTATAAACATAAATTGATATTTTTAAATTTTAGATAGTTAAAAAAATTCAAGTACCAAATGTGACATTTATTGGAATTTTTTGACATGGTTGGCTTGGTTTAAGTTTTTATTAACATTATGAGAGATCAAGTCATTAAAATATTGCTTACGCATGATTTCATATGGGCCAGAGCGTGGGCCTTAATAATGGAGAGGTAGCCTTCTTGTCTAAATACCCTAACGCAATTTAACTCGAGTACCTCTCTCATTATATGGCCATCTCATCCTTTGTTTCTCAATTAGCCTATGCAAGACTTTTTCCCACTTTAATTTCTTCTACTTCTACTTCTACTTCTACTTCTGCTTCAACTTCTACTTCAAGCACTATCTCTTAAGTTCAACTAGCTTAGTCCAGTTGTGACTTGTATTAACTACATGAGCCTAGGCTTGTAGTTTAAGTAGAACCTCAGAGACCATAAGTCCATCATCTATATCTCTTGGGCTTGTGCTTCTCTTGAGTCTTAGAGGCCTCAAGTCTTCATCATGTCCTTGGATCTTCCTCACTAACCCTTCTTCCTTTGGGCTTTAGATCTTGGGCCTCAAGTCTTTATCATCATCTATGCCGAGTATTTCTTTTTTTTTTTTTTATGAGCCTCTACTTACGAGCTTCATCTTCTTTGTCATTATCATAAACTTAGACCTTCCATGAGCTACCATAAGTTGGATCTTCATGGGTCATCAGGCTATATGGGTTCTAATACCAGTATAGGAATTTTTTAGCATAGTTAATTGCTCTGGTCCAAGTCTTTATCAACCTCTTGGAGAGTGATCATTAGAATATTGCTTTTGCATGACTTCATATAGGCTAGAGAGTGGGCCTTCAATAGCTTTCTTATCAAAATGCCCTAAGACAATTTGACTTGAACACCTTTCTCATTATATAGCTAATCCTTCATTCCCAACAACATTACACATATATAATTACAAGCAGATGATGCACCGCGATGCATGTGCAAATAAAATAACCCAACATATATAAATTAAATAGATATATTGTTTTAACAGGTTAGAAGAGGACAACCTTAATTAGTCCTAAAAATTAAGAAATTAATTACAAATTATAATTACAATTGTTTACATAGGTAACTTCTTCATATTTGGTAACTGCCATGCAATTACAATATTACTAAAAATATTTACACTAAAAGCACCTGCTAGATCAGTATATAAAGATACTTACTTAAGCTAAAAAAGAAAAATACTATGTCTATTCAACCTCTGCTTAATTCTATTCAAACCCTATTTAATTTCATGATTTCAGGGATACAAAAAATATTTTATGCCCATATGCTAAAAAAGGAAAAGACTATGTATCTTCAACCCCTATTTAATTATATTCAAATCCTATTTAATTTCATAATTTCAAGGATACCAAAAATATTTTACTCCCATATGCTGAAAACATTATATGAAAAATATTTACAGTAAGAATATTTACACTAAAGATACCAAAGCAGGTGCTTTTACTTTAATAGTATAGATACAACATGATATTTGATACATCAAAGTTCTAAATAATAGCTGTAGCTGTCTTATTATATATGTCCTTATGGTTTTGTTGCAGCTTTCTTCCAACAAACATGAATAGGAGGATGAAGAATGTCAATAAAGAAATAGAGTTAGCACTACAAGGTATCATTATCAAGAGAATGAAGGCAATGAAAGAAAGAGAAGCAACTATAAATAATGACTTGCTTGGCGTCTTACTAGAATCTAATATGAAGGAAATTCAAGAGCACAATGGCAACAACAATAATGGCTTAACACTTAAAGATGTGATAGAAGAGTGCAAACTTTTCTACCTTGCTGGAAGTGAGACGTCATCAATATTGCTTGCTTGGACTATGTTTTTATTGAGCACTCATCCTCAATGGCAAGCCCATGCAAGAGAAGAGGTTCTACAAGTCTTTGGAAGCAACAAGCCAAACTTCGATAGTTTAAGTCGCCTTAAGACTGTAAGTAAAGCATAATAATATATAGCAATTCACCTTTTAACTAAGGTATACAAGCACAAAGTACAAGAAAATATAAAAATGCCTTCAATTTTCATCTTCATAGGTCCAACAAGACAACGACATTTGGTAAAAGAATTGACACATATTGCTTTACCCACAGGTTACTATGATATTGTATGAAGTTCTCAGGTTATATCCACCTGTTGCCCAATTGAATCGAAGAGTTTGCAAGGAAACAAAGCTAGGAAAATTGACATTACCTGCTGGAGTTGAGCTACATCTCCAAAATATTCTTATGCAACAAGATAAAGAGTTCTGGGGCAATGATGCTAAAGAGTTCAAACCTGAGAGATTTGCAGGTGGAATATCAAGGGCAACAAAGAACCCCCTTACATTTATCCCATTTGGTTGGGGTCCTAGAACATGCATTGGCCAAAATTTTGCTATGATAGCTGCAAAATTTGCAATTGCAATGATCTTACAACGCTATTCATTTGAGCTTTCTCCATCTTACGCCCATGCTCCAATAGAACTTTTTACTGTCCAACCACAACATGGTGTTCAACTCCTTTTACGTAAATGCTAAATTTGAGTTTTCTCCATCTACTTAGCATTGATAGAAACAAAGTCACATGTATGCAAATTGAATTACTTTTAGTCTATTAGATAATTGGAATAATGTGACCTTCAATGCATGTGCCTTTGAATAAACAAGATCGATATATTATATGATTACAATAAATGTAATTTTCACTTTTTTCCCTTTTCTCTTTATGCTAATACTTTATGCTTGATGTTTTCACATGTTTCATCATATAGAAGAAATACATTATACAATTATATTAAATGTATTTTTTTCCTTTTATAAACCATTTTAGAGCTTTAACAACGACAAATGAGACTATATGCATTTGCTTAATAGTTAAAGGAATATAAAATTGTTAGATATTAAACATAGCTAATAGAATTACTAGTATAGTAAGTATTAGTTATAGTATGGTAATTAAGGTATTCAATAATGGGATGTTATATTTCGACTAATGTATTGCACTAATACTATAACCCATTAGCGCAAGCGTGTTCTTGATGGCATGTGTCAGTCATTATTAAGTAACTAGAAAGAGGGGTTACATTCGTTACTTTTTTAACATTTAAAAAGATTTTGAAGCAACAATTAAATTCCCTTTAATTACTAAAATAAGTTGGTCTATGATTACAAATGCAATCCTTAAACTTAAATGCAAACATAAAATGGGCAAAAGTAAAGAGAGGGGGATGAGAAAAGAATGAATACATTAATATATAGTGGTTCGGCCTTATAGCTATATCCACTCTTCTAGATCCAAGCTATATCCACATGAATATGTTCTACTAAATCTAATAAAACTTGAAATTACAAATAGTTTTCCAACAACTTAGACCTAATTGCCCCTATTTAGCCCCATTAACTTATCCCAAGTTACCACCAACTATAGAGCTATTTGCAATCTTTATGACTAACACAAAATACAATTAGAAATCGATGGACACACTAAATTTCCTTCTATAAACAACAACAAATAAGAACATAAAAAGATTGTGGGAAGATATTTGAAAGCACGTGAGCAGCTCTTGAATAATATGATTAGATGCTTTTTGATCAATTATGTGTTGAATTTTGAACTTCCTTGTATATATATCATTGCCTTCAATGGTTAAGTATGGTTAAATATTTAACGTTGAACAATATCTTTATCCATACTATTTTGCTCAAAATATTCTTCTTCTTCTTATCTTGATAATAACTTGAAATTTGAACATTCTATGTATTATCTTGCTACTTTTTTGTCCACTTGCAGACTTACTCTCTAGGTAACACTCTGGATACATTCTTTATTAAAATTGCTTCTTCGTTCTATCTAGTGAATGCTCTGGGTAAAGGTTTGAATAGCCTCTTAACTCTAGCATGTTATAAGCTCTATGTAACACTCCAAATGTTTTTATTACTTTAAAACAACCAATCTTGTACGCTTTAACTAATGCTCTAGGCATCTGATGTTAGTCATTATTCATTTTATTTATTAATTGTAACTTGTATACTTAATCAAATCATTAGTACTTTCTTTACACTTTGGTTATCATCAAAATCTATTTAGAGAGAATCTAACATTTTCTGCCTTTTTTATGATAAAAAAATCCTTTATCATACAGAAATAGAGGAAATTATACTGAAAAGTTACATGATAAATGCTATAATACCCTTATTTCTAAGATGATTTTTGGGTTTATTTAGTTGATATTCTAAATAAAAAAATCTAGAAATGGCTTTTAGTTGTTTAAATTATCAATTTCAAGTATTATGAACTTCTCTTAAAGAACAAGAAGGAATACAACAAGAATGAAGTAAAACAACCTTGTTTTAGAGGATTCAAAAGACCAAACAGCCCTCCCAACAGATCCGTTTGGAGAACCGTATGGAATCAAGAAGATTAAACCTCCCAATAGACCTGTTTGAAGAATCGTTTGCTCCTAGAAGTAATCAGAGAAGGCAACAGGTGTCCAAACAAGGCTATTTGCAAGGATATTTGAGCATATATTCAAGTTGGTAGGCGTAACAGCCCTCCAAATGAGGTTGTTTGAAGGGGTATTTGAGCTAAAATCCAAGATTAGTAACCGTAACAGCCCCCATAACAGCCCTATTTGGGACCCTGTTTGCACTAGCAAAAGGTTTTATAGTCTGTTGTATTTTGAAATTTTGATGACCCATATAAATACCTTTTGGAGAGAGAAAGAGGAGGTAGTTACGCATTTTGTTAGACTATCATTTTCATATTTTTCCTCTGGCTTTTTGAGAGATTTTTGCAAAACAAGTCACAAAGAACACAAGTGAACATCAAATCTAGACTTCTAGATCCAAGTTCATCGACTAAGCTTTAATTTTAAGGGTTGTATTCATGAATTCGACTCTTTCTTTTGAATTTAATTTGTTCTTTGATAACAATATGGATAAGTAGATCATAGATCTAGATTTTGTTCAGATTTTAATTTCATCATGTGTTGAGAATATGATTTTAATGAAATTCAATTGATGTTCTTATGTTCAAATTGCATGTTCCTAATTGATTTCATAGAATTGCATATCCGGAATGCAGATTTATGTTTGATTTTCATTAAAGTAGATTAAGAAATCGTTTTTATGAATAGATCTATGCAATTTGATGAGATTTGATTGTGATTCTAGAGATAGATTGCAAGAATCTTCCGTATAATCTCTGTTTTCTTGAGTTTTTAATCTTTATGCGATCTTAGATTGTAATTAGTTAAGGAGAGATCCTAATTAATCGATCTAAGATTAGATAAATTGATTAATTCGAGAGGATGA
Organism: Combretum micranthum; assembly: GCA_024138025.1. Classification (NCBI taxonomy): domain Eukaryota; kingdom Viridiplantae; phylum Streptophyta; class Magnoliopsida; order Myrtales; family Combretaceae; genus Combretum; species Combretum micranthum. Next base: position 501,436 of record JAMXBD010000158.1, read on the forward strand.
TCAGTTTGTATAAGGAATTCAACGGTATAATATCTCAATTCGGATAATCTTTAGTATTCTATGATTCACATGATGAAGTTAAATGAAGAACAAGATCTAGGTCATGTTAGATATTGAATCTTTTAAATCTTACTTGTTGTTTTAGTGATCTTGTTCGCTAATCTTCTTTAGTTAGTAGTTTTCCTTAATTAGTGGAATCAATCAATCAATCTTAAACTACGATTGGCAAGGAAAAATCCATCAAAAGTTTTGGCGTCGTTGCCAACTAGGATAGGAATAATATTAGGAAAGCTTTAAATCTACTAATTTAGCTATTTGTTGTTTTTTCTGGTTGAGATATTGTTCTTGGTGCGAGTGTGATCTTTACATTGTCTCATTTTTCTTTGACAATGCATGACCCAGAGCCAAGGCAAGAAACTTGTTGAATTCAATCTAGAACTAAAAAGAATAGTCTAGAAATATCGCAAGAAAACCAAAGATTCCAATTTATCTTCATCAAGTGCTGCTGAGAGCTCGTCTTCAACAGTAAATATGGCTAATCCTAATGAAGATAGGGGACATGAAATTCATCAAGATAATTTTCAAATGCGTTTTGAAGCACCGAGGCCAAATTTTGACTTTGCAAGACCAACATTGGTGGGAACAAATTCCAGTATAATTTGTCCTTGGGTTGATGCAAATAATTTCGAATTGAAACCAGCTGTGATACAAATGGTGCAATAAAATGCACAATTTGATGGCCTTCAAAAGGAAGATCCCAATGCTCACATCTAATCATTCCTTGAAATTTGTGATACATTTAAATTTAATGGAGTGAGTGTGATGTGGTTCATCTTTGCCTCTTTCCATTTTAACTTAGAGGCAAGGCTAAGTAATGGCTCAATTCATTGCCAAGAAATTCTATTACTACATGGCAGGAGCTTATCGAGAAATTCATGGATAAATTCTTTCCTCCTTCGAAAAACAGCAAAGTTTCGAGATGAAATTCAATCCTATCATCAAATGGAAATGGAAACTTTGTATGAAACATGGGAGAGATTTAAAGAATCCATGAGAAGATGTCCACATCACTGCATTCCAGAGTGGTTGCAAGTTTGTTGGTTTCTCTCAATCAAGGATTTTGATGATAACAAAAATTAATGAAATAACGATTATTTTGAGTATGTTTTATCAGAAAGTTATCCAGAAAGTTTATTCAAGAGGATTCAAATATTTATGATAAGTCAGAAGCTTAGGCAGAAGGAACATCTATTATGAACAAAGGAAAAATGATAAGTCAGAAGCTTAGGCAGAAGGAACGTTAGTTATGAACAAGTACACAGATGAAAGGCAGAAGGAATGTCAGAAGATACGATATGAAGAAAAACAAAATATTTGATATGATGAAGACCTAGCTCCAATGATTAAATATATTTGGGAAATATATCTAATCTGTTCCACAAAAGTTGGTTCATAATCCACAGGGTATTTTATTATTTTCTAATTAAAATAAGATGAGAAAGTTTAAGTAATTTGAAAATTAATTTGGGATAAGATTATGCAAGTAATGTTCGGATATTTTTTAATACATATACAAGATTTCAGGAGCTTGTCCGAAGTCAGAAATTCATGAACAGAAAAATAAATATCCCAGGCGTGATACATTGAACAGATTCAAGACGTGATCAACAAGAGGAATGTTTGAATTTGTTTGTTTGAGATATTCATGCAAGATTGTAGAGATTTGAAGTTATCTCACTCTCGAGGAAGCTTATCAGACGATTCAAAATTCAAATCCAGATGAGGATAGACTTGAAGAGATATTGTACTCGACATATCAGGAACAAATCTTCATTTTTGCGAGAAATCTGGAAAACAAGTTAATCTGGAACGCAGCAGATTGTTTTCAAGTGTTGAGAAGAACAAATATATACGAACAACTTAAAAAATAGAGGGCAGAACGTAGAGCAAAAACGAGAATTCAAAAGCATTCAAGAGCGAAATTACTGTCATTATTTTCATTGTTCTTTCGTATTGTTCAAAAACCGTCGAGGACCTTTACTTTATTCTCCTCAGATTTTGATAAATTATTTTAGTGATTGTGAGTTGCAAGTAGGCTCAGTAGATTGGTTGTTGAGAGAATCAAGCTGAGTGAATTGTGAACTTCTTGTAACTATTCTTATTTATTGGATTAGTGGAACAAACCGGTGTGGATTACCGGTGACCCTGGCTTGGAGCTGAAGAGAGGATTGACGCTCAAGGCGGAACCTCTATAATTCGTTTTGCATTTCTCTCTTACTCATCTCTCTTTAATTCGTGTAATTTTAATTTGTTTTATTGCATTTGATCGTCAGTCAGAAGGTTAATCAGAGAGTGTTGTTCTTATTGTTCTTGAGTCAGAGAGTTGGTCAGAAGGTTCCGAGAAGAAAGTTTTCAAACTATAGTTTAAATATTCGTGAGATTATTCATATAGGATAATTTTGGTTTATTATTTTAAAGAAGTTTTTCATCAAATTCATTTATTTTATAAAGATCAAAAGCCATTTTATTAGTATAACCAAGTGTGTGAAAATTTGGTCAAAATTTTTATTATAACCAATTCACCCCCCCTCTTGGTTATCATTTCGGGACCAACAATTGGTATCAGAGCGGTTCTCATCTATTTTTGAGTGATCTTTTCAAATGGCTGATAATAACATTGCTATCAATCGAGCTCCATATTTTGATGGAACAAATTATCTCTATTGGAAAATGCGTATGTCTACCTACATAAAGGCTAATGATTATGCATCTTGGCAGGTGATTTCCTTTGGAGACACACAAGTGGTTATGAATGATGATGGCAGTTTTACGGATGAACAATTGAAGCACATTGAGAAAAACAATAAGGCTAAGAATCTCTTACTCACTACTATAGCTCCTTCTGAATTCTATTTAATTTCTTCTTGTGAAAATGCAAAAGAAATTTGGGATACACTATCCAACACTTATGAAGGAACTAATACTATTAAGGAAACAAAGATTAATTCTTTGTTGCAACAATATGAGTTATTTAAGATCAAACCTGAAGAGAAAATAAGAGAAGCTTTAATCGTTTTACTGCTATAACTAATGAACTGACTTCTCTTGGAAAGAAAATGGATGATTCTGATTTAGTCAGGAAGATGCTCAGAATATTGCCAAAGTCATGGGATGCTAAAAAGACAGCAATTGAAGAAGCCCAAGATCTGAACAAGTTAACTCTTAGTCAACTAAGGGAGAAACTATTAGCTTATGAGTCACACATTAACACAACTGAAGAAGCCGAAGGAAGTTCAAGAGCAATAGCTTTCAAAGCAAGGAAAATCACAAATGATGAAACTGATTCCGATGATGACAACATGGAGGAAAACATTGGCATGCTTGCAAGAAGATTGAGCAAGTTCTTCAAAGGTAAGAAATATAATAATTTCAATAAAACTAACAAGTCAAGTGCAGGAAAGAATTACAAAGAAAAGGAAGAAAAGAAAGAAAAGAAGGAACTCGTGTGTTACGAATGCAAACAACCTGGTCACATTAAGTACGAATGTCCTGTGTTAAAAAAGAAAATGAAGAAATTCAAGAAGAAAAGTCGTGCTATGATGGCGACATGGAGTGACCTTGATGAATCAGAAGGTGAATCAGAAGATACAAGTGACAATGAAGAAGAAGCAAATTTGTGTTTCATGGCTGCATCTGAGGTACATTCTGATTCCGATGAAGATATAAATGAAAATGATATTTATTCTGAAATGAAAAAGTTACTTAGAGCATTAAAAAACAGATGTAAAAATTACAAAATTAGAAGTAGAAAATAAAGCTCTTAAGAACGAAAAGGATGTTTTGCGTCAAACTAATAAACTTCTTATTGATGAAAATGATATTTTGAAAACTGATAATGAGAAGTTGTTTGTCAAAACTGATGGTATCAAGAAAGAAAATGAAGTTTTGAAAACCGAAATTAAAAATTAAAAGGAAGGGTTGAAGATCTATCTCAATCGATAAAGAACACGTTCAACAAATTTAATGAAAGTGATAAGAAATTGAATATGTTAATTGGAAGTCAAAGACCACCTTTTATTAAACATGGATTAGGATATGAATCTGGAAATTCCTCAAATAATATGAAAAAGAATTTTTGTGAAAGAAAACAAATCAACGAATAATCAAGTGGCTGTCCGTAACGAAAAAGCAAGAACAGTACCAGCAGAAGGAACATCAGAAGGTATGTTCAACCAAGCTATCCAAGCAGAAGGTACACCAGAAGGTACAGGTATGCTTATAATGATTATCCGACACATTATAATTATAAAAGAGGAAATCAAAGGTATCATCAACAACCATATGCATGTTCATTTTGTAATAAAGTAGGTCATATTGAAAAATATTGTTTCTATAAAAGAAACAAGCTCAGTTCATATCAAGTTAAGAAGCAAGATAAAACGAGCTTGACTTATCAAGGACCCAAGTTTGTTTGGGTTCCTAAGAAGGTTTAATCGCCTTTATTTTGATTGCAGGAACAAGGAGCAAAAATAAAAGGAACATGGTACTTGGACAGTGGATGTTCAGGCATATGACAGGAGATCCTTCCTTGTTCACTAGCATAGTTTGGAAAGAAAAAGGGTATGTAAGATTTGGTGATGATAGCCGTGGTAAAATCGTTGGAACAGGTACAATTGGTTATCCCCCATACATGATTGAAAATGTTTCATTAGTTAAAGGATTAAAACACAATCTATTAAGTATAAGTCAACTATGTGACAAAGGATATCAAATGAATTTTGAGAAAAACAAATGTTTTGCATATAATTCTGATGGAATAAAAATATTTGAAGGATATAGAAAAAGAAATGTATACTTAATTACTCCATCTGATATGAATGTTGAATGTTGCTTTTTGACTATGAATGATAGCATTTATGTATGGCACAAAAAATTAGGACATGTAAATTTCAATCATTTGGAAAAATTATCTAAAAAGGATATTGTTGTTGGATTACCTAAAATCAATATAAGGCATGATGTTAAATGTTCAACTTGTTTAAAGAACAAAATGGTTTCAATGTCACACAAAAGTATAAATATGATGACAACTAAAAGACCACTTGAACTTTTACATCTTGACTTATTTGGACCTACTAGAACATTGAGTCTAGGAGGAAGCAAATTTGGTCTTGTAATAGTGGATGATTTTTCAAGATATACATGGGTATTCTTTTTAAAGTATAAATCAGAAACTTTTGAGACTTTTCAAAGATTTGCTAAACAAATACAAAATGAAAAAGGTTTTTCTATTATTTCTTTAAGAACTGATCATGGTACAGAATTTGATAATGCATCATTTATATCATTTTGTGAAGAACATGGAATACAACATAATTTTTCTGCTCCATATACACCTCAACAAAATGGAGTAGTTGAAAGAAAGAATAGAACTATTCAAGAAATGACACGTTCTATGTTAAATGAAAGTAATATAGCTAAACATTTTTGGGCTGAAGCAGTAGCAACTGCATGCTATATTATGAATAGAGTATATATTAGATCTCATACTACAAAAACATCTTATGAATTATTTCGTGGTAGAAAACCATCCGTTTCATATTTTCATGTGTTTGGTTGTACTTGTTATGTGAAAAAGAATTTACATAACCTTGGAAAATTTGATGAAAGATCAGATGAAGCAATTTTTCTTGGATATTCACAACATAGTAAAGCATATCGTGTGTTTAACAAAACAACAAAAATAGTTGAAGAATCTATAAATGTGAGATTTATTGACGTAAAAGATGATGTTGATGATGATGATGTTATTAGTATAGAATAAAACTAATGATGTAAATGAGAAGAAGGTTGATACAGCTGATATACATGAGTCTGCAAATCAACAAAAATCTGCTAAGACAGAAAGTAAGGCAGAAAGTCAGACCGACAGTCAGACAGAAGGTAAGCAAAAATTAAATTTTAATACTCCTGAAAGTTCAAAGGGTTGGAGATATAAATCTTCACATCCATCAAGTTTAATTATTGGTATATTGATTGTGGAACTAGAACTAGATCTGAATTACAAGAACTTGAAAATCATTTTGCTTTGATATCTGAAATAGAACCAAGTAACATAGATGAAGCATTGAATGATGAAAATTGGATAAATGCAATGCATGAGGAATTAAATCAATTTCAAAGAAATAATGTTTGGAATTTAGTCCCTAGGCCTGAAGATAAATCAATTATAGGAACTAAATGGGTATATAAAAATAAATTGGATGAAAATGGTAAAATTGTTAGAAATAAAGCAAGACTTGTAGCTAAAGGATATTCTCAAGAAGAAGGAATAGACTATGATGAAACTTTTGCACCAGTAGCTAGATTAGAAGCAATAAGATTATTACTTGCTTATGCTTGTTATAAATTTCAAATTATATCAAATGGATGTAAAGAGTGCATTTTTGAATGGTTATTTAAAGAGGAAGTATATGTTGAACAACCACCCGGATTTGAAGATCATCTTAAACCTGATCATGTTTTCAAGTTAAGGAAAGCTTTGTATGGTTTAAAACAAGCACCAAGAGCATGGTATGAGAGACTTAGTGAATATCTCATAACTAGTGGATATCAAAGAGGTGCTATTGACACAACTTTATTTTTGAAATATTACAATGATGATATAATTGTTGTGCAAATATATGTTGATGACATAATTTTTGGATCTACTAATGAAAAGTATTGTCAAGAATTTGCAAAGCTTATGCAGGCTGAATTTGAGATGTCCATGATGGGAGAATTAAATTTCTTTTTGGGATTACAAATCAAGCAAACAAAGGATGGAATCTTCATTCATCAAGAGAAATATACCAAACAAATTCTGAAAAAGTTTGGATTTGAGAACTCAAAAGAGCTGCTACACCAATGAGTTCATCTATAAGGTTAGATGCTGATTCTAAAGGTAAGAAAATTAATGAAAAACTTTATAGAAGCTTAATTGGTTCTTTGTTGTATTTGACTGCATCTAGGCCAGATATATTGTTCTCTGTGTGTATCTGTGCAAGATTTCAAAGTAGTCCTACTGAAACTCATTTAAAAGCTGTGAAAAGAATTTTTAAGTATATTGCAGGTACTGCAAAATTAGGAATTTGGTATCCTAAAAATGAAAATTTTTGAATTAATAGGATATTCAGATGCTGATTATGCAGGATGTAAGGTTGATAGAAAAAGCACTTCTGGAACTTGTCAATTTTTGGGAAATAAATTAATTTCTTGGTCTTCCAAGAAACAAAATTCAGTTGCTTTATCTACAGCAGAAGCTGAATATGTCTCAATTGGAAATTGTTGTGCACAAATTCTTTGGATAAAACAACAACTACAAGATTTTGGTTTGCATTATAAAAATATTTCAATAAAGTGTGATAATACAAGTGCAATCAACTTAACAAAAAATCCTGTGCATCATTCTAGATCTAAGCATATAGAAATTAGACATCATTTTATTAGAGATCATGTACAAAATGGCAACATATGTATTGAGTTTGTCTCAACTGAAAATCAATATGCTGATATTTTTACAAAACCGTTGGATAAAATCAGATTTGAATTTCTCAGAAATGAGGTTGGAATGTGTTTTCCTTTTTAAATTATTTTACAAAATAATGACAATTACAAACGATTTTTTTTAATTAAAAAAGGGAAATAATTTCATGATGGGCGGCACCTTTTTATTGAGCCTCTTCGTATCCCACACTACACCTTCTTTTCCCTCTCAAAAACAAATATCTTTCTCTCCTCTGACATACTCAACCCCTCAAATCGAAACCCTAAACAATGGCAAGAAAATCCTCACGTCTCCTGTCGAAGGTTTCAAATCCAAGAAAATTACAGAGGAAATAGACATTGAAGAAACTCAGTCCATCTCAGAAAATCATGTAGAAACCACAACTAAAGATGGAACTCTACAGGAATCTCGTTCAAAGGAAAGAAACGACGAATCACAAACTGAAAAGCAAACAAATGTGGATCCTCAACAGGCTGAGGAACGACAATCTGAAGGCCCCATGCTTGAGTCAGAAGATGACTCAGAGCACACCGTTCAAAGAAGAACGAGTGCAAACCCCAGCCAAAAGAAAAAGGGGAAAGAAATCCTTGATATCTTCTTCACGGTTGTCCAAAAAGGTAAGAGAATGTTCTTACATCGATTTCAAATTCTTTTCGAACAATGGTTTTTATTGGAATCATTGGCTGAATAGGATTGGATGCAAGAACATATGTCATGTTCTTGACGTAGTTGATGAAAGGGTCATAAAGGAATTTTATGAAAACTTGTCTCAGTTAGAGGATTTGTCTTTAAAATCTAGAGCGGGAGGCAAAGTTATTAAGATCACAAGGAAAGATCTTCTACACTGCTTTGAGATGAAGGACATGAAAGATGATAGAAAAATATTGACTCTGTCTAGGAATGCAATATTTCAAGAATTGAATGATGGGGTTGGTAGTTTTAAAGAGAAGGATATCTTTTCAACTGATTTTGAATTGCTTATTCGGTTGTTACATAAAGCTGTTGTAGATTGTATTTTGCCAAAGAATGGTAGTACAACAACCATTTCAACCGAGGAAGCTATGATTGTTTTGGCAATGAAAAAGAACTTAGAAATAGATATACCCACCATGATTTTGAAACACATATGGAGAACACGAGGAAACAAACCCTATGGGAATGTTTTAATGAAATTTTTTAAATACAAGAATGTTACCTTGTCCCCAAATTTTACACCTACAGTCGGTTTATTAGATTAGTGGAACAAAACCGGTGTGGATTACCGGTGACCCTGGCTTGGAGCTGGAAGAGAGGATTGACGCTCAAGGCGGAACCTCTATAATTCGTTTTGCATTTCTCTCTTACTCATCTCTCTTTGATTCGTGTAATTTTAATTTGTTTTATTGCATTTGATCGTCAGTCAGAAGGTTAATCAGAGAGTGTTGTTCTTATTGTTCTTGAGTCAGAGAGTTGGTCAGAAGGTTCCGAGAAGAAAGTTTTCAAACTATAGTTTAAATATTTGTGAGATTATTCATATAGGATAATTTTGGTTTATTATTTTAAAGAAGTTTTTCATCAAATTCACTTATTTTATAAAGATCCAAAGCCATTTTATTAGTATAACCAAGTGTGTGAAAATTTGGTCAAAATTTTTATTATAACCAATTCACCCCCCCTCTTGGTTATCATTTCGGGACCAACAAAGTTCAAATCTTCGACAATGGACTCAACTACTAAACTAGACAAATGATTGATGCAACAGCTGGTGGTACTCTTAATCATAAGACACTCGAAGAGAGCTTAAAATTATTTGAAGATATGGCCACAGACAATTATAAGTGGTCACATACAAGAAGCCGAGATAAGAGGCCAGCTAATATGCTAGATGTGGATGTTGCTACTACTATTATGTCAAAAGTTGAAGCCCTCTCTCAGAAGATAGATAGTTTATCTCTTGCACAACAGCAACAACTTGCTTATGTTGAACCATCTAGTGGTGAGGAATCTTTTTTTGAACAAGTTGACTACTTGGGCACTCCCATACGGGCTCAAAACAATCCCTACAGTAATACCTATAACTCAGGATGGTGAAACCACCCAAATTTTTCACAAAGCAACAGCAACAACATTCAAATGAGCAATCAAAATTCTAATCCTAATCTCCTTCCACCTGATTTTTCAAGACCCTAAGCTTAAAGCTCTACTTCTAATTCTCAACCTGAAAATATGATGACGAAGTTCATGAAGGATTCCGATGAAAGGAAAAAGTCATTAGACTTGATCTTAAAGAACTAAGAAACCACCTTGAGAAATCATGGAGCATTAATTCATAATCTTGAGACTCAAGTTAGTAAAATTGCCAAGATGCTTTCCAAAAGGCCTCATGGTTCTTTATTAGGTAATACCGAGACCAATTCGAGAGAGCATGTGAAAGATGCCAAACTTAGGAGTAGCAAAGAAGTGAAAGCTGAGACTCTAGTTAAAAAGAGTAAAATAGTGGAGTCAATTGCAAAATCAACCTCAAGCAAGATTGAAGAAAAGTAAAATTCAAATCCAGCTGAAGAGAAATCAATTCCACTTCCTATTATTGAGTACAAACCTCCAATTCCATATGCAACAAGACTCAAGCAAACTAAGATAGATGAACATTATGGGAGATTTTTGGAGATTTTTAAAAAGCTCCATATAAACTTCCCTTTGGTTGAGGCATTATCTCAAATGCCAAGATATGCAAAATTTCTCAAGGAGTTGTTATCAAACAAGAGGAAATTTGAAGAATGTTCTATAGTGACTTTAGGAGGAGAATGCTCTACTATGATTCAAAATAAATTAGCCAAGAAGCTCAATGATCCTGGATGTTTCACTATTTCGTGTCTTATTAGGAATTTATCTTAAGAAAGAGCACTAGCTGATTTGGGTGCTAGTATCAACTTGATGCCTTATCAATTATATAAAAAGCTAGGGTTGGGAGAGCTAAAACCGACATAGATGAGTCTATAATTAGCGGACCGATCTGTAAAGCTTCCATGGTGAAAGTTCAAGATTTTATCTTCCCAGCAGATTTTGTTATTCTTGATATGGAAGTGGATGTTAACATCCTAATTATTTTGGGAAGGCCATTTTTTGCCATAGCCCAAGCTATTATTGATGTTGGTGATGGGAAGTTAGTGTTGAGAGTTGTTAATGAAGAAGTAATTGTAAAGATGCCAGATGTGTTAAAGCAGAGTTTAAATCATGATGACACATGTTATGCAATTGATTACATTGATATGGCTATTTCACATTCTTTACAAGACTTCTTATGTGATGATTCCTTGTAGCTTTGTTTGATGAAAGGGGATCAAGTTGAGGCAATTAGCCCAGCTATGCAATTAATAGCAAGTCACTTGGATATTCATTCAGAGTTGAAGAAAGATAGTAATTATGAAAAGATTGAAAATTCTAGTATTCAGATTTCAAAGCCTTCAATTGAAGATCCACTTAAGCTAGAATTAAAGCAACTTCCTGATTATCTTCAGTATGCTTTTCTAGAAAAAAAAATTCCAAGCTTCCAATGATAATAGCATCCAATCACAATAAAGAGCAGAGGGATAAACTTTTGTTGGTCCTTGGTCAACATAAGAAAGCTATTGCTTGGAAGATTGCGGACATAAAGGGGATCAGCCCTTCTTTTTGTACACATAAGATTCTCATGGAAGATTGTATTAAGCCTGTGGTACAACCACAGTGTAGACTTAATCCAAACATGCGAGATGTAGTCAAGAAGGAGATTATTAAACTCTTAGATGCAGGGATGATTTACCCTATTTCTGATAGTAAATGGGTGAGCCCGGTGCAAGTAGTGCCAAAAAAAGATAAAATGACTATCGTTTTAAATGAGAAAAATGAACTTATTCCAATGAGGACAGTCACGGGTTAGAGAGTATGCATAGACTATCACAAGTTAAATGATGCAACACAAAAGGATCATTTTCCCCTTCCATTTATTGATCAGATGCTTAAAAGGTTAACGGGGCATGCTTATTATTGTTTCTTGGATGGGATGTTTGGATACTTTCAAATCCCAATTGCACCAGAAGATCAAGAGAAAACGATGTTTACATGTCCATTTGGCACTTTTGCCTATCGTCGTATGACCTTTGGGTTGTGCAACATTTTTACCACCTTCCAACAATGTATGATGGCAATATTTGAAGATATGGTTAGCGAAAACATGGAAGTTTATATGGATGATTTTTCCGTTTGTGGGAATACCTTTTATGCTTGTCTCCATCATTTGGAGTTGGTGTTACAACGATGTGAGGATACTAATCTGGTCTTAAACTCGGAGAAATGTCATTTCATGACTTAAGAAGGCATTGTTCTTGGGCATAAGATTTCTAAAAAGAGAATTGAAGTCGATAATGCAAAAATAGAAGTTATTTCCAAGCTTCCACCACCCTCTTCAGTAAAGGCAATTAGAAGTTTCTTAGGCCATGTCGGGTTTTTCATCTCTTCATTAAAGATTTTTCTAAAATTGCACAGCCTATGATGAAACTTCTAGAGAAAGATATACCATTTGAGTTCAATCTAGAATGCCTTGATGCCTTTAATACTCTCAAGAAAAAGCTTGTTTCTGCTCCTATTATGGTAACACCAGATTGGAACCTGCCATTTGAGATAATGTGTAATGCAAGTGACTCAGCTGTTGGTGCTGTTTTAGGTCAGAGGAAAGCTAAATTCTTTCAACCTATTCATTATGCAAGCAAGACACTCACTTCTACTCAAGAGAAATATTCAACAACTGAGAAGGAATTACTTGCAGTTGTTTTTGCTTTTAACAAATTGTGTGCAAATCAAGTGATTAGGAGATGTATATCACATGAAGAAAAGTTTTGTTTCATTGTCATACCGGACCAATTAGAGGTCATCATAGCACAAATAGGACTACTCACAAAGTCTTGGAATCCTATTTTTATTAGCCTTCTGTAAAGACCAAGTATGCTAAATTCTCAAATTAAGCATACTAAGTCTCCAACCACGTATAACTCTCACGGATTATACATAAGTTGTCTTTAAAGAAGGTATATATATTGAACATTACTAAACCAATTTTAATCTAAGAAATCATTTAGTTAGATTTTTAAATAACTAGATTTGGCAGCAGAAAATAAAATTTTATAAAACTACTTATAAACTTCTACTCCCTAAAGAGCAAACTAGTTTTCTAAGAAACTAACTTTATAAAAACACTTTATGATTTACTCTTAGGGATAGATAATTATTTAATAACATTTGGGCATTAACAAGCCTTTAAAAGAAAATACAATATAGAAATAAATCCAGACTCTATAAAACAAACAAAAGAAGAAATAAAACAACTAAACTACTCAACGCTCTTAACTCACATCACTCATCCACAATCCTTCTCGAGTCAATAGAAGCACCCAAAAACCTGAGACAACATCATCAAGAACTCATCATCATCGACTTCATCAACATCATCTTTATCAACAACAAAACCTGTAAAAAGAATAACAACGACAAGAATGAGCCGAAGCCAGTACACAGTAACACAATCACACACGGAGTGGCACGCGAGCTTAACTAAATGCAATGCATCAATCCATAAGTTATTATCTTTTCATTAAAATAAACAAATCAACAATAGAGCACTCATACTCCGGAACAAGCCAATGGGAATCTGGGGTCATGAGTAACAGCAGCTGCTCAGGGAGTTGATATAGATAGACCAAATATCTATATCTCCTATATCTAACCGATAAAGAATATTAATAGCATCATCTAGGGTTCACACTCCTTTATACACTCCACTTATCTCGGTCTATAACATCAATTAGTTTAACGGTCTCATACCCATGAACTAAAACATATTATTTTCTCCCGAATCTAAGTAGAGAATACACCAATACAGTTAACCCCATTAGTTATCCACTTAGCCATTAAGATAAACCACCATTGCATTATGGTGAAACATTGCATCATGGATTTGAGTCATTGCATCATGAAAAAGATTAGGTTAAGTGCCTAATTACTGTGCCATTGCATCATGACAAGGTTGTCACTCCCCATATCTAAATTCAACGACATAAAGCACAACCAACACTCATCAATTATTAAGCCGTCTTTAAGTTCTTAATCCATTTAGGATGCATATCCTATCAATCATCACGCAAATTACTACGTACCTTGAATATGAAATACAAACAGACTTAGAAGCTATCTTAGAAGATAGATCAGAACCGCCTCAGAAGATATGTCAGATATCCATCACTATTTAAGGAAAGAACTCATATAAGAAATTAAACTAACATCCACTTATATCAAATTCATATAAGAATTTATATCAAACTTTTATTAAACTCTATTTGATCAGACACTAATGTGGAACCCCACTATGGTTGCGAATATCACCCCACCAAAATATTGACGGTTCTCCTTTGTCTATCAAAGTAATTCTTTTCACTTTAATTATAGTTTCTTATCACAAAACATAACATATATAAAGCACTCATACATAAAAGCATTCATATTGGAAGAAAATAAACATTTGAAACAACTTATTGCTCATGTTATTCAAAGATCATCTTAACACATTCATCTAAGCCAATTATTAGCTATTAAACTCATTTTAACTTAACCTTAACCAAATTGTTTAGAATTAGTCATTTAATTCATTTACTAAATCAAGTTGATTAAATTTAAACAATCTAACTCATTTTAGCTTAGTAAAATTCATTAAGCCAAGTTGAACTTAGGTTAATTACTAATTCATTATACATCTAGGATCTATGTCAATTCGAGCTTATATTAACTTAAACTTAGCCCAATTAATTAATCTTAATCATTTAATTCAAAAATTAAGTCAAAGATGGTTGAACTAACTCAATCTAATTCATTTTAACTCATTCGACTCTATTTAATCAAGTTGAACCTAAGTTTGTTAACTAAGTTCATTTAAGTTTAATAGCTAATCATAAGAACAAATAATAAACAAGGAAAAACAATTGAAGAAAAACATCACTTAAAACATATTAAATCTTAAACTTAGCATCAACGAAATTCAAATAAAATTCATATAAATACATAACTCATCATTTATATACTTACAAGATCATTTAATTTTATTAAGCCATCACAAGATCATAAAACAAGCAATGAAAATCATATATACAACATAACTACTTTTAGTTTAATACTCCTGGAAATTCAATTATTTGATGAATCTACAAATATACTTAAATCATGCTTCATTATATCATTCAATCATAATTACACATCAAATATCCTTAATCCATCTCATTTTAGCTCAAAAATATTCATTTATACTTAACAATAAACATTTAGAAAGCAAAAATAAGTTTTGACTTTGTTTAGGAAAACTAGAAAGAACCAAAATTTAAACATTGATACATTTCGAATTTGTAAAAACTCAAAACATGAAAGTTATATATCTCTTTTTAATCTTTTTATAGCAAATTAAATCACCTTAATCAAAGGTCGTATGAAAAAGTTATGGCCAAAATACGATCAAGCTATGAAACAGGATAATGTTATAAAACGAACGCCAGTACTTCTACACCGGTGGTGTAAATCTCAACACCAGCAACATAGAGATTCAATACCAGCATCATAGAAGGCAGCGTTAAGGAAATGACATTTGATCACTTCAACAGGCTCAACACCAGCAGCGTAGAAGCTCCAAAAGGCAGCGTTGAAGATAGAACAGCTTTGCGAAAAAATGTTTTTTACACTTTACTCTCATCAAAACTTCTTCAAATCATCTACTAAGCTTCCTATATCAATTCTAACATCAATTAAACACCTATAACTACTTCTAATACTTCAAACTTCATGCAACAACATCAAACAAATCCAAACTTCATCAAATCCTAACTTCCACTATTCATCCTCTTCCTCTTCACAAACCAACCTCCAACATACAATTAACCAACAAATACATAAATAAACAGCACTCTCAACCCATTTCTAACATCTATATATCAATTATAAGCTTGTAAACAATAATTAAAACAAAGTTAACTCAAGATAGAAAACTTAGCTTTTGCAGAAACATGTAATTTCTTCTTCTATCTTCATTCCTAACTTTGATTTCTCCTTTAGCTTTGTTGAATTTGAAATGTGGTGAGATGAATTAAAGAAAGAGAGAAGAGAAAATGAAGAAGAAGAAGAAAGGGAAAAAGAAAAATGTAAGATGGAATGAAAATGGGATGGCAGGGGAAAAGAAATTAAAAGGGAAGGATAAGGATAGATTTTAGGATATTTTAGAATAGAGGTATAGATTTAGAACTATCATATCAATATCTATAGTTTCAGAAGTATTTAAAAGATAATTTTAGAACCGATAGGTTAGAAATTAAGAATTTAAAAATAAGAACTTAATTTAGAAATTTATTTTGGATAAAAAGATATTTAATTTGAGTTCGGGTTTAAGAACTGATATTTTTATACAAGCAAATGAACTCAAACTTTGTAAAGATTTAGGAATTAGTGTTCAGACTAAGAATCAAGAGTTTATGAATCCTCTAAACAATTTAGAAACATGTTTAGGAGATTTGGAATCAAAATCTCAAATTCCATTTAATTAATTACTAATCTAACTTTGTCCTCTTGTCTATTTATATCCTATGATTAATTTAATTAAATCAAATCTATCTAAACCCAATTTCTAATATATGTGAAGGTTTAGGGTATTTTACCTTCACTATTCAAGAATTCTCATAATTATGTAGGTCAATGTGACCGATGTCAAAGGGTTGGAAACATTTCTAAGAGAAATGAAATGCCACAACAATATATTTTAGAGTGTGAAGTGCACAATGTTTGGGGCATTGATTTCATGGGGCCATTTCCTCTCTCTTTTGGCCAAAAGTACATCCTTGTTGCTGTGGATTATGTTTCCAAGTGGGTCGAAGCTCATGCTCTTCCAACTAACGATGCTAGGGTAGTAGTGAAGTTCTTAAAGAAGTCTTTCTCTTGATTCGACGCTCCTAAAGCACTTATAAGTGATAGAGGGACTTACTTTTGTAATAATCAACTTGATAAAGTGCTGAAAAGATATGGAGTCACTCATCGACTTGCAACTCCATACCATCCACAAGCAAGTGGACAAGTGGAGGTGTTGAATAGGGAACTTAAACAAATCTTGGAGAAGACAGTGGCTCATCATAGACGAGATTGGGCTGATAAGCTAGATAATGCCTTATAAGCATATTGGACAGCTTATAAAACTCCATTGGATACCACACCATATCGATTAGTTTATGGAAAGGCATGTCATCTTCCGATCAAGTTTGAACACAAAGCTTATTGGGCCATAAGAGCAGTGAATTTAGATCTAGAGAAAGCAGGAGAAAAGTGGAAGCTACAATTGAATGAATTAGATGAATGGCGGCTCATGACATATAATAATTCACACATTTACAAGGAGAAAACCAAAAGATATTGTGATGCTAGGATTCAACAGCCGAAGAACTTTCAAAAAGCAGATCTTGTTTTGCTTTTCAATTCTAGATTGAAATTATTTCCAGGAAAACTTCGATCTAGATGGTCGGGAGACCTTTTTGTGTGAAGCAAGTTTTTCCTTATGGAACAATAGAGCTTGAACAAGATAAAGGCACATTCAAAGTCAATGGCCAAGGATTAAAGCTCTATTTGGGAGACCAAAAGATTTTTGAAGAAAAAAAGAACCTCAATTTGCTCTCTCATCCAACTAAATTTGCCACATCATTGAGTCGAGCTAACGACAATAAACAAAGCGCTTCATGAGAGGCAACCCATGCTTAACTTCTAACCTTGCTCTTTTCCTTTTGTTTCTTTCTTTGTTTTTGTTTTCAGAGTAAGAGTAATTATCTTTCTTAGGCTTTAATTGTAGGACAAAATGAAGTTCAAAGCTTTGATTAAGTCAAGGAGAAGAAGACTTGGTGACCATTTGAGAAATAATTTGTAAACAAGGCCGTTGAGGAACCCATTGCACTTTCTGGACACTTGCTTTCTTCATATAGCCAGCGCAAACGCTGATATCAATAGGCCTGTTATACATCCCGTTGCCATCTTTGTTCACGTGAAGACAAGTTCCAGATTTCGAAACAAAGGCATTGCGAAGGCCGTTGCAGCTTCTGCCACGCACATTCAAGTCCTAGTTTTCCAAACAGAAGCGTTATTAAGCCTATTGCTCTCTCTAGTTAAAACAAAGCAATTCTCAATTCCACAACATGATTTATCACAGCTATGTTTGGAGACATGTTTGCTCCAAGTAAATAAAATTCAAATCAAAAGTTATAACGTGATGATCAACAACCATGTTCCATTCCATTTTGCGGCAGGTAAGTATTTTTCTATACTTTAGAATGTGCTCCAGCTGTCCAAACATAGTTGTTTCTTAGGGTGTTTACACATTTATATATATAGTCTCCTCCATTCTGCCCTATTTCATTTCAAAAATTTTCAAACTCATACTCTTGCTCTAGTTTTTCCCTATCTTTTGAAATTATTCCTCTCATTTCTCAAACACCCAAGGATCTTATGTCTCAATCTCTTCATCTTTACCACTCCAAGGATCTCTTTAAGGTATGTCTCTCTTTGATTTTCATTTCAAGATCTCCTTTGATTGATTTTCACTCTAGGGTTTGTTCATATATTTGATTTACCCATGCATGTTGCTATCAAGGATTTATTTAGCTAAAATTTCAACTTTTTGCTGTCTCATTTTTTTTTTTTTGGTTGTATACTCATTTTGAGAGATGGGTTGTTTGTTTCGTGTCTTCAAGATGAAAAATTTCATATTTGTTCTTCTTTGGTGTGTGAATTTGTTTCATGAGTTGCTGTTGGATATGCCTTGGTTTGCTCTTGCTCTTTGTTATGCTGGTGAATGCTTAGTTTGTCATTTCGTTGGTTTGATAGTTCTTCTTCATTAGTTTGAATTCTTAAGGATGGTTCATCCATTGGTTCATTCTCTGATTTAGGTGTTTAGGATTGTTCTTGTGTGGATTTACACTGTTTGATCTTTGATTATCAATTGATTCAACCCTATAAGGCTTTTTGATGTAAATTGATGAGAAGAAACAATTAAGTTCTTTCTTGAGTGATATGAAACATAGCTATTGCTCATGAAAAGAATTATCGGGTTTATTTTTTGCTTTGGTACTAATTGAAAGTTTCATTTTCAGTTTGGGATAATTCATTTGGGTTTAAAGATATGCATGATATGGTATTCTACATGAACCTTAAACTCAAGCTTCACTGTTAATATTACTGGGCTATTCAATTTGAGATATTGTTTTGTCTGTACCTTTTAACTTGTTTGAACCGATTGATGCATGAGCTGCTTGTCAAGTGTAGATTAGTAAAGGCTCTTTTCATTGAATTATCAAAAATTATTCATGCTTTTGTTCTGTAATAATAGTTATGGCATCCCATTTGAACTTCATGGCTAACTTAGGTAATCAATAGCTTTCATTGCAAATTTATCAATTTACTTTGTTTGTTCTAGATGGGGAAAAAGACTGTAGTTCATAAAAAGCACCCTAGATCTATTGTTACTGGATCTAACAGTATCCCACGGCCTTAACCAAAATTGACAGAGGAATATCGACATCGGTTTCGAGAAATAATTAGAAAAAAAAATCTTTAAATCTAATGTCCTCTTCAATTGGTCTCTTTTTAGAAATTATGGGATTGTTTCTGACTTTCAACAGTACTTTACTGATCTAGCTTGGGAGAGATTGTTCACTATCAATGAAAAGACATACAAAGCAGTTACTTTGGAAGTGCTCTTCTCCTTTGAGATTGCTTTTCCTTTCCAGATCAATGTGCTCAATAATGAAGTGTCTTTCTCAGCTTTTGGGAGTTACTACACATTCCTATGTTGTAGTTTTGTGCATATGTCGACCTTTATACTGATGATGAAATGCAAGATGACAACTTCCCACACCTTCACAATACATGGGACCAACTAACTTCGATGAATGATTTCTAGAATTCTATTTCTACTAGAGGACCCTATGATTCCTCTGCATCTAGAGGAACCCAGCTCAAACAGACTAGTGCTTGATTGCTTCATTGGCTACTTATTTGCTCTATGAATGGCATAATTCATTGTACCAATGTTGTGAGCTAGCCAGACCTATTTGCAATGTTTAGTATCATAACTGGTACTAGAATCAATGTAGCTATTCATCTCGCTTTTGTTATTCGCCATCAGACCAGTAATTCAATTCATGGTGTATTTTGTGGAGCTTTTATCACCAGAATTTTGAAGAACATGGGAATTTTTCCTAATATGGAACCTAGTGATGTAGCTTTAGTTTCTTATTGTATGATAGAGAGTATTTTCCTTCAACGGCGCATTCCAAAGGTTCCTATTCCTCAAGAAGAACCGCCTCTTTTCATTTGTTCATGGTTTATCTGCTCAACAATTGACTAAGGAAATAAAAAAATTGAAGAAGAACCAAGACAAGATCCTTAAGAGACAAAACAGGCTTAAAAATTTCATGGTCTCATGTTTCAAAACCATAGCTGAAACGCTAAATGCCACCGTACCTGATTGTGTCAATTCTTCCAACAGTGATGATACTGATAACAGGGATACCCATCCACACACACGTGCTCCTAATACATCAGGAGTTGATGCACCTGTTGGTGATGATTTAGATGATATAGATCAACAAATTGATGACTATGAAGCACCACAAGAAGGAGATGGAGCAGAAGCAGGAGGAACAAAAATTTTGAAACATGGTTCAGAATCTGATGATGCAGGCACAAGAACTTCTAGAGTGTACATGGATACCTCATTCATACCAGAAGTGGAGAGTTCGAGATTTACTTTGTGTTTGTTTTGGTTACCTATTTTTATGTCTTAATTTTCAAGTGAGATAGAGATACTTCAATCGGTGCTTAATTGATTACTCTTGCTCTGCTTCTAATCTTTCTATCTAACTTTTGTTGTCTCTGTTTCTATTTCTTTTTTTTTTTCCTTTATCTTTGGAAGAATCATGATATAGGTATCTCATTTTCTGGATTCTTAACAAGTTCGCGCTGCTGCTCTAACCTTTAGGGTGGTACCAATTCTAGTTTCTTAATTGAACTTTAATTCAACCACTCTATGATCTTAGCTTAAATCACACTTTCATTTGGTCATTGAGGACAATGTCTCACTTAAGTGTGGGGTAGGAGAAAGCAAGTCATATGAACATCAGCAAAAGGAAAAGAACTAAGGGTGTTATAATGATTGATGATTAAAGTTATTAGATTTTTCCCCTTAATTTTTTTGCTTGCAATCGGACTTTGAAATCATGATATCATTGGAATAGAACTTCAGTTCTCAGTTAAGGAATGAATTTCCTCTATGAAATCACTTTGCATTCCTACCTTACTTAATTTGAATTATTTATACTTAGACAAGGTTATAAGAAAGAATCTAATTGAAACAAGTTTACCTTCTCTTTAATGATGGAATTTAAAGTTAGAATTAGACTTGGGTCCTTAGTAAAACGTTAAGGGGTTTAATTTCTAAATTCATTAAGATGATATTCTTTTATAAAAAATTTTGAGAGCCCTCTAATCTTTAGTGAAAGAGCATGTGAGAATTTTCACTTGAAATTCTCTCATGAGTATCTGTATGGAATATATATATATATATATATATATAATTTCAAAAAAAATGTATAGTAATAATAGCCTTTACTTCGCTGACTCATGTAAGTGAGTTAAGAGTATTAAAATTCGAATGTTAGAGTAAGTTAGAGTTCGTTAGGATCATTTTAAAACCTATCCACTTGGGTGATGAGCCCGGAATCTCAATGATCTCACTATAACAAGAATGATAAAAAGGCAAAATAAGGCTAAAAAGAAGCGGGCAAAAACCCATCAAGAGGATGATGATAAGATGTAGGCAAAAACCCGTCCCTCTAAAGGCCAAGTAAATAAGTAGTGCTAAAAGAGAGAGAGAGACCAAGTGGAATTTGAAGCAATATGCTTCATTTTAGATTTTTGTGCTTAGAGAGATTCTTGATGAAATTATATACTCTCAAATGAATAGTTGAAATGGATCAAGTTTCTTTTTACTATATTTGACCTTAGATTTAATTTTAGCTTTAGAAGCTGTTATTAAATGGCAGGGGTAAAATTTATTTTACTCTGATTAATTTTAAAAGGTTGGCTAAAGTATTTTTTATACAATTTTTCCATGGTAGGGTGAGGATCATTTCAAAAGATAGAGGGACTTTGATGAATGAGAAAGAATGAGTTAAGTAGTATTGTTGTTCTTAGCTAGATATATTTTGTTTTACAAATCATGATTAATGATCAGTCCATTTGATGATTAAAATTCCTTAATAGTTTAAATGAATAGATTGTTTTTGCTTAAGGACAAGCAAAGAGTTAAGTGTGGGGGAAATTTGATAAATGCTATAATACCCTTATTTCTAAGATGACTTTTGGGCTCATTTAGTTGATATTCTAAATAAAAATCATCTAGAAATGGCTTTTAGTTGTTTAAATTGTCAATTTAAAGTATTATGAACTTCTCCTTAAAGAAAAAGAAGGAATACGATAAGAATAAAGTAAAATAACCTTGTTTTGGAGGATTCAGAAGACCAAACAACCCTCCCAACAAACCCGTTTGGAGAACCATTTGGAATCAAGAAGATCAAACCTCCCAACAGACCCGTTTCAAGAATCGTTTACTCCTGGAAGTAATCAGAGAAGGCAACGGGTATCCAAACAAGGCTGTTTGCAAGGATGTTTGAGCGTATATTCAAGTCAGTAGGCATAATAGCCCTCCAAATGAGGCTATTTAAAGGGTGTTTGAGCTAAAATCCAAGATCAGTAACCGCAACAGCCCTCGTAACAGCCCTGTTTAGGAACCCATTTGCACCAGCAAAAGTTTTCTAGTCTATTGTATTTTAGAATTTTTATGACCCATATAAATACCTTTTGGACAGAGAAAGAGGAGGTAGTTACACATTTTGTTAGGCTATCATTTTCATATTTTTTTCTAGCTTTTTGAGAGATTTTTGCAAAACAAGTCATGAAGAACACAAGTGAAGATCAAATCTGGATTTCCAGATCTAAGTTCATCAACTGAGCTTCAATTCTAAGGGTTGTACCCATGAGTTCAACTCTTTCTTTTGAATTTAATTTGTTCTTTGATATCAATGTGGAGGAGTAGATCGTAGATCTAGATTTTGTTCGGATTTTAATTTCATCATGTGTTGAGAATATGATTTTAATGAAATTCAATTGATGTTCTTATATTCAAATTGCATGTTCCTAATTGATTTCTTAGAATTGCATATCCGTAATGCAGATTTATGTTTGATTTTCATTAAAGTAGATTGAGAAATCGCTTTGATGAATAGATCTATGCAATTTGATGAGATTTGATTGTGATTCTAGAGATAGATTGCAAAAATCTTCTGTATAATCTCTGTTTTCTTGAGTTCTTAATCTTCATGCAATCTTAGACTGTAATTAGTTAAGGAGAGATCCTAATTAATCGGTCTAAGTTTAGATAAATTGATTAATTCGAGAGGATAATCAGTTTGTATAAGGAAGTCAATGGTATAAGATCTCAAATCAGATAATCTTTAGTATTCTATGATTCACATGATGAAGTTAAATGAAGAACAAATATAAGTCGTGTTAGATATTGAATCTTTTAAATCTTGCTTGTTGTTTTAGTGATCTTGTTAGCTGATCTTCTTTGGTTAATAGTTTTCCTTAATTAGTGGAATCAATCAATCAATCTCTCTCAATTTGCTAAATAGTGGAATTTAGAGTAATTATTAGTACTTATTTCTTCCTCATGGATGACCCCGATCTGAATACTATTCTACAATTTAATAGGTCCGTTGCGTATTGTCCTTCGTAGTCAATTTTAGACAAGGTTTTATAAATTTAAACTACGATTGGCAAGGAAAAATTCATTACAACATTTGGCGGTAAAATCATTTGAGATCACATTGTTTTGAGTGCTTCAAAAGTGGTCACAACATCTAGAAAAGTGAGTCAATTAAAGTCTCTATTGACATATATCAACATGATAAATATTTAATTAAAACTTAAAATATTCAACATGTTGTAATACATGTCAAATGGAGACCTCAATTTACCCACTTCTCTAAATGTTATGACCCCGATTGAACCACTTAAAATGTTGTGATAGCAAATGAATATATATCTAAATGTTGTGACCTTTCGGTGTAATTTACCCTATGAAAATAATTTTCATGCTATAACTTTTTATCTCAAAACCTCAACTGACTATGTGTATATATTCCAAAATAATTATTTCAAAATAATGTAGCAGACTTATATTGAGATTATTCCGTAATCAACAAAACTTTTGCACATTTTAATCATACTTTAACAAATTTTGAACAAACAACACTGACAATTTTTAATTTTTAGTAGAACAATAATAATTGCAGAATTTTTAACGTGTTTTCTTTTAGTTACTTATTTTTGGAGCCTAATACATGTACATAATTCCTAAAAAAATTTATCAATATACAAATTAGATGAAATTAATTATTAAAATACTTTCATAAAATAACATTATAAAATAAAATATGAATATTTACAAGCAAATCGCGAATATAAATCATGATATTATGCTTTACTACCGTACCTATCTCAAGTTTTATACGAGCAATATTCTTTTTTTTTAAGGATATTGTGGTTTGTTATCGGGATATAAAAATGAATCTGATCACCTCTTTCATTTATCGCTATTATTTTCCGCTACTATTTTGGTGCTATTTGCTTTTTCATTTTACTCGAGGCGTGTATGATTTGATTTGCGCGATTCCCAACAACTCTAGTCTTTTATTTTTCATTTTATTTCTGATTTTTCAGGCCTAAAAAAATTATTTCTCATTTGACTAGGAGGGTGCCATATTTTGCTTATTGCTTTTTTTATCCTATACTTACCATTTATATTTTTCTTCAAGTGCTAGTGAAAGGAAAGCATATCACGATTTGATATTGTGATATTTGAAGAATACTAAAAATTTTCGTATCTCGATTATTTTAATTTTATTTAAATAATCAATTTTAGTTGGAGCCATAAAAAAAAAAAAATTTCCTTATTTTTATGTTATGTAATTTCTCCCTTTTTTTTATTATCAACGTACACAAACATAAATTTTGTAGAACATAACACTCATAAGCAAGAAACAGAAATTTCATTACTCTAAAAGATGAAGTACAAATATTGTCAAAAGATCACATTAAAAAGAAACAAACAGAACATGATTCATTTTTTCTTGGACTTTTATCCTTTTGTTGATTTCCTTGCACATCTCCTAATTCTTCCTTTAAACTTAAAAGGAGAAGGTTGAGGCTCAGTAGCAAGAGGTAAATCAAGCTAAGATTTAGCAACCTCACGTTCATGAGATAGAAGAGAAGATTCAGCAGATTGTAAAGCTTGTCCATAGGTGTAAATGTGACAGCTAATGGAGACATAAAAGGAAATAAGGACAGATGGTCAGAATAGAAGTATAGTGAAGTTGTTTTTGAATTAAAGTTTCAAAAGATGAAGACTCAATTGAAGCAACTTCAGGAGCTTCAGGAAAAGTTGGATGATTAAGAGAGTTGAATGATTTTAGTGAACCTTCATGAGAAAATGTCTTGTAGTTTTCTGATGTAGGTGGTGATGTTTGAAAAATCTTTAAAGCCTCTTAGATGCTTGCTTTCAATTCAATCTTGAACTTCTTCTCAAGGTTTTCATCCACAAGTGTGATTTTGAGGTTTCACCTAGGTCATCAAAATCAAAACCTACATCTTCACTTTTAGAACTTGTATCCTCAGTCCTAGCAGCACCTTCAGTCTGGAAATTTCCTCCAAACACTGGAGAAAACTTTTCCTTTTTGTTCTTAGTCTCTACTTTTTTCTAAGTCTTCTTGGAGGAGAACCTTCCTTATTAGATTTCTCTAGATTACTCTCTAGGTTCTCTAAATCCTCCCCCTCAACCTTAGTCATCACTTTCTTCTGGTCAATCTACCTAATTCTATGATTCTTATGAACATAGAAGCCTTTATCCATTGAATACCAAAATTTCTTACACTAATTTTCAGGTGTTTAAGATTCTTTGCCCCATTCTTCTTAAATTAACCAGTAACTTAACTTCGGGAATTCACTTTTTTTGATTAAATAGCTCCATCAGCATATTCCCATACATCATATACACATAGTTCTTCTAAAGATTTTGATTATCTACTTAAGTAAATAAATTTTCCTTGCTTTCACCATAACTAGAATAATAAGCCCTCTTCTTGTGATACAATGGTGCTACCCCTTCTCTTTGGAAGAATACAATCTATAACTACTTTGTGCAGCAACCATACTATTAACTTAAATTCATGCATAAACACATCTTCATTAGAAAACTCGCCTATTAAATCATTTATTATCAAGAAAATTCATTTTTTTTCTCATAGAAACTAACTCACTATCATCTTTGAATCAGCTAGGCCAAAGCAATCAATTAAATCTTCGAGCACTTTCTATTCTTTTTCCTCCTGTAACTAATTTTAGCCTATCTCCTTCTGACATACTTCAATCATTTCTAGCTACTTCCATGGTATTACTACAAAGATTCTTACAACCCAACTTATTCAGCATTCATCCCAACAATATTATTCTTAGAGAAGAACTTAAAATCCAGAAAAGCACATTCATGAAATTTTACCTTATTTGAGGTTTTCTTTTGTTCAACATTAGCCTCATCCACTTTGGTTTTCCTCTCCTTGGGGTTTCAATTGATTAGAAGGAGAAACATATGTTTCTTTCCTTTTCTTTGAGGTAGATTTCTTTTTTGCCTTAGATTTTGGAGTTTTTCTAGTGTATTTTCTACGGTAGGCTTGGGTTAGGGCTTGTCACATTATCATCCTAATCAGATACTCACATTGAAGTTTCTTCAAGTTCATCAGCCTTCTTAGTCTTTTTCACAAACTTTCCACTCTTAAACCTATAATCTTTATGTTTTTTTTAACAGATTTCCCTAATATTAGGTGAAGGACACTCGGGTTCTTGGGAAATAGTGTGCTCGAAAACAATGGATTCATCTTGAATGCTACAAGTTCGTTTGACTTCACAATTTCGAAGGATTTATTCGAAATTCTTTGGGATTTTAATGGAGCCATTATTGAAGTTTTTGAAAGGAAATGAGATGAAATAAGACAATTGAGCTGAAGGAATGAGAAAAGGCAATTTTTGAGACAGGACTAAAGTGAAATTAGAAGAGAGATAGAGTTTTAATTAAAAAATGACCGTTATACATGTTGGATAGGCATACGGTGGTGTTAAAATTAATTAAAGTAATTTACCTTCAACTAATTCAAAGGAAGATTCGCACACACATTAAAAAAATAATTTATTTAGTATCTTATTATTATTTTTTTATTTTTATCTTTTTTTTTAGATGTAATAAAAATGTAGCACATAAAACAAATGAATGACTAAAAATATTGGAAAAGCCAATTTCATTTCTAGTATATTCAAATTGAATTTTTTCCAAAGGTTTAGTAAATATATCTACAAATTAGTTATTAGTTGACACATATTCAACAAAAATATTTTCATCATTTACATGATCTCTAATAAAACGATGTCTAATTTATATGCATTTATACTTGTAATGTTGTATAAGATTTTTGTTAAATATATTCTCACTTGCATTATCACACTTTATTTGTATATTTTTATAAATTAAACCATAATCTTACAATTGTTGTTTAATCTAAAGCAATTGAGTATGTCAGTTACCAATAGAGACATATTCAATCTTAGCTGTTGATAGGGTAACTGAGTTTTGTTTCTTAAAATACTAAGAAATCAACTTATCACCCAAGAATTGATGAGTACCTTATGTGCTTTTTCTATCTTTTACCTCCTACATAATCAACGTCTGAGTATCCTAGAAGATCAAAATTTTGATTTTTTGGATACTAGATTCCCAATTTTGTGATACATGAAAGGTACACAAATATTCTTTTAACAACAAACATATATGTCTCTGTTGGAGCACTTTCGAATGTAGCACATAAACACATACTACACAGAATATATGATCTTGATGTAGTTAAATACAAAAGAGAACCAATTAGGCTTCTATGTAGTTTTCATTTATTTTCTTTCCATTATATCACGTGTGGTATACTGAAATCATCTAGAATTGAATGGATTGGAATGATAGGAATGGAATGGAATGGAATGGATCGCATAAGGGAATGACAAATTTATTCCTATGTTTGGATACAATCATGAAATGAAATAATTATTTATTAAGATTTGTCAAAAATACCTTTCATATTAAATGTAGATAATAAATATGTGTAAGATAAAAATGTAATTAAAAAAATAACTATATATATAGATGGAATAGAATCACGATTTCGCCTTCTCAGCTCAATTAGTAAGAGGCGTAGCCTACGTACCAAGAAAAGGCATAGGTTCAGGGCTCGATCCTTGAAAGCTGCAGCTAGGGTTAATTCTACCTATACAATACCTGATTGTACCTTAAAGGAGTTGCCTAAGAGGGCTAGGGTGCCCCCACACTGCGGTGTGTCTGAGATGTGGGGTGTGACATAAAAAGGTGCAGCACAATTGGTAAGAGGTGTGGCCTGTGTTCCAACAAAAGGCATAGGTCTGGGGTTCGATCCTTGAAAGCTGCAACTTCGATCAATTCTACCTATATGTAACAATATTTGATTATGCCATGAAGGAGTTGCCTAAGGGGGCTTGGATAGGGGCCACTATCCCTAGCATCATGCTTGCCTGCCTAGGGTGGCCTAAGGGTAGCTCAATTGATAAGAGGTATGGCCTATGTGCCAGCAAAAGGCATAGGTTTGGGGTTCAATTCTTGAAAGCTGCAGCTAGAGTCAATTCTACCTATGCGTAACAATTCCTGATTGTGCTTTGAAGGAGTTGCCTAAGGGAGCTTTGGATAGGAGCTAGCATCCCTAGCATCATGCTTCTTGCTTGGGGTGGTCTATACATCTAGGGGCGCCCCCATGCTAAGGTGTGTCTGTGGTGCTATAGGCATGACATAAAAAGGGAATCGTGATTCTAATTTCTAAAAACACTTCCAAACATTAGAAAAGATAACAAAAGCCGAAATTGCGATTCTATTCCGGCTTATTCCTGTGTACTAAACTTGTTATTAGTCTATATCTAACATGGATGAAGCACTCATTGGTATTGACACTTTTTTTAGTCTTCTCACAACCAAACTTTTAAAATTTGTCTTATGTATTTTTCTTGATGGATGAAAATCTCTTCACTTGTTTGCTTTATTTGCAATCTCTAAAAAGAAATTGAGTTCACACACCACTGGCATCCCGAACCCAGCCTGTATAAATCATGAAAACTCTTGACAATACCTTTCATCAGTGGAACCAAAAATTACGTCATCAACATAGATTTGTACAATTAATATATCATTCTTATAGTTTGTCAAGAAAAGTTTTGTATCAACAATATCTCTTTGAAATGCATTAGACATAAGATATTCACTTATTCTTTTAGACCAAGCCTTTAGGGCTTGTTTTAATCCATATAAATTCCTTTTAATTTGAACATATAATTTGATTAAAAAAGATCTACAAAATTTGAATGTTGTTCAATGTACACTTCTTCTTTTATAAAACCATTCAAGAATGCGCTCTTCACATTCATTTGAAATAATTTAAAGTTCTTAAAACAAGTATAAGCAAGCAATAAACAGATAACTTTTAATCC
The DNA here is from genome assembly GCA_024138025.1 of Combretum micranthum. Lineage (NCBI taxonomy): Eukaryota > Viridiplantae > Streptophyta > Magnoliopsida > Myrtales > Combretaceae > Combretum > Combretum micranthum. The sequence continues at coordinate 530,726 of JAMXBD010000158.1, forward strand.
AGCAACATCAACATATGTTTCATCAAATTAATTCCTTCTTCTTGTGAATTGATTAAGCTGTTCTTACATGGCATTTATCCAATTATTATCATTTAGAACTTTATCAATAAAAGTTGGTTCAATTTCATATAACAAAGCAAAGTGACTTTCAAACTCTTATGAATTAGCCTCAATTTTAACTCTATATTAAACATTATCTATTATTTGTTCAAGGGAATGAGTTGGTTTATATCTCTAAGCTTTTGAAGAATCTGATATGGTTTCTATACTCTCTAAAATACCCTCTATTCTACCCTCTGTAACTTGCTCAAGATGACCAGATTGTTAGGTTTCAATAGGTGGTTCTTCCTTTTTGCTTTGAGGAGAGGTTATATCAGATTCCTTCTTCGAATTTATTTCATTGGGGCTTTCATCATTAGAAACATCATCTTTTATATCTTCAACAAATTTTAAATTTATTGATTCTTCAACTATTTTAGATATTTTATTAAAACACTTGATATGCCCTACTATTTAATGAATATCCTAAAAATATTGCTTCATCATATCGTACATCAAAATTTCTAAAATTAGCTGCATTTTTCTTCACAAAACGTTTAGAACTATTCAATAATGTGGAGGTTCCAATCTTGTTTTGATGACAAAATGAATTGCACAAATACTCCACAACTTAGTTAAGTTACATTTAATAAACAAAACTTATTATTTATATTTGTGCTTTGTTTTGTGTTTGTTTTGTTTTGTGTTTTTGTGCAGTGCTTATAAAGGAAACGCACCGGCTCACTAGTAAAGAAAGTGAAGCACGGTTCTCAAACATAGAAGATCAAAGGGAAGAATGTGGGCTTGAAATGTGGACCGGTGACCCGATAGGATTTAAACTAGCTTGTCGGTGTGTAACAAATAGCCATTGCAGCTTTTGACATCCGACCATTGGTGGGCTTTGTGAGGGAAACGGCTAGCTTGCTTTATGCACTTATAAGTAGAAATGTTTAGGGTGTTTTTGTGTAAGAAAGTGGATCTTAATATGTTGATATTATGTCAAAATACTCTCTCAAATTGTATTTTTATTAGTTTTAGTAAAAATATGAATTGTGTCATAGTGAATTTAGTTAGCAAATATTGTAAGGCACAATTCATATATATATATATATATTTTGTATTTTAATGAGTGTTTTACTGAAGTTTCTTTTGTTTGAGGTATAAGTGAAGCCCTCGTGTGTTGAGACATTATGTAAAGTCCTCGTTTGTGAGGCAATATGAAGTCATACTTATGGTAGGCATTATGAAGTCCTCATTATGAGGCATTTGTTGAAGTCCTCCTATTGAGGCATTGTTTGTTGAATAAAGTATGAAGCCCTCATTAAGTAAGGCATTATTATGAACCGTGAAGAGTAGGAGACGAGCTGAACTCCATGTTATGTATGATGCAAGCTTTCCTTCCCTTATCTCTTTATTATTATTATTGAAATTGTGTGAAATGGGCATAATTGGCAGAAGAAATAATGGTTAGATTAAGTAAGCTTAAAATCAATTTAGAAACTTACATTGTAGCTTCTGCATGCATGTATAAACAAGCCTAGTGGTGCTTATATTTTTCAACAAAAACAAAACACATGAAAATATGAAACTATAAGCTTTTTGTTAGAAGACAAACAATGGTAAAAACGAAAAAATGATAAAGCACACACAAGATTCACATGGAAAACCCAAATCAGGAAAAACCACGAGTAGAGGAGAGAGAATTCTCTATATATCGACAATGGAGTACAAAAGAGATAGAGTAACAAAATACAAATCAAAACTCTCTCATTTTCTCACTTTCATACAAACCCTAACAAAACATATATTTATATGTGTATACAGCTAGCCAACAATAAAGGCTAAAATTATGTCTCTTAAATGTATAATGAATGAATCATTCATTATACATTTGACAACGCAAAACGACTGCTGAAAATGGGTCACAAACTCCAACAATCTCCACCTTGACACAGATTCAGAAGCTTCGACATAAAAAACAAAACATTCTTCGCCTCTTCCACAAAACCCATAAAAGGGCTCAATCGACATGGAACATTCTCCACCTCTTCCAAGAAAATCTGGTGCTACGATCCAAAAACAGAATATCAAACTTAACAGTTGTCATTGTAGCGAAAACGAAACCAAAACCTTGGCTCTTATACCACTTATTAGAAGACGAACAATGGTAAAAACAAAAAAATGATAAAGCACACACAAGATTTACGTGGAAAACCCAAATCGGGAAAAACCATGGATAGAGGAAAGAGAATTCACTATATATAGATAATGGAGTACAAAACAGATAGAGTAATAAAATACAAATCAAAACTCTCTCATTTTCTCACTCTCATACAAACCCTAACAAAACACATATTTATATGTGTATACAGCTAGCTGACAATAAAAACCAAAATTATATCTCTTAAATGTATAATGAATGAATAATAAAAATATAGTCAAATATTCATTCATTATACAAATACCAAAATTTATGACTCTTAAATGTATAATAAATGTATAATCAAATATTCATTCATTATACATTTGACTACAAAAAACAGCTATTGAAAATGGGTCACAAACTCCAAACTTTTTACCATGTAATAATTCATAACTAGTTTTAAAAGTCATTGATCTTACATGAACTCTATTTATAACATAACAAGCAATAAATGCAGCCTCAACCTAAAAATATTCAACAACACCACGTTTATCTAAGATAGATCTTATCATTTCTTGTATAGTTTTATTCTTGCGTTCCACAACTTCATTTTGTTGTAGCGTATATAGGGCAAAAAAGTTATCAAGTATCCCTTATTCTTCATAAAAATTTTCAAATTCTTTTCCATGATCAGTTTGAAGATTAATAATGGAATAGCTTTTTTTCATTTTGTATTTTTCTTTCAAATTTTTGAAATGAATCAAAGACATCTCTTTTATGTTGCAAGAACATAACCCATAAACTTAAGGTTCTTGTAGGTCCAAAAAGATCTAGTTGTAGTAGTTCTAAAGTTTTGTTGAAATCTCATTTTTATTTTTATGTGATATAGAGACCATCTTATTTTTCAAACAAGTATCACATTTCACATCATGCTTTATATAATTATAAGATAAACCATTAACTAACCTTTTCTTTGATAATTTTTCTAACTAATTAAAACTAATATGACCAAGTCACTTATGCCAAGTAGTAGCATTATCATTAACAAAAAGAAAACAACATTAACATCAATATTAGTAAGTTTAATTTGATAAACATTTTTCTTTGTATATCCTTCATACAGATTTACACCATTTGGATCATATGCATAACATTTCTTTTCTTCAAAGACTATTTTATAACCCTTGTTACATAATTGACTAATGCTTAGCAAATTGTGTTTTAGTCCTTCAACAAGTGATACATTTTCAATAATATATAGAGGTAAACCAATAGTTCTAGTTATAACAATTTTACCTCGACTACCGTCCCCAAATGTTATATACCCTTTTTCTTTCCATTCTAAGTTTATGAATATTGAATCATCTCCAACCATATGTCAAGAGTAGCCGCTATCAAGGCACCACGTTCCTTGGATTTTTACTTCATGTTGCTACACATATAAAAGGGATGAAGTCATTTTAGGAACCCAAACAAGTTTGGTTCCCTTGAAAAGCAAGCTTGTTTTATCCTTGTGATTTGTTTGATAACTATTGAGCTGGTTCTTCTTATAAAAAGTAATATCTCTTTATATGTCTAGGTGTATTACAAAAGAAACAAACATAAAAATAATTATTCCAATACTTGCCATTCACCTTTTTGTAATTGTTTTGTCTTGGATCCTTCCGGAATACGCTTTAGTATCTGCTTTATGATACCCTTCAGGTAGATACTTCCTTTGAAGATACACTCTGTGGTATCATCTAGGATAATTTACGGATTTAATATTTTTGTTCATTATGTTTTCATTTTAATAGCTTGTTCAACATTCATAACTTCACTTTCTTTTACACATATTTTTATTTGCATTTAAACTAGATCCATATCAAAATCTGAAGTCATGTTTTTCACTACTAGCTCTTTGTAAAGATATTAACATATTCAATTTTTTGTCACTTTCATTGAACTTGTTAAATTTATTATTCAACAAATTTGACAAATTATGAGTTCTGACCAATTTCTTCCTTAAAAATTATTTTCTTTTCTCAATTTCTCATTATCAACATGCAAGGCATCATTGCCATTTTTCAATATGTCATTTTCATCCACTAATAGCATATTAGTTTGACTAAGTGCTTCTTTGTCATTTTTAAGTTTGATTACAGTTTCACACCCAAATAACTTTTGATCAGAGACAATTGCAAACTAAGTTTTAAAAATATATTTTCTTTTTTAAATCTTTATCTAGCCACAATCTCAAAAAGGCAAGCGTACCTATTAGATATAATATAGTAGAAGATCTAGGTCAAATTCTATAAGAAAGTTACTTCTACTCACTCCTTTCCTATTATCTAGCCTACCAAAACAAGGGAAAAAAAACTAAGCTAAGCATAAAATAACAAGTTTAACAGCAATTATGAAAGAATTAAGATATATCAATTCACAAGATGCTAAGGTCATGCTTCACCTTAGATTTGCTCATGTAACTTGAGAAAATTTCAATAAATGTAGTGTTGAATTCTTGAACTATCAAATTCACTAGTGTATGTTAATGCCACTTTTGAGTGTCAAGAACTTCTAAACCTAAGTCAGACCATCAGAATCTCTTCTCAAGCTATCAACAATCTAGATCTGCATTAAGATCAGGAGTCACTTTATAAAAACCTATTTAAATGAATTTTTAATCAAGTAAAGGAGAATTTCACCACTCCTATCTCTAGGTAGTTATGAGCAATCCTCTTAAATAGCCTAGATCTATTCATTAAAATGGCATATTGATCTATTTTGATGAAATCACGCAAGAACTCATAACTTACGCTATAAATTTAAAATCTTTTAAGCTTAAGCTATTGAATTCAAGAGATCAACACTAGTTAAATTTAAGCATAGTGGAACTATACAAATTTGGCCTAAGGATCCACAAGACCTAAGCTAAATCAACTACTCCTCCATGGATGCAATCGAACAAATCAATATTTTGGAGAAGTAATTGAAGAACATAATGAGATAGAGTAATAAAGCCATAATCTTAGTGAATTGAACCAATGAAGTCCAAAAGCTGTTGCGAAACCAACAAAGTCTGAAAAATCTACAAAACCTTCTATAAATTCTCTCTCTATACAAAAGGAATGTTTTCTAATTTTTCTAACATATTTCATACTCATTCCATGCCAGAAGGTTTCGTGAAAAGCGAGTATTTATGATATAAAAGATGCTAACGGAGCAAATTTGTTATAACAAACTTGTACAAAAATTTGCACATGATAGAGGTCAAACCGAGGATAGAATCGTGGCCTCGATTTAAGGTTTGGTTGAGGCTATTCTCAATTTTCACTTGCCTTTGGTCGAAATAAAAGGTGTTACGGTTAAAACTTGTCTTTGTTGTTTTTGCTCCAAACTTGATCAAATCATCTTGTTTTTTCCTTTTATGCTTGTTAAAGCTGAAAAACAACAAATAAACAATAATAGCATAATTTATGGAAACTAAGGACAAATTCTAGTGATTTAAATAAAGTAAAAATCACTTATCAGCTTTGAATCAGCCTTCTTGAGTACTTTTAACAAGTTCTTCATTTCAGCACATATGTCATCTTAAAATAATTCCTCATCGGAATAAGTTTTTACCTCATTAATAATTTAACAATCATGAGACACACGTTGACTTTCTCTTCCTCTTCTTCTTCTTCAATATGCTTTGTGTCACTCTTTGTTTTATCCAAATCACTCCACATAACAAGTATTGCTCGGCTCTTTTTCTTGAACATCTTTATTCTCTTGATGAGTGTTGGCATTCATACTCGATATGCACTAACTTCTTGTACTGATAACAATGAATCTCCTTTTCCTCCTTTCTCTTCTCTTTTTCCTTATATGCTTTGTCTGCATTACCTTTCTTAAACTCAAATTGTTATAGGTTGTAAGTTTCTTACCTCTTTTCTTCATGAGTAATTTGTTCAATCTTTGAGCCGATAGTGAGATGTCTTCATCATCATCACTGTTATCTTCATATTCAATTCCCCATTGATCACCTCCTTCACTTTAAATGATATGGATTTTTTCCTACTCTCAGTTCTTGAATTATCTTGATATGTGATTCATACCATTGGCTTTTCCTTCAACCGGCTTAATGTGAGTTTGTTCAAGCCTTGAGCTTCTTCATTAGCTGTCTTCTTTGCATCTTTAGATCATGGAAAGATCCTCGACATCTTTTATTAAAAACCCATACACTACTAAGTTGTTTCAACAAGAGGACTTCAACAAATGCCTCACAATGAGGACTTCACAATTCCTATCACAAGTAAGACTTCACATTGTCTCATAAACAAAGACTTCACTCAATGCTTCAACACATAAAGACTTTACCTATTATCTTAAACACATGAGAACTTCACTAAAACATTCAATAAAATACACACAAACATGTGAATTGTGCATTACAATATTTGCTAACTAAACTTGCTATAACACAATTCACATTTTCACTCAAACTAACACAAATACAATTTGAGAGAGTATTTTGGCATATTATCACCTATCAAGCTCCACTTTTTTACACAAAAACACCCCACACACTTCTATTTATAAGTTGTCCAAAGGAAGTAGCCATTTCCATAAAAACATCTTCAAACGGTTGGATTAAAAAAGCTCTAATGGCAAGTTTTTGGCCTACCAGTGAGCCAGTCTAGACCTCTACTAGCTAGCCGGTACAAGTTTAGCGCCCACAGTCTCCCACACGATCTCTTCTAATTGTTGATAGCTCTTTTCCATTTTGTACTGGTGAGCCAGTAAGAGTCATGACAATTTTAATTATGCTTTCATATTTCAACCATATCTTTCTTATCCGAACTCTGATTAAAGTTATTCAAGATGGTATAAAAAGCTTAAAGAGAGATCTAGAATTTTCATGTTTTGAGCTTTAAGAGATTCTAAAGGAATCAAGGCCTAAGTCGTGCTTAAAATTACCCGCAACAATAAGCATAAACAAAAACACAGACATATATATGCATATTAAGGTTCAAGCATACCATAAACAAGTGTTGCTTATTTGATGCAACTTAACTAAGTTGTGGAACATTTGTACAATACATTTTCTCATCAAAATAATATTGTAACTTCCACATGGTTCAACATGTTCCTCACCAAATCTGGATCCTCAATCTTCTTGTCCAATGAAGCAAGTTTATTTATAATAGCTACAAACCTATTAAAAGCGTTTTTAATAGTTTCGTTGGGTTGAAATTTAAAAAGCTCATACATTTGTAAAAGTGTATTCACTTTAGTTTCTCTCATTGTATCATTCTTCTCATGGCTCTCACATAATGTATTCCAATTTTTCTTACCATTCACAAGAGGAAATTAAATAAAAAATTAGAAGGTGCTACGGTTCTAAGGAGCATTTTTTGCTTTGTGGTTCTTCTCAATTTGCTTCTTATCCTCATCAGTGAGAGTTGATTGGTTTAAAACATTAATCTCATTGTCTCTAAATTAGATAATGTGCTAAGAATCATAATCATTAGCCTTTATATGTTGCCATGTGCATTTTCCAATAAGGAAAGTTTGAACCATCAAAATATGGTGCTTGGTTGATTACAACATTAATATAAGCCATTTTAGCTATGGTTACTTAATATGATGAAAGAGTCCTACTCTAATACCAATTGTTAATCCCAATTAAGTAACCAAGCATGGGAGTTGAATCGGTTACTCTTTTAAAATTTAAAACAATTTTTGAACAATGATTAAATTCCCCTTAACCACTTAAGTAATTTTGGATGTCATACCAAATGCAATACCTAAACTTAAACTCCAATATAAAATACACAAAAGCAAAGAGAGGGGGAAGAGAAAAGCTTAAACACAGCGATATATAGTGGTTCGAACTTATGCCTATGTCTAGTTTTCTGGCTCTAAGTTGGGGATCCTACATTCCGCACAAGTATATTCCACTAAATCTAATAAAACTTCAAATTACAAATAGTTTGCCAAAAACTTGGACCCAATTCCCTCTATTCAATCTCCATAACTTAATCTTATGCTACCATTGATTATAAAACTATTTGCAATCTTTATGAGGAACACAAAATATAGCCAAAAATCAATTGACACACTAAGGTTCCTCCTCTAAATAGCAGCAAATAAGAGAATTAAAAAAATTGCTGGAAGATATTGAAAGCATGTGAGCAGCTCTTGAATAATATGATTAGAAAGTTTTTTTTATCAATCGTGTGTTGAATTTAAAACTTATATATTTCATCCTTGTCTTTTGTGGCTAAGTATTGATAAAATTATTGAACATTGAACAATATCGTTATCCTTAATATTTCACTTAATATTCTTCTCCTTATCTTGATAATAACTTAAAATTTGAAAATGATCTTGAAAATTTATCTTGATGCCACGTATAATTAATGTTACTATTTATCATGTAAACATCTTGTGGAAATTGATCAAGATGTGTAGAATAGCTTGCGTTTATTGAGTAAAACAGTCTAGTTCATGCTATGCTGATATCCTTAAAAATTGGAAAACTTCCTACCAAAAAAAAAAAATGGAAAAATTCCGGTAGTTAAGACCTTAAAATTTGAACCTCCATCTTATTATCTTTTCATACTAAACTTTGGCATATCTTGGACCTTATCTTTAATTCTTCAAGTAGAGAGAGAGAGAGAGAAAGTATGGTGATAAGCTTAGATTCTTTTATTCAATCCTGACATCTTTGGTTCTTTATGCATACCACGAATATTTTGATAAATTAGATCTAAATTCCCATGGATTTTTATCCTACTTAGCTGAACATTTGAATACATTACCAATGTATGCAGTCTTTTGAGTTGAGCCTTATAATAATGGTTAATACACATTTAAAACATGTTCTGAACATTCTATGGATGATATGCTACTTGTTTCGTTCACTTGCAAACTTACTCTTTAATTAACACTCTAGATAAATTCTGTATTAATTATGTTTGCTTGTTTAGTTTGTCCAATAAATGCTCTGGGTAATGGTATGGGTAAACTTTAATACTTAACCATGGCATTTTCAATGCTCTGGATAACACTGTAGATGTGCTTATCACTTTAAAACAATCAATCTTGTACTCTCTATATATGCTCTAGAAATCTAATACTATTCACTATCCATTTTCTTTATTAACTATAATTTGCACACTTAATCAAATCATTTGTAATTTCTTTATACTTTTGTTATCATCAAAATCTATTTAAAGAGAATCTAATTGTGTTCATCTCTTATAGCAATATATCAAAGACTAAGCTCAATCTTATCAACAACTACGACAAACCTTAAACGCAAACACATATAGGTCCAAACCTATGTTCCTCGATATTGAAAACTATCCCTAAATGAGGAGATCTCTTATAACAATGTCATCAAAGACTAGGCTACCTATAAGGATGTTATTGAACTTATCATATGAATCATGTAAACTTTAAAATAGAAGTTCAATATGCTTACTTGACTTTATTTTGCAGCATGATAATATAAGTTGAGAAAATAGAGTGCTTAGAGTATTGGCATACTTAGTCCTTGAAATGGAATCTAACATCCAAATAGTATTTAGATTCCTCTTACAAAAAAATTTATTGTGGAGTATTTAACTCTTATATAATCTAGTGTGTTGAACTCAAATCTCGTTTGTTGTTGTTTTCTTCACTTGACAACACTCCATCTACTAATGCCATATGAAGATTTGCAATACCATTACATCTATATCATTCCACTTGACTTCATTTGTAAAATCTACTATGTCAACAGTAGCTAAGCAGTTATCGCTTATGCAAAAATGCCTCCATCTTCAATTTTCAATATGAAAAGTTACTCCTAGTAGATTTTTCGAAATCAGTTTCTGCCACCATTTCTTCTATCACTATTCCAGTTAGGACACATAAATCATACTCGATATCTTCTAAGAGTGAATATTTTCAGATGTGGAAGATTTACTTTTAATGACAACTAGAGAGCATACATTAAATAGATATAGGCCCATTTGGACTATTGGATTTTTATTTGTATTAGATCTATATAGGTAACTTATTGGTGGTTCGGTTTGATTTGGTCAGTTATGAGCAAAACAATCAGTTTTTCATCAGTATCATATCCCTATTGGTTCGGCTTGAGATAAAAAATAGAACAAAGATAAAGAAAATTGACAAAAGGTTTTAACGTGAACAACCCTTAATCAAATCAAGATAAACACCCTGGATAAAATAAAAGAATTTCACTATAAGAAATAATCAAGGTTTACAACCTTTTTTTGTCAAATGAGAAATAATTAGAATTCACTCTTCTACACTAAAAGGAAAAACACCAACTCTTTAATTTTTCTTTCTTCTATAATTAGAGAAAATCCACTACTTTCTTATGATTTCTCTTTCTTATTAAAGAAATAAGATGTTTTTGGGATTATTTCAAATGTAAGAACCAAGTCTGTTTATAAATGTTGTCTATGGTATGTAATGGTCCAAATTTTCATCATTGAGAGCACTTTCTGTGTAAGAACCATTGAGTTCCTTTGATTATTGAGAGTGATTTCCCTTTCTTTTTAATCGTGAGTTCTTATCAATTCTTGAATTGTTTAGAATTGTGGTGAACCCTGTTAATTGGATCTTATGACTGCTTTTAACACCGTCATTGCTTTATAAATCGTGGATTTTATCGATCTATAATCCAATTACAAATTAGTTTGATTTTGTTGTTTATGGATCCTATTGAACAACATTCTCATCCATATCTTATTTTACTTGTTATTTCATATTCTTCATGTTGGTCCCAAAAGAATAACCAAGAGGGGAGTAAATTGGTTATTTAATCAAAATTTATCATTTTTCAAAATTCAACCAAAGTCACACAACTTGGTTAATCAAATTACAATGGGTTATAATAGTACTTGTAAACAATCAAACTTGATAAAAAAAATAATATTTATTATAATTTGAATAAAATTAGGTTTACTTAAATTCTCAAAGAGTTAAGCAATTGCTTAAAAATTGAGCTACCAATTACTCTCTGACTTAGTCTTTGAGTTTAATGTGTAGCTAAAATAAATAAGTAAACATGTACGAAATTAAAAAGATAAAGGAAGAGAAGAGTGCAAAATCGATTTATAGAGGTTCAGCCTTAAGCATCAGTCCTCTCTTCTAGCTCCAAGCAAGAGACCCGGTATTCTACACCAGTATTTTCCACTATATCCATTCAAGAAATGAGAGTATAAGCTTATCCAAACACAATGGACTTCAATCACTCTACTCAATTTATATAGTTTCACTCAAGCTATTTATTGATCTATAGAGAAATAAATGTCACTCTCACCCTTCTACAATCTCACACAACTAATCAAAATCAAATGAGGGACAGATATAAAGATCCTCTCAAATTTCATGCTAGAAGGAAAAACATAAAGTAACTGGATTTTTCACAAAGGAGCTTATATTTTTCAATAAGGAGAGAAAGCCTATTGTTTTTCATGCAAGTACTACTTTTCTTGGACATCAGCTGATGTATTTTTCTTTTCTTCTTGCATCGGATATATGGTAATTTGAATGTTGAGATAAGATTTGTTCCTTATTTCTTGCTCCCCTGCTGTTGATGTGATCTATTGATTTTTATCAGTAGGTCTTCCAATGGAAACAAATAAATAAAGCTTGGCTGAAGTTTTTTTTTTGTGCGCTTGGTAGGGAGAAGAGTTCTTGTGTATTTCAAACTTCAAATCTGGATGTTAATTCCTTTCTTGCTATGAATGAGTCTTGAGGCAAGATCTAAAACATTATGGACCAAGTCTTGAAGTAAAACAACCTCTGATACTATTCCTTTAAAATCGGACCGTATCTTGCTGTTAAATATCTTCTTCAAATTTGAATTTGATTTGTTGTAGAAATCACGTCCTTGGCATCCTATAAGTAAATAACTTTACCAGATAAGCTTCTTATGACATATATGAACCAAATTTAAACATGTCTTGAAAATCGAACTTAAACTTGTTGTTAAAAACTTAAATCTTCAAAAAAAAAATTAATCTAATAAAAACTTGAATCCCTTGGATATTTGATCCAACTCTGTGGAACATATTTAAATGTATTACTCAAGACATTCAACTTTTGGAATTAGGCCTTCAAATTAATGAAAGAATCAAAGAAAATTCAATCTACAACCTGTTATTCGTAATCTGCAGCTTTTGTTCATGACAGCAGATTTACTCTTTGAGTATTACTGTGTTGTTGACAAGCAGTAGGTTTACCTTCTGAGTGATATTGTCTTCTTGAAAAGCTTTCCGGATTGTCTCTGAATTACTCTTTGATTTGGATATTTCTTTGAAAAACATTTTCAAAATACCTTTGATCATACTTGATTGTTTTATCTTATCATTTACAAACTGTACACTCAATAATTTTGTTAGTAGACACTTATACATGTTTTATTATCATAAAAACCAAACTAGGAGACTTAACACTTCATAAACCCTAAACAAGATAAAGATCAGACTTTTATTCAAGACCATTTGAAAATAGCTTCAACTAGTATTTAAAAAAAATATGAAGAAAGTATTTTTGTGCCCATTTAGGGTTTTGAGTTGTTGATTTGGATTGTTTGATTGATGATCATTGCTATTGATTGAATTGTTGTTTGTATTCAAATTATTGATGCTATTTCACCGATTATGTGTTTTGAATTAAATTTGGAATTCATGATAGATTAGGATTGTAATTGGAAAATAAATTTCTAATCAATTCCGTGAATACTAATTTGGATTACTGATCACATGGACATATAGATTTGAATTCAATTAGGATTTGGTAAATTAGAAAAAATTTGTCAATTAATCACTTTCCTAGAAATATGGAATATTGATTAGTTAAGTTAGGATAATCACTTTCTTTGGAAAAAGGAGTTTTTATCTAGTGTTTAATTATTTGAATACACTAAACCCATCACCATTTTGGATTTGCAAGCATATTTTGATCGATAGTATACATTCAATTGTTGTCCTAATCTATTGGCTTAAACCTGGTTCAATTAAAGGTATTGGAAGTCCCAAATTCTCTATAGATTATAAAAATCAATCAATTATATGAATAGCTAATTTGGATTACAGATCACATAGACATATGAATTTGAATTTGATAATGGTTTGGTAAATTTGAAAAGATTAGTCAATTAATCAATTTCCTAAGAATAGGGAATATTGATTGGTTAATTTAGGATAATCACTTTCTTTAGAAAAATGAGATTTTATCTAGCGTTTAATTGTTTGAATACACTAAACCCATCATCAATTTGGATTTGCAAACATATTCTGATCGATAGTATACATTCAATTGTTGTTCTGATCTGTTGGCTTTAAATCTGATTCAATTAGAAGTGTTGGAAATCCCAAATTCTCTATAGATTATAAAAATCAATCAATTATGTGAATAGCTAATTTGGATTACAGATCACATAGACATATGGATTTGAATTCGATTATGGTTTGGTAAATTAGAAAAGATTAGTCAATTAATCAATTTCCTAGGAATAGGAAATATTGATTGGTTAATTTAGGATAATCTCTTTCTTTGGAAAAAGGAGATTTTATCTAGTGCATAATTGTTTAAATACAATAAACTCATCATTTGGATTTGCAAGCATATTCTAATCGATAGCATACAATCCCAAATTCTTGTAGATTACAAAAATCTAAAAATCTAAAAATATTTTTTTTTTTATTTGCCTAGCTACAATTAGGATTAATATAATTGAGAGATGGTCCTTACTCCCTATGGACACGACTCGATATTTACCGAAATTTTATTATTGCACATGCGTTCGGTATACTGACTGGTTAATACCTGCTTGTTTAAAGGAATTTAAAAAGAGTTTTAAAAAGGACATATAGAAAAAAAAAAAAAAAAAAAATCCATGGTCATACCTCATGGAATGATGTTGTTGTGGCCTAATAGAACTGTTTGAATGTATCCAATCATGAAGCAGTAGGTTGAAAGAGGATTCAAATGAAGGAGATCAAATCATGCAGTGCTAGATAGCTTTGGACCATTGGCAATCTAGGAAACATCTTTATTGGAGCTAATTGATACAATATTTTCAACAAATAATTCAGGCTGAAAAAAACTCCAACCATTGAACTTTATCTTTGCAAGATTTTTTAGAAGAGGAACTCAAGGGTTAAGGTACTTAAGATTCTTTTTAATTTTTTTTTTGTTACTTTATTTTATATACAAAATTTTAAAACACCATTTTGAAGATTGTATGTCATGTTTTGTATGTAGAGATGGTTTAAAATGAAAAATGTACTTATTTCATAAATAAAATGAATATGTATTATATATTAAAATTTTATTTTGTAAATTTCTAGTATGAGGTAGAATGAAATTGATTATACCCCCTCAAAGACATTTCTTAAAGTTAAAGTTGTTGATTTCAAGAAATTAGAATTCTAGTTTCTAAAAATATTTTCAAATATGGGAAAACAAATGAAATCATCACAATCATTCCTATTTCGAGTTTTTTTTTTTTTTTATGTACCAAACATATTGTTAGTGATAAAGTTTAAAGTTTTATAAGATATTGATGTGGTACTACAAAAAAAACTTTTTCGAGAACTCATCAATCAAGACGTTAATCTAGACCTTAAACTTAGGATGTGTTAAAAATTCCACATGACTATTGCTATTGATAAAAACCAACAAAATGAATTAAAATAAAAATAACATAAAACATAATAAAATATTTAAAAAAGTGAATTATATCTTTTTTATTTTATAAAATCTTATTTCTATTCAATTTTTAAATCATTTTTATCAAGATAACATAATCATATAGTCCTTTATATGTATTTTTTATAATTATTTTTATCAATATAACATAATCATACGAAGATTAGAAAGGAAAATGTTAAAGATTTGGACATATAAACATATATCTACCTTTATACAAAGTATAGCTATTTAAAACCGTCTATTCAGTGAAATTTTCTTAACATTTGATCGCTTCCACGATGGAGTTTTTACTTTCCCAAATATTGACCCTCAATTTTTTGGTTTTTCTTAATAGAATGAAATTATTTAATTTGAAGGGAACAATGTGTTAAAATTAATTGTGAGTAGCTCAAATCTTACTCAATATTTACTCATAATAGACTTCGTAATAGTTGAGTTGTGTTTAAGCTTGAACTGTTGAGTATGAAATCCAACAATTTTAATAATAATACCTAACTAGTCCAACCAGCTTATAAACGTATTTAGAGATTAATTGAGTCAAAATTAAGTTTATCGACTAGACTCAAACTCAAAATTCTCAATTAGAATTTTTCTTGATTTAAGTTTGACTTTAAACTCAATAATGTATTGAGTTGATTGATTCATTAACAACCTTATAATTATTGTTTTTTTTTTTTCGTTCACTAAACTTACTCTCTAATTAACACTCTAGCTAAATTTTGTATTCATTATGTTTGCTTGTGTAGTTTGTCCAATAAATGCTCTGGGTAATGGTATGGGTAGACTTTAATACTTAACCATGGCATTTTCAATGCTCTGAATAACACTTTAGATGTGCTTACTACTTTAAAACAATCAATCTTGTACTCTCTATATATGCTCTAGAAATCTAATACTATTCACTATCCATTTTCTTTATTAACTATAATTTGCACACTTAATCAAATCATTTGTAATTTCTTTATACTTTTGTTATCATCAAAATCTATGTAAAGAGAATCTAATAGTATGTTCATCTCTTATACCAATGTATCAAAGACTAAGCTCAATCTTATCAACAACTACGACAAAACTTAAACGCAAACACATATAGGTCCAAACGTATGTTCCTCGATATTGAAAACTATCCCTAAATAAGAAGATCTCTTATAACAATGTCATCAAAGACTAGGCTACCTATAAGGATGTTATTGAACTTATCATATGAATCGTGTAAACTTTAAAATAGAAGTTCAATATGCTTATTTGACTTTATTTTGCAGCATAATAATATAAGTTGAGAAAATAGAGTGCTTAGAGTATTAGCATACTTAGTCCTTGAAATGGAATCTAACATCCAAATAGTATTTAGATTCCTCTTGCAAAAAAATTTATTGTGGAGTATTTAACTCTTATATAATCTAGTGTGTTGAACTCAAATCTCGTTTGTTATTGTTTTCTTCACTTGACAACACTCCATCTACTAATGCCATATGAAGATTTGCAATACCGTTACATCTATATCATTCCATTTGACTTCATTTGTAAAATCTACTATGTCAACAGTAGCTAAGCAGTTATCTCTTATGCAAAAATGCCTCCATCTTCAATTTTCAATATGAAAAGTTACTCCTAGTAAATTTTTCGAATTCAGTTTTTGCCACCATTTATTCTATCACTATTCCAGTTAGGACACATAAATCATACTCAATACCTCCTAAGAGTGAATATTTTTAGATGTGGAAGATCTACTTTTAATGACAACCAGAGAGCATACATTAAATAGATATAGGATCCTTTGGACTATCGGGTTTTTATTTATATTAGATCTATATAGGTAACTTATTGGTGGTTCGGTTTGATTTGGTCAATTATGAGTAAAACAGTCAATTTTTCATCAATATCATATCCCTATTGATTCGTCTTGAGATAACAAATAGAACAAAGATAAAGAAAATGGACAAAAGGTTTTAACGTGAACAACCCTTAATCAAATCAAGGTAAACACCCTGGATAAAATAAAAGAATTTCACTATAAGAAATAATCAAGGATTACAACCTTTTTTTATCAAATGAGAAATAATTAGAATTCACTCTTGTACACTTAAAGGAAAAACACCAACTCTTTAATTTTTCTTTCTTCTATAATTAGAGAAAGTCCACTACTTTCTCTATGATTTCTCTTTCTTATTAAAGAAATAAGATGTTTTTGGGATTATTTCAAATGTAAGAACCAAGTCTGTTTATAAATGTTGTCTATGGTATGTAATGGTGAAAAATCATGCATGATAAAAACCAAATTTTTACTTTTGTTCACTTAGCTATTAAAATTTTCCTTTTTTACTATTTCACCTTTTTTTTTTTCGTGAAAGAGCATTAAATGTTGCCAAATATATTGACAAATGAGATGATTTTTAAGGGGATGGCTTTGTTAGATATTAGAATAGATAATAGAATTATTAATGCAATAGAGTATTAGTAATTGTGTGGTAATTTGGGATACACAAGGGTTATCATATTGCATGTAAATAAAAGACTAATAATAGCAGTAGTAAAGTCATGTTCAATGATGACGAACCTATCTAAAGTGCTTAGGTGCTTTGTTAGCTTTCCACGGACCTTCTCTATGTAAAAACCTTTTTAATTTAAGCTTAAGTGCAATATGATACCTTTAGTATTATCCATTGATTTTCCTACCGTTAATTCCAACATTCACATATATATATATATATATACATATTTGTATTTTATGTAATTAAGAAAAATAATCATATCTACATCTATATTATTAAGCCAGTATATGAGTGTCATTGTGATCCATAATTTTTCAAGTATAACCTTACCCCTTCTTATATAAAACTGAGCAATAAAATCATATATTACAATAAAATACTTAAAAAAAAGTCATATGCTTGTAGTAATTTTCATTTTCTCAATAGTGATTTTCTTCCCAATAATCATATCTATATTCTCAATCAATTAATAAAATATTTGATGCAACTACCAAATTACAAGTTCATTTAATCTACATATATTCATAGCCTACAAATCCATTTGATGCATCGGATTAACAATTTTTTTTATAGAAATAAACTTTTTCAACAAACATAAGCTTTCATTTTTACCAATTTTAAGATAGATGTGAAAGTAAAAAATAAATCTTAACCCTTTTTAGATAACATGGCCATGGAAATTGATGTCGAGACAATTCCACTATTGGCATGTCTAGACAAGTCTGCAATTAGAAACGTTGTCCATGTGACATGATGAAAGGAAGTGGAAGCAACTTGCACAAACGAAGGAAGAAGAGGCTAAAATGGATCTACCCCTTTATTTCTACAAAAGAGATAAGTATACATGTGATTAATGTGATAACACTTGAGACTACTTTCAAAAAGAGGCATAGAGAGAAAAAGGAAAATTAAGATAATAGAAAACAGATAAGTATGTGTATATAAATAAGCATATTTTCCATTTGTGAGTTTGACTGAAAATCCATTTTACTATTTGTTGCCCAATGTTATAAATTTATATATCTTGTTCAATTCTCAATTTAACATATTTTCATTCTACCACAATGTTTGAGACTTTAGCTTGACTTACTTTAACGATAAAATTTCTGAGTTCTTGTTATTCGATGAGAAATTTTCTTGCGACCCGACTCCATGGCCATGGCCATCGTTCATAGACAAAGGCCTTAAGTGCTTTTATTGCAGTCAATATCTTCTGTTTTAACTTTTATGGTACTTTGCACACACCATTAGAAAACGCTGGAAATTCAAACTTTATACTTTGATTTTCAATGAAATACTATGGAATTATGATTGTTTGTGAATATAAAACATGTTAAGTAGGTTTATAATTCATATTTAATGATTTATATGATTTTTGTTTGGAAAACAAGCGTTAAGAAATAATGATTGACGTGTTTCATATATATTTTTAAACATAAAATGACGTTGACATTAGTTTTGTAAGTGGAAAAGAATGTAATATCTCTCAAACGTAAGATATAGAACTCTAATCATTGTGGCACTTTTTAGTATAATATTTTAGAGTTCATTGTGGTTCCAGTTTTACAATTTAGCCAGGAAGTGCATTAGTGCATAGCTTCTTCATATGCTAAGGATAAACCCTTTTATCCTCAGCATGATCAATGAGGTGAAAACCAGCAAGTATGACTTAATTCTTTTCATTTTCGCTCAGAATATTGGAAAAGAAAGAAAGATCAATATCGTGACAACAGAAAATTATCCAAGCTTAAAGTGAGAGGACAGTGGAATAATATCTCCAATACAAAAACTGGATGGAGTCTGTTGAAAGGCAAGCATGAGTTGCAGAAGCTGAACCTATCATAGAGTCCAGGGAAGCTTCATCTTCAGCCATCATCAAGTTACTAGATAGATGAACCAAAATGCCATCACCCTTTGGTCATTTTTAAAGTATGGTCTATCAATTACGTGTGAACATATTTAGTTCAAAAAAAGGTTGCCCTGTTGTGTTTCTAGAAAACACATATCCTCTTGTTTTTGTAAAGACATGGTTAAAACCGCCAGGAGCTTAATCCACACTAGGGGACTGATTGGAGGCATCGCCATATACATATGACAGACGAGGTAATCCGTGGTGGATACCAATAACTCTCCTGAATTCGTCTCTCAGTTTAGAAGAACTAACACCAGGTTCAACTAAAAAAGGTAGTGTCTACGGTACTCAAACTCAATACCACGAGGCACGAGTGAATACAAAAACCCTCAAACTAGTGATAAGAAAAAACAAACCGAATGGAAATGGATCGTCGCCATTTATCTTCTTTCAACTTTCATCAATGTACTTCTTAAATACTGGCATGCATAATCAATGGTTGGAATTATTTAAAAGAAAAATAATGTAATAATGACGTCATACGGTATTTTAAGAATCTAAACAACAATAATTAATTTATAAATTAAGGGAAATTAAGAAAGTTAACATGAAGAGGGATCCAAATCAAGACGCATAGATCATGTTAGGATGACCTCGATGAATAGACGCAAAAATCCACCAGGTTAGTATTATTTCCATGAACATGTACACAAGCTACGTAATGGCCAATGTTTACCATGAAGCAGTTTATGATAGACAAAAGAGCATACCATACCTTAAGATGTTGGCCTAATTTTTCAAATGAGTATAACACTAAATGTTCCTATTCTCGCAAAGTAGAATAAGATCTTTGGAAGATAAAAAAAAAGAAGTGGAAGAAGAACTTCTTCCAATCGGAACTTTTCTATCATCGTTCTCCAAGTACAATGCGAAAATAATTAACGTGAATTCATGACAACCATTGGATGCTCAAGCACAAGAATATTAAGTAGACAGCTTTGATTACCCTAGGTAATACCAGCCATATCAAATTATTCTAGTAAGCATACTTATTTGATGTTTGTTTGGTCAAAAAGAGACACAGCATATCAGAAGAATTGAAGCCTTTCTCGTTTGTTTGACTAGAGGCCGAAACTTCATCAAATATCCATGCTAAACAAGGAGAAAACAAACTATTATGCATAGTAACTGTCATCCATTTAAACAAGAAGTCATCTTCACACACTGCTAAAAATTCTCCCTCACGCATTATAATGGCTGATGCTCATGTCAAATATTATGGTTGCCCAAAAATCTTCAGAGAATTTAACTTGGGCTAACACCAACACATTCTATGTCAGACCAAAAGGAGAAAGGGTCAAACTTTGTTCCTTCAATGTACTAAAATCTATAAAATGGAACAAAAAGAAGACAAGATATAACAGCCCATGTCATCAAGTTTATACATACAACAAATATCCAGTATCATTTCTGCTAGGTATTAACAGAAAAACTCCAACATGGTGTTACTCCCATGTAACTCCGTTGCAGAGCAAACATTAGGCTTCTATAATATCATTAGCTTCTACATGAAATCCGCATTCAAGTAGACTGAAGTGCTATCTCCTACTGTGGTTTCAGCTTAAGGGAAACACTGCAGACATATAAAGGGTTTTCATCATTGATACATTCCAACACCACACAAAATGACAACACAAGAGGTACGCAGTTACCTATTGATGCAATATCGTTTTCCTGTGGGAGGTGGACCATCATCAAAGACATGACCAAGATGTGCATCACAGACGGCGCAAAGTACTTCTTGGCGAGGCATAACAATAATAGAAAGGTCCAACTTTGATTTCACATTGCTGTCAATGGGTTGATAGTAAGATGGCCATCCAGTCCCACTATCGAATTTAGTGGATGATCTAAAAGAAATGGAAGCCAGCATAGATGTCACATTTAAAACAAAATCATATAAACCTTAACAAAGGTTGTTAGACAAACTACTTACTCGAATAGAGGTGTGTCACAACATATGCAATGGTATACTCCTGGTGTCTTGGTATTCCAGTACTCTCTGAAGGCGAAAGACAAGAAGATAATTAGATTTTAGTCAGATAAAGGAGTTCAAATAACATTAGATCCTTGGTTGGGCAGTATCTCTGATTTCACTCATTCGTGGTTATACCAGATAAGGTCAAATAATTAAGGAACTAAGAAAACATTGCACGCTTGAAATATGTTTCACCCAGAAAAACAATCGTAACTACTAACTGTCAACATTTGCACAGTGAACTCAATCAAAATTGTAGCCTAGCACATGCAATAAAATGGTATGGAACACGATACATCGGTTTATAATATGATCAAATTTGGTTTAAATTCTCAAGAAGTCATTTATTTTCATTATATCCATAATAAATAGAGAGAAAAACAGAGATGAGTCCATAATTGTACCCAGTGAAAGCCCTCTCAGTGCCCTTCTGGCGAGTTATGTAGTACTGCTCCGGTTTGAGCTTCTTCTTCCATTCCTCATCACTTACAGATGCATAGTCTTCTTTACCTATTACCATTATAGAAACGTCCCATTATTGTAGGTTTGCTTTTTCTTTAATCATGCTGCAGAAGCACAAGCAATGTCATCATTCAAAAGAATGATCAAATTAATAAGAAAATTGGTTGGATTCCGTATGATCCTAATTCTAAACCTTTTCTCAAAACTTGCAATTCAACACATTTTACACCCCAGCCCTTCTTTCGCATGAAGCATGGTGTTTTATGTGCTCGAAACAAATTGATTACAAGTTCCCCAAATGAATACTTTTGAATTTTCCTTTAAGATTAGGTTGCATAAAAGCACTAATTATTCAAACTTTTTATTCCAATAAGGTGAGTCTAGATGCAACTAGTATTTGTGATTTTATAAATAAAGCCTCAAGCACTTTCTAGATGGGTTAGGTGTCTTTTAGTTTATTTTCACAAGCCATTTTTGTACCTCACTAGCACACTTTTCCTCCATTTGAGTGCTAAACTTTCCCATCACTCCACCTAACAAATCATATACAGAGGAAGAGACACAACAAAATTGAACAATATCTTTTAAAGCTATTAGTTCAAAATAATTTTATTATCTTTCGATACTGTCTGAACTCCGCACCAACATGATATAACGATATCCTAGGTCTAAAAGTCAGCAGGGTACCAGCTTCTATTCAATCTACAATGAATATACATACATGGATTCATTCGTGTGTGTGTATAGACATAGATACAGATATAGACAGAGACACGGATAGGGAGGGAAAGAGAGAAGAACCTAACACATTTTCGGGTTTCTGGGAAGAAGCGGAAGAACCCATTGCACGAATAGAAAGAGAAACTCCCCTATGATTGGAATTCCTTAAACTTGAACCCGGAACGCCTGGTGTCACCGCGATTCTGGGGTTGGACTTGAAGCCTGCAAGTACAACAACACTTTCAAGATTGAATTTTGAGAATGTCAGGGCAAGACTATGAGAAGCCATAGTTGCATAATAGCCAGACAAGTCAACATACGACAAAACCAACGTTCTGCTGCTAAGTATTCATTATAAAATCCCAAAAATGGTAACGGTGGTGATTCCGCGAAAGGACGAGGAGGCGTGTGAGCTTGGAAGCAGTAGGTATATTTAACTAGCACACGCGTGGCTTATGTTGGAACCGTGAAGATAAATGCTGTGCATCAAGTGTACTGCAGTGAGAGATGCACTGTCGGCCACCTTACATGTTTCACACAAAAGCAGATGCTGGGCCGACCCTCAGCCCATTGGGCCCATCTAAGACCCTTTCAAGAGGAAATATGTATTAGATTTTCTTGGCCCTTTTTTGGCCGTAAGAGATTTTCTTGGGGCTTTATTTTTCCTAGTAAGGTCTCCAGTAATATACTTTTGTCACCGGGGCTTTGTTTTTTTTTTTTTTTAATAGTGAGGTCTCCAGTAATATACTTTTTTCATTAGCTCCATGCCAGTGGTAGACTTTCGAGTAGTTATATTTGATAATAGACCTATATAATAGGATCAAATAAAATATGATAATAGAGTACTAGGTGGGGGTTATTTGGTGCAGTCATTCTTAGGATCAGTGTTTGTTTGATGTGGAAGATAAATACAAATAGTGTAAGGAAGTTTGATTTGACATACTTGTCTTCGGAATCTTGTGGAAAAGAAATATTTATAAAAGAAAGACCCCTTTGTGATTATTTATGTCATGAAGAATGTAGAACAATGAGGAGTTAAAGAGTAATTTCAAGAACATGGACATTGAGCTATGAAGGCACATCCCAACTACATTCAAGGTGAAGATGGTGAAGAATATAAGGGTGTATGTAAAGTGATTTGAGCAAGCTTTATCAAGCTTTTAGCTTAAAAGGTTGACTTGCCATCATGAAGACTAGAAAAAGATCCGACTTGGGTCCTAAGAGTCAACTTAAGCTTGGAATAGGTTAGAATGAGCTTGGAGAGTCCATGTCCCAAATTTGATCAATTCTTGAACACCTTGAAGTTTAATGGGCCACATATAATATTATTTTTATTGATAATTGTTGGCCTCATTAATTAGTAGATTAGATATGAAGGAACACTTCAATCTAATAATAAAATGTTTAAAACTTCATAAGTTCACTTGTTCAAAAAGTGGGGATTTTAACTTGAACTAAACCCATGTTGAAATTAAGTTCACTTCGTAAAAAGAGAGTAAATCACGTCAAAAAACCTATAAAATAATAATAATAATATGTTATTTTTAATCCTTTTAAACTTGGACTTAAATCATAACAGAGAAACATAGCAACCCCTACCATTAAATGTTCTTCATATAGAATTAGCTATCTTGTTTTATCCCTACCACCAAATGTTCAATCATACAGTTATGAAAACCTACAACCTAAGTTTATCTATTCCAATAGTGTTGCACTTTAAAATCTAGAAACCACCATTATATGGTAAATAGAAATCTTTAAACCATTTATATTGGCAATTGTCTCTACTAGAAGTAGCATTGTGTTTTTTTTTTTTTTTTTTTTCCTATCAAAGTGAATTCAAACAGTTAATATTGGGGTTCACATATGAGCCTATTTGGATAGTCTGTTTTTCATCTGTATATGTACATATATCAAAACGATATATGTAAATATATCTGATTTGTATATATATTTTAACTATTTGATATTTTCATGAAAGCTGCCAACTTTTTTAATTTGTATCTATTTCTTGATAAACGATTTATTAAAAAAAATATTTGTTGAAAAAAGCTAGCCAATAAAACCCATGTAAAGTTAAGTTCAAGCTAAAAAATGTAGAAATATTTGAGATTACTTCTCAGTTTTATTTAATTGAAGGCTACCCTAATTTGAGATAGGAATTAATCATAGAAGGCAGCTGATGATATATATTCACATAGGCTTGCTAATATTCGATTAACAAATGCGTATGGGCCTGGTTTGCAATCCTACTTTACCGAATAAATGAATAATTAAAAAGGCCTTGTGAGAAAATTAAAGTCCAGTGCCAAACTAAAAATGCGGAATGAAGCCGGTACTTCAGTTTTTTCCCCCTCCCTATAATTTAATAATGACATTTCAATTTGACTGTATCCTCTTTCTTTTCCTCTTCCTTTTCCAGCTAGACTAATGGTGAGGAAGACAATATCATCTACCACAAGGATAAGAGAATACGGAAGATATTGATATCTTAATCTAGTTGAATCACGATGATATAATATTAAATTAGAGTTTAAATTTGAATTCGAATTTATTAAAAATTATACTTAACAATTTTAATCTTAGACTTGAGTTCAAACTCAATCTTTAACTCGATGGAGCTCATTTAGGATTAAGTTATCTAAAACAGTATTTTTATTTTAATTAAAATAATATTGACATTCAAATAATCAACCCGAACTTAACTAAAATTCAAAATTTGATTTGAAAATAATTAAATTGTAAATTAGTGGAGCTATATATTTTGAAATATTAACTTGACTTAATCAGACTCAAAATTGAATCAACAAACCAACTTTTGTCCAATCAAATTCAAATAAAAATATCATAAATTCAAATACTCTACCTGTTTTATTAAGGTAGCTTTACCTATATGCGTGTGTAAAAATTGATTCGCAAATCCACTTTCGTATTTCACATATTTAGCGTTTCCTTCTAGTTAGATTGCAATAAAAGGAGGAGGAAAAATAAAAATAAAAAAACGGCAACTGATAAGGTTTGATTTGGTCGTATAACTAACTTATTAAAACATTACAAAGACTGATAATTTTAGATGCAGTCTCCGTGCTGGGCCGCAGGAATCCATTGGCATGGCATGATTAAACTTAAAAAGGAAAGAGGGATTTGGTGCAGTTTTATTCCTTGTAAAATGCTAGGAAATAGCAGTTTAATACTAGAATACCAATAGTTTAATGTTGGAATTAATCTTTTTCTTTTTTTTCCCGAGATAACCATATTTAAAATGAGGTATTAACAAATGAAATTTTTATTCAAACTCTATTCAATTAGTTGATAGTACTAATTATATTAAAATCTTTTTTTTTTGGGGGTAAAATGAATAAGTTATTAGTATTTTAAAAATTATGCACTATCATTTTAAGTTGTTCATATAACATCATTACTTTTATCACTGAACCAAATATCCTAACTTATTCATCTTGAAAAATACTATAATCTAATTATTTTTTTTAACGACTCCGATGTTGTTGGTTACTTAATAATTTATATTTATATTAAAATATTATTGTATTATTAAAATATTTAATATATTAATCATTATACATATTTTATTTATCAAATGATTTATTAGACGATTTGTGCTTGACACTTATAAGTGACTATTGATTTTTAATACTTCCATTGCTCAAACGAGTACGTAGGAGTACTAAAAAAAAATTTTTGTTTTTTTTTTTGGCCTTCTTTCATTACTTAATGCTGTCCAACGGCCATCAATCCTTAAATATCTAACATGGCCAAGTATAAGAAATTAAAAATGATCATAGTATATTATTATATGGTGATGTGACGTCTGATGCAAGGGAATAGTGGTGGCTAGGAGTTTGGCGGCCAACTTGGCTACGGTTGACGGTGGAAATTGAGTCACATGAACGATGGCAAAGGGCAGATTGGTCCTCCATTTCTTACTTTTATCACACTGACAAACATTTATACACCTTTCCTTTTTTTTTTTTTTCTTTCCTAAGAATTATTATACTTATTCACATAGTCAAAAAGTGGGCCGACAAATGCAAGACAATTTCATCTCTGTAACTTTTGTTTCTAAAATAATCCGTCAAACTTCTATATTCTGACCATTGGAATTGTTCAAAATCCATTCTTTTTTTTTTTTTTTTTTCCTTTTTTGTTTTGAGGACAAGGGTATTATGTTAAGGGTTGTTTCTAATATTCCGTCAACTACTATTTTCTGACCGTTGGAAACTTGGAATTGTTCAAAATCCATTCTTTTTTTCTGTTTATTTTTTTTTTTTTTTTTGGGACAAGGCTACTATGTTAAGGGTAAATATCATAAATAATATATCAACTTTGATAAAATATATAATTATGTACTTGAAGTTTCAAATTAATCAATTTAATACATATATTTTAAAATTGATAAATTTAATACATTAAAAGACTTTCGTACACGCCAACATTATCTTAATCAAGTTCTTTCAATACTAAATTTATCAATTTTAATTTTTTTTTAAATACAAATTGATCAATATCAAAGTTGAGGTTCTAAATTGTTCTTTTTCAAATTGTAGATGTCTAATAGTATATTTTTCCAAAGTTCGGGTACCATCTGTGATATATCCCTTATGTTAACTGAGAATAAATGTTAATTTGCTACTTGATTTTTCTCAAAAATTCAATTTGGTAACTAAACTTTGTTGCAATCAATTTAATACTCAATCAAACTGTTCATTATTTTTACTACTTCATCATCATAGGTTGCTCTCTTTTCTAACATAGAAGTCGCAATCTATATGAGTTAGACGATGTTAGTAGATATATGATATGGACCCCATAAGTCAACATGCATAAGCTTGAAAGCAAAATCAAACATGTATTCATTTATAGAAAAAGGTTGACGATGGATTTTTGCAAGTTTACAAGTCTCACAAAGAAAATGATCGAAGTCACCATCAGTACAACAACTCAAGTGTTTGAGCTTTAATCGTAAAGTATGTCCTAATCTTTCACGATATAAATGAAGATTAGAAGCAGATTTATTTCATAATACATTTGAAATAGGACTAGACATTGAGTGCAAGAAATTTGAACATTACTAGATTGTTTATTTGACTTTCTAATAGGCTCCAAGTTAAGCACATACAATTCATACGTTGCTTGAGCTTTTAATATTTACTTGTGAGTTCTCGGGTCCTGAAAGTAATAGAAATTGTTATCAATTATTACAAGAGGGATTGATCAGCTAGGAGCCTAAGTAATGAGAGAAGGTTGTGTTTGAACTCAAGTACATATAGAACATTTTGAAGAGTCGATTGAGAAGTGAGTCTTTTTAGTAATGTGAGCACATTTCTGTGTGACATCGGGTAAGTGAATCATGGTAGGGATTTTAACTTTTTAAGTTGTGTATTGGTACAAAATAGCTCTAGATAAGGGGTTATGTGATCTCTAGTACCTATGTTTATAATTCAGAAACTATCATTTATGTTTGAAACAACCAAATGAACAATTGAATTATGCGTAACTACATATTGAGAAGTTACTCCCTTGATTTTCCCTTTGCCGTCTACAACTGTTTTTTTTTTTTTTTCCTTTCATCCTCTCTATGAACTTAAGATCCAATGAATCTTCTTCACTTTAGTCTTATAAATGATCAAAAGGAGTATCCACCATACTATTCTAAACCTGCTCATCCAAAGATTGAGTTACATGATTAGATTAAGGATTAATCCTTCTCTAATTTCCCTTTCCTTTGTACCACTTCGGATGCTCTATCAATTCAAAACATGAATCAATTATGTGACCATCCATCTTGCAATGTTTGCGAAATCCCTTTCCTTCCTTGTACTCTTTTCTACCCACAAAAATCCCTTTTCCACTTCCTTGATTTGTTGCACATATAGAAGCATTGGTATCTCTAGCTAACAAATTGGTCACTTGTTTCTGCTTTTCTACTTATGCCAGACTTGATTCACTGATGGCAAAGGGTCAACAAACAAGACATGGTTGTGAATGGGTTCATAAACTTTGGATAAACCCATTAAAAACTACATAAGTTTATTTTGAGACTCAAACTTGTGTAGTCTGCCCTTTAACTCACAAGTATAGTAATTCAAGTGACCATAAGTGCACATAGAGTACAGATTTAGCGACTACAACTCATCCCAACAACTCTTCAAGTAGTTATAATATGCGGTAACACATTGATTTCCTTGCCTAATATTTGATATTTCATGCTGTAATTGGAAAATCAAAGGTTCGTTTGTTTCTCTATATTGATCACATATCTCCTTTCACAACTCATTTGATGATTGAGTAAAAATAGAATTCTAAGACAGTTATGAAATCATTGAATTAAATATCCAACAACGTACCATATGATCGCATGTGGACCATTTTACAAAACTGAAGAGTTCTTAGGTTTTAGAATAGTACCATAAAAAAATCTTACTTTGATTTTAGCACCCAATGATAATTGCATAGATCCACTCCATGCATAAAATTTATACTAGTAAAAACTATATTACTAATGACAATTCTGGGAGCATCCAATCTAGAAAGAAAAAAAGGATCGATGTTCTTAGAATGCATCATTACAACTTACTACTTTAATTCAAAAAAGAACTAATTGATGTGATAGAAACTGAGTAAGAATCGTTACCAAATAGCTCTGATACCATGAAGAGATCCAAAATTTGTCTTTCCTTCAAAAAATTTAACTAAGCTAAAATTCAAAGTTGACAAAGAATTCCATGGTTAGACCAGAGGCAAACAGAACAAGAATAGTATATCAGAAAATGAAGTGTAAAGTTGGTTACAAAGAAATGTTTTGTGCTATTTATACAACATTGAAACTAAAGTTAAGCCTACCACACGTACAATAAAATAACAAAAATATAACGATATATTTTACCTAGCCGCAAAAATGTTAATTGAATATTAAATTAAACACTTTAAAGTTTAGATAGCAAATTGAGTTTTTTCTACAAACTTCATATACCAAGTTTGATATTGATTAGTTAATTGATAAAACATTTATGTTGTTTAATGTATTTCAACATCATTAAATTATAAATTTGATTATTTAAACATCTTTATGATTTTCGGTGAATCGCTAAGGATTATATTAAATTAATTCAAAACTTGCTGCACAGGTCTACAATTAACTACATCATGAGTACAATCATCAAAGGTTATAGAGGGCATATTAAAGCTATCAAGGAAAGCAGAAAAAGAGAAAAGTAGAAGGTGGGGTCTCAATAAGATGTCTTGCTATAAATAGTCTAATCTCCTCAAGTAAAAGAGACAAAAACAGAGGGCTTGGATTATTTGTAAAAAAACTTCATCTTGGCACAATGGTCATATTGTTGATGCCATGACATGGATGACTCTATTCAAATCCTTGCCCTGCTATATGAGTTTCATGCTCTGGTTCTTTTGGAATGAGTCCCTACAATAGATACTATAAGAAGGGAGGTATATGCTAGAAATATCCCAGCAAGTAATCCAATGAATAGCTTCCAAAGAATTAGTATAAATGCCGCATCTATGTAGATTTCTAGACTCTGCCATCTTTACCAAAAAATACTTCATATTTCAACTTCAATTAGAGATTGGACAAAAATCTTCTTCACGAAACCACCACTGCACCTATTGTTATTAATCAACACTCCTGCACATCTGGCAAAATGAGCATTTTTTTTAAAGCCCCATCACAAAAAATGCATGGTAGATATTTCTCATTTTCTGTTGGGATGAGAGATCCAACAAGTGACCTAAAGGGTGATGGTTGTTTTGATTTTTTTCATAAAACCCAAAATTCTGAGGCAGCCACTCTAGCATTTCCTAACCATTGTGTGTTTGGTTTGGTATGATTGAATGTCTATCGATTGTGTTCTTTCTAAATATGCCATAGCATAAACAAAAATAGACATTGCCAAGGGCATGTTGATAAAATAATACTTTACTCACTTTTTATTGAACAAATCATGCTTAATCATTATTGATTTTATTGAAATGAAAGGAATTGGTACTTAAGTATGCTTATTTTGATATTTTAGATCTTGAAGGACTTATATGACAAATACAAGCAAATGAGAGGAGATTTATGCAAATTTGAAAACATGGACAAAGTAGGCCAACAAAAACATAATATAGGCTGCCAGCCTTTATCAAATGAACATCAACACTGGCTTTAGAATAAAGAAACATTGCTAGTTTTTGAACAGATTTGCATCAGCCTTCGAAATGACCCTGTACATCGGCAAATTATAGATATAGGCCATCAGCCTTCATACCAGCATAGACCCAAAGCTGCCCTAATGCTGGCTTCCACCTTGTCTCAAAAAATTTATCAAACATTGAAGGTTGACTACTGGAGATTCAAGGCCATCAACCTTGAGCCAGCATACATTAAACAATGCTCTCGAAAATTATTTTTTACAAAGAAGGCTAGCTAATTTTAAATCAAGGTTGCCAGCCAAAATGAAGTAGTATTCTCTTCAGTGTGGTGATACTCTTGAGTGGACGTGTTAGGATTAATTTCTAGACTACCACATTGACATTGAGAGCCTTCATATACCACGAACATACTACTGGAGAAGAATTACTCGAATCATTGTATTGGCTTCCTATGAATGCCTGGATTATTTCAAACGCCATTTCCACCGGCATTTCTGTTAATTACTCTCTAGCAGTTGACACTAATATCATCCTATCATAGGCTCCTAATCCTCTAAGGAATATCAACATTTGAGTCTAAGACAATGAATCAAGATAAGGGCATTCGAGCATCAGATTGCGGTCTCTTCCCCAAGCATTTGACAAAGGCTCTCCCTCATACTTCCTAAATGATAAACTTTCTATTCTAGACACAGCTGTACAATAATATGGGAAGAATAATACTTGCTGATCACCCATATCTTGATATTCAACAAAAACTTCAAGCACCTGAAAAGAGAAAAAGAAAAATAAGTAGAAATGTACAAATATACGAAAGACTAGTGATAGGAATCAGGTTGCTCTAAAGTGTGGAAAAGGGAAGCAAAAGGGGAAGACTTCAAGGATCAAGCCTAAGGGACAACAAAAGGGAATTCTACAGTCTATACACTAGCAACCCAGTCCGCCGGCGTAGGGGGTTTAAGCCATCGACATACAGCTGGCTTTGAACAATCCCAGATCCAAAATTTTAAGAGCCGTCTCAAAGGCCGCCAGCTTACTTCACGAGATCCACCAGCGTTGATTTATAAGCTGCTAGTGTAGAGTCGGCCTTCCTGCACAAAAATCTTATATTTTATTTGTGTCTTTTAGTCTTCATAGGCTTTGTTTTATATTGTTCTTGTTTTGTTTAGAAGACAGATTGGAATTTTCATCATTGAGAGCACTTTCTATGTAAGAACCTTTGAGTTCCTTTGATTATTGAGAGTGATTTCCTTTTCTTTTTAATCGTGAGTTCTTATCAATTCTTGAATTGTTTAGAATTGTGGTGAACCCTCTTAATTGGATCTTGTGACTCCTTTTAATACCGTCATTGCTTTATAGATCGTGGATCTTATCGATCTATAATCCAATTACAAATTAGTTTGATTTTGTTGTTTGTGGATCCTATTGAACGACATTCTCATCCATATCTTATTTTACTTGTTATTTCATATTATTCATGTTGGTCCCAAAAGAATAACCAAGAGGGGAGTAAATTGGTTATTTAATAAAAATTTATCATTTTTCAAAATTCAACCAAAGTCACACAACTTGGTTAATCAAATTACAATGGGTTATAATTGTACTTGTAAACAATGAAATTTGATAAAAAAATAATATTAATTATAATTTGAATAAAATTAGGTTTACTTAAATTCTCAAAGAGTTAAGCAATTGCTTAAAAATTGAGCTACCAGTTACTCTCTGACTTAGTCTTTGAGTTTAATGTGTAGCTAAAATAAATAAGTAAACATGTACAAAATTAAAAAGATAAAGGAAGAGAAGAGTGCAAAATTGATTTATAGCCGTTCAGCCTTGAGCATCAGTCTTCTCTTCTATCTCCAAGCAAGGGACCCGGTATTCTACACTAGTATGTTCCACTATATCTATTCAAGAAATGAGAGTATAAGCTTATCCAAACACAATGGACTTCGATCACTCTACTCAATTTATATAGCTTCACTCAAGCTATTTATTGATCTATAGAGAAATAAATGTCACTTTCACTCTTCTACAATCTCACATAACTAATCAAAATCAAATGAGGGACAGATATAAAGATCCTCTCAAATTTCATGCTAGAAGGAAAAACATAAAGTAACTGGATTTTTCACAAATGAGCTGATATTTTTCAATAAGGAGAGAAAGCCTATTGTTTTTCACGCAAGTACTACTTTTCTTGGACTTCAGCTGATGTATTTTTCTTTTCTTCTTGCATCGGATATATGGTAATTTGAATGTTGAGATAAGATTTGTTCCTTATTTCTTGCTCCCCTACTGTTGATGTGATCTGTTGATTTTCATCAGTAGGTCTTCCAATGGAAACAAATAAATAAAGCTTGGCTGAAGTTTCTGATTTTGTGCGCTTGGTAGGGAGAAGAGTTCTCGTGCATTTCAAACTTCAAATCTGGATGTTAATTCCTTTCTTGCTATGAATGAGTCTTGAGGCAAGATCCAAAACATTATGGACCAAGTCTTGAAGTAAAACAACCTCTGATACTATTCCTTTAAAATCGAATCGTATCTTGCTGTTATATATCTTCTTCAAATTTGAATTTGATTTCTTGTAGAAATCACGTCTTTGGCATCCTATAAGTAAATAACTTTACCAGATAAGCTTCTTATGACATATATGAACCAAATTTAAACATGTCTTGAAAATCAAACTTGAACATGTGAACTTGAACTTGTTGTTAAAAACTTAAATCTTCAAAAAAAAAAAAATTTAATCCAATAAAAACTTGAATCCCTTGGATATTTGATCCAACTTTATGGAACATATTTAAATGTATTACTCAAGTACATTCAACTTTGGAGTTGGGCCTTCAAATTAATGAAAGAATCAAAGAAAATTCAATCTACAACCTGTTATTCGTAATCTGCAGCTTTTGTTCATGACAGCAGATCTACTCTTTGAGTATTACTGTGTTGTTGACAAGCAGTAGGTTTACCTTCTGAGTGATATTGTCTTCTTGAAAAACTTTTCGAATTGTCTCTAAATTACTCTTTGATTTGGATATTTCTTTGAAAAACATTTTCATAATACCTTTGATCATACTTGATTGTTTTATCTTATCATTTACAAACTGCACACTCAATAATTTTGTTAGTAGACACTTATACATGTTTTATTACCATAAAAACCAAACTAGGAGACTTAACACTTCATAAACCCTAAACAAGATAAAGATCAAACTTTTATTCAAGACAATTTGAAGATCACTTCAACTAGTATTTAAAAAAAATATGAAGAAAGTATTTTTGTGCCCATTTAGGGTCTTGAGTTGTTGATTTGGATTGTTTGATTGATGATCACTGCTATTGATTGAATTGTTGTTTGTATTCGAATTATTGATGCTATTTCACCGATCATGTGTTTTGAATTAAATTTGGAATTCATGAGAGATTAAGATTGTAATTGGAAAATAAATTTCTAATCAATTCCGTGAATCCTAATTTGGATTACAGGTCGCATGGACATATAGATTTGAATTCAATTAGGATTTGGTAAATTAAAAAAATTAGTCAATGAATCACTTTCCTAGGAATATGGAATATTGATTAGTTAATTTAGGATAATCACTTTCTTTGGAAAAAGGAGTTTTTATCTAGTGTTTAATTGTTTGTATACACTAAACCCATCACCAATTTGGATTTGCAAGCATATTTTGATCGATAGTATACATTCAATTGTTGTTCTAATCTGTTGGCTTAAACCTGGTTCAATTAAAGGTGTTGGAAGTCCCAAATTCTCTGTAGATTATAAAAATCAATCAATTATATGAATAGCTAATTTGGATTACAGATCACATAGACATATAAATTTGAATTTGATAATGGTTTGGTAAATTTGAAAAGATTAGTCAATTAATCAATTTCCTAAGAATAGGGAATATTGATTGGTTAATTTAGGATAATCACTTTCTTTAGAAAAATGAGATTTTATCTAGCGTTTAATTGTTTGAATACACTAAACCCATCATCAATTTGGATTTGCAAACATATTCTGATCGATAGTATACATTCAATTGTTGTTCTGATCTGTTGGCTTTAAATCTGATTCAATTAGAAGTGTTGGAAATCCCAAATTCTCTATAGATTATAAAAATCAATCAATTATGTGAATAGCTAATTTGGATTACAGATCACATAGACATATGGATTTGAATTCGATTATGGTTTGGTAAATTAGAAAAGTTTAGTCAATTAATCAATTTCCTAGGAATAGGAAATATTGATTGGTTAATTTAGGATAATCTCTTTCTTTGGAAAAAGGAGATTTTATCTAGTGCATAATTGTTTAAATACAATAAACCCATCATCAATTTGGATTTGCAAGCATATTCTAATCGATAGCATACAATCCCAAATTCTCTGTAGATTACAAAAATCTAAAAATCCAAAAAAAATTTCTTTTTGATTTACCTAGCTATAATTAGGATTAATATAATTGAGAGACGGTCCTTACTCCCTATGGACACGACTCGATATTTACTGAAATTTTATTATTGCACATGCGTTTGGTATACTGACTAGTTAATACCTGCTTGTTTAAAGCAATTTAAAAAGAGATTAAAAAGAGTTTTAAAAAGGACATATAGAAAAAAAAACATGATCATACCTCATGGAATGATGTTGTTGTGGCCTAATAGAACTGTTTGAATGTATCCAATCATGAAGCAGTAGGTTGAAAGAGGATTCAAATGAAGGAGATCGAATCATGCAGTGCCAGATAGCTTTGGACCATTGGCAATCTAGGAAAACATCTTTATTGGAGCTAATTGATACAATATTTTAAACAAATAATTCAGGTTGAAAAAAAATCCAACCATTGAACTTTATCTTTGCAAGATTTTTTGGAAGAGAAACTCAAGGGTTAAGGTACTTAAGATTCTTTATAATTTTTTTTTTACTTTATTTTATTTACAAAATTTTAAAACGCCATTTTAAAGATTGTATGTCATGTTTTGTATGTAGAAATGGTTTAAAATGAAAAATATACTTATTTCATAAATAAAATGAATATGTATTATATATTAAAATTTTATTTTGTAAATTTCTAGTATGAGGTAGAATGAAATTGATTATACCCCCTCAAAGACATTTCTTAAAGTTAAAGTTGTTGATTTCAAGAAATTAGAATTCTAGTTTCTAAAAATATTTTCAAATAAGGGAAAACAAATGAAATCATCACAATCATTCCTATTTCGAGTTTATTTTTTCATGTACCAAACATATTGTTAGT
Source organism: Combretum micranthum (assembly GCA_024138025.1). Taxonomy (NCBI): domain Eukaryota; kingdom Viridiplantae; phylum Streptophyta; class Magnoliopsida; order Myrtales; family Combretaceae; genus Combretum; species Combretum micranthum. The sequence goes on from JAMXBD010000158.1 coordinate 566,615, forward strand.
GATAAAGTTTAAAGTTTTATAAGATATTGATGTGGTACTACAAAAAAAAAAAACTTTTTCGAGAACTCATCAATCAAGACGTTAATCTAAACCTTAAACTTAGGATTTGTTTAAAAATTCCACATGACTATTGCTATTGATAAAAACCAACAAAATGAATTAAAATAAAAATAACATAAAACATAATAAAATATTTAAAAAAGTGAATTATATCTTTTTTATTTTATAAAATCTTATTTCTATTCAATTTTTAAATCATTTTTATCAAGATAACATAATCATATAGTCCTTTATATGTATTTTTTATAATTATTTTTATCAATATAACATAATCATACGAAGATTAGAAAGGAAAATGTTAAAGATTTGGACATATAAACATATATCTACCTTTATACAAAGTATAGCTGTTTAAAACCGTCTATTCAGTGAAATTTTCTTAACATTTGATCGCTTACGATGGAGTTTTTACTTTCCCAAATATTGACCCTCAATTATTTGGCTTTTCTTAATAGAATGAAATTATTTAATTTGAAGGGAACAATGTGTTAAAATTAATTGTGAGTAGCTCAAATCTTACTCAATATTTACTCATAATAGACTTCGTAATAGTTGAGTTGTGTTTAAGCTTGAACTATTGAGTATGAAATCCAACAATTTTTAATATCATAATACCTAACTAGTCCAACCAGCTTATAAACGTATTTAGAGATTAATTGAGTCAAAATTAAGTTTATCGACTAGACTCAAACTCAAAATTCTCAATTAGAATTTTTCTTGATTTAAGTTTGACTTTAAACTCAATAATGTATTGAGTTGATTTGATTCATTAACAACCTTATAATTATTGTTTTTTTTTATAATGGTGTAATAATGAAATTGCAGATATATAGACATGTGCATAAAATTTGTACAACGGGCCTGTTATTACGAAATTATTATTGCGGACGAGATCTACAAATAATTAAATATTTGATCATGAACTTTTCTGTATGTAGTGAGTGTATTAATACTTGTAATTAGTTGTTTACTATATGGTAAACCCTTTTCACAATTATTTGATAATTTATAGCCGAACATATTGATCTGATCGACACAATTATCTTGATTCCGTGAATTCAGAATATCATACGCCTTGATCAAGAATTTTTATGGGCAAAGTAAAGTTTTGTCATTAACCTTTTTGGGTTTGCATTGTGTAGTTGCTCGGACGGATAAGAAAACTATAGATTGGTAAAAGGAAAGTAAATAGGACGTAAAAACCAAAAGGATATACAACAAATAACAGCATCCAAGAGAGTTAGTTAAGCATACAGTAATAGACTAATAGTCATCAAATGGTTGAATTATTAGTTGGCTAACCCATCTCATGTGGTTTGGTGATGAAACTCTTATTCTAATTACAACAATAATAACCGGTTTTAATTATTTTAAATAGAATAATAAGGTTTTAGTTTTAAGGGGGAAAAAAAAAGAAAGAAAGAAAGAAAGAAAGAAAAACCCTCTAAACGATTGTGGATATGATATCTTGACTATATATAAACAATTATCTATTCCTCCCACATTCAAGACTATAGTAGAGTTTGATTACACAATTTTAATGGTAACGGACTGAATAAAGTTATTATATCATATTTAGTTTATAAAATATATTTAAGACTAGACAATATTCTCTTCATGAAACTAGATGAATATTAAAATTTTTATCTTTTATATTTAATAGTACAAATATATTGAAACTAGATAAAAAATAAAATCTTTTAATAAAAATTTATCCACAATGCTACTATATATTATGTATACTAAACATGATAAAAAACAATTATTTTATCCAATACTTATTATATCATACTTTCCGATTCTTCTTATCGTATTGATTCCTTTAAAACCAAACGCTATATGGAAGATAATATATTCAAATTCTTATTTTTATTTAAAAGTGTTGTCGAAGCAAAATCAGAGAAGCAACCTGAAATTGATAAGTACACGTGTAGATCAAACGCATCCAGATTGGACCGCAGGCTACTGTGCATGTTTCTGTTCTAAAGTGCTAAAATGTTGGAACAAGATCATTACACAGAATAAATTTAGCTAAAGGCCAAGAATATTCTTATTTATTAAATATAAAGAGATTAGTGGTCGCAAATGAATCCAGCAGCCATGCGCACTTCAGTGTTGATTCGGACATTTCGCGAATGAATGAATTCTGTTTGGCTGCGCAATCGACGACTTTGGAATATCATTTGCTAAAAGCTTGGGAACATGTTCATGATGTGACCCCCTTCATCAAAAGTGCTTAGTATTCTACTCCAAGCCATTTGAATGAAAAGTGTAATAATGCATCCATACGATTCGTCAAAATGGGTTTAAAAGTCATGATTCTCCATATCAAAAGAATCCCTACTATCGGGGAGCGCAATTTAATAGAAACTAGAAACGGCATCTTCTCCTCTCCACTAGGCTTAATCTTCTCCTTCCTGTGCATTGCCTAAATTTCACATATTTTAAGAATCTAGAAAAAAACAAACACGTTTTCATATAGAATTGTATTCCCACAAGCGAAATTATAAAACCTTCGCCACACATAGTAACTAGTCAATTTTGATACATGAGTTTTATGCAAAAATTTAATTTAATATCTAAACTTTGATATAATAATCCAATCATACTTTTTGTAATTATTTTTACTGCATCACTTATGTTATTTGATGTTTGCTCTGTTTCGTAATAATATAAAAGAAGAAGTAGCAGTCTATTAGTATAAAATGATGTTAGAAATATTAGTAAAAATTTAATCAGATATTGTCTCTTCTGTGTTCACAAACAAAGTAAATGATAGTAAGGGGTAGTAAAAAAAAAATGCTACAAAAAGTTTGATTAGATATTCAATTAGCCACTTCAAAGTTAAAATACTAAATTAAATTTTTATGTAAATTTTAAGTATCAAATTTGATATTTATCCTTAAGAATAATAAATTATCAAATAATGAAATGCATGCATAAAAAATTAATGAACCCAAGCAAAATATACTATCAAAATAATATATACACCTCTATGCAATTGATATATACTTATTATTAACATTAGATTAATGAACTTAAGAATAATAATATTCTCCTAATTGGAACTCACACATTTTAAATTAATTATGGGAAATAAGTTTATTTAGCTAATATTAGGATTTGTTATGTAACGACAGGATTTTAATTAAAGAGATTAATAATTAACTATATAGTCCCTATTGAAATAATAGCAATTTAAGGAAGGGTCTAATTGTACTTCACAACATACAAGGGAATGGTCGTCAGCTCCTTGGAGAGATGATAATTTGGGTATGTTTGGCTAGCTTTTTTCTGCAGATACAAACACTTTTTAAAAACTTTTTTTCATATAAATTATTTATCAAGAAATAAATATAATAAAAAAAAAATTAGCAATTCTCATAAAAATATCAAGTAAACTAAATATAGATACAAATTAGATATTTTTATATATATCGTTTTAATACATATACAAATATAAATGAAAAATAAACCATCCAAACAGACACTTTGTTACACTTGAGTATGATCTTACGAAAATGTGCATGAGCATGTGCACGTTGAATGTAGAACACTAATTGGGTAGCTATGCTATGTGCTATACAAATACTATGCTGCAACGATGTTTAACCGTCTTATGTTATATGTGTCCATAGCTATTTAAGCATTGAATAACAAAATAGTCAGACTAAAATATTAAAAGAGACACGATTAATATATATCTAGAAGCATTGGGTCCCTCCCAAAAATGATGGAAAATTTAGTTACATTGGTGTTGGAACCAAATCGACAATGTTTTGATAAGTTCATTAAAGCCTAACTAATGTGTGTTCTATTACATAACCTGAGATTAGAGTGGGATTATTTTTTTTAATCTCATATAGTACAATTAAGGGGTACAAGTGCTCAATTGTACATATTACACTCAATAAAATAGGAGTAGTCTTGTGTAACATTGTATAATCAATGATTCTCAATTGCCTCATGTATCAAGAGCACGATGACTTTGCAACATGTTTTAGCTATAATAAGGATACGTAAGACTCAAAACTACTATTAAAATCCACAAATATAGTTATTTAGATAAATCCTTCAACCTCTTTTTATCTAAAAATACTCTTTGTACGTAAAATCTCCGATAGACAACTATTTGAGATTATCAATTTCCTCTTCTTTTTTTTTCCCAATAATTTCTCCAAATTTTAAACTAAACTTTCTAAGTTTCCATAGTTTTCATGTTGCATTAACATCACTCCCAATCTATTTCTATTGATCACCATGTATTTATGATCCAAAAATTGAACCCTAAATAGGAGAGCAATAAAACCTATCGCATAATAACTGCTTGCACATACATGCATATATTACACCACATGAGCTATTTGCAATTCTAATGCAGCAAACAATTCAAACAATATATAAGAGTTTAATTAATATAATTTTTTTATATGGCGCAAAACAGAGAAGTCAATTCTTCAATTATGAGTCAAGTTTAATAAATTTAGGGTGTTATGCTGATAATTGTTTTTGTAAACTTATAAAGTTTTAATCATGTTGTTCATTAAAGATTTTATTTTTATAATTTGTTTCATAATATTGTTACTTTTTGTTTATATTTCTATAATCATATTTTAAGTCTTATGTTCAAGAAATAAAAAGGATCTAAGTTAAGGAATTTACATGGTGCATGCGCCTCTTAGTCTCTCCTCTCTCTTAATGCAGTAAGAAGGGGCTCCCCTCACCCCCACCCCCCCAATAATAGATTGAACTGTGGGGAAGAATTATAGTTTTCTTTTTCTCTTTTCGTAAGAATTGGATGGAAATCTCGGGAAGTTTATCATATAGAAGGTTTTGAATTCGTTTCCTATTTCTTTTCCCTTAGTTCTTTTATACTTTTCTGCCTCATCTTCTCTTTTTCTTTTTTTCCCTTTTCAATATTTTATACCCAATATTTGCATACTTAGCATATTTTTATTTACATAGTTATTATTAGTTTCTTCTCTTAGCTATTTATCATTATTTATATAAATTCACAAGTACAAAATGTTTCAATATGTAAGCAAGTTAGAGTTAGGACGGTTTTTTAGATGTATGTAGGATGCAATTATATACAAGGATTAATATATTATTGTTACGTTTGTATTGTCTCGTAGGTCCAATCTGGGCATCTTTTCAGTTTTTCCCCTCTATTATAAAAACTTTTCCCTTCATGCACAAACTTGAAAATGGTATAATTGTTTGAAACTAGTGTATAACAAGTTTATGATAGCAATTAAAAGATAATATTAAAGAATGGTATATATGTAGCAGCTTGTTACGGCTAACCGTCGGTTTAGTATAATATCTCATACTGAATTTTCATGACTTGTACTCCCTTGAGAATCTTAAAAAATCTTGATGATTGGCTGGGTAATATTCCTGTCAAGTAGACATCGGCACGGTTCGGGTCTGTTCCGGACCCAAACCAGAACCGCCGGTTCACGGTTCCACATTTCGTGGAACCGGAATCGGAACCGCTAGAGCCGGGGCGGTTCACTGTTCCAAGGAACCTCCGGTTCTGGCTGTTCCGATTCCGGTTCACATGAACCGGTTTTTTTTTTAAGAAAAAATGAAGAAAATAAAAACCCTACCCCCCTTCGCCTATCCCTCTTCACAGTAGGTATACTTAGAGTAGCCCGTCGTCTCTTTATTGTACTCCTTTCATATACACTTATATTTTCTTTTTTGAAAGACATATAGTCCTGCCTTGCAGTGAAATACGGTATACTATAGAAAACAGCTCTATCCTTTGCTGAACAAAACCAACTAATGATGGTAATCAACTTCATCAAATTCGCTATGTCTGGATATTTATGGATCCAAAATTCATTGCTAAGTTTAGCGAGGTTATATGCATCCTTTCGACTTAGTAATTGACCATATGTTAGCCAAATATCCTTTTCCATGCTGATCAATTTCTTCCCATAGATCAATGGCATGAATAGCCCCACGCCCCACTCTCATGCACAGGTTTTTTTTTTTTTTTTAATTCAAATATCTGGCTGTTCCGGACCCGGTTGGAACCGCCCGTTCCTCCACGCTAACCGCTTGGACCCGCCGGTTTCGGCAGGTCCTTGGACGGTTCGAAACCATCACCGACGGGACAGTTCTCGGGTCAGGAACCGCCGGTGACGGTTCGGGGCGATTCGCGGTTCGGAACTGCCCCATGGTGATGTCTACTGCCAAGTGGCTTTGAAATTAACTCAACTGCTCAACTACTCTAACACCCTTTTTTCTAGAAGTAGGCTGGATTGTATTATTTTTATTTATATCTTATATTTATGTGATTTGCATTTGATTTATTTGATTTGTTTATGATTAAAAGTATATGATTTTTATATGTATCTGTTTCTTAACAAATAGTTTAATTAGAAATAATAAAAATAAGATGTCAAAACGATTAAAAAAAAACAAATAATCCATATGTCTATTATAATAGCGATTTGATGAAGATACGATGGAGAAGGGAAAAGGGTATGTTTTCAATTGTAGTATAGAAATCATGACTTAATTGTAAAAGGAAATCATTTCTTGTTTGAATTTTATGTTTGATGTTAAACTCCAATCATACTTTCGATTCCATTTTACATATTCAAACTCATTAGGATAAATGCAAACTAAAATAAAGGGAAAAGGCAAAGGAATCAATACATATATTATTAAATCATAAATACATATAACGCTAATAAGAAATTATCTACAAAATAATTGAAAATAAATAAAAAATGATTTGACTTAAGTCCAAATTCTTTAAACTTTTTGAGAAGGTAATTTTAATGCGGTCAATTTCCCCTCCAAGACCTATTGCTTTAGCTAATTGTTCACCCTTTTTTTATGTGATTTCTATAATTTGAATTCAATCTTTAAATATAAACCAATATGGTTTTAATAGTTTATGCTTTCATACATTTTCCCCTTCTTTAATTAACACATTGGCTATGACATGTCCTACATGTTAGGCGCGTTTTTTAGGTAAATATTATATCGAATAAAGTATCAAATAGTTTGTATAACTCAAATATGGTTATAATTGTACTATTACAACTTTCTACAAATACTAAATTCTTCATAAGACTATAAATAAGAGTACGGTGTATCATAACTTTCTATACATCCTGTTGATAATGAAATATAATGCTTTTAAGATTGAATATAAAGCTATAAACAAGGTCAATTGCTCACAAGTTACTTAAGTTCAGATCAAGTTTGACTAGTAAATAAGCCGAGCTTAAGTTTAAAATGAAGATTGTTTTTCTAAACGAGTTAAATTCGTGCTCCAATTTAAACTTATGATCAGTCTTGTTTAGGCTTGAAAACAAGCTTGTAAACAAACTTGATAGCAGGTTCGTAAGTTTTATATTAATGATATATTATATTTAAATTTATAATGAAAAAAAAAAACAATTTCTATTTAATGTTATATTTCATAACTCTTGTCTATTATTTTTAGGTTCAAGAAATATCAGGATATGAAAATATTAAATAAAGAACGGGCCAACATTGAGTTCAAAATAGACTTCTTCTATTTAAAGAAGTTCAGCTTAAGTTTGAAATAAAGCTTGTTTATGTACACTAGCCGAGTTTAAACTTAAATTTTAGATTAAAAAAATGTTTGGTTCTAATTTTTATTTGAGTCGGGTTTAAATCTTCAAAAACTCAATTCAACTCCAACCTTAAGTTAGGTGTGTTTAGCTCAATGGTCGCACCATTTGTATATACTTGATTTATGGACTTCATTATATATATATATATATATATATATATAAAGCCACGAACCCAATTAATGTACAATAATGTTGTATTATACAAATCAACATGTTTGTTTTCATCTTAAATAAACAATTCATCATAATGACCCTACAAGCCTGATATCAATCATTATTTTATAAGAGAGAACTTTCCTAGACATGTGCCTAGTTGTTATTCAGAAGCTTCATGAACAATATTTTGGTTTCCATATAGCAAAAAAGGAAAACATGAGGAAAAATTATTACAAATCACTTTTTTTTTCCATTAATAAATGGTATATAATGCATTTATTTATAATAAATTTTCTATTGATTGATCCAAAAGGCCTCCTAAAAATCTATATGGTCCCATCAATGGAAACGTCTAATGAATCATCTAATAGTTAAAATAAACATATTAATTGTCTATTAAATATTTCAATATTACGAACACGTTTATATTTAAATCTGAACCATTAAAATACTGACAAATCGATCCCATTAAAAATGACGGAATTATACAATTCTTGACCTATGCAATTAGATATTGTTTCTTTTGGAAGTGGTCACGCACACATCACGTGGATCCCGTGCTTTGCACATGACTTCAGAATGTTGCTAAGGAGACAACACTTAATGATGTGATAGCTTGGAGAGAATAACGGGCAGGAGGAATAGGTAATCTCAGTATCTCAAATACAAAAGTAACAAGTAAGGAAGCTTGAGTAAACCCTGTAGGTCAACCTTATAATTCTTGAGCAATTGTAATGATAACACACTTAAATTGCCTCATTTAATCTTTATGAATGAAACCTCCTTTATGGAATGCTGATTGTATTCTCTCTCCAAAGAGTGACGGAGTATTTATAGGCTCTTAGCATAAATGATAACCATCAAATCAAATCTATGATTGATGAATAAGATGGAGCAAGCTCAATTCATGGTTATTTTGAATGAACTCCTCATGAGTCAAGGCAAATAGTTATCTCATTTGTGCATGAGCTTATCTAAGAAAAATTATATATAGTGAATTCGTCCAACGATCCATATTCTAAGCCCACCGAAGCGAATTTCCCTAAGTTATTCCAATAATAATTGAATCGAACTCGCTAGATTCGATCATTCAGCCTACGAATTAAGCCTCAATAAATAAATAATAATATATATTATTTAAAGTCCATTAGCAGATACAATATAAAACATCTATTAAAAGCATATATTTCTTCCAAGATGGGGTTTTTGAGCAATACAAGCTACATTATACTTCTCGTATCATTTTGACTTAAAACTTGTTATATTATACTTCTCAATACCCATGTCCATTGACTCATATTACCAATGCAACGTTTTGGTAGAATTTTTTGCCGAAAGTTTTTGTAGATTTAGACTTCACCACATACAGTAACTAGCTAGTTTTGATACATGAATTTGATGTAAAATTTCATACCTAAGCTTTGAAGCAGTCACCCAATCAAATTTTTTGTGATTATTTTTAATATTTCACTTATGCTATTTAATGTTTGCTCTTTTTTGTCACATAGAAGAAGTAGCAGTCTATTAGTATTAAACGGTGTTAGAAATTTTACTAAAAATTTAATCAGATATTGTCTCTTCTTTATTTACAAACAAAGTAAATGATATTAAGGAGATGATAAAAAAAGTTACAAAGGGTTTGATTAAATATTAAATTAACCACTTCAAAGTTAAGATATTAAATTGAATTTTTATGTAAAGTTCAGGTTTCAAATTTTACATTTATCCTTAAGAATAATAAATTATCAAATTCTATAATGAAATGCATCTATCAAAAATTAATGAACCCAAGCAAAATATACTATCAATATAATAGATACACCTATATGCAATTGATATATACTTATTATTAACATTAGATTAATGAACTTAAGAATAATAATAAACTCCTAATTAGAACTTAAAAATTTATGGGAAATAAGTTTATTTAGCTAATATTAGGATTTGTTATGTATCGAAATGATTTTAATTAAAGAGATTGAGAATTAGCTATATAATCGCTATTGAAATAATAGCAATTTAAGCAAGGGTCTAACTGTACTTCACAGCATACAAGGGTCTGGCCGTTAGTTCTTTGGAGAGATGATAATTTGTTACACCTGAGTATGATCGTAAGAAAATGGGCATGAGTGTGTACATGTTGAATGCTGATTTATTTGGTAGCTATGCGATGTGCCGTACGAATAGTATGCTGCAGCGATGTTCGATCGTATCGCGTTGCCCGTGTCCATAGCTTTTTAAGCACTGAATAACAAAATAATCAGACTAAAATATTAGAAGAGACATGATTAATATATTCCGAGAAGCATTGGGTCCATCCCCATAAATGATGAGTAATCTAGTTATATTGGTGCTGGAACCAAATCTTCAATGTTTTGATAAGTTCATTAAAGCCTAACTAATGTGTGTTTCATTACACAATCTGGGATTAAAGTGGGATTATTTATAGTATCAATTATGGGATACAAGGGCTTGGTTGTACATATTACACTCAATAAAATATGAATAGTCTTATATAACATTATATAATCAAGGATTAACAATTCCTTCGTGTATGTGTCACACGTCAAGAGCATAATGACTTTATAGCATGTTTTAATTATTGTAAGAATACGTAAGGCTTAAAACTACAATTAAAATCTACCAATATGGTTATTTAGATAAATCCTTTAACTCTTTTTATTTACAAAGACTCTTTGTACATAAAATCTCCATGATAGACAACTAGATTATCAATTTCCCTTCTTTTTCTTTCCAATAATTTCTCCAAAATTTAAACTAAACTTTTTAAGTTTCCCTAGTTTTCATGTTGCAATGACATCACTTTCAATATGTCTCTATCGATCACCATGTATTTATGATCTAAAAATTGAACCCTGAATAGGTGAACAATAAAACCTATTGCATAATAATTGCTTGCACATACATGACATGGATATGTCACACCACATGAGACGCAGCAAACAATTCAAACAATACATAAGAGTTTAATTAATTTAATATTTTATATGTCTCAAAGCAGAGAAGTCAATTCTCCAATTGTGAGCCAAGTTTAATAAATTTAGGGTGTTATGCTAATAATTATTTTTGTAAACTTATCAAGTTTTATTCATGTTGTTGACACAGCGGAATAAAAGGGATAATCGCAAGACGTTGATTCGCGCACGAATACCCGGCTTGTGATCTTCAAATACCAATTGATTCTAAGAATACCTTGATATTTGGCATCAAAAATCGAAATCTATTCAAGATGACGAATTCTGGAAAGAGAGAACACTCTCAATAAAATTTCATTCAAAACAAATCAAATCTGTCTCTTCTGTAATCCTAGAATATATAATATGCTATTTTTACCAAAAAAGGAAACTATCTAAATAATACCTAGGGCGAAAACAAATGAACGGACGAGATTAATGCCACAGACGGCATATAAAAAAGATTATCCAATAAAAAGATAAGACATAAAGAAAAATTACTAAAAATAGTAAAAACGCGGTTTTGACGGCCTAAACGAAGGAATTTGGCCGAAAACCGGCTTGGGTCACGAGCAAAGCTGGTGAGTTTTGTTCGTTGGATCGTTTCCCTTCAGAATATGGTCCCGCTCGGTAAAAATCCAAAACTCCCAAAATTACGAAACTGCCCTTATCATCAAATCCTGTGCCATTTCTCCAAATAGTTATTTGCTATCCTATCCACTGCATCAGTTGTTCATTAAAGATTTTATCTTCATAATATTGTTACCTTTTGTTTATATTTCTCCAATCATATTTTAATTCTTATGTTCAAGAAATAAAAAGGATCTAAGTTAAGGAATTTACATGGTGCATGCGCCTCTTAGTCTCTCCCCACACCCACCACCCACCCACCAAATTGAATTGTGGGAGAGAATTATAGTTATCTTTTTCTCTTTTTGTAAGAATTAGGTGGAAATCTCGGGAAGTTTATAATATGGAAGGTTTCGAATTCGTTTTCTTTTTTTTTTTTTCCTACTTAATTCTTTACTTTTCTGCCTCTTCTTCTCTTTTTCTTTTTCCTTTTTTTTTTCCTTTTCAATGTTTTATACCCATTATTTACATACCTAGCATATTTTTATATATATAGTTATTATTAGTTTCATCTCTTAGCTATTTATTATTTATATAAATTCACAAGTACATGATGTTTCAATATGTAAGCAAGGTAGGGCTACGATGGTCTTTTAGATGTATGTAAGATGCAATTATATATAAGGATTAATATATTATTGGTACGTTTGTATTGTCTCATAGATCCAGTCCTGACGCCTTTTCAGTTTTCCCTTTTATTATAAAAACTTTTCCCTTCATGCACAAACTTCACAATGGTATAATTGTTTGAAACTTGTGGATATCAAGTTTATGATCGCAATTATAAGATAATATTAAAGAACGGTATATATATGTAGCAGATTGTTACGGCTAAACGTCAGTTTAGTATAATGTGTCATACTAAATTTTCATGACTTGTACTCCCTTGAGAATCTAAAAATCCTGATGATTGGCTGAGGAATATTCCTACCAAGTGATTTTGAAGTTAACTCAAATGCTCTACTACCCTAAGACCCAATTTTTCTAGGAGAAGCCTATTTGTCTGTTTGGATTGTGTTATTTTTATCTATATCTTATATTTATGTTATCAGCATTTAACTTGTTTAATCTGTTTATGATTAAAAATGTTTGATTTTTATTTATATCTGTTTTTTAACAAATAATTTGTTTAAAAATAATAAAAATAAGATGTCAAAATGATCAAAGTAAGACGAATCAAATAATCCATATATCTATTATAATAGAGATCTGATGAAGATATGATGGAAAAGGGAGAAGGGTACGTTTTCAATTGTAGTATATATAGATATCGTGACTGAATTGAAAAAGGAAATCATCTCTCGTTCAAATTTTATGTTTGATGTTAAACTCCAATCGTATTTTACATATTCAAACAAATTAGAAAAAATGCAAACTAAAATAAAGGGAAAAAGGCAAAGGAATCAATACGTATATTATTAGATCATACAAATACATATAACGCTTATAAGAAATTATGTACAAAATAATTGAAAATAAATAAATAAATGATTTGACTTAAGTCCAAATTCTTTAAACTTCTTGAGAAGGTAATTTTAATGCGGTCAATTTCCCCTCCAAGACCCATTGCTTTAGCTAATTGTTCACCCTTTTATGTGTGTTTTCTATGATTTGATTTCAAACTTTAACTATATGGTTTTAATAGTTTAGCTTTCACACTTTTTTCCTTTCTTTAATTAACATATTGGCTATGACATGTCCTACATGTTAGATGCATTTTTAGGTAAATATTATATCGAAAAAAGTATTAGATACTTTGTAGAACTCAAATATGGGTATAATTGAACTATTACAACTTTCTACAAATACTAGATGCTTCATAAGACTGTAAATAAGAGTACGGTGTATCATAGTTTTGTATACATCCCATTGATAATGAAATACAATGCTTTTAATATTGAATATAAAGTTATGGATGAGATCAGTTGCTCACAAGCTACTTAAGTTCAGGTCAAGCTTGACTAGTAAATAAGCCGAGCTTAAGTTTAAAATGAAAATTGTTTATCTGAACGAGTTAAATTCGTGCTCCGATCTAAACTCATGATCAGACTTATTTAGGCTTAAAAACAGGCTTGTAAACAAACTTGATAGCTGGTTCGTGAGTTTTATATTAATGATATATTATATATAAATTTATAATGAAAATTAAAAAGCAATTTCTATTTAATATTATATTTCATAACTCTTATCTATTATTTTTAGGTTCAAAAAATATCATGATATGAAAATTTTCAATAAAGAACGGGCCAATATTGAGTACAAAATAAACTTCTTTTATTTAAAGAAGTTAATCTTAAGTTTGAAATAAAGCTTGTTTATTTACACTAGTCAAGTTTAAATTTAAATTTTTAGATTAAAAAAATGTTTGGTTTGAGTTCAAATAATTTTTATTTGAGTCGAGCTTAAATCTTCAAGAACACAATTCAACTCTAACCTTTTAACCATACGTCGATGGTAATATAGAAAAGAAAAAAAGTTAGGTGTGTTTAGGTCAATGGTCGCACCATTTGTATATACTTGATTTATGGACTTCATTTTATATATATGTAAAGGCCACGAACCCAATTAATGTACATGTTGTATTAAACAAATCAACATGTTTGTTTTAATCTTCAATAAACAATTCGTCATAATGACTCTACAAGCCTTTTTTTCATCATTATTTTATAAGAGAGAACTTTCCTAGACATGTGCCTAGTTGTTACTCAGAAGCTTCCTAAACAATATTTTGGTTTCCATATAGCAAAAAAGGAAAACATGAGGAAAAATTATTACAAATCACTTTTTTTTTTCTTTTGGATTAATAAATGGTATATAATGCATTTATTTATAATAAATTTTTTATTGATCGATCCAAAAGCCTTTGTAAAAATCTATATGGTTTCATCAATGGAAATGTCCAATGAGTCATCTAATAGTTAAAATAAACATATTAATTATGTATTAAATATTTTAATAGTACGATCACGTTTATATTTAAATATGAACCATTAAAATACTGACAAATCAGCCCATTAAAAAATGATGGAATTATACAATTCTTAATCTATGCAATTAGATATTGTTTCTTCTAGAAGTAGTCACGCACACATCACGTAGATCCCATGCTTTGCACATGACTTCAGAATGTTTCTAAGGAGACAACACTTAATGATATGATAGCTTGGAGAGAATAAATGGGAGGAGGAATAAGTAATCTTAGTGTCTCGAATGTAAAAGTAATAAGTAAGGAAGCTTGAGTAAACCTTGCACGTCAACTTTATAGTTCTTGAGCAATTGTACTGGTAACATACTTAAATTGCCTCATTTAGTGTTTGTGAATGAAACCTCCTCTATGGAATGATGATTGCATTCTCTTTCCAAAGAGTGACGGAGTATTTATAGGCTCTTAGCATAAATGATAACCATCAAATCAAATCTATGATTGATGGATAAGATGAAGTAAGCTCAATTCATGGTTATTTTGAATGAACCCCTCATGAGTCAAGGCAAATAGTTATCTCATTTGTGATGAGCCTGTCTAAGAAAAATTAGATATGGTTGGTTGGTTAGTCTAACGATTCCTGTTCTAAGCCCACAAAGCAAATCTCTAAGAGTTATTCCAATAACTGAACCAAACTCGTTGGATCTGATCATTCAGCATGTGAGTTAAGCCCAAAAAAAAAAAAATAATATATATAATTTAAAACCCATTAACAAATACAATATAAAACATCTATTAAAAGCATATATTTCTTTCAAGATGGGTTTCTTGAGGAATACAAGCTACATTATACTACTCATATCATTTTGACTTAAAACATGTTATATTATACTACTCAATACTCATGTCCATTGACTTATATTACCAATGCAACGTTTTGGCAGAAATTTTTGCCGAAAGTTTTTGTAGATTTAGACTTTTAGCACATACTATGCCTACTGGCTAATATTATTGGCCATGATTTAAAATTTTAGAAACAGCCCCACTCTCCGAATAATTTATGCTCCATGTCCATATATTATATTCGGATTTATATCCTGACCCTGCATTTGCACAAGGCTTTTAAGATGACTCAAAATTACCTCTATCTTTACCTAGCAAATTCATCGCTTATTCTTAATTAATAAACTAATTTTATGTAGACTGGTTTCCGTGTTGCTGTCAATTTGTTGTAATTATGCAGTATAGGATCTATAATATAATACAATACACGTAAGTAGGGATCTCGACGGAAATGACGAATCATAATCGGAAATTAATTGAACCCAAAATCACATCGATCTATTCTATTGAATAAGAAGAACAACTGAAGAAGGCCATTCTTTTTTCCTTTTATAAAAATGAGTTTGCTAAAACTAACTGATACAAAGGGTATTTATATCAAGCGAATGTCCATGTAGACCAACTAAACAAACGAGTAAAATACTCTTACTGCTACTACAGGCCCATCTTGTGAGGTTAAAAAAAAAAAGGCTTGGTAAAAAAATGAGCAAGTTGAAGCTTGGAAGAAACATAAACCTATCTTCAAGAAACCAAAAGCGATATGGTTTCGGATGAAATGTGCATCCATCTCAATATGGTTAGTGCGGTTATGAAAATATAGATGATTAGCAATTAATTGGGCAGATTATTTGTCCACAAACAATGACATAAGTAAAGAAACTAGAACTCGATGATCTTTCAAAACTAATAAAATCAAAATAAGCGCTTTAGTAAAAGCTGCCATGCTTCTTTACTCAGCTTCAACGAAAGAAGTAGCTCTAAGAAAGATTCAATTGCCGTTGATAGATTTTCAATCCATCTAGCATATCCTCATTCTGATAAAAAGGCTAAGAGTAATTGTGCCTTTAAGGTACTCCAAGACATGAAAAGCGACTTTTAGATGTGAAACAAATATATATATATATATATATATATGGTTTTGTTAATATCAAGTACAACAAACGACCCAGAATCCTTTAATGAAAGACGGAATTTGACAAAGGTATACCACATTCAATTAGGGTGTGTACTGTACGATTCGATTTGGTTTGCTACTCCAATCGAACCGTGTCATATTTTATGGTTTGATTTTTATTCTAAATTTTAACTTAACCATATGGTTCAGTTTGTAATTTTTTTTTAACTAAAAAAAAAGGTTCGATTTGCAGTTTGAACCGTTTTTATTCATAAAATAAAAAATATATTCTATCAAAAAACTTTCATTACATATTTCTTATCATTAATGCAAATATAAACAACAATATATAAAATTAATCATTTAACAAATAAACATATAAAACTTATAGGAAGAAAAGGATTTCATCCATTATAAAATTATAATCATGACTAGTCTCATTTTTTTTAATTATTTTGAACTATAAGGATATACTACACTTTATCCCAACATAAGACACATAATTTAATTCTTTGTATGTTTTTAACTAACATTGAAATGACCAAAATCTCTCTATATATTAGAAATTGAGTTTAGATAAATTTGGATAAGTTAAATGAATCATAGGATATAATTAGACAAGTTGAAATAATTAGACTAGTAAATAATTAAGTTGAATTTGAGATTTTAAATTCCTAAAATCTCAAAACATGTCATTAAAATGTTTAGAGGATTCTTAAACCTTCAATCTATAGCCAAAATATCAATTCCTAAATCTTTGTAAAACTTGAGTTCATTTGCTTGTATTAAAATATCAGTTTTAAACCCGAACTCCAATTAAATATCTTTTTATCTAAAATAAATTTTTAAATTAAGTTCTTATTTTAAGATCTTAATTTATAACATATCGGTTCAAAAATCATCTTTTAAATTCTTCTAGAACTAAAGATATTGATCTGAAAGTTCTAAATCCGATACTCTTATTTTAAAATATCTTAATTTTAAGCTTCAACCTTCCCTTTTGATTTTATTTTTCCCTTCACTTGCTCTCTCTCTCTCTCTCTTCTTTTGCTTTTCATTCCCGTTTCTTTTTTTTTTTTTCCTCTCTTTTCATTATCTTCTCTTCCTCTTCTTTTCTTTTTTCTATCTCCCAAAATTATCTTCCCAAATCTCAATTTCAAAAGGAACAAAAGAGAAATCAAGTAGAAGATGAAAATAGGAGAAGAGAAATCAAGTTAGAAGAAGAAGAAGAAGACCAAATTGCATGTTTTTACTTTAAAAGCTAAGTTTTCTATTTCAATTTATATTTGTTTTATTTGTTGTTTGCTTATCTAATTGATGAATTGATGTTAAAATGAGCTGTACGTGTATGTTGGATTAATGTTGTTGGGAGTTGAGTTGTGATGAAGAAGATGATGAATAGTGAAGTTGAGTTTTGTTGTTGTAGTTGGGTGTTTGATGATTAGAAATGGAGTTTGTATTGTTTGAATGGTATTTTGATCATATAACAAGCTTTGGGAAAATTAGGATGAGCTTAAAGAAGGTTTGAAAGTGTAAAAGTTTACAAAATTTTGTGTTCAAAACAGGGAAGGCGAAAAATTTTGAAACCCCCTATCATACAACCCCATATGGAAGGGTGTTTTACCCTCCGACCTTGAAAATGCACTTTCCCTGAATTGAAACGGACCAATATGAGTGTGGGTAGGGTGGGGTGGGGTGGGGGTGTATGAAGGAAACGGCCCCATATGCAATGGTGTATCACTCTCGGATAGAAAAGTGCAATGTCACTAGGTTGAAACGGCCTCCCAAACGGCCCCATATGAGAGGGCGTTTCAATTTCTGATCTCTCCTTTGCTGCAATGTTGTTATGTAATTTGATTGTAACTTTTTCATTCGACCTCTGTTTCAGGTGATTCAAGTTGTGCTAGAAAGCTTAAAAAGAAATCTACAATTTTTATGTTTTGAGTTTTTACAAATTCAAAAAGAATCAATGCTTAAATTTTGATTCTTTCCAACTGCTACACTTTCCAAACACAAAGTCAAAAACTGATGTTTTGGTTGTTAAATGTGTTTTGCTTAGGAAATGGATATTTTTGAGTTAAAATGATATAGATAAATGATATTTGATGTGTTAAGTGAATTAATTCATGTAATTAAACATGGGTTAAGTAGATTTATAGATTTAACAAATAATTAGATTAAACCTAGAAGTTAGTTATGAAATGAACTTAGTTAACAAATGTAGGTTCAACTTGACTAAATGAACTTAAATGAACTAAAATAAATTAAATTGTTTAAGTTTAATCAACTTGATTTAGTAAATGAATTAAATGACTAATTCTAATCAATTTGGCTAAGGTTAAGCTAAAATGGGTTAATAGCTAATAATTAGTTTAGATGAATGAATTAAGATTATCTTTGAATAATATGAGGAATATGTTGTTTCAAATGTGTGTTTACATGGAAAATGAATGTTTTTGGTATATGAATTCTTTGTTGATGCTTTTGTAATAAAATACTATAATCAAGAGAAGAGAAATTCTTTAACAAATAAAGGAAAACTGTTCATATTTTGGTGGGGCGATCTTCACAGCTATAGTAGGGTTCCTATTTAGTGTCTGCTTAAATAGGGCCTTAATAAAATGAGTTAGAGATTAGTGAATAATTGATATAAGTTTTTGTATGAGTTTGTTGAAGTGGATGTTAGTTTAGGTTCTTATAAGGGTTGTTTCTTGAACCAATGGTAGATATGAGATATATCTTCTGCTCCACCTTCTGAGAATCTGTTTGGATTTTATATTCAAGGTAAGTAGTAATTTGCGTGTTGGATGTTAGGATAGACATCTAAAATGGATTAAGAACTTAAACTTGACTTAATAATTGATGAGTGTTGATTGTCTTTTATGCCATTGAATCTAGTTTGGAGAGCTGCACCTTGCTCAGATTGGGGGCATCATAGTTTAAGCGCTTAGACCACCCTTGTCATTCTGATATGACTTTCGTAAGTGGTTCAGCAGGTAATCGATGGGGAATTTGGTATCGATGTAACATTTGTTAAACTTGGGGAGAAGTACCATGTTTTAGTTCAACGTTTATGGGAATGTGTGAACCATATTCATGTTATGGACTGAGTTTAAGTAGAGTTGTGTAACAGCTAGAAACCCTAGATGAGATTACTTAATCGTTATGATAAATTTATCTAGGAGATATAAGTATTCGAGCTGCTTATATCAACCCCCTGAGCGTCGTGATGCGTTACTCAGGATCCCCTAGTATTACGGGCTACGCCAAAAGGTGGGGCTGCCTAGTCTGTATGAACAGTAGGGACCACTCAGGGAGGTGGACGTGATACTAGATCCTTGATGTCCGAAGTTTGAATACTCCTATATTGATTTGTTTATTTTAAAGAAAAGATAATAACTTGTTGATTGTGCATTGCATTTAGTCAAGCTCGTGTGTCACTTCGTGTGTGATTGTGTTGCTGTGTACTAAGCTTCGGTTTATTCTTGTTGTTATTGTTTTTTTTACAGGTATTATTGTTAATGAAGATGGTGATGTTGATGATGTTGTTTCGGGATTTTGGGTGCTTCTATTGACTCGGGAAGGATTGTAGATGAGTAACGTGAGTTAGGAGCATTGAGTAATTTAGTTGTTTTGTTTCTCCTTTTGTTTGTTTTATAGAGACTGGATTCATTTATAAATTTGTATTTTCATTTAAGGGCTTGTTAGTGCCAAGTTTGTAAATAAGCTTTTGTAAAGATTTGTTTAAGTGAAAGTTTTTCAACTTGTAATAGTGGAACTTATGAAATGCTTTTATGTAGAAATGTTTTTATTAAAGTTTATTTTTCCGCTGCTAAATCCAGTTATCTGAAAATCTAACTAAATGATTTCATAACCTAAAATCAAATAGTAATATTCAATATAAACACCTCCTTTTAAAACAACCTTACGTATAATTTGTAAGAGTTATACGTGGTTAGGGACTTGGTGTGCTTAATTTGAGAATTGAGTATGTCGGGTCTTTACAAACATATTATCAATTATATAAATCAATAAGTAACTAAATAATAGATGTAAATTAATTAGTAAGCAAAGGGAAAAAATATTCATAAGTTAGAATACTAGAGGCTAAAATCGAGAATCTATCTTATTTGTAAACAACATAACAATTAAAACATAATATGACAAATCTAATTTTATTCTCATGAATGATATATATCTAAGTCACAAATTTTAAAAACAATTAATTTTTTTAATGAAACAATTAAGAGTAAAAATAATATATTTAATTTTTTAAATATATAAAATGGTTCTGTTTGAATCATACGATTTGGTTTAGGATCCCAAACCGAACCGTTTTAAAAAAGGAGCCGAAATTTTGGTTCATTTTGGTTCGATTCATGGTTTAGTCGGGTTTTTTTTCTTCTTTTGTACAACTCTACATTCAATATAAAACTTTAGACTCGAAGGAAATGGAAACTTGGTTGGCTTGGAAACTGATATTCCAACATCACAAAGTGTGAGGCCCCATGATTTATAATAACTAGAATATAGGATTTGGTAGTTAATATGTAACTTAATGTGATTGGACCTTATAATACCTAAGGCCATAATTTCGTAATCCAAAACCCTCGTAACCTATAAACCTTAATTATATTTAATCATAGCTTAAAATAAAGCCAAAATTTAGGAAGCCTTAATTAGTGATTCGGAGTACACGGTTGTGATTGGGGCATCAAATTAGTAAGCATGTAGATTTTCATCCAAAAATATTATAGGATGCATCATTATAGTTGAACACCGTACCAAATATTATCTTATCAATAACGTGAAATTTATTCTATATGCCGTATCGCCTAAAACATCAATTGCGCCACACACACACATATATATACACCTTACCTTTGCCAACTTATATTTTATTTTCCCCATCTCTTACCCCATAAAACTTCACCAGGCTCTTATGAAGCATGAGTTATCAATCTTGTAAACACAATAAACTTTAAAAATTCAAAACCTCCACAATCTAGCTCCATTTCCAAATGTACAAGTTGCATTGTGATCCTGACTCCACACTCTTCAAAACAAGAGTAAGCTTGAAATAGTTCCATTAGTTATTAGTTCTTGGTAAGTTCGAACGACAAGTTTATCGACAACTATATCTTTTGAATCCGTTTTTAAGATTTTTACATAGAACCTTAGTTTATACTTTATTCATCGTAATCCTTGAGCTTAGACGAACGTTTTCATGTGTATTATAAGTGAAAGCTTCAATTATTCAAGTCAGTTGTCATATTAGTTTAACGAGGTTCAATGATTGGGATTTTTAATGATTCACTATTCTTGATGCTTGTTGTATGTTTAAAATATTATCTAGAACTTGTTAAAGGAGTATTTGGATTATATGATGTTATGTTTGGTGTATTTCAATGATAGTGTCCTACGAAAACAAATGAAACTGAGGTTACAATATGAAAAGAAACTCGAAAAGCCTCGTGGGGAAGAAGGTCATCGGTAAGTTGGTGCAAAATTACACTAATGAATCAGTGCATCCTTGTCAAACCAACAAGTCGGTAAGAATCTTGTCCATACCAGTAAGCTAATCTGATCCAATCTAGTTAAAAGAAAACTTTGCCAATATGAGGCAAGCCCCATCTAAATTAATTTTACCTTCTTCTTATAAGTGCTTAGATTAAGAAATTTTGGGTTAAGTTAAAAATGAAAATTGAAGACCACTTGATTTAATGGTTCAAGATAAGCAAAGTGCCTAAAAGAGTGAATGGTAATTGGAGTGACCATCTAAGCCCTAGTATTAAGAATAAGTAAGAACTAACAAAATGCGCATGATGTTTTAAGAATGACTTGCATGAATATGCTTTTGTATTTGAATCATGTTAAGTTGCCTCCGAATTGAGCATTTAAGGCCTTCATGAGGAAAGTTAAGTTCAAGTTACAGCTTCATAGGATGAACTAACATATCAAGGAAAGTCACAAACTGGAAAGTCATGTTAGACCATCAAATACTTTAAAAATATGCTTTATTGGACTTATTTTGTAAAACGTTAATACATCATTTTAACAACTTAAAATGTTAATACATCAAAGAAATTCATCCACAAATATTTATTCATCTTTTAAACTACTTGAAAAGTTAATGCTTTAAATAAACTTATCTTCAAATTTAATACATTTCAATATAATTTACCCATATAGAAAAATAGGTTGCACAAATAAGAAGAATGAAAGACATGAATTTATTAAGAAGAAAAGAAAAAAGAGAACGTACCGATTAATTGTGAAGGAAAAAAAAAAAAAAAAGAAGCCAAAACATTGCCGATATTTTTTCATTACTATTCAAGGTGGGAATATCCTTAGCAATCGATATTCATTAGGTCGTTGTAGGAGGGAAACATCCCGCAGATTTACATTAAATATTATAGTAGTGTGCTACATAGGACGTACGTGACAACCACCACAAAGGCAGAAGCTGCACGAGGTCCGTTGGAGATGGAAATACCGGAACCTCCATTAAAGAAAAAAAAAAAGATCGGACGTCAACTTTGGCGGTAGGGTAGGGCCATTGACTACAACATTTTGAAAGCAAAATTTGCTCTGCCTTAGATCATGACAAGCCAACTATCTCAATTGAATGCCTTCCACCTTTCCTCTCAGCGTCGCCTCTCGCTGATTATAAAGGTAGTTTATTTCCTGCTCTAGTTTTGCAATTATATATTTATTTTTGGTAAATTTAGTTGAAATTTGTTTCGACAACTTTTGTGAATCTAATTATTTGGGGGTCATCCTCACTTTTAGGATTTGGACATGTCTCTCTTGTTGTTTTTGGGATTTGGACATACCATAAAAAATTATCATATATGATTAATGATTAAAACTAATGAAAAATAAAATTCGTGTCAAAATAATATTATGAGATTGTTTGTATCATTTTTTTTTTGTCAGTTTTGCATCTTAATTTTGTCATTTTCAAACAAATATTTGTTAAAATATATATAGATTAAAAAAAAGCATTTTTATACATAAAAAGATGAAACATTATAAATATAGATAAGATATAAATAAAATATAAGTACAAATCGGATACAGATAAGATACAAATGAAGATGAAACAATCCAAACAGACCCACAGTTAAAATATTTATACAATTGAAGTTATTAATTTGTAATTTGGGATAAATAAAGAAAAATAAATAAAACATAAAAATTCCTAAATATCTTTTATAGAAAAGTGAGTGGAGATAAAATTCATCTTATTTATGAAACCAAAACCACAGTAAGATTCGCCTTATTTTATGAAACTAAAAGGGGAAGTAATGAGTACCACCTTCTACCAAGATCTTAACAACTAAAATATAGATTATGGGGTAAAGTGTGTCTGTCTTAATGACAATTAAAAGGAAATCGCTTAAGAAGCAATTGCACAAAAATCCACTCCTACCTACTCTACACAGACTATGATAACTAATGACTATTAATTACTAAGCTAATTTTTGAAACGTGGGATGTAATCATTCATGTATAGATAACTATTATATTCACTGAAGTTATGCTTGTCCACAATTAAGCTTGCTCATTTTTTTTCCCCAATTATTTTGCACTAAACTTGAACATATATTAGACTAAATAATGCCTATAACTTTGCAAAATAAAGTCGAATTTGGGAAGTGTGTATTTCAATTTACATCGTTACCCATTACATAACTATACAAACCCACTGTTGCTCAATTAATTATTCTTTTTTTTTTTGCCCTCGATTAATTATTCATTAATAATAATAAAATAAATCTCTTTAAGATGAACGTGGTGTCAAATGAAAACTTTTTTTTTTTTATTATTATAGAATTGCAGCCAACTTCACTTTTGAACATCCAAACTTATAATGAATTACATTGTTAATTGGAAAAATGAAAAAAAAAAAAAACGAAAAGAATAGTTTTTTTACAGTTGATCACTTTGCTTGCCTATATTTTATTTTTGACACCTTTCGTGTTTATCCATTGGTATTAATCAGCAATACTTGTCACTTTCTGATTAATCCATGAGTAATGAACAAATTAATATTATTAAATGTATCTAACTAGGTAATATAGTAAGAAATTACATAATGAAAAAAAATGGCAAAAAGAAAAAAAAAATAAAGTTGCTTGTAAGCATTCTAATACTTTCCACAAGTTATCAATTACACTGGTAAAGAACATTAGCCACCAAACCATTAGGGTCTTCTTTCATATAAAATTATTCATTAATATTATTTTATTAAATTAATTATTTATAGCTAATAAGAAGTTGATACTTGGGAAGCTTTTACAGTCTCGTCGATGGGACCGTCCCGTCATTAATTTAACAATTAAAATAAATATAATAAATGGAATATTAGCTATTTTAATGATTCGATCATGGTTATGTATGATTAGGTATGATATGAGCCGTTGGATAATAACGAGATGAGTCCCGTTAAAATTAATAGTAGGATCATATAATTTTCCTGATACTTGCAATACAAATATCTTATGTGTCTAAAATAAACACACGAGAATACAAAATGACTAAGGATAAAAGCATAAATATATGAAGGGATTTGAATCCTTTTGAAAAAAAATTCTTTATATCTCTCAGTGTATATATGGATACGACGGTATTTGAACATAGGATATTTATCTTATGGTATAAGGAACTTATTGTTGAAATGGAATGCAACTTGAAAAAAGGAATGGCCAGAATGAATTGGGCGTGTCTAAAGGTGTCAATTATTGCTGGCCGACTAAAGCAAAAGCATTCATGCTTTCTTTAATTGTTGATGACAGAGGGAGGGAGAGTTCTAATATTTGTCCAAATCGAAGGTGCAGATGCGATTGAACAGGAGTCGTTAATTTAGATTTTTTCCTCAATGTGAGGAACAAAAATAATCATTAGACACTACGTTATTATGATGTACTCTTAAAGAGGAATTGCTCCGAAGTTTCGGTTGTGATTTCCATCATCTTGTTTAATTTATAGCCGTGTTTTGTATTTGTGTTTAGTATTTAATTTGTATCCATTTAAAATTGTATTTTATCTATTTTTATTTCATGAAGAGGGTGATCCTAAAGTAAAAATTCTTGTAATTTTATGATAAAATTCGTATCTTTGTAAAAATAAATAAAAAGGTTGAGAAATAAAACTTTATAGGGATTTATTAGGTATTTAATATCATGAAAGGGATATATATATATGAATTTATATTTCGATCTTTTTTGGCATCTGATTTTGAAAAACATTATATTTTAGTAGATGCCAAAAAAAAAAAAAAACCAATTGATGGAAAAATAGAAAAAACATGTAGATAAATTGGTAACACAAAAGATATTTGATCACTTTTTAGTTTAATAAAAACATACAAAAACCAAGATTTTGAGATATTAAAATATACTTTGATTAGTTAATTAGGGTGTAGGTAATATGTTTGAATCAAGACCAAAATTTAAACGGGTAGTTGATAGTTTTCCTTTATATTTATGATACTTTATAGGTAAAGTTATTGAGGCATGATCTCTTTGTGGTCTGATACAATACGTTACAATCCCACATCGGTTATACAAGAAATTGTAGAACGATACTTAAACTTAAAGAGTTCTTCCACCTAATAAGTTAGTCTTTTAGGTTGGGCTCTCCTTTGGAATTAATACTTAACATTTGGTGCTCTCGTTGAGAGACCGACGCTAGCAGAAAGGACTACCTAAGAAGGGGCAACCTAGAAAAAGGGTACCTAGGAAAGGGCTACTTAGAAAAAGAGTTAGAGTGTAGCCACTTAGAGTGAAAGCTATTTAGAATGGGCCACCTAGAATAGGCCGTCGAGGGAGTTGGCTTCTCAAGGGATGGGCAATCTTACAATCCCACATCGGTCCTGCGAGAAATTATAGAATGGTACATAAGTCTAAAGGGTTCTCCTACCTACTAGGCTAGTTTTTTGGGTTGGACTCTCCCTTT
The DNA here is from genome assembly GCA_024138025.1 of Combretum micranthum. Taxonomy (NCBI): domain Eukaryota; kingdom Viridiplantae; phylum Streptophyta; class Magnoliopsida; order Myrtales; family Combretaceae; genus Combretum; species Combretum micranthum. Next base: position 592,904 of record JAMXBD010000158.1, read on the forward strand.
GAACTTAATACCTAACATAATACTTAATTGATTTTTTTTTTTTGGCCAAAACTTAATTGATGTTTATTTGGACCAACATACACTAGAAACTTGGTGTGCCTGGACGTATACAATTAACTAAGGGTAAGGGACTTTGGCTTATCAAATTTAAAACACGTAAATTAGCAAAATGGCCATCTGAATTAAGGTAGCTAGTGGATCAACACGTTCTGATGTTGTGGATTGTGATGCCTCTTGTATATCAAATTTGAAACATGTAAATTAGCTAAATGGTCATTTGAATTAGGGTAGCTAGTGGATCAACACGTTCTGATGCTATAGATTGTGATGTCTCTTGTATAAAAAAGCTCTAATTATCATCTAACCAAAAAAGAACTCTAAGTATCAAAAAGTCTTTTGATAAAACAATTTATAATTTATTATAACTTTAAAATAAATGCATTCAATGAGGACCACTTCTAAGATGGCTAACCTCTTGTAAAATAATTGGCATTAAAAATAAAATTACGATGCATCTCATGCCAAAATAACAATATGTCAGCAGTATGAGTTTCGAGCATGTATCCTAACCAGAATGCATGTATTGATTCTAACCGTTTCTTCTTCTTCTTCTCTTCCTCAAGACAATTTGATATTTGTGTTTTCTTATTCTCTATTATGAATAGAGCTTGTAAATGGTGGTTTTACTGTTTTACTTTAGTATATACTTTAAATAGCTTGATAAGATTTTTTTTGCCAATGTTTGCAAGTGTTTAAGAGTCACTCTAAATTCTCTTATACTCTCTCCCAACTTTTGCTATACAAAGCTATTATCCTCCTTTTCTCATGGGTTTTTACCTTATGTTAGAATTTTTTTACTTAACTATTCAATAGAACAATAGAACAAGAAGATGATCAGATCTTAAGCTCAAGTTCTAGCTTCTTACTATCTACCTTAAAGTCTATTTCTACTATCTTTTATCTAAAAACTTGCGCTCTGATACCAACTTAAATTGTCACGCCCCGGAGGGTACCCTAAACGTGGTAGTCCACCGCATATAATATTAAGCTAATGATGACAATTTTAGTCATGCAGGAGCTTCGATATCACATGTAAGGCGTGCTTCCAAGATAGTAGAAGACTCACAGGAGTATTACATTTAAGTAGATAGTAAAAACATGCAAGAACTTATATAAATAAACATGTAATATTCATTTGGATAATAATCTCTTACAACTTCTTGGGAGCATTCCCCCGTTCTAAAAAGTCTTGCTTAACTAAGCTATCATTAAAATATACACAAATATACCATGAGTCTACTATAGAGATTTTCTTAGAAGTCTATGTTCAAAACTAAATACATAGAACTTCTCCCAAAAACTCCTAGTAGCTTTGACTCATACCTGGCAAACGGGGCTCTTTGGTACCAACCATAGGTAATCATACTGTAACAAAAAGCTATAGGAGTATAAGCAAAATTAGCTTAGTGAGATAACTCCCATCTACAAAACATTTCCATATCTCAAACAAGTATTTAAACAATCATATGAGAATGCACCAATCACATGAGTAAATAGAATACACAAGATTATCCGGAAACCATGTGTAGCATGGATTTTACGCCCTCCATGTCGGGGGTTGGGAGGTTACAGGCCCATACGACCATCAATATTTGCAGATTTACTAGCTCCTACTCGCCCTGTAGACTTTCCGGCTCTTACTGGCCCATGTAGACTTTCTGGCTCCTACTAGCCACTATTACAACTCCTTGTTTCCCCACACGAAGAATGGTAATGAAAATACATGTGACTCACAATTATGATATGCATGAATCATTTTCAATATAGGTTTAATCAATTAATATTGAATTCAAGTTAAAGGTGATCAAGTCGGTATTCATCATATCAACATAAGAGAACATAATTTATTCATCAATTCCTCTTTCGATATTCTTAACTTTTATTCAATCATTCATGAATCCAAAGCACACAACATTTGTTTATTTATCTTTTCCTTATTTCCTAGTGCTACTACTTACAAGTACAAACAAGGAAATATAATTAGTAAGGGATTAACTCACTCTATGACGATCGATCCTCTTCAAAGTAGTCTTCTAGGAAAGTGATCTCAGTTCCTTCTTTACCTAAACAAGATGAAATACTCAAAATGAGTCTTTCATAGAATTTCTATTTTTGAAAATTCTAAATCTATCTTAAAATTATGATAAAATCGGATTGAAGGAAATTCCAACTTAAAATAGCCATAACTTGCTCATTTTAACTAGGAATTTCGCATATTATATACCATTTTTTACCTATTTGAAAAGATCTATCTATTTCTAAAATTATTTTCATCAAACTAAGTCGTTTGAGTTCTGAAATAATGATGATCAGATTTACCATGAATTTTCACAAAACTTGTATTCCTTCTTTTAACAAAAACTCATATAAAAAAGACAGATATTATAATAGTTTGTAAAACCTTTGAAATGTATATACATATATTTATTGACTCATATCTGTCTCAAATCATAAATTTTTGGTAATAGTAATGTTTTCTAAAGATTTTGGAAAAGTGAAACTTTTGAAAATTCCTCTTATTTTTGCTAGAGAATATCTCAAGTTATTTTAAACGAGTGTTTTTCTTTTCCTTAATTTCATTTCCTTAGTCTTTAAATTTCCAAAGAATGATTTTTTTTTTAATTTTTAAGCTTAATTTCTAACATCTTTTTGAAGGTAATAACAATTCTATATTTGTAAAAAAAATAATTTTCTTATTTCTTAAGTTCATTCTATTTTTTATGAAAGGAATTTCTTGATGCTTGTCAAACTAGTATTTGATAAAAAAGTGAAGTTTAGTAAAACTTTTGTTTACTTGAGAAGTTCTTTCCATATTATATATGTTTTGTAAAAATTCCTATGAACTTCTCTAGATTTCTTTCTAGAAAGGTTTGTTAAGATAAATTCCTAAGTTTTTATAAAAAATTACTTCCGACTTTTATTTTCAGAGAAGAATTTCTATTTTAAGAAAATTTTTCCTTATTTATCTTATTGAGACAAAATCAATATGTTCATATATGAATATGAATAATAAAATTATAAAACATAAGAAAGACATAATAATTACAGGAATAAGCTAGTAAAGAATATATCAAGTATTGGAATCTTAACTTTATCAAGGTATCCTAGAACTAAGAATAGACTAGTCTCAAAAAGAAAAAGAAAACGTTTTGACTTAATGAAGATAAGTCTAAGACTAGAAAGATTAGTCTTAAAAACAACATGAAAGTAAATAAATTGCAAGGTAGTAAATAATTGCAAAACAAATGAGCTTATATGCTCTAAAAGATATATATAAATACATAGATATACTTAGTTAATTATATATATAAAAGCAACAAAAAAGAAATTAGATTCATGATAAACAACAAAGTATGAACTTATTGTTGCTTTTTTTAACCTTCATGGTTTAGAAACATACACTAAGCTCATACTAAGTAAATGAACATAAAGAAAACTTGAAGAAATATTACCTATGAAAACTGCACTTGAGAGAACTTTGACAGAGAATTCTTGTAGAATTTTGAGAGAGTAATTTTTTGTGTATGGAAGGTGTGAAGGAAGTGGAAGGAAGAGGGGGTATTTATAGGAAAATGTAGGAGAAAAATTGTGTTAATTAAATAATTGAAAAACAAAATAAATTAAGGAGAGGAGGGGCATGGCCGACTTAGGAGTGTAGAGAGGGAGAGAAATTTATTTTTTTTGTATTTTTGTTAATGAAAAGTAAGATATGAAAGATGTGAAGTTGTATTGGAAATGAAAATTGTAAGAAATAGAGGTATGGTTTGTAAGAGTAGGTTATAAGAAAAAGTAGAGATACATAAATAGTATAGAATAGTAATAAATAGTGTAATGTAAAATAGACATGACAATTTAAGTACCGGTAGTAAGAAAATACGCATATAATTGCAAAATTTGATAGTTTTAGTTACCGAAAAATTATGAAATTGATATTTTTGAAAACCTTATAGTTTTACGAATCTAATGGTATATTCAGAATATTTTTACTAATTTGAGCCCTAGACACGCTTTTCGAAAACCATGTCCAATTGTGCTCAAGACGAATTGTGGTTTAACTAATCTAATATTTTTAAGCTTTCTCAAGTTATTACGAACTATTCTACATACTAATCTCTTACTTACTTTCTTAGGGTTGTTTAAACGGGAATGCCGGACTTGAATGGTTACGTCTTACTAAGGTTTTGTTAACTTTAAGGATTCCGGTTGACTTTCTAATTAGGGTTTAAGCTTAATTGATGACAAAAATTTAAGGGTTTACATTAGGGTAAAACCAATCTATTCCTTCATAGCCATAACAATCAAAACACATAAACTAGAAAAGTGGAAAGAAGTTATAATAAACTCCCTTTAAACTTCAATCTTGTAATCTTCAGCAGCTCTAACAATCTTAACTTTCCCTCTCTACTTTCTCTTTTTAAAACTCTAGATTTGTATATGCATACATCCCAACAAAATTGAGTAATATATTTATAGAGTGAAAGCTAGTCTTCTTTTAAATCTTCTTAGATCTTCAAATCCTACCTTTCCTCCTTTAAAAAATGTTTCTCTCCAACTATAAGATACAGGCTAAGTGAAATCTAGATCATATATTTTCAAATAAACATGAAATCTAAAATAAAATAGGACATTGTTTTTAACATGACTCAGGTAGACGATCATGCACTTACCCATGTACTTTGGAATTTCATTTAAATCTTCAACCATTTCTCTCCTTCTAGGACTAAGAACACGACTTGTGTTCTTACTTGTGTACAACATAAAATATTCCTTTGTTTACAACACAATCTCAAACACCAAATCATGTATAAGCTTGTGTACTTTTGAAACCATACGTTCTGTCCTCAGCATAAGGCAGGTCGTGTTAACACTTGAGTGCTTTGCACTTTTTCCAATCTTGCACAATCTTGACCAAAACTCGCTTTAATTCATCAAAAAAATTCATTAAGCTCAAATGACTCATTGAAATCTTGAAATAAATATTTTAACTGATTAAGTATTTTTCTTCAAAATATTCTTAAAAATCAATCATTATAGCTCAAAATATCTCATCTAAATAAGAACCATTTAGCACTTATCTCATTCCATTTTAAACCATAATATCTTTCTAATCTCTCTAGCTTTATTTCATTGTGATTTATCATTAATTCTTGATTATCTTTTGTTGTGGATCTAACGGACAAGTATTAGAGCTAGAGGATTGTGCTGTAAATGCCATGGCATAAGGAAATATTTTTAGATATTTGTATCAAAATCTCATTACTAGCATATTGAAGCAGTTTCTTTGATGGCAATAACAAATTTTGGTGTTGAGAAGTTGATAGTAACACATTTTGTGGTGCAAGTGTGCATGCTTGTTATGTGGTGCTCATACAGTTTTCTTTTTTTTTTTTTTATAATTTTTAAAGATGTTAGAAAAGGAGATTGTTTGGACACTGATAAAATTAAACCTAATATGGATTATTATTGAAGATAGCTTGAATTAAATTCTTTAAAATGGTGATCTTTGCACTTAGGTGCAAGTAAAATCCAAGGCAAAATTAGAGTCTCCCAATGTGATTTTAGCGAGAGCTAAATATTGCATTATTTAAGATAAAGAAATGATCAACTAGTGTGGGTAATTGATCAATCATTGCTCCAATTTATTCAATTTCTTTTTTCTTTTTAGTTTCTATATTGATGTCTTGCTCCCTAATTTAGGCAAATTTTTCAAATGAACTTTTGAGTTTTTGGAAATTAGATTATGCTTATATCTATGGTTAAATGCCAAAAGATTGAAGTTTGTGGTGTATACTGTGAGTCTAAGATAGAATGACTTTGAGAATTAATGCCTTAGTGGTAACTTTTAATGGTTGTTATTGTTGTTTTAAGTCTTGATAATGATGTCATACACTCTGGAGGGTTTTATATAATCTTTTGATTTATAGTGGTTTTGTCATTCTTACAAGTAACATTGTATAATTGAGATTTTTTATATCAAACTATCCTGTTTATCTCTTTATTATTATTATTATTATTATTATTCAAATGAGGAGGAAGAAGGTCACCAATAAAGCAATTGTAAGGAAAGAACCACCAATGGTCTTCTCTCACAAAATTTTGAAAGCCATTACATAATAGACTTCATGAAAAGGCTAATATTTGATCATGTGTCCTTTGATATATTTGTATTGGATAGTGTAATACATACATACATATATATATATATATATATATCTGTGTGTGTACACATATTAAGGAGGGACCAGAACCAGAATCATAAGAGGTGGTTTTCCAAAAATAAAACTTAAATACTTATGTAATATTTATCATCCATTTTAATTTTCATAATAAAGCTATCAAATCTAATGAATTTGTAAATTGCAAATGGTCTTATAAACTAAAGATATCAAAATCAGTCTTCCCCTAGAATGGATCAAATTTAAATCTTCCTCTCCCTCAATGTAATTAAAAACAAAAGAAAAATAGCTTATTTGTTCAATTCTTGAAATTGAAGAGTATGACATATTAACTTATAAGTATTTGCTACTATCCGTCTTTTTTCCTCTTTTTTTTTTTTCGAAATTCAATCTCTTAAGATTTCTTAAGAAAAAAAAATTGATCTATCCTATAAATATAAATATTATATTTTTCTTGTGTGATTACAATATGTCATAAGTAGAACCCTAAAATATTATCATGGAAGTCCATGATTAGCTTTTGAAATGAATCGAATGTAAAAATATAATGTTTGGATTGTCTGATTTTTATATGTATCTGTTCAATGTCTAATTTATTTGATCTGTTATAGATAAAAATATCTATTTTTATATGTATTTTTTTAATAAACAATCTATTTAAAAATAATAAAAATATATATATATATATCAAAACCATTAGAATAAAATAAACCAATCAGAGCCTAAATGTAAAAGCAGTAAATATGCATAGTGAAATCGTATATTGGACCCATCGATTATGAGCATTAAAAAAGCTCACGACCACATAATCCCAAATTCTAGCTGAAATGAATCACCTGAAAATGATAGTACAAATATATGTGTGAGACAAGTATAAACGCAATATAAAGGATAACATATGACTCATATTTCCACGACAGCAAACGAAAAGCATAAAATTCGTGGTTGTGCTGTGCCTTTTCCTATGAGACGGTTGTCTGATTCATCGGTATTATGATTAAACAGGCAATATTTGCGCGGTACTTTCTTCTTAATTACACGGAACACCAGTTGAACTTTCCTCACCAAACGCGCAGTAGTCGTATTATTATTTATTATTACACCGCACGTTTTAAAAATTCGGAATAAGTTAAAATAACCATCAAGATTTTGAATCTTCTTCTTTTTTCTTTTCATTTTTTTTAATTTTCAAATTTAATACTTGTTGTAGTGTAAATTTATAAAAGAGTATATATATAGTTAAATTCCTATTACTTGATAAATTTAGTACTCCTGCTCCCATTGCTTATAGTTATATTATGTGACAAAAAAATATCTATCATGATATCATTTTAAAGATGGCGAAAGTAGTATATTTGACATAAAAAAAGTTTGGTTGTCAACAATTTCAAACTTCAGATGTAAAATTTACCAAATAATAGTTTTCGCAATAGTCTTGGTATTAGCACTGAAAATTTATTGATGTCATTTTTTTAGCTTTAATAATTGAAAAATTTTAATAACTACCATACAAATATTTATTTTTTTAGCTCGATTCATCGTTTATTTTTTTGCTTTTTTTGTAAAATATATGATTGGTATATTCCAAAACATGAAAGAATTCTTTATTAAGCACACCTTCACCGCCCCCTTCCATTGTTGTTGTTGTTAATTTGCTGCAAATAAAGATGACTTTATGAATGTAATCACCCCAAATTTTAATAACGGCAGATGAACAGATGAGCGGTTGGGTTGCAGTTTTTGCTTCTGGCTGAGGTGTCTGTCTCTCTTCCATTGTTGTTGTTGTTTCTTAGTTTCAAATGTCGGTATCTGTCTAAGTCTAACCAACGAAAAGCTATTTGCAATACAAATATACATTTGAGTTTGACAAGGCACACTATGCACTGAAAAAAAGAGTCGTTTGAAATAGAAATTGGATGCGAATAATCGTTGCTTGCAAGGCAGGCACCACCAAGTAAGGCTTATTTTTCAACCGTGTTCTTTCATGTTTTGGTCGGTCATATCCCGATTCTCACTCCTCTTTGCCTAAAAGAGAAATATATATACACACAGAATATATATTTGCTGTCCTGGCGATGATGTTTTCTGAAAAATCAAGATTTACTTTTTGCCAAACAATGTTTTCTTCCTACCTCATGCAATTATATTCTTGCTTAAAAGAGGGGAAGTAAAAAACACTCAAACAGAAAGTTGGGATTGGATAAAGATTTAGAAAAAAAAAATAAGGAAAATTGGGGGGTATGTTTACTATTTCTTATGGCAAAAACAAAATGTACAAATCAAGATTTGATGTTACCAAAGATCTTTTTCTTCCTATCTCATTCAGTTCCTTATCCTAAAGGAGAAAAAAAGGAAAACTCAAAAACAAAAGATACTCTCGTTACATTATCTAATCACTCAAACAAAAAATAAGGGTACGTGTATGATTTTTATGGAAAAAAGAGAAAAAAAAGAAAAAAAAGGTACAAATCAGGATTTAGTCTCATCAAAGATGTTTTCCCTTTTATGTCAAAGATGTTTTCCCTTTTATGTTATATAATCCCCTACAGTATATTGTACTATACTATTATATTTTCCTTAAAAGGAAAAGAATAAAAAAAACCCTCAGTGGGCCATTGTCTAACCACTCAAATAGGCATGTATACAATTCTTATGGCAAAAACAATAATGTTCAAATCAAGATTCACTATAGCCAATATCTCATTCAATTATGTGCTATATTGTACTGTATTACATTATTATGTAGTCATTTCTCTTTACTAAAACTAACAACATAGAGTTAAAGGGCTTGTGAATAAAACCCCATTTCAAGATAAGAAAATTTGATCCAGTTATTTTTATGTGCTTCAAAATGGCATTAATATACTATGCCATCAAATTATTTTAGATCAATGTCTTTTGATATTATATGTAGATGGCCAACCTATTACACAAAAAGCTTATATACTTCCAAAAAAGAAAAAGTAATTGTGTTAGAAGAATTCAACTAAGTTGCATCGGCGGTACTTTAACTTTTTAAATATAATAAAATTGTATCTAAATAAAATTTTTGTTCAAGAAAATACCTAAACTTTTTAAATTTTGTACCCATTATACCTTTAGCCGGATTCCAACCAATTCTTTGATGAGATGCTGATGTGGAAGAGATTATCCATTAAAAAAAACAATTTCTCTTCCCTACTGGCATATTTTTACTTTTTACTTCTCTCTCTCCCCCTCCCTCTATTGCACATCTTCTTTTTCTTCTTCCCCATAAAAAACAATCAAAACACAAAAAAAAAAAAAAACTCAAATAAAAAAAGACCCACATCGATAAAAGAGAAACCTAAATCAAAACAAAAAAGCCATTCTCATGTGTACGTACAAACAATAACAAAAAAACATGACACAAACAACAATAAATAAGAAGTAAAGGTTCAAACTTTACAAATTAAAAAATTTTATATGTGAATTTATCTTAGAGAATTTTTTACGAAAAATGGGAGGACACGGATAGTCCTTTCCTCAATTTGAATCCTTTCGCTCCTTAAGCTTCTTCACCACCAAACTCTATTATCACCTTCACCAACCAGCACAACGAACACATCTATGCATGTCGTGACAAACTTGATTAGAATACCAAAGGCAAGAACCACCATCTTTACAAACTTTGATATGCTAAACTGCCATGGACGATCACCTCATTTGCAACGTCGACCACCAAATCACTAAACATCATACCAACAAGCTAAGCATCAAACATGCATAGACCTATTTCAAGATCTCACCTTGTTAAACCCATCATCTTCACTAACACCATAGCAGGCATCAAGTCACTCAAACCAAGCCATGCATCATCATTGAGTCACCACAAACTCCATCATTACCTTCACCAACTAGCACAGCAACACACATCTATGCACATTAGTGACAAACCTGCTCAAAATACCAAAGTCGAGAACCACCATCTTTATAAACTTTGATTCGTCAAGCCACCATGGACAACCATTTCACCTAAAACCTCCATCAACCACCAAGTTATCAAACATTGTACCAACAAGCCAAGCGTTAGACCTGCATAGACTCATTTTAAGATCCCACCTTATCTAACCCATCATCTTCACTAACACCATAGCGAGTCACTTAATCTGAGCCATACATCACCATCGAGTCACCGCAACAACCACCAAACTTTGAACCACTAACTATCCTTACCAACATATCTCGTTGATTATTACCATGGTGATTAGCTTTAGTGGTCAAATTCCCTCCCATAGGTTTAGTCTTCATTGATTTCTATTGTTGAAGGAACGAGGTCGGTTATCGATGATGGTTGTGTGTGGCTAAAGTGATGGTTGTCGTTTTGAGTGTGGATTTGGTGGTGGTCTTGTGTTGGTGGCTATGAGTAAGCGTTCGATGTAGGTCATAGTTGTACCTTGGTTTGTTTAGTGTTGGATGGTTGGTGGTGGAGTAGTCATGGCAAGTAGGGAGGGAGATGAGATGGTCTGTCTAAGTTTAGGTTGGGGTTAAAGAAATAAGAGAGTTAAAGAGAGAGGTGTTGCGATGAAGAATAAAGGGAGAGGGAGGTTGGGGGGGGAGCGATGAGAGAGAGATGGTGGACGACGTGTTACAAAGTTTTGATGCAAAGAAGAAGAAGATGCAACCAAGGTAGAGATAGAGGGAAGAAAAACAGAAAAGAAAAAAAAAAAAGAAAAGGAGAGATATATCAAATAGGCAAGAGAAATGATTTTTTTAATAGATATTCTTTTTCCATGTTAGCATCTTGTTGGAGAATTGGTCGAAATCCGATCAAAAGTATAGTGGATGTAAGATTTATAAACTCTAGGTTCTTGAGCAAAGATTTTATTTAGATATAATTTTGTTATATCTTAAAAGTTCATTTATTACCAGTGAAATTTACCCATAAGAAGTCAAATGAGTAAAAGAAGTAATCTTAATCCTTTTTTCCATTTTCACACATTGGATGGAGGTAAAGGCCATAATAATGTAGTTCAATTGTAAACAAATAAAGAGGGGTGATTGCAATATAATTTAATTATAATCAATAATATAACCTAATCGCTAGTTTCTAATGAGATTGACTAAATGTGATTCCCTCTCTTTAACTCAATTGATAATTGATAAAATAGTTGAAAAAATAAAATATATTACCAAATACGAAATCTTTTACCTTCATGCGTTTCATTAATGAAAGCACAAAGCATTCTTGTAATTTTTTATTATCTTAAAAATAAATATATAAAATGATTAAAAATTTCTTCAATTAATGTGTAAACAAATAATAGGGTGTATTTAGGGATGGGCATGAAAATGAAATCAAACCATAATTTACAAATTCATTTTTATTTAGTTCGGATTGTGTATTAAGCAAAATTATAATTAAAAAAAAAAAACTTAGTTTAAATAATTAACATTTGTATGGATATTCACATTTTTATTACCCCCAAAGTTCAAATTACAAATCACAATAAAATATTTTATAAATCCATTACATTTACAATTCATAATCCTCCAAAAAATCATTTATTCACCAATTAGTCATCCATGAAACTATGCATTTAGTAATTAATACATTGTAAGCCATAATCTACAATTCTCCATAAAACCCTCAAGTCAATTATCAACCAATAAATTTAGAAAAAAAATTAAAAATCGTCTACCAATAAAAGTCATCCATAGATAAAAATGATATGCGAACAAAATACATTAAATAATTAAAACATAATAAGAGTTATAACTAAATAAACAAATTTCATACTTCATAAAATTAAATTGATTAATAGAAAAACAACATTAAGTCACCAATTGATAAATACCCTATTTGGTAATTTACTTATAAAACAATTTTTACAAACAAGTTAATAGTAACCAATATTCATCAAATGATAAATATCATCATGAAACTACAAGAATATACATGATCTCTAATAAATTATTATAAGAAAATTTATAGTTGTAATTCATATATTATTTTTTTTTTAAATCAGTTAGGTTTTGTTTTATGGATTAGTTCTATTTACCCCTCTAAACTAGCCATAAAATTACGGATTTGTTCAAATTAAAAATTTTCTAAATTAAATTTTTTAGAAACAAACTTTCGATTTATTTTCTTTTTGTTTATAAATTAGTTCGATTTGATTGATTTTTCATCAAACTAGGTGCATTTGCAATCTAATTTAATTATAAATTGTATCTTGTAACGAGATGGCTATTTCAAAAGAGATTGACCAAATCAGATTCCTCTAATATAAATGGTAATATGTTAAAAAAGCTGGAAAAAAAAGTAGATTACTAAATAAGGAATTTATACCCTCCACACATCCTTCTATAATTAGCATGGATTTCATTAATAAGTGCACAAAGCTATTGTAATTTTTCAATATTAAAAAAGCATTAAAATGATAAAGAAAATATTAATTAATATTTTAATAAATATTTTCAAGACATTCATCAACATTTTTCTTTTTAATCTTTAGCTACAACCAATCGAACCAAATAAAATATTCAATACATAAACAACAATATTTAAGTTTGATTCTATTTGAAAAAAAGAAGAAAAAAAGTTAAACTTAATAGTTTAACTATATATAAAAATTTAATTTGGTATATAAAATTTTTGATATAGAAAAGAAAACCTACTTATGTTCAAAGATATTAAGAAAAGTTATGAAAACTTAATAATGGATTATTTTTCTTGACATTAGCAAATTAAATGATAATAAAAATATTTATATAAAAATTTTAATCGATATTAAATTAATAAGTTCAAAATTACATGAAAATTGGGTACCAAATCAATAGTTTTGTGCCAATATTAAATATCGACATTTATATTCGACAATTAAAACTAGTATTAGGGTTACTGCAAAATGAAGGGAAAAAATTAATAAAAATGAAAATTTACTATTTAGAAAAATTAAATAAATACCATAGGATAAGTCTATGTCTAATCTAAATATCTAATCAATCCAACAGTAAAAACGACCGGTAAAAACTCGTGAAAAATTTAAAAAATTGGCTTCCCTTTATGTAATATATCTATATATATTGCCCTCTCTCTCTCTCTCTCTCCACACGCTTTCTCTGTCTCCTCCTTGTTCATTTCCTTTCCTCTTCTTCTCTCTCTTCCTCTGTCCCACTCCAACGTTCAGATCTTGAAACCACAAGAACCAGAGAGTTCTTCTTCAACTCTTTGTCGTTTAGGGTTTTCAAATTTCCCCAATTCTCTTTGGATTTGCTCTTTTTGCTCCTGAACGTTGTTTATCTTTGAGGGTGGGTTCTGAGTTCGCTTGTTTCGACAGACAGCAGAGGGGGGGGATTGACGGATTAGGGTTTTGAGCCAAATTAGTTGAATGATTTTGGTTGATGTAAATAACAATAAGAAGAGACAAAAGAGGGCTTTGAGGAGAGACTGTGGTCTCGTGATTCGTGGAAGGTCTCGTTGGGGCAAATGCGGTTGATCTGATTCAAAAATTTTGAGAACTTTCTGAAATTATTAATTTTATCATCGTCGTGTTTAAATTTTTAAAGTTTGATATTCTTTTATTACAAGATAAGAAAGAAGAAGTACAAAATGCAGCAAGAAAACGCTAAAAAGGTCCGCTCTTTTATCTATCTCTCTCTCTTAGGGTTTTTGATTATTCGGTTTTTGCGCTTGAAAGATTCATGCTTTCTGTGTGTTTTGATTGAATTAGAATATAGGATGTACACGCGTTTGTCATGTTATTAAGAAAGCTTGATGTTGACTTTGTGACATTTAATGGTTAAAGGTAGCTGTGGTGGCTTTACTTGATCTGTTTTGCTTGATAATATGCAAATTAATTGCTTTGCTTATTAGAATATTTTCGTAAAAGTTTGAATTGATGAAGTTCGTGTATACGATGGAAAGTTATTAAATTGGGGCGGCTGATTTGAAGAAAGATTCGATATTGATGAAACAGTATGCTTGGAATACATTACGTGGTTATTGATAATCGAGGATCACATCAAATTCCTTTGAATTTTGATGCTGATGTTTACGAATGCTGGAAGTGGCTGTGACTGATTGCTTGGTGATTTGATGGTTTTGTGTGGAGGGATGAATTTTCGGAGTTTATAGTGCCACACATTGTCACATGAAGGGATTGTTTCTTTTGTTTATCACTGTGCTGTGTGGTTTATTTTGATTAAAATTTTGACAGGTTGTATTCTTTTCATTCCTACTGCGTAGTCTTGGCGTTATGGCTTCAGCTCTCTTCTAGCTTATATTTCTTGAAGTGACTTAAATCTCATCTGTTTTCTGTGACATTTTTATGTTATTTTTATGCTTACTATCAATTGGATCCATACTGGATTGATTTTTCTTGGATTTGATGCTGTTGTTTGGTGATAAATTCTATTATTATATGTTTTTCTAGGACATGTATTCTTATTATGAAGTCATCCTTGTTGGACCGAATTTTTTTGGATATGTAAAGTTGCTGTTGTTTGGTAATGAGTTCAATTGTTATCTGTTCCATGGGACATTGTCATGCTTACTATGTAGTCTATGCTTGTTGACCAAGTATTATATTTTTTCTTTCTTCCATATCAGATGAAGGATATGGAGTTTTTCACGGAATATGGAGATGCCAATCGGTATAAGATTTTAGAGGTCATTGGGAAAGGCAGCTATGGAGTTGTCTGTTCAGCTGTTGACACACACACTGGTGAAAAGGTGGCAATCAAGAAAATACATGATGTTTTTGAGCACACTTCCGATGCTATTAGAATCCTTCGGGAAGTGAAATTACTCAGGCTTCTTCGGCACCCTGATATTGTTGAAATTAAGCGGATCATGTTGCCACCATCTAAAAGGGAGTTCAAGGACATATTTGTTGTTTTTGAGCTTATGGAATCTGATCTGCACCAGGTCATTAAAGCTAATGATGATTTGACACGAGAACACCATCAATTTTTTCTCTATCAAATGCTCCGTGCATTGAAATATATGCATACAGGTTGGTCAGACTCATTTTTGCCTAGTGTGTGTGCCAGTTTTCATCAACACGTGATATTTATTTAGATAGATACAATTTCAAGAACTTATGGTTCCATCTAGCTTCTTAATACCCCCTTTTTTTTTCCCAAGAAAGTTGAAATGTATGGTGTTTGATGCCCCTAAGAGATGTTGCCATTTTTTAATTGCCTATAGAAGAGCAATGGAACCTTTAGGGCGCATGTTATATTCTACAAGTACTAAGTTCATTTTTTTTTATTCAAATGTACATTCAATGGGCTCAAGTCTTTACATTTGATAGTCTAGTTTGGTGTATCTTTCTTTGTATTATCCGTTGGGAGTCTTTGTTTTTTTTTTTTTTCCCCCCTTGCAAGTATTGACTCGGTTCTTTTCTCTTTTATGGTTTTTGAGGATTGAATGGCAATTCTGTCATCAGATGTGTTGTCCTTTAATATTTCTCATTTCTGTACTTCCTTTCTAGATTTGGATTTTTTTTTTCTTTGTCAATTATGCTTTTCAATGGCACTTAATTGTTATCATATAATTATTTTTTTGTTCTGATCATGACCTTTCTCTACAGCAAATGTCTACCATAGAGATCTTAAACCTAAAAATATATTGGCAAATGCAAATTGCAAATTGAAAGTCTGTGATTTTGGGTTAGCTAGAGTTGCCTTCAGTGATACTCCAACAACCATCTTCTGGACGGTACGCTCTTCTATGTCCCTTTTTGGCAACCTTGTAGGGATGGCAGTTTGATGGTTCTGGGTTTTCTTTTCACATCTTGCTTCATATTAGGTCATGCTTGAGTTGTGTTATCATATTGTGTGAGGGATTGCCACCCTATTTTCCCTTTGGTTTCACATTTGCATCTTGTAGTTTGTTGCTTATGGTCCACTGTTGTTGTCCTTGTTCAGGACTACGTTGCTACAAGATGGTATAGAGCACCAGAACTTTGTGGATCTTTCTTTTCAAAGGTAATTGTTGATGTTGTTGTTTTTATAATTATTATTGTTTATTTCTCCTTGCACTTTAGAGCCAATCATTGCTTTTTTGATTGACTTGGTTTAGTTAGGAGCTATTGCTGATTTTTTTTTGTAAATTTTACCAAGATCAATCCTGCTAATTTTGGGTGATTGTCTTATTGTTGAAATTCGACATTCTTTCAAAAAGTTTCTTCTAAACGTAATCTTTGTATATTTGATTCGTAAGTTTGTGACTCGGAGTTCCTCAGGGGACATTCTTGACATTAAGTCTGTAGACTTCATTTCAGTTTCAAGCCATTTAGTTGAATCTCATATGTTGGAAAGGATGATCTCATGATGTATAGAATGTCATATGAGTGTTTATGGTAGGCAGTAATGCTAGATTAAAAAATTGTTGTTCAGGGAGGAATTTGAACTCTCCTGGAAGTTGAAATGTCTTTAATCAGGTACTTGTGTCAGGTTTTGTATTGTCCTTTTGAAATGATTTTGATGATGCAATCAGTTCTCTGTCATTCTCTTCATAAAAATCCCCTATGGCTGGTTGCAGTATACTCCGGCAATTGATACATGGAGCATTGGATGCATTTTCGCTGAGGTGTTGACTGGGAAGCCGTTGTTTCCTGGTAAAAGTGTGGTTCATCAGTTGGATTTGATAACCGATCTACTTGGAACACCTTCATTGGAAACAATATCTGGGGTGGGGATCAATTCCTCTTTTTTTGCTGAATTTCCATTTGAATTTTAAGGTGTTTCAGATATTATATGAGATCTTAGTTTTGTAACTGGGTTTTAGCTGCCACTCTTGGTGGATGCAGGTGCGCAATGAGAAGGCAAGGCGATATCTGACTGAAATGAGGAAGAAGCAACCGGTGCCTTTTACTCAGAAATTTCCTAATGCTGATCCTCTAGCTCTCAAGCTTTTGCAAAGGCTATTAGCATTTGATCCTAAGAATCGGCCGACTGCCGAGGAGGTCTGTTTATTCATTTGATTCACGTATCAGTTCTCATTTGAACAATCAGTCTAGTGATGGCTTCACAATGAAAGTTACTTGCCCACATGTTTGTTGTTATGATTTGACTGGATTTTTACCTGGCTTTTTGTTAATGAAGGCATTGGCAGATCCTTACTTTAAGGGCCTTGCTAAGGTTGAGAGAGAACCTTCTTGTCAGCTGATCTCTAAGATGGAGTTTGAGTTTGAGCGACGAAGACTAACAAAGGAAGATATTAGGGAGCTCATATATCGTGAAATTCTGGAATACCATCCACAGCTACGCAAAGACTACATGAATGGATCTGATGGCGCGAATTTTCTTTATCCGAGGTTTTAGATTCGTATGCATTTGCCATATTATAGTTTTTATTAGTCTACTAGTTGTCTTTTCTCATGGAGTTATGGTTTCCTCCTCAACAGTGCTATTGGTCAATTTAGAAGACAGTTTGCTTATCTTGAAGAAAATGGTGGAAGAAGTGCCCCTGTTATCCCCCCAGATAGGAAGCATGTCTCCCTCCCTAGGTAAGGATGATAATGGAGCATTTATACTTCTTCATTTCTATGTTCTGTTATTTATTTATTTATTTTTTTGATGATTGGAAGTATCTGTTGAGGTGGCATGAATTTTGCTGGGAATACTTTTCTGCTGCTTAACTGATTTGGGTTTTCTTTCCAAAGATCCACAGTGCACTCAGGCACAGTACCTCCTAATCAACAGTTCAACGTGGATAATCAGCCTAGACCAACTAATGCAGCAATTTCACATCCAGTGAAGCCATCACGGCCACCTCCACGGGTGCCAAATGGTAATTATTTTATCAAACTTTCTGCATTTGAATGTTGCATTACACCATTCCTGTATCTCATTTGCTCTGGGCAACATATTGAAACTACTGTATCTCATACCTTAGATTGCTGAGGTCAGACTTGTGTTCTCTGTCTGTATACTTTGATTTCTTGTTGTTTGGCCGGTTTACAGAATTTGCCCGTCTGTTGTGCAGCAAAACCAGGTAGAGTGGTTGGACCTGTTCTTCCATATGAAAATGTCAGAAATATGAAGGAAAGCCATGATCCAGGGATCTCCCAAAGGAATGGGGCACTTCCTGCCACATCGGTGTCTCCACATTGTTTCTTCAGGGCACAGACTGTTAACCCAGGAAAGCCTCGTGAGGAAGTAGACAGCAATGCATCCGCTGTGAAGCCACCGGCAGTGAAGCCCATGGCAGTTGGAATGGCTATAGACAAGAATTCTAATGGATATTTTTCATCTCAGGGTGATTTAGGACGGCTAAATGAGAGGATAGCAATGGAGGCAAAAGTGTTTGAGGCACAAGCTCAGTTTGGGCCTGCTGGTGCTGCTGCTGTAGCTATCACTGCACATAGGAGTATTGCCCCAGTTCAATATGGGTGAAACACTGTTCAATTCTTCTTGTGGAATCCTAGATAGGTGAGGAAAATTGTGCTAGGTGGGTAAGGCTTGAGCGAGAGAGGGTATTATTGGGGTCTAGGAGCTGGATTGTGTAGGGATTAGTCAGGTTGTCCTGTTCTTACACCCCAAGTCATTCATGTTACATTATTCTTGCATTCATCAGTGGAAATTTTAATGTTTTACATGGTTTCCGTGTTGTGTTACATTTATTCATTCATCTAAAAGAAGCCCTGGTGGCAACAATGGACCGGCAAGATGTGTTCTGACTTTCTAAATAAAATCATGTGCCAGAAAAAGTACACGAGAAGCTCTGTGTACTTTAGTAGAATTCGAGCAGAAGTAAAGGATAATAATAGATCAAAGTATCTATATTTTTAATTTTTAGTATTTTAGGGGCTTTATCTTTGGATTTTTGCAAATAAATATCTTTACTTTCAAAACAATGGACCGGCAAGATGTGTTCCGACTTTCTAAATAAAATCATGTGCCAGAAAAAGTACACGAGAAGCTCTTTGTACTTTAGTAGAATTCGAGCAAAGTGAATAATAATAGATCAAATATCTATATTTTTAATTTTTAGTAATTTAGGGGCTTCATCTTTGGATTTTTGCAAATAAATATCTTTACTTTCAAAATATGTGTAGTACAGAATATGTGTGATTCTGTAATTTTGTTAAATAATAGTTTATAAATATTTATTTTAATGGCAGGATAAATAGTACATGCTAAAAATTATCAAAATTTAAAGATGTAGCATTGAATTACTAAAAATTAAAAGTATGGACATTTGATATGTAATTATATTATAATTAAAGTTAACAATCGTTAAATATTTTTTAACAGTGATACTAAATCGCACATATTTTGATGGTATAAGCATTAATTTGTTAAAATTTAAAAATAAAATAAATTGCCAAAGGATGAAAATATAGGCACTTGACTTGTCATTATCCTAGAAGTAGAAGTTTATGATATTTTAACTTACTTTCTAAAAGAACATGTTGAGAGTCTTTTTTGGTCCTTGTACGAAGGAAAGGGGAAAGAAAATATTTTAATAAATAATTACAAAAATGCTATTGAAACAAAAATAATTTTAGTTTTAAGTAACTTAAGTTGGTCGTCTCTTCAAGAGATGGGATTTATATAGTGCTACTAATTTTGTATCTTCAAAAGAAGAGATTGGTGTTTTGTGACAGATTACCATTGATCTCTAAAATGATTGTTCATATAATACTACTGGCTTCATCTCAGTGGTCATTAACATCGCTACCGACCTCGTCTCATATAGTGTTACTGACCTTGTCTCTTCAAAAAATGAAGGTTGTTCAATTGACTTATCTTATCCAACTTTTCTTTAGTAAGCTTTCACAATTGATAAGGATGGTTCCTAATTTTAGGCTTCCAGCAAGCTCATACCCTAAAGGAAGTAGGGCTAATCTCACCCATTGATCTCTAAGATGATTTAATGTGTATTACCAAGCCAAAAGTTTTTATACAAATTTTTTAAGCGTGATTAAAGGCTTCGTCAAAAGGAATTGTGTGAATATCATTGCTAACAAGTGAGAGTTTTGTTTTAATGGTCAAGATAATGCTAGTATCCAATTATACACACACATATATAAATCCCATCGAACCCTTGAAGTAAACAATAGAGTAACGCTAAAATTGAATGGAGTGAGATGTGCCATGTGTGAGTCGCACTGTATGTAACTTCAAAAGAGTGACGCGTGAGGAGTGATTTAGAGAGAGTAGGATAAGGTGAAAGAGAAAGTGGTCTTCATAAATTCAAATGCACATGTGACACATGGGGGTGTTAGAGAGCATAAGCCTTATTAATGACAAAAAGAGAAAAAAAAATGGAACACGTTCTTAATTAGAACAAGTGTTTGATTTTTTGAGATTGAAACCCAACAACATGATAACATTTTTCCCCAACTACCAAAGATGATCCAAATGAAAAGGACTAAAGCTATTCATAGAACTTAGCCATCAATATCATTTGTCAAATCACATAGACAATTGATGGCCAAAATGAATTCCTTTCGTTAATGGATCTCAAAGTGGATCTTTTTATGGACTTAAACCAGTTAAGAACTATTTCATAGTACACTAGTCTTGTCGACTTTTATCATCCCAAAAAAACTTAGCTGAACTCTTTAGACTTTGTCACTTTAGTTCAAGAGCCAAAGTCTAAATAATTATAGAATTAACTAACAGAAAGCAAAGGCCTTAGCATATTATGGGTCTATTTGGATGGTCTGATTTTCATCTGTATCTGTATTTGTATCTGTATTGAAATGATATGTGTAAATATATCTAATTTGTATTTATATTATATCTATATTTGATCTATTTGATCTTTTAATGAGAATTGCCAATTTTTTTTTTTAATCTATATCTATTTCTTAATAAACAATTTGTTAGAAAAAAAGTTTGAAAAAAGTGTCTATATCTATTCAAAAAAGCTAAACAAATAGACCCATATAATATACAAAAGATGACAAACTTTAAAAGTAGAAAGAGTAATCGAGTGAATTTGCATTGAATCGTATCAAAATCACATGAGTTAGGTCATGTGAAAATTCTTCGTCCCATGAAAACTAGCCTCCATATTTACCAAGTAAACAAATATAAATGATAGGGAGAAATGTTTTTAGTTATATATATGTATATATATATATATATAATAAGTAAAATTAACCAAAACTTACTAAGATAACTATCACACCCCGCTCGCAGCATGATGGTGTGATGCCAGGTACACTGGCCCCCCAGTGTATCCTCAAGCACAACCAGAGTACTACTTAGGTATTGTTATACTATGGCCACAATTAACTCTTGTTGCAGTGTTCACAATGAGTCGATCTCGGGGCATAGCCTTTTGTCTCCCCCATCTACTTTTAGCAATGAGCGCCTTTCACCAACTGAGCTACCATTGCATCATGATATTTATCATTGCATCATAACATGCCAGTGCCTAACAACCATACCATTGCATCATGATTGGGTAGCTGCTCCCTGAACTGGATTCAACGGCATAAGTACAAGCAACACTCATTTATAATGGCCGTCTTTAAGTTTAATTTGTTTTAGAATACATATCATAACAACATCACGCAACTTATTGCATAGCTTTCATTTTTTAAATCGAAACAGGAACAGAGGGTATTTTAGAATCCATTTTTGAAGATAATGAAATACCTCAAACCCTCACGTAGTTAATTCAGAAATTGTTTAATTGAATAATATAATAGATAGTTAATTTTAAACATACTTAGATAGTTTAAATAAAAAAAAATAAGTAAACAATGGAAAAAAGAAATAACCAATTTGATGTAATCAAATTAGTAAATAAATTTGAAATATTTTACAAAATCATCTATTTTCCTTAATAACTTATCTTTTAAAATCAAATATATCTAATTTTAACTCAATTCTTTATTTTAAACTCCTTTTATTCCAAATTCAAATTCCTAAATCTCAAAATAAATATTTTAAATGTTTTGAAAACTCCTAAACCCTTAGACTTTAGTTATGTTTCATTTTATAAAGTCTTTATAAATTTTTTAAATCAATTACTTGCTTAAAAATATCAGTATTAGACCTAAATGCAAATTAAATATTTGATTTTGATAAATTAAACTTTTGAACTGTGTTTTTATATCATATTATAAATTCCTAATATATATATTCTCAAATTTTTTTCTAACTCATTACGATTCTTAAAATAATTATAAAAAATGTTTAAATCCAATACCTTATCTCAAAAATATCTCCTAATTTTTCCTATATACATAAACCTTTTCTTTTTCCTTTTCTTTTCTATTTTGTTGCCTTCTCTCCCTTCTTTCCTTCTTTTTCATCATTTCTTTCTCTTCCCTCTTCCTCCTTCCTTTTTTTTACAAAACCTAACCCTATATCTCATTATCCAACAAATCTATGGGAGAAATCAAAGATAATAAATAAGATAAAGAATGAAGATCATGCTAGAAGTAAATCCAAGAACCTAGGAGAAGTAAGAGTGGAAGAATCAAAGTGCTGGGTTTGTCTAAAAGATAAGTTTTATTACTTTTCTTGCTTTAGTTGTTACTTTTGCATGTGAATGTTGTATTAGGACTAAATATATGTAAAACTTGTAATGATAGTGATAATCAAAGATGTATGATCATGTTTGTTAAAAAAAACCTATAAATGTGTATATTGAGTAGACTAGGTGTTTGATAAAATGAATTGAAAGAACATGATGTAGAAATGTATATAAAAGTGTAATAAGTTTTGTTTATAGATGTATATGCTAATAATAGGATGTTTGATTTGAAGTGGAATGTTGGCAAGTTAGTAAAATTTGAAGAACACGCGAAAGGAAAAAAGTAAAAGGGATTCTCGTGTTCATCATGATCGTTAAACGACCCATGATTTCGTCGGCATAAATCATTTTCAAACATAATGGCCTGATCACGGCCGTGACAAGGAGCATGATCTTCTCTTATCATATTTTTCCTCTTGATCCCAACATGCCAAGGCCCGTATCGAACATCACGACCCCCAAAGCGGCCGTAATGAGGCAAATGATGGAAATCATAGACCCCATTAAGAGGCATGATGAGGTAGGTGATGACGATCATAACCCTCATCATAGGCGTGATCTGTCCCCTAGTGTTGTTTCAATAGAAAGAAGAAAGAAAAATAAAATGAAATAGATATATAGTAGTTAATGTAATGTGTTAGTCAAATGATATAATTAAACATGAATTTAGTTAATTTATAGACTTAACAAATAATTGGATTAATTGTAGTGGTTAGATATAAAACGGACTTAGTTAATAAACTTAAGTTCAACTTGATTAAATAAGTCATAATTGATTAAAATGAATTAGATTGATTAAATTTAATCAATTTGGTTAAGATTAAGTTAATATAGACTCAAGTTAATATAAATCTTAGATTTAAAATGAATTTAGTTAATCAATCTTAGTCTAACTTGACTAAATAGACTTCAATGAACTAAAATTAATTAGACTGATTAAGTTAATCACCTTAGTATAGTAATTGAATTAAATGACTAACTCTAATCAATATGACTAAGTTAAGATAATATAGGTTTAATATATAATAATTGGCTTTGGTTAATGAGTCAAGGTAAACCTCAATTTAACATGGAGAATATGTTGCTTCAAATGTGTTGTTGATAAGATATATGAGTATTATAAGCATGAATGTTGTAGTGATGCTTTTATAATAAAAGACCATAAATAAAGTGAAAAGAAATACTTTGACAAACAAAGGAGAACTATCCGTATTTTGCCAAGGCGATTTTCACAGCCATAGCGGGCTTCCAAATTAGTGTCTGATCAAATATGGTTTTAATAAAAGTTGAGATAAGTGAATAATGAGTATAATTTCTTATATGAACTTAATTCTTGGATCTATAGATATGAATAACTGATCTATCTTCTGAGTTGGCTTCTCATTTACTTTCTGAGCCTATTTGGATTTCATATAAAAGGTACGTAGTGACTTGTGTGTTGGATATTAAGATAAGTATCCTAAAATGAATTAAAACTTAAACTTGGCTTAATAATTGATGAATGATAGTTGTGCATGTGCCGTTGAGTTTTCGGTCCGAGGAGCGGCAACCCTGTCATGATGCAATGGCATGGTAGTTAGGTGCTGAGATATCATGATGCAATGACAAATACCATAATGCAATGGTACACCATGATGCAATGATGATGTTATATGTGATTCTGCGGGTAGCTGATGGGGTAAATGATTTGACATAACATTTACTTAAGCTCGAAATAAAGTAACATATTTTAGTTCACGTTTATGGGACTGGCTGAACTAACTGATATTAAGGATTGGGATAAGTGGTGTGTATGAAGGCTGTGAATCCTAGTTAAGGCTATTTTCTCTTTCTCGGATAGGTATAGGAGATATTGGTACTCGGACTTCCTATATCAATTTTCTTAGCAGCTAGTGTTACTCAGGACCCCCAGATTTCATTAGATTGTTCTAGAGTGTAAGTGCTCCAGTATCGCTTGGTTTATTTTAATTAAAAATAATAACTTGTTATTTGTGCATTGCATATAGCTAGGCCTGTGTGCCATCTCGTATGTGTTTGTTTTACTATGTACTGAGCTTCAACTCATTATTGTTGTTGTTATTCTTTTTTTAGGCATTTTATTGAATCGTTGAGTATGATTGGCTGATGGTGATAATGTTGGTGATGATGATGGGATGATGAGGATGATGTTTATGTTGTTGTTGTCTGATCCGGGTTATAGGCAATCTTGGAGATTTTAGAAGAGAAGTGAAGTGTGTTTAAGACCGTGGATGTATTTTGTTTTATTTGTTTTGTTAAAGAGCTGGATGTATCTTTTCAAGTTGTAATATCCTTTTAGATGGCTTAGTGTTGCCCATATGTTTGTAAAAGTTAACCTACTCTTGAAGGTATATTATAAAATATTTTTTATAAGTTTTGTTTCATAGAAAGTTGGTCTGTTCTGGTAGGAGTAGAGATCTAAAATTTGATTTTTCTGTAACTAAATCCAGTTGCTTTGGAAATTTAAATAAACGATTTCATTAATTAAAATTGGTTAACAATGTATAAAATAAACATTTCATTCTAGGAAGCCTGAGTGTGTAATACATGATGTATTATACATGACGGTAATGCTTTAATTAAAAGTTAGGGCGTTACAATAACAATCAATAAGAAATGGTACGAATAAATGGTATATTATATATATACAACTGCAAGAAACGTATAAGAAAATAATAAACATGTAATTAGAAAACAAAACTTTGAATCATACTTGAATGAAATGTCGAATGAGAATGCATACAACATGTAATAAACAATAACGAAAAAAAATATTGATAATAATGATAAAATTTTTATGTTTAAATGAATATAGACTATGAAAATATAATTCATATCTAGGTACGTATTACAAACTAAGTGCTATTTCTATGAAATAATATAAAAAAATAACATAATACATATTAATTATATATATATATATATATATACACACACATACAATGTTACAACCATATAGGAATAAGCCCAAGTGGCATAAGGATTTTAGATGTACAAATTGCAAATAAAGCTGTTAACAGCTGTTTTACAGAACATCATAACAGAAAGTAGTTTTAAACTACACTACATGCACATGTATAAAATGAAAAGTTGAATGGAATAGGGGTTTCATCCCCAGCTTACAGTAAAGAGCATTTGTAGGAGTTGATGGCTTCCTCGAATAGTCATGAATATCCATAATTTAACCTACATGCAGAATAGATCAAGTTAGAATCTGTTAGTTCCATACGAGAAAAAAGAGAGAGTAGGGTTAGGGTTTGTTCTTATATTATTTTCATGTGAGGAACAGAGAGTAGGGTTTTTTGTTTAAGATGATTATATACTTGAGGTTGGACGGGGCCAAGTGTAATATTTGGTGCTCTAGTCATTGTGATTTTTGCTTTGATTATGGCTCCTGTTACTCGTTCCAATGAATCCATAGATAAACTGGATGCTATGAAGAAGGCCCTCATTGCTATTCAAGATAGCTTAAGTAAAATGAATGAAAAGATTGAAAAAATGGAAGTGAATCAGGATCTCGATGTCTCTAATCATTCTAATAATCATGAACAAGACTAATCATTTTCGGGGCATCAAAGTCAGTATGGGAATCTATTGAAAGGGATCAAATTAGAAATTTTGAAGTTTTCTAAAGAGGAGGTATTGGGTGGCTTTTCAAATTGGATCAGTTCTTTTTGTTCCATAACATTCTAGATGAATAGAGAATCACCATTACCTCTTTTGCCTTAAAGGGTGATGCATTAAACTGGTACAAATGGATGTACATGAACAAACAACTTAGTTCTTGGATTAAGTTTATCGACGCCCTTCAAAAACGATTTGGACCATCAGGTTATCAAGATGTGCAGGGCATGCTTGCCAAATCAACTCAAACATCATCTGTTTCTAATTATCAATCACAATTTGAAGAATTATCAAACAAAATTATGGGTTTACTCGAGTCATTCCTTTTTAGTTGTTTCATTTTTGGATTGGTTCCTATATTGAGATGAGAGGTACAAATTGCTAGACCAAAATATTTAATGGATGCTATATGGTTAGCCAGAATGCATGAAGATAAAATTAAGGAGCAAGCAACTAGGTTCAAATCTTTTAAACTTTTTTTTCTTCTTTATACAATTCAACACCTTTACAATTTTCAAAACCATAACTATTAGTTCCAAATAAACCTTCTCAATCAGGTATTTCTTCTAATCTTACTTGTTTACCTATCAAACGATTGTCTCCTGAAGAAATGCAATTGAGATGTGAGAAAGGACTTTGTTGTAACTATGATGAAAACTTTAGTCGAAATCACAAATGTAAAGAAAAATTTCTATTACTTCTTTCTAATATTAATGATGATGAAAGTGAGGTACAGGATGCCCAGGAAATACTTGAAGAAGATGCTATCCATTGTACTATTAGTTACCATGAATGGGGATATGTTTCCTAGAACATTTCGGTTTCAAGGACTTATTAATTCTAGAAATTTTTCTATGCTTGTTGATTCTGGTAGCACTCACAATTTTATTCATATTAGAGTTGCTAAACATTTAGGACTTCCTATGCTTCCTACTTCACAATTTAATGTTATGTTGGGAAATGGACACAAACTTAAATTTCAAGGTCAATGCGAACTTGTTCACATGAATATTCAAGGAT
Organism: Combretum micranthum; assembly: GCA_024138025.1. Classification (NCBI taxonomy): domain Eukaryota; kingdom Viridiplantae; phylum Streptophyta; class Magnoliopsida; order Myrtales; family Combretaceae; genus Combretum; species Combretum micranthum. Next base: position 620,273 of record JAMXBD010000158.1, read on the forward strand.
ATAAGTTTCAGGATACCTTTTACATTTTAGATATCCAAGGAGCTAAACTGGTTCTTGGTGTTCAGTGGCTCCAGGGATTGGGACCTGTTACAATTGATTATAGTGGGTTGATTATGACCTTTGCCCATAAGGGATCTTAGATCACTTTGGTTGGTGATTAGTTTATTCCAGCATAACTAATTTCTCATGATTAGTTTATTCCAACTTAACTGATTTCTCATGGTCAATTAAGTTGGCTCTTTAAGGTTCAGGCAATAGCTTCTTGCTACACACTTATGGCTCAGATGGATTCTATTTCAATGAATACCACCTACAATAGTTCTATTGAGGAACTATTAGGCAGATTTTCATCAATTTTTGAGTCGCCATCATCGTTGCCCCCATTGAGATCTATTCAACACCACATTCATTTAGTCAATGGAGTGGATGCAGTGAATGTGAAGCCTTATCATTACTCACATTTCCAGAAAGCGGAAATTGAGCATCAGGTGCATGAAATGCTTGATCAATGCATCATTCAATGTAGTAATAGCCCTTTCTCGTTGCTAGTCTTATTAGTTAAGAAAAAAGACATTTCTTAGAGGTTTTGCGTGGACTACAGCGCCCTTAATCAGGCCACAATCAAAGATGAATTTCCTATACCTACAATTGATGAACCCCTTGAATTATTTGGAGCTGTGATATTTTCTAAGTTGGACTTACGCGTTGGTTACCATTAGATTAGGATGGCTCTAGAAGATGTTTCCAAAATGGCTTTTCGCACTCACGAAGGATACTATGAGCTCCTTGTGATGCCATTTGGCCTTAACAATGCATTAGCCACTTTCTAATCCACGATGAATACCATTTTAAAACCCTTTTTATGAAAATTTCTAATCGTTTTTTTTTATGATATTTTTGTTTATAGTAGGACTTTGGATGAACATCTTGCACATTTAGATCAAGTATTAACTACTTTACAAGCTAACACTCTCTATCTCAAGAAATCTAAGTGTGCCTTTGGCTAGGATACAATTGACTATCTTGGACATATTGTCTCTGTTAAGGGCGTGCAACCTGATCCATCAAAGGTTGCAGCTATTCAAGCTTAGCCAACACCAACCACTTTGAAGCAGTTAAGAGCCTTTTTGGGACTATCAGGATATTATAGACGATTTATTAAATCATATGCTTCAACTGCCAGTCCTTTGACTGATTTATTGAAGAAGGATGCCTTTTAATGGTCAGTAGAAGCTTAGAGTGCTTTTGATTCGCTTAAACAAGCTTTGGTGTCATCTCCCATATTGGCATTACCAAATTTTCAAAAACAATTCGTTTTGGAAATAGATGCTTCTGGATCAGGTATAGGAGCTGTTTTATTGCAAGATAAACGCCTTATTTCTTATTTTAGTAAGAAATTACCAGCGCATTTGACTAAGGCATCCGTTTATGTTCAAGAGTTGTTTAAAGTGGATGAAGCAATTAAGAAATGGAGACAATACTTGTTGGGATCGCACTTTACTATACGTACAAATCATCGAAGCCTTAAAGAACTTCTTACTCAGGTTATTTCTACTCCTGAGCAACATCGATACTTAACTAAACTTTTAGGGTATGATTATACCATTACATACAAGTCTAGACAAGAAAAGGTGGTAGCTGATACTCTATTTCGTCAGTATGATGGAATCATCATGCAATTGGTCACTTCCATGCCTTTACTGCATATAGCTGACACAATCAAGTAGGAATACACTCAACTTCTAGCTTTCATTGATTTGATACATAAATTGGAGCAAGGACAGCAATTGAAATGGCTACTGAAATAGAATCAGGGTTTGTTATACAACAAAGGTAGACTCTTTTTGGTTTCTACTTCCAAATTGATCCTACTCTTTTGCAGGAGTTTCATTCCACTCCCTTATCAGGGCATTTTGGTATTCTTAAAACATATAAAAGAATTGTAGAACAATTTTATTGGCTAGGAATGAAACATGATGTGGAATTGTTTATTCGAGACTGTATGGTTTCTCAAGAAACCAAGTATTCTACCCAAAAGCCAGTTGGGTTATTGCAACCTTTGCTAATACCCGAACGGAATTGGGAGGATATTTCTATGGATTTCATTACTTGTCTCCCTAAATCCAATGGTTTTTTAGTAATTTTGGTGGTGGCAGATCGTTTATCCAAGTATTGTCATTTGGGAGCTTTGGACTCACACTTTTCAACTACCAAAGTAGCTCAATTGTTTATACAGATGGTAGTTAAACTACATGGTTTCCCAAGATCCATTGTTTCGGATAGGATCCCATATTCATGAGTGACTTTTGGAAGATTTATTTCACTTGAGCGGTTCTAAACTATCTTATAGTACATCTTATCATCCACAGTCTGACAGCCATACTGAAGTTTTGAATCGGACTGTTCAATAGTACTTAAGATGTTTTGTCATGGATGTTCCATCCCAATGGTATAAATTTTTACCTTGAGTTGAGTTTTCTTACAATACTTCTTAGCAAGAAGGGGCTTGTTTGACTCCTTTTGAAGTAGTTTATGGAAGAAAACCACCTACAATTCCTATGTATATTTGGGGGAATTCATCTTTGGAAGCGATTGATATGGATCTATCCACTAGAGATTAGATTTTGTCTATTTTAAAGACAAATCTTAAAGTTGCTCAAGATAGGATGAAAAGATTTGTAGACAAGCATTGAACTAAGGTCACTTATGTTGTAGAAGATTAGGTTTATGTTAAATTGAGACCCTACAAACAGACCATAGTATCAGGTAATGCTCGTCACAAGCTTTCATAGAGATTTTATGGTCCATTTCATATTATTGAACGAATTGGTACCATGGCTTATAGATTGGAATTACCCTAGGGTTCTCGAATACATGATGTTTTTCATGTATCCTACCTTAGATCAGTTCAAGGCTCCACTGATGTACCATTGGCTTTACCATCAGTATTTTTTTATGATCATCCACTCATTCATCCTCTGTGTATCTTGGATTCACGAAAAATTTTATGACAAGGGACTGAGGTGACTCAATTACTCATTCAGTGGGATGTGTTACCATTAGAAGATGCTACGTAGGAAGATCTTTCAAACTTTCAATGGATCTATCCACATTTTGACCTTGAGGACAAGGTCATTTCTCAAGAAGGGAAATAGTTGTTACAACCGAATTACATAGATCTAGGAATAAGCCCAAGTGGCTTAAGGATTTCACATGTGCAGATTACAAATAGAGCTGTTAACAGCTATTTTACAGAACATTATAACATAAAGTAGTTTGGAACTACACTACATGTACATGTATAAAGCGAAAAAGTTGAATGGAATAGGGGTTTCTTCCCCAGCTTACAGTAACGAGCATTTGTAGGAGTTGGTGGCTTCCTCGAATAGTCACAAAAATCTATAGTTTAACTTGCATGCATAATAGATCAAGTTAGAATCTGTTAGTTCCATATGAGAGAAAAGAGAGAGTAGGGTTAGGGTTTGTTCTTATCTGATTTTCATGTGATGAATAGAAAGTAGGGTTTCCTATTTAAGACGATTATATACTTGAGGTTGGGCTGGGCCAAGTGTAATACACATCTACATTTATACGATAAAATGAAATTTATTACGACTTAAAGCAGCTATACATAAGACTTTAGTTAAAGGAAATAAAAAAGCTATAAATTCATTAATAAGAATATATATATATATATATATATATATATGGCATGTCAAAGGCTCCATAAGATGGCATAAAACCTTCTTCACATGTGATGCATAACACTGAAATGAAGGTAGAACTATATGATTAGAAGATTCGATCTTTCTTAAGCTAATACTATAATCATATGTATGTATCACTTATTATGATTACATTCTAATTTGTAAATATATAAGAATTTCATTAATGAATGCATCATGATATTTTCTAAAACTTAATATGTATGAAACAATTCTTTCATAAACAATTTATTAAGGGTGTTTGATGCAATTCAAAAGAGATTGTATATTTATATTAATTGACATTAATTATAAATTCACTGGAAAAAAATAAAAATTAATATATGAAATCTATATAAGTTTGTTTTTAGCAAGAATACATAAAAGAGTATATTTAAATAAGGTAGTTGTTCAATACTCAATAACATTATTTGTAAAAAAGAAATGCCAGTTAAGTAATATAACCAGTATCTTTTATAAATACTTTATGCCACAAGCTCAAAATATCTATAATACGGACTATAAATATTATTTATGGCGTACTATAAATAAAAATTAGTTGTTAGGAAGAATTTATTTAAGTAAATATAATTTTATAATAAATGAATTAAATGTTATTAGTTGTTGAGAAAAAAAATTTAAAAGAAAAAGATAACTTCGGTATAATAAATGCATCATAAAAAAGTAAAATTATACTTGTCACATAATTAATATATTGGGTTCTTACTTTGTCGGTAGATTTTCTTTGATTTAGGCCTAAAACTAGATAAAGTTGAAAAAAAAAATTGATTAGTAGGCACCAAGAGATTGTATAATGCAATCACGCGATAGTTAAGTTAGTACAACATTAAAAATGGTGAATGGCTAAATTGACAAAGCATACGGTAAATTTTACTCACTTGTTCTTCAAGGACGTTTTAAGAGACTATTTATAGCGTGTTTGCTATTAACAGTTACTCTAAATAGTTACTAGATGGTGGATGCAGTGACGAATTATGGAAGTTACCTGCTTAATGGTTAGCAGATCACTAGGCCACTTCGTTGTAGATAGAGCTAGTTAATTGAAGTAATGATCAATGGCTAAGCAAATTGAACGTCCTATCAATTCAACTAGTTTTGTCATGGATGAATGAGTGAAATATAGAGGTCAGCAACAAGGTATAATGCCACCCTATGTTATAGTTAGGTTGAGTCGATTTTAAGAAGCCTTTAGCTTAAATTTTCCCACCAATAAAATTCATCTTGAAAAAGCAATAAGCACTTATTTCACCACTAAACCATATCAACTATTATTCTATAGCTTGGGGGTGGAACCCTATCAAACTCCTTGGATTTGTTTGTGTTAAAGCCTCCTACACTTCTCACTCCTACAAGAAACCCCTTGTTGTGACAAGTAAATAATCAACTATTCAACTCTCAGCAATAATTAGTATTGAACGAAAAGAGCATACTGAACCGAGTCGAATATATTTTAAATGATTTGGTTCATGATCTTAATGAGTTGGATAGCTTAAACACACTAAATTGCTCTATTTGCATTTTATTATGCAAGTGCATTTTTTAGTCTAATTTTTGCTTTTACAATTTGATACAAGATTAAGTTTGAAGAAATTTTAACAAGTGAATTATTGTCACATACTCACATAAAAGTATATCACAGAAGAATTAATTATTGATGATAGTTGAAATGACCTAGATTTACATTTTAATCAAATCTCATGTGTTTATAAATTTATTTTAAGGAGTTGAATTGAATGAGCATGATTATGTTGTTAGTAGTCTAAGATATATGATTTTGTATGTGTATATGTTGATATTAATATTTTGTTTTATATGCATTAATGTGTGAGTAATGAAATTATTAATGTTGTCTTTTGTTCATTACAAGGTTAAGCTAAGCTAGATTTGTAAATCAACCATAATTTCACTTAAGCTAGTTGATTTAGTCTCTAGAAATTAAGTAGCATTTATGCCCTAAATACAAGCCAAATGAAGTTCAAATTAAAGCTAAATGCAACCTAAAGTTATATAGGCATTAAAGGGTAAATTTGGAATGTGAAAAAGTCAAAATTAAGCTAATTTAACTTACTTTTTGAAGGCAGCCAAATTTTATCCGAATTTTCCTTTTCTTCTTCTTTTTCTTTTCTTTTCCATTTCCATCTCCATTTCCAAGCTCAAGTTAGGGTTCATGTCAAGTTTGAAAATCAAAGTATTTCTCAAGACAAGGTATGTACATATAATTATTTGAATTGATTAGTTATGATTGTTGTTTTGTTTTGTTTATCTTGTTTGAAGTGATTACATGAATTCTTCATTGAATTGAGTTTAAGATTGATCAAATTGTTATTCATGCATGGGATGAGTTGAGAAAGTGTTATATGAGTGTGTGAGGTTGTGCATGCATTGTTGTATGTTTATGAAGTGTGGGGAGTAAGTGAAGAGGATTTGTGTAGAGAAATTTAGAATTGATGGAAGTGGGTTTTTGAAGTGTTTAATTGTGTTGAGTTCATGCTTTGAGTTACTAGAATTGAGTAGTGTATGTTGGAGTGAGTATATGAAGTGGAAGTGTAGTTGAGCAAAGTTTTAAAGTATATTAAGATGTAAGTTTGCAAAGTTGAAAAACAGGGGATTTGAATTTTCGTTTAACCTTGTTTTTAAAACGTACGCCAGCATCTGGGGATTCTACGCCGCCGGCGTAGAGGCGGTGTAGAAAGTCCACAGAATTGATTTTCCTAACGCCGTTTGCAACGCCGCCGGCTTATATGCTGAGGATTTGCCAGCGTCTGTTCTTCAGAACGTACGCCGGCAATTTGAGTCTCTACGCCGGCGGTGTTGAAAGTTCACAGAACCAAATTTCTTAAAGCCGACTGAACGCCGCCAGCTTTCGCTAGGGAGTCAGCCGGCGTTCTTTCTTCTAACTTATGCGCTGGTTTCTGAATCAACGCCGCCGGCGTAGGGTACAAAGGCTGACGGCGTACACCATGAACGCTGCCAGCGTTGGCAGTGTGCTTTTTCAGAACATTGAACACCGGCTCAACGCCGCCGGCGTTGAGTGCCGGCGTATCCCCTGTGTTTTTTTTCAATTTTATGAGCTTTTTCTAAAAATTTTCCAAAGTTGTTATTTGGGCAATTAAGTGTTTATTAAACAATTTGGGATATATTAGGACGTTTAAATGCTTATTTGTAATTTTGTAATTAATGAATTGGATGTCCTTGATTAATTGTGATTTATGGATATAATATGTCTATATATTTGTGAGAATGAGATCTATAATTGTTGATTTATTAATTATTGTGACATTTCCATTACAGTTAAGGATTCTTCGGTTAGTTCATCACCGAGAGATCCTAGTTCTATACTAACGGGTTCAGGTACGCAATAACTTGTCTGATGTTTGCTAGGACCAGACATTTCTAATTTGACCTAAATTGATTCGATTTAACAATTGGATGAATTGGATGTCTATTACGCTGTTTAATCTGGTCCGAGGAGCAGCAAACCTATCATGATGCAATGACATGTTAGCTAGGCGCTTAACCAAGTCATGATGCAATGGTACGCTATGATGCAATAGCGATTCTTTTGGTTAAGTGGGTAGCCGATAGGGGGGGATTGTATCTGTGTAACGTTTGCTTAAACTTAGGGGGAAATACCATGATTTAGTTCAAGGTTTATGGGAACTTGTGAACTAGGCTCATGTTATGGACTGAGTTTAAGTAGAGTCGGGCAACGGCTTTTAAACCCTAGATGAAGCTATTATCTTCATGAAATAGATATAGGAGATATAAGTATTCGGACTGCTTATATCAACCCCCTGAGCAGCTGCTGTTACTCAGGATCCCTGGATTCCCGAAGTGTGACCGGGGTTTGAATACCCTCTTGTTGATTTGTGAATCAAATTGTAATAAAGATAACCACTTGTTCTTTGGTGCATTACATGAATTGGATGACTTGTTATGCATTGGTTATTGTGTACTGGGCCTCTGGCTCACTTTTGCTGCTTTGCAGGTATTGGAGACGAGTATTACGATGACTTGGGCTACGGGTCCGATTTCGAAAGATTTCTGGACGAGTGGGATGAATAGGATCCGATGACCCGGGACTTTTAGAAGACTTTTTGCTAAGGACCAGTTATGTATAGAAGGCTTGTTAGTGAAGCCAATTTCTTTTGTAATGACCTTAAGATCCTTTAGGATCCTCATGTCTTGAAAGAACATGTAATTTGTTTTGTAGTGTCATGTATTGGCACTAAGCGATGTTTATTTGATGTAAATATATGTATAGATTGCTTTTGTTAGCAATCTTGTTTTATTTAAAAGTTCTTTACAAAGTATAATGATTTGATCAAACAATTTTCATAAACTGTTAGTTTTAGGACAACCTTACATATAATGTGCAAACGTTATATGTGGTTGGGGATTCGGTACTCTAAATCTCGGGATTTAGAGGATCGGGTCTTTACAATAGTTCTTTTGAAACAAACTCAATTTGCAACTCAAATTTATGTTATGAAACTCGTAGTTAGATCATGATATTGAATTTAAAAATAATAAATTAATTTCTAATCAATTTACTTGATTGCTCTTGGTTTTCTGCTATGTAAATCCAAAATGTATAATAATAATGGTCAAATGGAAAACTCAAAATCAAAAGCTTTAATTTTCATGAAAACATTACAAGCTAAATATCTAAATCCGTAAATAAAGTGCTAAAGTTCAAACAAGTGTTGAAAAAGGATCTAATCGTTCATCATACTTCTAAAATTCTCTTTTAACTTCATGTATTTAATTTAAATTTAGAGATAATCTTTCCTTTAACGATGTTTTTCAAAAAATTTACTCAACTATCAATTAGATAAAAAAAATTATATAAATATCATTGTAATATCATATATAATACATGTGACTAGCATTTTCAATATATGTTGTATATAATAAATACGATACTAGTGAAACTGAGTATCCCATTTAATACATGCGATACTGCATTTTCATATTTTGGTGATTTTTTTATATAATTAATATTTTAGTATTTGTTAAATAACAATAGACATGAGTTTTTTCCTTAAATTTTTGCTTCCTGCATACGCAACATGAAATAAGGAGGACATATACATAATTTAATTTAACTTCACTTCTTTTTATATTAAGTATCAGTAGTTTGTTTCACATTCAAGTAATTCATTTTGACCTTTAAACCAAACAACACACCTTTTGAATCCTCTTCAAATTGAACCATACACCAAAATTGAATGATTGAAGAATCACATTTTGTGTTTGATATTCATTTTGCTCAATTTATGGTTTGGTTTGATTCGATTTAATAAACAACTTAATGAGCAAGTACTATCATTAAATATTAGAATATGCTTTAACCTATAAGGTCCAGTAGATTTTAGTAGGTACTAAAAACTATAAGGTAGGTTCTCATACCTAATCTTAGGGATGTCCTTTCCATAAAAAAAAAAGGTGCAAAATAGAAAAATTGTGTGGTCCAATTGTGTTTTTAAATAAGACCAACCATGTTGGCTATTTAATGGCTTAGTCAGCTTCATTTATAGTTGTGATTGCACCACCAAAATACTTAATATATCACTTATTATAGTTAGATGATTGATCAGATGATCTCGTTAATAGGATTACAGATATTCCCACATAGAATAATATATATCCACATACTATACTATTCACATGGGACTTATACTCTAAAGTATATAAGGTATAGGTTCAAACTTTATAGCTTGTTACCCTGTCTTATAGAATTTCTTAATTAATAATATTACATGATTGTATATAATATTTTTAACTAAACACATAATCAGAATTATTTAAAAATGTATGTTTTGTTGCATTATACTTTTTCATAAGATGTTTTTATATTAGCAAAAATACTCAAAGGGGCTATAATATGATCGTAGGATTATAAGATTTAGTTCATGATGTATGCTTTTATGACAAACATGTTATTGAAAAATATATAATTAACTTGTTGAAGATTCCTAAGTTACAAAATGTACTATATACAAAAATGTAGAAAATTTGATAGGTTAATAGGCAACATACCTTAAATAATTTTATATTATAAAAAGGTAATATAAGTTCCATAGGATACAAGTTTCATAAAGGTTTTTGCATGCTATAAGATAGGTTTTAGATTCAAAATTTTAAAACTTATAGTCAAATAATAGGGTATGGGTAAATACTTGTACCATACTTATTGTCTATTGATGGCTTATTCTAGCACTTAGGCCACCCGAGTCGAGCCTAATACATTAATGGATTAGGTCAACCTACTAGGCTCAGAACTTGTTCGTGGCCCAACCTTGTGATGGCAGTCTCAAAGTTCACTCGATCACCTCTACCTTGTTCGTCGCTCGGCACAAGTAATTTGGTCAAGCTATAACTTAAGTAGTGGGATAGTGGGTTTACCCACATCCTCCATAACTACTGCCAACTACCCCCTCACCAACTAGCCCATAATGTCTGCAACTATTGGTTGATTATTTATAAATACTCATCTACCTCTCAAAGGATAGGTAATATCGCACTTAACCACTCATTCTTACCTAATCTACGAGCTTACCATGACAATCTCTAACTTAGGCATCAAAGTGGTCACGTTGGGTCTATGCGCGACGCACCACTAACTAAGTTTTTGTCTTTGTAGGACCCCCCTTACGCGTGGATCCAAGCCCAAATCACCTAGGTCCAACCTCTACTAGATTCAAGTAAGCGACGTTACCTAACTTCTGCTAATTACCCCTAGCTAAATATGAAAGATTTATTAACATAACCAATTATCAAAGTGAAACATCATGTCCTTTGCAATTATTAATTTATACCACCCAAAGTCCTTGATTTTTCAAGATAATAAAATTTGAAAGGGGAGAATAAAATATCTCGAAGTGAAAAATAATAAATAAGGAAACAAAATAAATCAAATTATGGTTTATTTAAATTATTTATGACACATTCTGTATTAAAAAAAAAAAAAAGCACACTTTTGGTACTCAACATTTAACTTTTTTTTTAGTTGAGTCCTAAAACATTTTTTTTCTATCAATTTGAGTTCATAATGTTTCTATAATCTTACAAAATTATGATGTCCAGTAAATACAATAAATTTTCTGCCGTCTTAGACATATTTGATATATTAGTTTTTGTTTAATCTTGATCTAATTGGCTGAGGTGGCCAAGGTACATACAATTTTTATGAACCCCTTCTGTTACTTTTATTTATTTCTTAAATTTTTATTATATTATTAAATATATTCAATATTATTTTCTTCACATTATAAAAATAAATATATTTGAAATTATCATTCTAATTATTGTGCACCAATTTAAAGCAAACACGTGTTATATATGTACTTAACAAGTTTATTATATTAGTCTGAAAAAAAAAAAAGAAAGAAAACTTAATATGTTTGACAGAATTTTACTTTTGAAAAAAATTTGAAAATGTTGAGACTCAAATAAAAAAGTAAATTCTACGATCCTATTGACAAGACAGTCTAATTAATCATTTGATCATTAAATTAAATATAATAAGTAATATATTGAATATTATAATAGTATAATTATGATTGGGTATAAATTTGAAATGTTAATGTAGGTCCCGTTGAAAAATATGGCGGTATAATAGAATTTTTTAATAAAAAATTAAAAAAACTGAGAAATCAAATAAAAAGGTAGGTAGATGTTGAGATTAAAAGTGGTAGTGTATTTTTGTAAGAGATATTAAAGATAAGTATGATGATGATGATGATGATGATGATGATGATGATGAATCTCTCCAATGTCCATAAAATAGGAAAAAACGGAGTTCTCTCACTTACTCTATAAATAGACTTTAGACTATCTTTACAGATCACTCGACAAGAATTCTCTTTCTGTGGGGGACAACAGGCAGACGCCCATGAACAAGTAAGTAGTCAAATTTAATTTTAATCTTTTTTTAGTACATAATCAAGAATAGGTATTCAATTTGAAATCTTGTTGGTTTTAATTATTTAAGAATATTATACAATAGATGAATAGTTACAAAACCTAAAGAGAGAGTTACAAAACGTAAACAAAGATTTTATAATCGTAAAACGAAATCCCTAAAACGATGTAAATTTAAATAGTTAAATTTAATCTTTTTTAAATACACAATCAAGCATGAGTATTTAATTTGAAATTGTATTTGTTATTTAAGAATATCATAAAATAGATGAATAGTTACAAAAACTAAAGAGAGAGTTACAAAACCTAAAAAAAGATTTTATAATCATAAAAAGAAATCCATAAAACCATGTAAATTTAAATAGTTAAATTTTAATCTTTTTTTTATACACAATCAAGCATGGGTATTTAATTTGAAATTGTATTGGTTAAAATTATTTAAGAATACCATACAATGGATGAATAGTTACAAAACCTAAAGAAAGATTTTTTAATGATAGAAAAAAATTCCTAAAATAATGTAAACCTAAATAGTTAAATTTTAATCTTTTTAAGTACATAATCAAGTATAGGAATTCAATTTGAAATGTATAGATTTTAATTATTAAAGAATTTCACAAAACTTAAAGAAAGAGTTACAAAACCTAAAGAAAGATTTTTCAATCATAAAAAACAAATCCCTAAAAGAATGTAAACCTAAATAGTTCGCTTTTAATCTTTTTTAATACATAATCAAGAACAGGAATTTGTTTTGAAATAATATAGATTTTGATTATTTAAGAATATCTTAGAATAGATGAATGGTTACAAAACTTAAAGAAAGACTTACAAAACCTAAAGAAAGATTTTAAATCATAAACAAAATCCCTAAAACCATGGAAACCTAAATCATTAAACTTTAATCTTTTTTAATACATAATCAAGAATTGGAATTCAATTTTACATTGTATAGGTTTTAATTATTTCAGAATATTATACAATAGATGAATAGTTACAAAACCTAAAAGAAGAATCTTGAGTCATAAACATATCCCTAAAACCATTAAAACCTAAATTGTTTTAATGAAACCCTAGGTTTTATTTATAAATCAAGTATAACGGATAGAATATCATACAATAGATGAATAGTTATAAAATTCATAGAAAGAATTTGTGAATCATAAACAAAACAGTAAAATGATTTAAGTGTGATAAGTTATAAACATCACCTCATAAAGGGCAATTAAAGGCCCTTAACCTTGGTTGATGACCACTGCTTGGTCAACTTCCTCAATTTCCTCTGTTGAATCAATTAATAAGTGGATAGTTAATTAAAAATTTTAAGAACGCCTAAACAACAAAAGTATAAATTAAAATTAGTTTATGATAAAGTTGTTTAATTATTGTTATAGATAGGGTATCAATATTATAAGGAATGAAGAATAGATTAAAACAAAGGAGAGGTTATACTACTTGTTTGTTGTTTGTGTGTGACATGATTGTTTAATTAAAAAATATTTTATTATAAAAATTGTAAGTGTTACTTATGTATAGCCATTCTAACTTATGAGTGGTAGCCATAAAGGAGTGAATGGTAGTCCCAAATATCTTTGAATGATGTGGTTTGATCAAGTGCGAATATTAATGTGGTAACCTATGGGTTAGTCAGTATAAGAGAATTGTGGCAAATACAATCAATTTAGTAAGAAAGAAGTTTTAATATAGTATATTAGTAAAATGAGATATTTATTAGAAAGCAATAAATAGAATGTGCTCTGTGTGTTTTATTTGTGAGAAAAGTGGTAAACTCAAGATTGAGACCATCATGAGTAGTAGTAAGGGGAAATTTATTCATACCTTACAAATATTATTTGTCCCTTGCAAATATTAGCCATGCTCTACAAACATTATCATAATATTTATTGTAGTTGATAAGGTAGCAGGATCCACATGTAAAAGATTTTGAAACTTGGTTGTTAAGGTTATGTCATGCTAAATCACTTAAAATTTGACCTAATAAATATTATCTATTGCATTTAGCTAATACAGGTTGAATGTATGTGATTGGACATTCGTGCATGTGTGTACAATACAAAATTCAATGAACTTTTTGCTCACTTCTTTTCGGGAAATTACTTTTCAGGTAACTAAATACCGATTTAAAGATTTGGAAAACATAGCAAAGGAACTTTGCATCTTATGGGATTCGACTTCGATGCTCTGACTTGTTGAAATTAAGCGGATCATGTTGCTATTATCTAAAAGGGAGTTCGATGACATATTGGTTTGTTTTCTAGCCTATGAAATTCAATATGCATTAGGTCATTAAAGCTAATGATGTTTTGACACGAAAACACCATCCATCTTTCCTTTTTCAAATGCCTTGCTGATTGAAATATATATATGCACATAAATTCGTTGAACTTGTTTCCACTTAGTATATGGTACCATCTAGCTTCCTTTGGTTATATCCATCATAATTCCCACAATGTCTTCCAGACCCTTGCTTGTTGAGAAAGTTGAATAGTATAGTGTTGATACTAACATCATCAGTGATATCGTCCTTTCTCATTTACCTAGAGAAAAGTAATGGAACCCTAAGGGCACGTGTATATTCCATAACCACTAAGAACTTTACCTAATGCATTTCCATAAGCACTAGGACTAACTCTACTATGAGACTTCACATATGATGAGTTTAGGTTGGCATACTTTGCTGGAGTATCCCCTTCGGTCTCATTGTCTTCTTCTTCTTCTTCTTCTTCTCTTCTTTGGTTCTTGACAAGTGAATATATTATATTTATTTATAACTCATTTATCTAGAGGTAAAAGAAAAGGGCTAAAATAATTATCATCAATTATACTCTATCACCTTATTTGCAAGATGGACTATGAATTTTTATTCCCACAAACTTTTCTATTTCCCGTATAGAGAGAATAGTAATTACCACTTGATAGTTTTTTTATTCCTCTTAATTAAAAGTTCTAATAATTTGATCATCTTACTCCTAATTAAACCACAATTGCAAATTCCACACACAAAAAAAATAATAATTTAACCTTTAATGATTTTATTTCATAAGTAATAAATAATCTTTTATAAGTTACACATATGTAAGTTTTAAATATATAGTTTATATGTTATACATATACATGTGTTATATCGTGTATATATATAACATTTATATTGTATAAAATATGTATAATACTTATATATAACTTATGCATGTATGGAATATGAATTAAATACAAAACTACATTATATATAATACATGTAACAAACAGCTATAACATGTATACGTGTGTGTGTGTATAACATAATTGTAAATATAATTTATAGGTTATGAGTGCATAATTGATATGTTATACATATTTGTGTGTTTTACATTTAATGAATAAGTATACTAGACATTTATATGTGGGGAATTCTCATACTGCACTCTCCCTAAACTTTTATCAAGATGCAAATTTACCTCTTTCAAAGCGTGTTTTTTTACTCTTTAAACTTTAAAAAATTGACACCGTTAAGGATGGCTAACATTTTTTATGAACCTTGGATGTATAAATTTACACATAGATAAAAGTTTAGAAGGCTATATTTACACGTGAGTAATATAATATATGCATATATATATGAGTGGGTGTGTGTTTGGGTATGCATATGCATGTTTGTGTGTTACATTATATATTATATATATAGCATGTTATATATATCACATTATGGAATATTAATTTAATCTATATGTTATATATACAACTACAACATATAAATTATATAGATAATATATATTAAATAAATTATATGAAACATATGTATATGACATGTAGATTATACACACACACACCCACATATATATACATATATATATACATATATATATACATATATATATATATATAACTTGTGTGTGAGAATCTATGTGTATAAAAAAAAATATACTCTATAAATAAATATAACACATCTTACACCAAACAAATAAAAAAAGGTTAAGGTATAGTATATGTTTATTTCAGAACAAGAGTGTTTCAATAACTTTTTGGTTTATTTTAAAATGATCATATAGAAGCATAATGTTATTTTTAATTATATAAACATACAACAACTGATAAGGTAAAGTAAATGTTGGAAAAAAATATTCTCTATAACAAAACCTTAAACAAGATAAACATTGAAAAAATAAAAATTTATATGCTATTTTCTACTATCAAGTCATAATTTTTCATCATTCCTATCTTCAAGAAAATATAACCATTTATATTCTTATATCAATACTTATTTTAGATTAGATTCTTTTGTCAATTATACTTATTGGTAATTAATTGTATTTTTGAATGGTTTTCTTGTATAAAAGAACATGATGACACATGTGAATTGCCAATCTAAGATCTGTGATATTACCTTAAACTTGACTCCTCAAATGTGAAGTATGACGTTAGAGTGCATATCAAAGTACCATAGGTAACGTACCTAGTACCTAAGCTACATTTGATTTATTCGAATGGAATTACCATTCTATTTTTATTATTGTAGAAATTTTATGGTCCTGTCATTAATTTCGACGATCCTATCACTATCCAATTGCTCACACCATGCCCAACATTGATCGAACCACTAAAATAATTAATATTTTAATTACTATATTTATTCTTCTATGTAAAATAGGATAGATGAGGGATCTTTATTGCTTCTATTTACTAAAAGAATTTCTATTCTTTACGAAATGCAATTTTCTTTCTTAAAAATATCTTTAACAATAAAATAAAGAAATTATTTTCAGTTTTATTTCATTCTAATAAATCAAATATAACATTAGTGCTTATGAAATATGCACATGCCTTTGGGTTCTATTGCTTTTCAACACCATATAATTTAAAATTCTCAACAAGCAAAACTCTTGGGAGACACTATGGGAACTTCATGGAGAGTATTAGAAAAAGAAGTTAAGCATTCGATAGGGAATACATACATACATATATATATTATATATATATTTGATGGTGCTTTCGTGTCAAATCATCATTAGCTTTGTTGGCTGGGTGCTAATCAGATTTTATAAGCTCGGAATCAACTAATATGTCCTTGAACTCCCCCATAGAGTGGGCACATATCCACTTAGTTTCAACAACATTAGGGCACCGAAGCAGTTTTGAGTAATTTCACATTCGGAAGGACTCTCAGTCCAACAAGTATAGACTTCATAGTAAGCATAAAGATGTCCCTGTGAACAAATGAGAGTTGAACTCACCTAACAACAACATCAAATTTGCTTACCCAAGATGGCCCAAGGATATTTAGTCCAACACGGATTAACTTCATAGTAAGCACAAAAATGTCCTAAAGAACAGATATGAACTAAACACATCACCAATTTGGTAAATAAAATTTAAAAATTTCTAGATTTTGTTTCTAAAAAATTAGGTTTATTTACTGCATCGTATTTATCTTTGCATATTTAAGTAACTTAATTGATGTTATTTAACACCGTCAATGATATTTTAGCTTAATAGCATCACATTGATCTCTCAAGTAAGAGGTATAAGGTTTGAATCCTCTCTCCTATTGTAATGGAGAAAAAAAAATTCTAATGTTATTTAATACTAAATTATGCCCTTTCATTATTTCCTTGAAAAACAATAATAACTATGAAAGAAGAAAATCAATAATCCTATAAAAATTATTTATTTCCAAAACTTAAAAGTTATATCTTTATTAGGTTAGTCGAGGTTTTAGGTGTTTTCTTGCGGTTTAATATGCAATAATTGGCCTTAGGGTAGCATTTAGATGTTAAGCTTAGGCCTTAGCAATTTACCATGGTCTAACACATGAGCTTTATACTAATGTATGGTGATTGCTTATTTGATATGTCAGGTGTTGGGATTTGTAGTTATAATATAATCATGAGGACTTTCATATTTAATGTTTAGATTTTGTGATTTTTCGTGACAACTTAAATGTTTTCTTGTTTTTAGGCCTTTTTGATTCGTTATAGCATAATGTCTGTTTACTATTTGCGTTTTGCAGTTTCTTTAAGTGAACAAAAAGAAAAAAGAAATTTTCTTCGTTCTGTAAGGGGTCTGTAGTAAAAAACAGTAACTAATATGTAATAATGTTTTTTATTTTTGTCACTTAGTACTTTTTTAGAAAATGAAAAAGAATGGATCTTTCTATTATTGGGTCTAGAATTTCCCAAGAAGCATATTAACTTTTCTCGAATGTTTCTGTAAACAAAAGTAATAAAAATGATAAATTGTATAGTGAGATGATGATGTAAGGATGAACAAGTAATTATATCATGTAAGGTACAATATATGCATCCTATTTAATCAGTAAGTGAAGGGTATAGATTTTTCGAATAAGATAAGGTAGAAATATAAAGTTTTTACGTTCCTTATGCATCTCTTGAGACTAGTACTCTAATAATTTCAGCATATGCGTTTTAATGTATTTAGTATATGCCTCTAAAGACTATCAAATAATAGTTATAAAAAAATAAATAATAATTTATTTTTTTCATCCAATAAATCTTTTAGAGAGAAAAGAGAAAAAAAAAAAAAAAAAAAAAGAGATGGTATATTTGCAAAGCAGTCCCTAACTTTTTCATCTTCTTTTATCCTCTTCTTACCCATTTCCCTTTATTACATTTTGCCATTTTCTTTCCTTGCCTCCTCTTCTTCCCCATTTAATAAGTAAATAGTCAGTGTTCATTTTACAGTTAGTTTAGTTGAGAAGAATAGCTATTCATTTTCTCTTTTCTATGTGAAGTTGCTATTATAGTGTTTACTTAAAAAAGGATATTAGTTCATAATAAATTGCTATTACGTAAAATAAAATATAACAATTCATGTGTGTGGGTAGATAAGTTGCTATTGGATGGTTTATTTTCAATTTTTGTCTTAAATACTTCTATCTTGAAAATATCACCTATATAAATATCATATGTTTTTAATAAAAACAAGGGTGTTATAAATAATTTATTTTAGCTCTAATAATTATTTGTTTTATTTTTTTTATATCAAGTAAGCATTGTAATAGTTATTACATCTTTAGTATATTTCTATTAAATCGAAATTCAATTCCCCCATTCTATAAGGTAAGTGAACGAGGTACTAGTCTACTAAAGTCTCATGTCTGTTATACTTTACAACTTTTTCTCTTAAAATAATAAATAACAAATGGCTTTTTCAATTTATTACAAGTTATTTATATGAAAGAACTTGTTATATCATATATATTTATATATGTGCATATATAAATTTATATTACATATATTTAAAAATTCAAGGAAAAATATGAGAAAATATATAGGTTCTACGGTATACATTATTTTTTGTGGGTTTGAATATATATAAAAACATATAACAATATTATACATTTAAATTAGCTACTATAAGCCGAACAAAGATACTTATTAAAAAGAAATTTTAATTATATAAAGGTTAGAAAATATTAGAGCAATAATTAAATATTAGAAAAAAGTAAAAGGATTAAAGATTCAAATATAATAATAAAAAAATTCTATATGGTCTCGTGCTTTTTTTTAAGAGAACAGGTTCTGTATAATCATTGAGCAACTTGAATTTATTCCAACAATGATGAAATTCTTAATTTTTTTTTATATTAATCTTTCTATAATAAACATAATACCATTATCATGAGCATCCAGTTCCGTGATAGAGATGAGATCACGAACGGCTACTACTAGTTAACGAAATAGTGGGTAGATAGGTTACCTCATTGTGTGTTTAATAACCTAGTGGGCCTACCAGGTAACTAGCATTTTATAAAAATTAACTGCTTAATTTATATCCCCTCCGTACCGGAAAGGTTATTTATATATAGGTAACGCACATGGTGATTGATATAATCCAAACTCACCTAGTTAATTTAAAAACAGTTTAATTGAATAATATAATAAATAATTAATTTTGAATATAATTAGATAGTTTAAATAAATAAAATGAGTAGATAATAGAAAAAAGAATAGATAATTTGATATAATTAAATTAGTAAATAGGTCAAATTGAGATTTGAGATTTAAAATATTCTTTTAAATCCTCCATATGTCTCAATGATTTTTCTTTATAAACCAGTTTTTCAAATTCTTCATTGAGACTCCTTTTTCTTCTATTTCAATTCCTAAATCTCAAAATAAATATTTTAAATATTTTGCAAACTCCTAAACCATTAAACTTTAACTATTTTTTATTTTGTAAAATCTTTATAAATTTTGAAATAAATTACTTGTTTAAGAATATCAGTTTTAAACCTAAATCCTAATTAAATATCATATTTTCATAAATTAAACTTTTGAATTGTATTTTTATATCAAGTTATAAATTTCTAATATATATATTCTAAAATTATTTTCTAATTATTTTCAAAACTAAATATAATTATCAGAAAGGTTTAAACTCAATACCCTATTTTAAAAATTCTTTAATTTTTTCATTTTCCCTTATCCTTATCTTCTTTCTTTTCTCTTGCTTTTTCATTTTCTCTTTTATTTCTTTCCCTTTCTCGTTTTCCTTCCTTCCCTTTTCTCTTCTTCTTCTTCTTCTTCTTCTCCCTTCCTTCTTCAAATTTCAACCCTCAAATCTCAATCTCAACAAGATTAAACAAGGAATCAAAGTTAGGAAAGAAGATACGAAGTGCAACTCATACTAGGAGAAGAAGTGTAGAGAAGATCAAGTGTGCATGTGTTCCTAAAAAGATAAGTCTACTTATTTCTCTTATTTTGATTGTTGAATATGCATATATATGATGAAATGGAACTAGAATTATGTAGAGTTTGTGATTAAAGTTGATAGATTGATGATATGAATATGTATATGTTAACAACTTGGATATGTTTATGCATAAATAGAATTGAGATTTTATGACATGATTAGGAGATATATGAAGTAGAAATAAGTTTAGAGATGTTTAAACTTGATATGGGTTAATATGCAACTTAAACAATGTTGGGTATGAAATATGTTGTGTTTAAGAAGTTGAATTTTGATTAAAAAAAAAAGGAAATTCGTAACTCAAGGGATACCATAAATCACGAGCGTGACTCAGCCCTTGATAGGCTCGGTTTTGAAAAATTTAATCATTTATGGGCGGGATAAAGATCTTGGTGGGCTCAGGTTAGATAATTTTGAGCAATCACAAATGTGATTTTCGACCCAGAAGCTCTGTTTTGGAAATATTCTATAAATCACCGGTGGGATCTAGCCTTTGTAGGCCTCAGTTGTTTTTGAATTGCAAAATCCTAAGATCACAGGCGTGATTTTTGACCTAGTGGTGCTCTTTTGAAAACTTTCCATCAATCACAGTTGTAATCTATCCCTTAGTAGCCTTGGGTTGGTTAAAAACTTTGAAACTTAAAAATCACGGCGTGATTCTTAGCTCAAAAGCCATTTTATGTCAACTCTCCAAAAATCACAGGCGTGACTTCTCTCTCCCTTACCACGACACTATTTCTCATTTTAATCATAACTTTTTCATCCAAAATCTGATTGAGGTGATTCAAAGTGCAATGGAAAGCTTAAAGAGAGATCTATGATTTTTATGTTTTAGGTTTTTAAAAATTCTAAAAGTGTCAAAGCCTAAATTTTATTTGTTTCCAGTTGCTACATATCTAAACAAATTTGAAAACTTGTGTTTGCTAGTTAAGGGTTTGCTAGTTAAATTTGTGTAATTAAGTATAAGATGAACTTAGTTAATCATGCACTACTATTGACTGTATCAAATTCTAAAATTTACAATTCTAATTTAATTCCTACGATCAAGCTAGGCAAGTATACCTATCTATAGTAGTATAAGATTAAAACGGATGTCGTCCATAGGGATCTAAGGAACAATTACTAGAATTACCCTTTTTCTACTATTTAGCCTAAATTTTCTTACGTGAGTATTAACTCAAATTACTAATCAACTAAATAGACTATACTATTAATTCCTAGAACAAATTTTGAGTGCTTTTTTACAAGATTAATTCAATCACAAAACCATACCTTAATCTTGATCCACCTTAAACTTTAATATCTCATGATAATGGTTTGATTAACAAGTATTTAATCTTTGAACTGCAGGGATTCAAAACTACATCAACTACTCTCTCGAGTTAATTGATTCTTAATCATATATGAGATAGTGGAGACCTCTCCCTCACTAATGCCACATAAGATTGCATAAAAGAACAAAAACCTTAATTAATGATCAAATCTTTATTATAGAAATCTATAGTTTTCCTAACTGTAGGTAAAACATACAAATTCTCTATTCATGAGAATCTATCTTGTCAGATGAAACCTCTTTATATCTAACAAGAATCGAACATGTAACAAATTTGGCCACAACTTATTACAAGACAATTAAAATACATCAATAGATTCAAGAACATCAATACTATTGATCAAAAATCAATTTGGACAATGTTTACGGTTTCACAAGACTAGGGCATGAAAAATTTACTCCTCCATAGAATTTAGAATGAATGCACAAAAACTAGAGAAGTAAAGATTAAGTATAATAAAACAATAAAACCCTTGATGTTTTGTGATCTTCAATGTTGGTGTGGCACTTCTTTTCTCAAAGCTCGTGTTTTCTTTTTATTTTTCTAGGGTTTCCAATATATCTAGAGTTTTGAATATGTCTATGGTTAAAAATATAAGAAGACAAGCAGTCATAAATAGATACAAAACGGTTATGAAACTGTTGAAATTATGTACGGCCTCCTTTGGAATGTGTGTTTTCCTCTCCTAAGGTTTAGAGAAATGTATCTAGATGAGTAACTGAAAGGTTAGGACAGTCATTTATAGATTTGTAACAGTTCTTGGTCCTGCAAGGCCTCCTATACGATCGTGTTCGTGCATGTGTACTGTAGGAATTCCTCAATTCCTTCTCTGATCGAGGTCTCTCCTTCAACACAACTTTCTACACTACTTGGGCAGTAGCTAGGATATAATTTGAAATAGTTTCTGATAATTTTTTATAGCTCAACACCAATGTTTATGTGGCCATGTTGAATGTTGTGCACAAGTGAAAATCAACCTTTTGTATACTTTGTCAAATTTCATTTTGTTTTTGCTTAAATCATCCTTATATCTTTAAAATATCTTCTTTAAACCCTGAAATCATACATTAAGCACTTAAGTATCCTTTGCTTAATAAATTCACTTCAAATCTATATAAAATTATATGCAATAAGTACTCGAAATAAGGATCTTTTGATACTTATCAACTAACAAACCTAGGTTCAACTTGACTAAATGGACTTGAATGACTTAAGTTAATATGAAACTTAGATATAAAATAAACTTTGTTAATCAATCTTAGTTCAACTTGACTAAACATACTTTAGTAAGATAAAATAGGTTAGATTGATTAAGTTTAATTATCTTAGCTTAGTAATTAAACTAAATGATTAACTCTAATAAATTTGATTAGGATTAAGTTAAAATAGGCTTAATAGCTACTAATTGGCTTAGAATGATAAGTTAGGATAAACCATAAATAATATGAGGAATATATTGTTTCAAATGTGTGTTTGCTTAAGAAGTGAATGTTTTTGGTATATGAATGCTTTGTTAATGCTTTTGTAATAAGAAACTATAAATAAAGAGAAAAGAAATAATTTGACAGACAAAGGAGAACTGTTCGTATTTTGGCATGACGATCTTCATAGCCATAGCGGGGTTTTTATTTAGTATCTGATCAAATAGGGTTTTGATAAAAGTTTATGTAAATAAATAATGAACATAATTTCTTACATGAGTTTAATTCTTGAATCTACAGACATGGATACTTGATTTATCTTTTGAGATGGATTCTGAAATACCCTCTGTCCTTTTTTGGAATTTAAATATGAAACGTATGCAGTAACTTACTTGTTGGATGCTAATGTAGGCATACTAAAATGAATTAAAATTTAAAGACGGCTTTAATAATTGAGTGCTACTTGTGCTTGTGCCATTCAATCTAGTCTGTGGTGTGGTAACCTTGTCCGAGTGGGCATGGTAGTTAGGTGCTTAAGCCACCTACATGTAATGATGCAATAAGAAATACAATGATGAAGTGGTACACCATGATGCAAAGGCGATTCATAAGTGGCTTAGTGGATAGCTGATGGGGCAAATAGTATTGGCATAACGTTTCCTTAAGTTTGCGGTGAAGTAACATGGTTTAGTTCACGTTTATGAGACCGATTAAACTAGACAATGTTATGGACTAAGACTAAGTAAAGATGTGCAATGGTTATGACCTCTAGATGCGGTTATTTTCCTTTTTAGTTAAATATAAGAGATATAGGTATTTGGGCTGCTTATATCAACCCTCTAAGTAGCTACTGTTACTTAAAACTCATAGATTCCCCGGAGTGCAATCGTTGTGTAAATGCTCTAGTATTGATTTTCTTAATTTAATTTAAAGATAATAACCTGTCGTTGTTGCATTGCATTAAGTTAAGCTCATATGTCACTTCGTGTATGGTTGTATTATTGTGTACTGGACTTCGACTCATTATTGTTATTGTTATTCTTTTTTCAAGCATTGTGTTGAGGATGATGATGATGATATGTTGATGATTGGATGAAGACGTTGATGTAATCTAAAGTTTTAAAGCTTTGACCTACCATCATATAAAGTATCGGAGATACTTGATGGAAGGGCTTTGTTTTTATGAAGTTGGTCTACTCATGTGAGTAGAATATGAAATGTTTTTGAAATGTTTAATTTATAAATATTAAATCCAGTTGTTTTGAGGATTTAATTAAACGATTTTATAATATAAAATGTGACTAGCAAATGTTTGCAATGAACATACCTTTTTGAGGAAGTTTGTGTGTGCAATATGCAATGTATTATACGTCGCATTACAGTGGTGTGCATAATTATCAATGTCATTTTATTTATGAATGAAATAGCATATTGTTTTTAAAATAAATTGTGTTATTTATATACCAGTATATCACGTGTATATTATATATGATAAATATTATCTATAGAAATCTTTTTCATACTACATAGTGTACCAAACCGTCCTTTATTTCTATTTATTTATTTATTTATTATTATTCAGATAAGAGAGATGGAGGGCGAGTTGTGATTTATAAATCACATGAGGTGCTATTTCTTCGATCAAGTGTTCGTTGGTTCATTCATACGCACGAAAATTACAAAATGTTTTACCTTGTATTTGATTTAACTTAAATTTATCTTTGTTTGATGAGTGAGCGTTTGCTTCAATGTCTTTCCAAGAATGATGGCCAACATAAGAACGTAAAGTTTGGTTAGGTATAAATATAATAGGAAATGATATTGAAGTGTCACAACGTTTTGAGATAAGTTTATTTGATATCATAATGTTTAAAGAATTAGGTCAATTGAAGTTACATGTAACGTAATTTTTGAGTTTCAATTAAATTTTTTCTCATATTTATACATATCAATGGTAACTTCAACTCACTTCTTTAAACACTATGACACCAAATGAAAATGTTACAACCTCAAATAAATGTACTTTAAAACGTTGCGAACTTCCAGTGTAATTTATCCTAAATATAATATTTAACAATTTTAATTATATATATATAATGTAACATGTAAAAGATTGATTGGAAATGATGATTAATAACCTGAAAGTTCAATTACAAAATCTGAAGGCCCTTTATAAGTTTAGGCAATAAAAGATTGATTGGAAATGATGATTAATAACCTGAAAGTTCAATTACAAAATCTGAAGGCCCTTTACAAGTTTAGGCAATAATTTCGACACGATGGGCTATAACAAGAATAATTGCGATATCTAGGAGTTGCTTTCTGTAATACAAAAGGATGTCAGCTTCATGGGTCAATCTCAGCACTAAATACCAAGATAATAACATTAACACCACATGAACATTCCGTGAGGAGCCTTTATTGTCTTTAGATCGGTGAGTTATTTTCCATTTTCATATTCCCAACGGTTACATGTTAACGGAAATTCTTAATTATGTGCAAAACGTGGTCCAAAGTCTCAAAAAACCAGTGAATGTACCCGTGAATCGACCAGACAGCATTCTCCTAATATTCATATATATCCATCTACCAAGATCAACACAACCATGCACTTATCCATACCATAACGAGTAAGATTTCCTATACAAGCAATTACACATACTATATTATTTTACAACACAACATGGAAGCTCTATGGAAGTTGGAGGATAAATGGAAATTGTCAACCAAGGAAGCCTTTCTCCTACTTGGGTGCACTGTTCTTGCTCTAGTCGGGCTCGGACTTGCAGCCGCCCTAAAGAAGGCAAGAGCAAAACAACTTGACACCCAAAAGGCATCTCAGGATGATGATGATGATACGTTGCATACTAAATGGCCAGAACCAAGTTGTGGTTGGTTAGCAATAAAGAGGATGCTGCTGGAATCTGTCAGGTGGAGTAAAGCAAGGAAATGGGAGGAGAGAAACGTATCGAATTGGAGAGAGAGGCCATCGCCATTGCTTGGATTGGAAGGGTATAAGGGTGATAGAGTTGGGTGGCAGAGCCATAGTTCTGACTCACCGGTGTGGCAAAGACCGATCCTTATGGGGGAGAAGTGTGAGCTTCCAAGGTTTAGTGGCCTCATTCTGTATAATGAAAGAGGACAGCTGCTTAGTGAGGCCTACAAGGAGATTTCTTGCAGGGAAACTGCTACACAGGTAATCACATTTATAGCTTCATTTGCTTTGAGACAAAGATCACATGTGATCATTCTGAACATCATTCTAGGGCAGCTTCCTTAAGCCAGCTATGAATGAAATAAAAAACATGCACATTCCAATGAATCAGATTAATCAAACTGCGTTTTCTTAAGCATACTAGACGCAATGCCACAGATAATTGTGGACTGCATCCGTGTGTTGGATTTTTAAGTTAGGTGCAAAGTGTGATTTTGATAACTAATCATGAAATTAACCCAAATGCTCAAATTTAAGATCCATGAAATGGTGTGATAGATAACTTCAACTACAGGTTAGATCACTTTTTTTTTTTTTTTTGCCAGACGGGTCAGATCAGATTACGAGAGCACTTACCAACAACATGGGATTGCATAGTAAATTATCAAACCAAATTTACATTGAACGACAAAAACATATGTCAAAGTTGATAGCACCACGAGCCACACCCAATTCAAACACCTTCTCCTTGACCCGAATCGGAAAATCCTTTATCTAGAGTTGTCCGAATGGCCTACCCCTTGGTGCTTGTGTTCGTGCGAGATGTAGACTTCTCATTTCCACTGGGTACTAAGACTCTAGGAAATCTAAAATCAGGATTTGGAAATTAATACTTTGAATGAAACTAAAAGAAGTTGTCAACATATAGAGAGAGAGAGAGAGATCAAGTAAGCTACATTTACTTGTCATTATGTATTACACCTTCCAATGCCTCTATGCTCTTGTTAAGCTTACCTAATAAGAAAATATGAGTTTTCAAGACAATTTCTGTACATTGACAAGAAAAAGCAGTGCATTTCAATGCCTGAAGTTAGTTTTATAGCGTTTTAGAATGTGCTTTGAATAGATTCATAGCAACCTCATAAATAGACCAACTATTGAAGATCTCATGTTGACAGCATCAGCTATCTGAAAGTTTCATCCAATGTGCAGGAAAAAAGGGCTGCAGCTGGTAGAACCATTCTGAAGGATTTGCTATGAGAACTTCTCAGTTTTTTTGCTCTCTCTGCTTGCCATAGATTAACATGAGATTTCATCTAAAATGCACCATATAACGGCAGATATTGAATGTGATCATAGAAATTCTTTTGAAGATTCAAGTCTTCTATTTCCTTGCATTGCACCAGTTGACCCTGAAACATCATTGATCACTAATAATCGACTAAAAAGCAGTGGGGAGAAGTGAATAAGCAAAGTTGCATGAAGCTAGTAACTCAAAAGTGCAATGGTGTGAACAATTTCTACCTTGATTCTTAAAAGATTCACTGCTTACAATAACATTTGAGCATCTGGCCAAAGACAAAAGGACCAGGGCAAAATAATTATGGAGCAACTTATTCTGAGATTGCAGTCTTTTTAAGTAAAAGAGACATTGGAGAACCATATGTCATCTCCTTTCCAAGGAACATAAAGTAGAGCATCTGGAAGAGAAGTCGAATAGAATCAACTTACATTTTAATAACATCAATTTAAAGAGGAAAAAGGAAAAAGAAAAAAGAAAAGAAAAGAAAAGACAAAAAAAACCCTTCAATGACCTCCTTCCAGGTGCTTGTCCATGGCTTCTTGCAGGCAGAATCAGCTAATGGAAGATTATTTCCCAATATAATAAACTCTTCCATTTTAATATATTCTACAGTTGTGACATTTGGTAAGTAGTCTAATTGGACCTGGATCGGAGTAGTTGCACCAATGTAGCCACCCAATGTATTCTCCAGCTACCTCCCAGAGAAGGAAACAAGGACACTATCCAGCTATCATGCTTGGTCTTCCCTTCTCAGGATCTAAACCTCTTGGAAACACCCCTTCACAAAATTTCTAGGCTTTCATAGCTGTTAAACTCTCCAGCTTTTTAGAATGGTACACGAAGAACTCAGCCCAATTCTTGCCATCACAGTCATCCTGCAGCTCACAGAAGCTCTTATATATATCAGTTCTTACTTCTCATAGAGCACAGAGAGATTTTTATCTGGATAATTAGCAGAAAAATTACTGCATATACACATTTTGTAAGCATCACTAAAATAAGCAACATAGACGGGCATCATGTGCTATTCCCTCTGTATAGTAGATTTGAAAACATAAAGTTGGCAGGCATGACAAGTAAGGGAGCAATATCTTGTGTTTGTATGTTATATGTATGTTTTTTTGCTTCGAAATAGATGTGAACATGGTGCATTATAATTGCATGATGTATTGGTTACTTAAGCATAATATGTTCTTTTAACTTTAACTTTTTGAATATTTTTTTCGGAGATTTTTGAAGATGCTATTAAAAAGCTATTTGAAGCCCATCTAAATGCCTATTTCTGTTGAAATCAAATGATGCACACTACATTTAGTGGCTGCTGGCTGGGAAAAACACAAGGTTCAATAATTAAAACTTCAATGTCTCTTCACCTTACGTTGCTACTAAAATAGCTCATGCATGCAACGCCATCAAAGGTTCCAATGACTTATCTCCAGATGAATGCCTATAGTAGAAGTACAGCACTAGTTGAATGGTCCCTAATGCAGTCCCCATGCCATTTGGAACCTGAGTTGTCAGCCAAAAACTTTTATCAGGTTTATTGGGGTGGGGGTGGGGGGTGGAAAAACAACAAAAATAACAACAAAACTAAACTACAGTTACTAACTTACAACTCCAAGGTAGAATTACATGATCAAGGGAAACTTACATATATGAACAAATCATTGTTGAAGACTCCATACAAAAAGAAAGATGTGCTCATCAGGAATGTTGAAAGAGAAAGAAAAAAGGGCATGTACTCAACACTCTTTGTTCGAATCACCAAATTCTAGAAGCAAGAAATTGAAATTCATATAAGTAGAGGTCCCAAAAATATTCCACTTAAATGTCATGTTCATAATCTCCTAATGGAAGGAAATATTGTAAGACCATCAGAGAGCTTACTATTATAAACAATGGGGAGGCAAACATCGATATGAGAGAGGCACAACTTATTAAACCAACCATAATTCTTCTCAACCGATGGTCAACTATTTGTAAACTCCCAACTACAACAACTGCAAAGAAAGCAATAACTGCAAGAAGAAATCCAGCCATTCTCACCTGACATAAATACCTTCTTGTTACTTCTACTCAAGGATAAAAACAAAAAATGAGAAAGCAAAAAGCAAAAGAGAGTATGGTGTATAAGCTCAGAACCTTGCTTGCTTTATCGGCAAAAGCAATGAAGAGAATTATGTAGATGAATTGGAAAGCTGCACCAACTGAATTGACAGTCATAACCAATGTGTTATCAGTTGATATGATGGGCGTGCCATACCACAGACAAATCAAGCAGTTTAACAGGGCATATATATATGGCAATCCAGAAAACTGTTCAGTAGATTTGTTCCGAACAATCCGTCTGAATGTAGGTCTGAAATTCAGAAGAAAGTAAATCACGTCACTCGAATTTTCAACAATCATAAAGCTAAGAATAGGCTTGCAGCTTACATTGGTGATATAAAAAGGCCAATGGCAAAGATATTTCCTGCAATGAGAACCATTAGAATCAATCACTTCCACCATTCATCACTTAATGAAACTAAGCCTCCATTAAAGGAGCTCTAATAGAAAAGTTTGAACTCACCCATTACTAATAACAAAACAAGCATGTCAAATTCAAAAGCAAAATTCAATCCCCACTGCATTTCTTTTTCCGGATTGCAGTCAACAGCAGCAAAAACAATAAACTTCGAGTCTCATTCACTAGTTGATATTGGCTCTATTGTGTCTCGATTTGCCAGTGCACGCCATGTCCTTTATTAGTAAGTTAAAATTGGTGCCTCAGCCTCTCATCTTTTCAGATGTTACTCCAATTTTTTTCTCTAATGCATTCATCCCTTATCTTCATTTTTTTTTTTTTGCTAACATTAACTAGAGTGCATCACATAATGCAGCATGACGGTCTGACCCATCCGTATTTGTCTTTACTCTTTGCTACTAGTCATCTTGAGCTTTAATATTCAAGATCAAGCTTCAATTGTGCCATTTAAAAAGACCAAAAGAGAGATGGATGACAAAAAAAAAAACTGTGACTCACGAAATTCACCTAATTTATGCTATTTAAGCCCAAAAAGTCCACGTGGAATTGCTCCCTCTTAAGCATGACTCTTCAACTCAAGAGGAAGGAGGTGCTTATTGTCTTTCCATGGAGAAACCCAAAATCGGAAAAGTAAACTTTTGTAAGAAAACATTAAAAATGGATTTTTTTTTCCCCCCCACCCAATCATAAACATAGTAATCATAAAAAAAAAAAAAGGGGGGGAGGGGGGGTTGGGTCTTTATGAACTTTTCTTCCATAAAAAATAAAATAAAATAAAATCCTAAGTCTAAGATTTTAAAGAAGAAGGGAGAACGAGAAATACCTGCAGTTCCTGCTGCATTCTTGAAAATTATCATGACAGAAGGGAGAGAACCAAACTGATTCATTTGTTCATTCAAATTTAATCACTAATATATATAAATTTTTTTAATTCCCCAGATCAGTAGCATATATGAACTTTATCAGTTCCACAAGAAGATGAAGCCTCTCTCTCTCTCTCTCTCTCTATACATCATAAGTATATGGACAATGCACAAGTTACAGAAGACGGCACACAAGGAGAAGACATAAGTTGTTTTCTCATGTTTTCACAAATAAACTTCTTCATTGAACCATTTTGTTCAAATATAAATAAATACAATTGAAAATGGATCAAGGTAAAAAAAAAAAAAAAAATTACATGTGGTACTTCCACGAAAATATCTAAAAATGGAACTATTCTTAAAAAAATCTAAAAAGAACATAAGATTCTTAAAATATAATACTTGTTGTATTTGTACTAGTCTCCTTCAAGGCATGCATGGAAAATTGGATTATGCAACTCTGGTTTTGATTTAATTTAGATTTTATTTTTATTTCAAAAAAAATTAATTATAAAAAATATAGATATCATGGATACTTCATCTTACGAGTAGAATGAATTTTTTTTTTTTTAATTTTAATGATTCAATCAATACGATCATCCATTAGATAACTACGAAATCAATCCTATCCAAATTATTTGTTAAGCCATAAAATTTTCGTGCTATAAACGTCATATTCATCTTTGTACAGTACAAGACAAGAGAAAAAGTGGATTCTGAGTTGTCAAATTTGTAAATGAGGAGATGATGAAGAGAGAGGGGATTGATAGATAGACAGATAAGCACGACGTCATCGGAGCAACTTTCAGATTTTAAAACATGATAACTGATATCTTAGTGACGGTGTTGCAAAGACCAGACGACAGAGTTCGGTGGAAATGAGAAAGCAGTGAATGATAAGTTTCCATTTAAAAACAGTTATGCCTGCTCGGATGGACCGCATTTTATTTATATATTATTTATACCTATTTTATATTCATATTTTATCTATATTTTATCTTTAAAATTTATTTATAATTAAAAATATCTATTTTTTTATTTATATCTATTTTAGATAAATAATTGAATTAAAATAAATATAAAACATATGTCAACTCAACCTCAAATCAACAAACCAAATTAAATTCGTCATTTTAAAATCGTATCTTAAGAGTCGAATTAGGTTTGTATAACATGTCATTTGTTTTTAAAATGATCTTAAATGAAAAACATGCAAGTTTTGTTTTAAAATATTTCAAACAAAACTTATAGGTCTTTTTTTTTTTTTTTTTGCCACTAACTTATAGGTCATGTTAAAAGAGATATTTTGATAATTATTTTTATTTGAATCTATTTTGATACATATTTTAAATAAGTGTTTTAAATTGAAAAAAAAATCAAATAGAAAGGGTCAAAGTAAAAAAGAAATTTTTTTATATGTATTTATAAAAGGGCTTATGTTAATTATGATACATAAATTTTACACAAAAATTCAATTTAGTATATGAATATTGAAAATGTTAATTTAATGCATAATCTAATTTTTTATACCTATTTCTTCTACTTCTTAACATCGTCTCAACTATTTACAGACATAGAACAATTAACATATGATTGATTTTTTATTAATATTCTTAACTGTTTATCACTGATAAGCTACTCCTTCAATGTTAAGAAACAAAATAAAACAATGTTCTTGAGATAGTATAAAGAGCAAAAAAAAAAAGAGTATTAAATTAATCACTTGAAAGTTTGTATACCAAATTAAATTTTTAACTAACGTTCAAGTGTCAAATTTTACATTCTCTGTTTATATAATCATACTTTTCCTTATGTTTACAAGTTAAGTGCTTTATTGCTTCATTATTCTTCTAAGATTTTGGCTTATTTCTTATAATAAATTAGTGTGTTTCTAAAATAAGTGAGAAAAGGAATTACATTTCAATTCACTAGTTAGCTAAATCAAGCCTTTCATATTTACTGATCAAGTTGTCTTAAAAAGTGATGAAGATTGATTTTATAATCGAAACAAAATTATATTAGTCAAATTAATTCCGATCTAAAATTATGGAGAGGGGAAGATAAGAATAATTGAGATTCTTAAAAACACATTTGCTTTGAACTTAAGGTTGTTAATAGATGATCAAACTCAGCCACAATTTCCAGATTCTGACAGCTTTCCTTTCCATTTAGCTGGAGCATGTTGCATTCCGTGAAGTTTAGCAAGTTGTTTTCTCTTCCTATGCTTTTCTCTTTTTCTATTTTTTTTTCCTGCTTTTATTTTGCTTAGTCGATTGATAAAAAAATCTTTTGTTTTAAATGTCTTTTTCCAAAAAAATTGCTCGACCACCAAACACACCCTGCAATTAAAATATTCTTAAAACAAGTTAAATAAACATCTTGGTTACCTCCATTGATACACTAGCCTAGGGATACAACTAAGACGGATCATTATAGGGTACCTGGTCCGTCCGAACCATTAAAAAACTTATAGGGTCTGACCCTATAAGGTCATGGGACAGATTTGAAAAATTACTTACTGACCCTATAGGGTTTCGGGGTGAGTTTGGGTTATTAAAAAAACCCGATAGGTAACCCGAACCTATCATAATATAAATAATTTAAAAATTAAGTCTAAAATTTTAAAATCACAATTATGCAATACAACTGCAATCTACAGTAGGAGTCTTATCAATTTCTCCCTCTCTAGTCTTGTCAATTTCTCTCTCTCTCTCTCTCTTGTTCTTTTTCTCTTTGCGTTTTCTGTCTCAGTCTCTCTCGGTCTCTCCTTCTCTCTCTCTCAAGTTCTCTGCCTTTTTTGTCATTTTAATCCAAATACAATAGAAGCATTGATGTGTATTCAAAGTTGGCTGTTAAATTCTGGAATTGGTATGAGATTGTTTAATTTATTGTTGAAAGTTCTTTTTACCATGCATTTTTCTAATATATGTCATGAAGTTATTTTCTTTTCCTTTTATTCTTTTAAATTTTTAGGTTTAGAGATACTTGAATTTGAAGAACCTGAAGAAGGGGGTGAAGAAGTGGAATACAATAATGAAGATGACAAGTGAAGATAATGATTGATGATGACTTCATAATTATGTTATTAATTTATTTTGGTTGATCCAGTGATGTTGATGCATTGTTTATTTTGGTTGGTATGGTGGATTGAGCTTCGAGTTTATGTTTATTATTGAATGGTTCATTTGATGATGTATTGTATTTGCTTTTGTCATTAATGTATTTTGAAGACAAGTAGAAAATTAGAAATGAATGTGTTGGAAGGTTGATTTTTTCGAGTTATTGTTGGAGAGTGAATGAAGTGTTGGTAAGTTGTTAATATGTTTTGAAAACATGTTTTTCTAATCTTGAGTCTTCATAAGGTACGGTTTCTACATATGCATTATGTATATTTATATAAGTGAAGTAATATCTTTTCATCTACATTTGAAAATCTTCTTATGATAGTTTCAAACCTTTATATTTCTTAATAAAATTGTGACATATCTTGTAAAATTCATTCAAGCATAGTTGTAACTAACTATTGTGCTCCTATAGGATAAAATTATTGTTAAAAATTGTAATTTAACTAAGTATTGAGAAGAGGAAAAAAAATTAAGTGGGTCGCGGGATGGGATGGGACGGGACGGGACGGGTCAGGGTCAAAACCCTACAGGGACGGGTCAGGATCAAAACCCTACATGAATAGGTTTGGGTATTAAAAAGAAAACCCTAGAGGATCGCGAGACGGGTTTGGAAATCCCTAATGGGAAGCAGGTCGGTTCGGGTCTTATACGATCTGTCCTAAACCCGCCCCGGTTGCATCCCTACACTAGCTTTGGCTTGGTCCTTTTTTGTCCATATTTTTGTGTACTTGTACTTGCATTTATATAAGAAGCATTTTTTCTTTTTCTTTTTTTTTTCTTTTTTCAAACAATATTTGTATTTGTAGAAGCTATCATTTTCACTTTTTCAATATGTTTGAGGGTGGCTAGTGTGTCCATAAGCGGAGTTGAATATCCAACACGACACTTTGGTAATTGGCATCGGCTTAAGTAGATAAGTAAACCCAAAGCGACGACAGCTATCTCCCAAATTTTGTTACTTCGACAATTGACATTTCAAACTTCCCATCACAAAATTATAATTATGATCCATAATCAAACAGTTCCAGAAATATATATACATGTATATAGTGAGAGAGAGAGAGAGAGAGAGAGAGAGAGAGAGAGAGAGATGGGTGAATGGATAGTGTTTTTGTCCGTTTAGGACACTTGTATATAAATTAAGTACATAATTAATGTTGATTTCCAATTAAATATGGATTTATAGTTGTAAATTTTGATAATTTAGTGGTTTTCACAGAACCAGTGATTTTGTGACCATATGATGTAAGTAAAATCGCATGCAATGACGCAATTATTTTGTAAAATCCTAGACCACATGTTCTAGATACAATTGTGTGTTGATATTTTGGTAATTAAGTTTTTACAAACAATACTTTGGTAATTTTATTTTGTAGCAATAGCAATATTTATATACAAATTTATCCTTTCAAAAATAATTTTAAAAAAAGCAAAATAATGAAATTATATAAAAGTTTCTTCTTGAAGCAAAGTATCCAATGAATTTAAGGCACCCAATAACACTTTCCAATAATTTATTATTAAGA
Organism: Combretum micranthum; assembly: GCA_024138025.1. Lineage (NCBI taxonomy): Eukaryota > Viridiplantae > Streptophyta > Magnoliopsida > Myrtales > Combretaceae > Combretum > Combretum micranthum. The sequence goes on from JAMXBD010000158.1 coordinate 655,664, forward strand.
TATGGGTAAACATATAAACCGCCATGTCAAATGATAATGCCAATAACATTGTCCTTCAAACCCATGCGTGGTTGACTCGCTATTGGAAGCATCCCAGCATGTGCTCTTTCCTTTATATAGAAAATTTTACCATTCCTTTAGGTTCTAGTATCCAAAATTTGCTTTCTGGCTTTGAAAGTAATTTGAAATCCTACTCAGCAGTACTGGGAAAAAAAAACAGATCAAGCCAGTTCCACTAGCTATGGGGTCCCCCCGGCTAGAGTTCCCCCTCCCCTGCTCTTACTTGCGGCTCCAACAAGTCTTTTACATCTTTTCAATAACAATCTAAAAAAAAAAAAATCAGTGCATAAGAGAGGAGCAATGGTTCATGAACTAGAGAAGGAAAAAGGGAAGAGCCCGTTTTGCAACTGAGCCTACCAAGTTTCACTAAAGGTCAGCTGGCAGACAATTCTCAGCGATAGATACACTCACAATATCATTTGTACAGCAATTTATATGAACAAGGAACTGTCATCACTTAAGAGTGAAACTCATTTAAACTTTACCATATAATAATGCAGTAAACTAAGGTTTTCATCTTTCATCTAATTGTACTGGCTTCGACTGAGACCTGTGGCAAAATGATTCAGACACCAGCATGTGAGAAAATCACCAGAATCATAAAGCAAATATGGTTTTTAGGTAAATGAGAGTGAAGGCAGACAAAATATAAACAAAAGGGGGAAAGAACAAAGACTCACATCAAATATGCTAATTTGCTTCGACATAGAAGGCTACAGATGGAAGGGTTGGCGATGTCTTCAGCTCTGCACACATGCAATGGAAAATCAGATAAGATATGCATAATCTGCTATGGAAAATAATAAATTGTTTGAGCAGCAACACACAAACCTTCTGATTCTATCTGCAACCAATCTCGTGAGCAAATTAAAGCCTCTCGAATATCAGGACTAAGCGAACTATAATTACCATCAATTACTCTACCTCCTGTTTTAAATACCAATTCTGGCTCAAGAGTAGACATGGGAGTTCCCAAAACATCCCGCGCCATCATGGACAATATAGGGTAACGAGGGGTGTGAACCTTCCACCAATTTAAGATGTTAAAATCACAATTTCGAGGGAACACTGGTTCTTCCAAATATTTGTCCAAGTCTGATACAGCACTCTGACTCTGGGAAGTTTCGTGAAGAAATTTATCAAAGCCTTTTAATCTGTCCTTCGAAGAATCACTGGAAGTACTGGGCAAGCTGCTCCCGGGCAAAGCTGAGCCTTGATCAACCATGGTGGAGCAGATAGCATAAGCATTAAACAACTCCTTGATTCCATCGGAGATTTCTTTAATCTTATCTAATGCTGTACTACCATAGATTTGAGAGTAGTAATACTCCACCAACCTCATCTTAAATCGAGGATCCAAAATGACCGCCACTGCCAAAGCCAAACTGCATTTACTCCAATACTTGTCAAATTTCGATTTCATCTTCAGTGCAATATTACTTAAAAAATCATCAGAGCTCTTGCACCATTCAATTAATTGAATATGCACATGGCATACTTCAGGAAAATAAATATTAGCAGTTGGACATTTGTTGCATGACAGGGCATTTGTGATCTCAACAAAGGTCTTCATGTATCCAACAACAGAGTTAGTCCATTCCCACTCTACATCTGTTAAAGCAAAAGAATACGATGGATCATGTTCCTGCAGGAGAGAAAATGCACCCTTGTATTCTATTGCTGATTCAAGCATGAGGTAAGTTGAGTTCCATTGAACTGGACTGTCGAGGACCAATCTCTTTGAGGTATCAATTCCACCTTGTTGAGCAAGCTCATTAAACTTCCCTTGTATTATCTGCGAACTTTTGACATGCTTAATGCTTCTTCGAATCTTTTCAGTCACCTCTCGAAGTGCCTCAATGGCATCGTGAACAATATCATTGAGAACATGGGCAGCAGAGCGCAAATCAAACAATTGGCCAGTACTCAATAACGGCCTGTTTTGAGATATGCGTTCTCTGATTTTTGCAACGATATCATCATCAATGGACCAATCATCAAACGCAACAGCAAATAGCTTATAATCGATATCCCATTCTGAGAGACATCTGATAATTATATCAGAAAGCATGTCTTCAGTGTGAGAAACATCAAGAGTGACAAAGTTCACAATTTTCCTCTGCAACCTCCACTCTTCATCAATATAACAGGCCCTCAAGCACAAGTATTCGGAATTTTCAGCAGAAGACCACATTTCAACTGCAATATTAATTCTTCCTTGCAATCTACTTAAAATTTCAAGCACTTTCTGTTTTTCCTTCCCATAAATCTCCAAGCAAGAAACTTCAATTGCATTGTTCGATGTAACCTCAAACAAAGGTTGAAGGTTCTTAACAAACACTTTGAAGCCAACATGATCAACCATGTTAATGGGGTAGCCATGCAATATAATCATCCGAGCAATGTCAAGCCGACTCCTATCTTGGTCAAACTTACTGCTTCCAAAACTAATTATCTCCTCACGCTTCACATCATGATCAAACTTAATTGCCAATGGCTTTATATGTTCCTCTTTTTTTTCTGCTTCCTCGTAAGTAATAGTTGGAAGAGCAACCGCAACATCCTTCTTCTTTCTTTTCGCTGAAAGTAGCTGAGATACATCATAGTTCGATCTTTTCAAGCATCGCATCAAGTGATTCCTCAGATGCGTCGTTCCACTGTTACTCGACCCACTGAGCTTCTTATTGCAGTGTACACATACTGCATAACATATATCCGCCTTTCTAACCCGTTCAAAGTGATTCCACACCACGGATGTCAATCTTTTCGGTTTCTTGATTGCAGACTCGTTTGATACTTCCATTGCATAGGATCAAAGTAACTTGAAGGCTGCACGTATTATTTATAATAATAATAATAATAATAATAATAATAATAATAATAATAATAATAAACCTCATACCAAAGCTCATAAAAAAATAAAAAACAACGGGAGCTTTATAGACACTTGTTAAGCATGCTTCATAAGCCAATCGACAATTTCTGAATTACCATAGCCTATTGCACATTAAGAAGAAGCATCACAATTCAACTTCAAATCATCAAAAAAGGGAGCTCCAAACATTAATACAAATCATTAGAGCTGAGGTCCCAATTAAAAGCATGACGAGATCTCTAGTTTTTTCCTCCTCTTACAGCAAAAGCATTATTCTTGAAATGAAAAGATGCCGAGCTATACAAAAATTCATATCCAAATGATCAATCACTGTTAGAAGACAAGTCTTATACAGTTATTATCGAGTGTTTGGTATACTCGTTATAAAAACTCATAACTTTAACATGGAAAACATGGAACCCAAAATAGAAAAAAGCCAAATACAAAGTCTAGAGCGGGGAGCACATGATCAAAGACCAACACTTCAACCAAACTCAGTAAAAACATACATTGTCACAATACCCAAGTCAAAAAATCGACTATAGACGATGAAACACAAGCAAATTCGACAGAATATATCAAAAACAAACATTCGGGTCGTCATAGGATCCGGGAGGCACAGACAAAATCAGCAATAATACATTTAAAAAGAACATTTTTCATTTTTGTTTATTCAATAATAGCGAAGCGTACCGAGGATTTGGATCAGGTGTAGGAGGTGGTGTCAGACTTACCGAGATTTGTCTGGTAATCAGCGAGTGAGAGAAAGTCCGATCGGAGGATCCGTAGTTAGGGTTTGGGTGGACTTTCGATTTCGGGAATTGTAAAAGAAGATGGAAATGGGTCACAGGGTTAGGTCCGGGAGAAAGATTAAAGTCCGGGTGGATGCAGTAGTGTACCGGATTTTGTGATTGGTTGGTCGGGTCATTGTTTGCTTTTTGTTGGGCCATAAACATTGATTTTGGTTTCGGCTTATTGATTCATGGCATTGTGGGTCCAGGAGATTTATTTTAATTAGACTGGCTTTAACTTGGTGGTCTTAAATTCTAACTAATTATTTTGTCCTGCAAGCCAAACTTTATAATATGGTGGGGAAAAAAATAGGGAAAAACTTTATAGGATATTTAAATAATTTATAACAACTATTAATTTTAAATTTAATATATTGAGAGTTGGTTGATATTTATTAAATGGGTTAGTTATTATAAACTTCTTAAAGAAATGATCACAGATTGATAAAACTTCTCACACGTTGAGATGAATCTCGACCTATTGCTTATATTGACGCAAGAACCTCGATATGTGAAGACGCCACGATTAGTTGTAGAAGGCTGATTGATAAATCGATGTCTTAGCACCACAGAAAATTCCAATAAACTCAATTAGTTCTTCAAAGGACCAAAAAGAAATCAAGAGACAATTTTCTAGTCAAAATTCTATATATTATTTTCTAGCCAAAAAGGGCTTTTTTAAATAAAAAAGGTCAAAGAATTTTTTTTATAGCCAAGAATCCTTAGAATTAAATTCAGAATTAATTAACCAAATAAGGAAAATTCTAATTTGGCTTGCAAGCTTTATAATCTCTTAATTCAAACCAAAAAATACAAAAATATAGAAAGTAACAATATCCTTGAAAATTTCTCTTCTCCAATTAATGCAAGGTTTGAATTAAGGATTGCCAGCCTTATAATATACATACATCACCTTCAATGGGACTCCACAAATTAGCTTGGTCCAAACGTCTCTAACTAGCCCATTTAAAGCCTCCTCAAACTACTTAGTTCGCCAATGGGAGCTTGTATAGGATCAATACTTTTCTTAGCCATGTCCTCATCAAGGTTTTTAATTAATTTGTTAATATAAAGTTCAATCTAATTTTCATATCACTTCTAAAATAAGTCAATGTATTAATATTACCTAATTAGCTCAATTTTCATAGTCACTGTCTATAATAAAGATTATAATTATTTTGTTATAATAGTATAAGGAAAGATAACAGATTATTAATTAATTTGTTAATATAAAGTTCAACATATATTTAACATCACTTTTTAAAAGAAATCGGTGGATTAATATTATCTAATTAGCTCAATTTTTATAGCTATAGTCTATGACAAAGATTAGAATTACTATTATTTTGTTTATAATGTGCCATATCATCGTCGTCATCATCATCGTCGTCATGATGGATTGATTTAAAGGAGGGCCGGAAGGGGCCCCAGCCCCCCTAAAAGGTTTTTTTTTTAATTTTTTTTAAAAAGGAAAATATATATTATATGTATATTATAAAAAGCAAATATGACATGAAAGCAAATATGGATTAATGGTTAGGTATTTAAGTTTATATCCATAAGGTCATTGGTTCAAATTATTGTATATTTTTTATACTTTTTCAAAGTGGATTTATTAGAAATTCACTTTTTTTTCCTTTCTTTTTTTAATTTTTTTCTCTTTCATAATAACTAATATAATCAAATTCATTTATCAAAGAATTATATTTAACTAACTAAATTCTTGTGAATATCTATTTTTTCTTCATAGTATATCACATATAATAATTATATTGTCTATATTGTAATTCATTTTGATTTTATCAAAAGAAGTTTTTCAAAATAATACTGATTATATAATCTGAGATTTCATGTATTGGCAATTAATGTTCATGTAATATATAAACACACCCACACACACAGACACACATATTATCTTGCCAAATCCGTTACCTATGCTTAATTATTTATTAGATAAATTATTTCACAAATATGAAGTTTTGGAAAATATGACACTAAAATCATTAACAAAATTCTTATAGATATATAAGATACAATATAATTATAATCACAAATTAACATATTTAATAAATTAATTAAGATCTAGCACACTAATCAGTTCATCATACGTCCATTCCTTATTATTATTATTATTATTATTATTATTATTATTATTATTATTATTATTATTATTATTATTATTATTATGACTTTGATTCAAATGGCTTGTAATGACTAATCATTATTCTTTTATAACTTGTAGCCTGACTATGTAAAGATTGAAAGGAAGAAACTAATAAAAATAAATGAAAAGTAAACACAAACCACTCTTTCTCTAGACTTTTTATTCTATTATGAAGATTGAAAAGATGAGTATAAGTGGATTTCTATTAAAACCCTTTGACTAGGATGTTTTGGTGGCCTTTGACTTATGAGGGAATTGTAAGAGAGAATGAAGATAGCTTGGAGAATTGGGTTTGAGGGGAAGTATGGTATAAATAGGTGGAATAGTGCAATCTCATTTTGTGATTAGTTTGTATTGTTAATAGTGGTTTTGGTAAATCAATGATATATATTTAAATTTAAGCTAGTTTTCATTTCCTTCTTGTATGTTTGGGTGGACTTTAAATTTTGAGGAATCGAAAAAGGAAATGGAAATAAGTTAATAGTTTAAGTTTAAGATAAAATACAGTATAAGTGGGTGTAATAGTGTGCTAGATTTTGTCATTGGTTAGTTAGATTACTAGTTGATTTTTGATAGACTAGAAACATTTATTCTAGTTTATAGTTTTACTATTTATGGTTTATGAGTTTTGATTTATGAAAATGATGTTAGTTTAAGAAATCAACAATTGTTTTTATTTTAAATAAAATTTAAAATGTGCAATGATAGAAGAAGAGTTCATTTAAAAACCATTGATGTTAATCCATGGTTGTGTATCATAAGTTTCAATTTAAAAAGTATTAGTTTAACTTTGTGGTCCTAACAAGTTCCATCTAACTGCTTATCTAATTATAAATTTCTAATATAAAAAATAGCAAACTTCTAATTAATTTTTTCAATATAGAGTTTACTTGATTTTCAATATACATGTATTAAACTTTTGAAATAAAGAAAGATGTCAAATTTACCTAAATTTACTTAATTGTTCATTTTGTATAAGTTTTATATGGTTAAACGGTGATTTCACCTTAAACTTTATTTTGTTTAAAATTGCTTGTTTCTTAGAGGTTGGAGCAGAAGACACTTCACAACAAGTATTACTGATGTTACAAATACTCATCTATAACAATATGACTAAAACCTAATCGTTATCTAAGTCACCTGAGCCATGGCTTCTCTTTATAATTACAACTAAACAACCTGCTTTCAAATCCTAGTTGCACATTACAAGCTCACTATCGTTCTTAGGTAAATGGTGTACAAAAACAATGGACATGTTCAATGACTTTCCAATCTTTCATCTACTGATATCTTTCGAACAATAGTGTATACAACAAAAATTTTATAATGATTTAACTAACCAATCATAAAATCCAATGCACTTTTACGCCCACCCTTTCTATACTTTCTCTCTCAAACTTAAACCCGTAACCCATTTCCATTTTCTTTCACAATTCTCCTAAAATTCAAAGTCCACCCAAACCTAACCTACAATCCTTCAATTAGCCTCAAACTTTTCAACTAAAAATTCATAATTAAAGCAATTGCTTTAATGCAATGGAGATGAAGATTTTGACCTATTATAGATGCTCATCTATAATAAAATGACTGAATCCTAACCTCATCTAGGTCACCTATAAAATTTTGCAACCATGATTCGTTCTTGTCATAGGTTAGGTCCAAAAAAAAAAATACAATATGAATAGGTATAAAAGTGTTTCCACATTTTATAATTGATTGGCTTGGTTACTATTTGGTTTTTGGTGAACCATAAACATTAATTTTGATTCAATAGCTTAATGGAATCATGGATCACCTTCTTTAATTTAGAATAAATCGGCTTTAATTTATGTTCTTACGAAGTCTTAACTAACTATTTAGACTACAAACCAAAATTCATATGTTTATCAAATCATTTGTGGTTGTAGTAACCATTAGTTTTAATTTTAAATATCTCATATACCATGGATTTTATTGGTTTTGAATAGTAGAGGAAGATAGTACAGTTTTATTTGATTTTTTTGTATGAAATTCAATCAATTTTTAACATGTATGTATTAAACTTTAAATTAGATAGATGTATTGGTATTACCTAGCTAGTTCGACTTCTATAACTAATCTTAGCCAATATTTTATGCTAAAAATTGTAATTACTGTATTTTATTTGATTTTTGTACAAAAGAAGTTATAGATATTGAAAAAAATTATTAACGAATGAAGATGCTTATATTAAAATTGATTAATTCTAATGTTAGTTACTTTTTCATGTTTTGCTTATTCTCAAGAAAAAGGCATGTCAATTTTTAAATGAAGAACCTCAGTACTTTCAAATTATGAATAGGTCCTTATTAAAAAACAAAAAAGAAAACTTATAATTAGTCATTGAACCACCAAATCACATCACTAATTATGACAACCAACAAAAAAAGATTAGCGTAAAAAACTAATAGATCTAAGGCTATAAGTGTCACGCCCCGAAGGTACCCTAGTAGTAGCAAACAAGCTACACTTGAATATTATCACTAGATTACTTTCGAAGAGCAACATATTTTTCAAACAACAAAATCTTTTAGTTAATTTGATAAGAAATGATAAATACATAGAAGACATAAATTAGTAAATAACTATCATCACAAGTGTAAGGACCCGACCCGCTAAATCCCAAGACTTAGTGTACCAAGTTCCCAACCACATATAACACTTTCACATTATATATAAGGTTGTCCTAAAACTAATAGTTTATAAGAATTGGTAGATTACCAACACTTTATAAACAATTTTTAAACAAAAGAAGATTGCTAACAAAAGCAATCCATACATATATACATTTATGTACAAAGATTAGTGTCAATATAAAACACTACAAAATTACATGTTGCTTTTAGTACAAAAGATAAACTAAAGAGATCTTAAAGTCTTTTACAAATTAGGCTTATTTAACAAGCCTCGTATACAGAGAATTATGTTTTAAACAAAAGCTTCTCCTAAACCAAAGGCTTCTCCCAAAACCAAAGGCATTCGAGTCCTACTCGTCCCACTCGTCCATGAATCTCTCAAAATCTGACCCGTATCCCAGATCATCATACAACTCATCATCAATACCTGCAATGCAGCAAAAGTGAGTTAAAGGCCCAGTACATGCACAGAATAACAAATACAAAAACAAATTGTCAACAAACTTAATTCGAATGAAATGCATCAACGTTCAACTCATTATCTTGTTAAGTTTTCTTTTAACAAAACAACAGTAGGGTATTCAAACCCCGGAATCACGCTCACCGATTAAAGGCTAACGGCATTGAAGCACTAGTGGTCGGCGTAGGATTTGAAAAAATAAATGCTAGCTAATTTCTTCACAAAAGCCGGTGGCGTTATAAACAGCATTAGAAAAATCGGTTCTGATCACATTCAATACCGCCTCTATGCCGACGGCGTTGAAGTACCGGATGCCGACATACACGCAAAAACAGACATGTTCGAAAAGTTTCTATTTTGCACTTCAAAAATTTATAGCGTAAGGCACTTTTAATCCTTCTTCAAACACATATTTAGCTTCATACACTATCTTTTATCCACATTAACCATTCCTAACAACTTTGAAAATCATTTTAACACATCAAACTGCTTCATTTATATCAAAACCTCTCCTACTCTTCACTTTAAACCTAACTACTCAAATCAACTTCAATCATCACCAACACTTCTGATAAGATCATATTATATACAACTTTTTGATGTTCAAATAGCTAGAATAGGTACTTGTTTTGGTTAAAATTCATGTTTCAGGTCTAATTTGGACAAAGGAATCAAAATAAAAAACTTTGGAATGAAAATAGGAAAAACTCAGGAGGTACACCGGCTTTTTTGAAGCCAAAGCCGCCAACATACGGCCAGCCTTTATCACTAATAGAATGAAAATCCTTAAGACTACCTCTACACCACCGGCCTTAAGGCGGTGTAGACTGAGGAAGATAAAAGCACTGGCTTAACACCGCCAGTGTAGAAGGAAGAAGAAGCCTGCTTCTGTAAATTTCATTCAACGCCGACTTTCTAAGAATCAAAGCCGCCGGCATTAAGACGGCTTACAAGATCAAAATGTTTGCACTACTTAAAGCCGTTACATACACTACCAGCCTTACAAGCCTTGATTCAATTGAACATACGCCGCCTGAAAAGCTGCCAGCATAGAAGGTGAACAGGCCAGTGTTGACTGAAAGCCAGCAGCTTATAGCTCAAAAGTTGCCAGTGCAGAAGGAGTCACAACGTACGCCGGATTCTAAGCCGCCAGCATTGAGGCAGTGTAGATCGAAAATCAGGAGGTACAAGTAGATATCACATGCTTGATGACAAATGAAAAGACAAAGTTTGAAGGACTGCCTAAGCCTGCATCAAAGCCGCCGGCTTTAGGACGACTTTACTCATAGAAAGGCCCAACCTTTCATTTTTTATTATATACACCGGCTAGATCCATATCTAAGCCGCCGATGTAGGAGTGGCCTACACTTGTAACCGAAGATGAAAGCTGCCAGTGCACTGCCTGTGCAATGAAGAGAAAGACTTTACGCTGCCTGTAAGCCGTCGGCGTAAGAATTGTAACTGCAGGCATAAATGTTGAAACTGAAAATTTTCATTAATGCTTCTCACGAAATTTTTCCTATATAAAGGGGATTTCACTCCTCCAGTTCCATAAGGAAGAAAAACAGAAAAACACTTTAGGATACAAATAGCTTTAGCATTTCATAGAGATTTGTGAGAGATTTGAGCTTTCAAGAAGTTGTAATTGAAGATTGTGATATTTGAATTGGTGATATATGATCTCTTTTCTCATGCAATTCATTTATCTGATTTATTTGTTCATAATGATATCAATTGCATATTCTTATTTGATTATTGAATCATCATTCATGAGTAGCTAAACTTTTATTTATGGAAAGTGATGAAATCCTAATTTTGCTAAACTGATTTTTGAATTTATATTATAAGATTGTTAGAATTATGGAATATTTGTATTGAATCCTAATTATCTATTTTAATTCTGTTTGAAATTGAATTGATAAGAATTATAATAATTTGGAAAAAGAATTGGGGTTCATAAGAATTCATGAATTAAGATTAAACAACAATTGCGGAAGGGGCGGAGTTTAATCTAATTTAGAAATTGTTCCATGTAATTCATGCAATATTTTATTTTAATTTCTCACTAAGGAATTAGAAGAAGTTAATTTAGGATATTAGACAATTATAGAATCGGGAGGTTTATAATTGTAAATTAGATTCCATTGATAATTTATATAGTGGAAGCTAATAGATTATTTTGTGGTTTACTAAAACTTGATAGTTTTAGGTCTTGGAAATTTCTTACAAATATCCATAATTCTAATTATTCATATAATATAACTTCAGTATGATTAGCAAAGATTGGGGTGGATTCTGTTTCTTCTCATATTTATCTTATATAACTCTCTCACAATCTCATTGCATTCATTGTTAGTATTAGATAGAATTGGTTAATTAGTTTAAATTGATACATTTTGATTGCCTAAATATTAGTAAAAGCTAATATCGATCTAGTAATTAAATTGGTCCTTGTGGGAACGATACTCGACTCACTTTTATATATTACTTGATTTGACCCAGTATACTTGCTGGTAGTATCCGAACTTACATTTTTATATACATTTTACTCGAATCAACTTCTCACTACTTCCATAACACATATAACAAGTTCATATAATAATAAAACACAACCTAACATTTATTAATACATAAAATCATTTAAACTCATATGACATTAAACTCATTCTAACATGAATTCTATATCTATATCACAAAAAAGAATAAACAAGAGTTTACAATTTGCATTAACTTACATGAAGAAGCTTTGGCTTGGAGAAAATTATTGAATCCAAGAGCTTGTTTTTACTAATGTTTAGAGCTTATGGTTTGAAGAAAGAAGAACAAAAGAAAGAAAAGAAAAGTGAAAATTCGTATAAATTTTGTGGGCTGCCAAAAGAGGGTTCATTTGATCAAAATATGGACTCACATTTATCCTAACTTTGACTTTTTGGGTACATATGGGTTAGGCTTAATTTAGGGCTAATTTGAACTTAATTTGAGCTTCAAAATGGGCTTAACTTAATGTAAAATTCCTTTAGCACATTTTTAGACATTTCAAAAGTTGTTTTGATAATTTTAAACATAACACATACATATTAATTCATAAGAAACACAAACATTAATTATACTATACACACATTAATATACATAAAACAATAGCATTAATCTCATCACACATATACACATACATCAATAATTTCCATTAATAAACATAGTATATCAAACCTATTTCTACACATTCATTTTCATATATCAAATTTACTTTAAACTTAATATTTAGAACTAATATTATATTTACATAAAAATTAAATTATTAAATAAATTAAGTTATTTCAACAAGTAACAGGTATCATAAAGATATTACAAACCATATAATCTCTCCATAAATCTTCAAATACATAATTTAATAAACCATATACTATCAAATCTATACTAGAAGTAATAGAAAACAACTTATTCCGATTTGACCCATGAGCATTCAGCTCCTAAACTTTTACCGGGGCTACACTCCTGGATGTAAGTAACCACGGTTGTAGAGTAAACCTAAAATATCTTTAAGAGTGTGAGTGAAACAATAGGCTCAGTGAATAACCAGACATGCTACACATCAAACAAGTTTATTAACAAATCATATGTAATGCAATCAATCAAACATATGCTCAAATACAAATTTAGATGATCTAGAATCCAAACAGGAAAAAGATTTATGCCATCTTTTTAGGGTTGAAGAATAATTACTTTATGACCCACCTGCCCAGAGAGACTAAGATTACAAGAAAATCAACGATTTCTCGTCTTAGGGTTATCACTTGTAACTTAATAATGTTTTAACTGACCATGTCTTGTATCAATCCTTAGAAACTCCCTAAGTATTAATCATTTCAAAGCAATACTACGGGCGGCATTCTTCATTACCACTTAGTTTTCGTAAAACCGACGGAATAAAAAAAAACCTTTGAAGAACTAATACTTTAGAAAAACCAAGTATTAACAGAGAATCGAAATATTAATACGTAGCAGACTGTTACCCTTTTTGTATATGCAATAATATAGTATGTGCAATGCATGACCATGTTATTTAATAAGTCAACAATTCTTATTCATACTCAGGGTGATCATACATTACGCACAATAATCATCATACTATTTCACATCATCATACAATAGTATTATCACTTTCATTAACTCATTTTGGCATCACAAGCAATCAGCTCAAATCAGAGTTCATTCTCATCAGTCTTTTCACGATAACTGTATTATTATCTTTGCATTACATATGCTATTAGTTATAAGCACAAACAGTATAATAGATTTGAGTTACTCATTTGCTCATTTTGACTAATCATAATAGTCAACGGGAAAGTCCTCACAAATATCAAGATCACCTAAATCAATAAAATATAAATTGCAGAACTAAACTCCTATGGTTTCTAAGTGTCATATGTTGATATTTAGTTTTCTTCCTATTATTATATTAGTCCTTTATTGGTCTTATGATAAGCAATAGTTATTTAATATTTATTTTCATTTTGTTTTTCTTGATCTTGTTGGATATTTATATATTTTTATTAGGTAGTCGTAGAATTTTGTATTTAGTATTTTGATACTTTATCATTATTATTATCATTATCCTTATATCATTCTTTAGTTAGCCTATTACGGTAACTAGTATTTATTTCTTATTATTTAGTTTCATCGTGTTTTTCTTAATCTACTTCATATAATTATTTTGTCATTTTTAGATATCACATTATTCATAAATTTAGCTTATTTAGATTTTCATTCTTATATATTCATCTATATAAAACAAATATTTAACAATCATAGTTGCTAATAATACTAATATTTTCCTATAGTTTTTAGGTTTTAATACTTCTCAAATATTAAACCTATTATTGTTATTTTTTTAATATTTTCTTTTTATTTATTTACTTAGTAAAATCTACTTCTTTTATATATAGATATAAAACAGATTTTACGCAAGACGATTATGCTGTACGTCGGCTCCAACGCCGGCGACGTTGATACCTAGATGCCGGCATTCTTATGTTTTACATGTTATTTTACATTAACATTCGTTGGCTGTAGGCCGCTAGCTTTACAACATATGCCGACTTTTACATTACCGACATAGAATTCAAATTTGCCGGTATTCGTTCATTTTACGTAGCTTCTGTTCCAATGTAAACCGTCTCAACATCGCCGGCCTAACCGTGTACGCTGCCGGTGTTGAACGTATACACTATCGGCGTAAAAGGCAGTATTGATACTGTTTATCATCTTTTCCGATTTTCTTCAATTCGAAACTAAATTTTCTTTTAATATATGTGTATTATACTTTCATTTAAACTACTTATAAGTGTCTTTCTATATATTATAGGCATTATTCTTATTATATTAGTACATAAAACATTCCATAACCATTATATTACATAGTTTCTAGCTCCTACAAAGATGATAGTATATATAATATATATATATATATATAAGGGTTAGCGTTAAGTATTACCTTGTATAAGCTGGAATAAGGGTGTTAAACTCCCCTCTAGAGCTAGATTCAGACCTAAGGTTAATAATAACAATGTTTAAGCTTTTGTTTAACATATAGCTAACTTAGAAACGAATTTATTTACTTACCTTTAATTGATTCCTTCTCAAGCTTATATTATATTCAATAGATGCTTGCTTCTAAGGATTGGTTTATTGAGGTTTTGTACTGGTTCAGATTGTTGTTGTCGCGTGTTTAAAGGATTTTATTTGTATCTAAATGATAGGTATTTATAGGCTAATGGAGGCAGCTAGTTTCTTTGTATTCTTCAGCCGAAATGGAGCAATTTGCTCATTGAAGACACTTACATTTGTTGTAGTTTTCTTTGCATTAATTAAGTGGTTGATTTGGCTAAGTTTGATTGGCTCCTTTAACATATTCATTGACTTTGTTTATCTTCATGACCCAAATTGTTGCAAGTTTTTGGCTGATGGAATTCAAGAAAGTTTCAGCCATGCATTAGACACAATTTGCACTGAATTTGAGAGGAAAATAATATGTTTAGTTAATTATTCGTCTTAGCTTTAGGGTATTTTATTAAGTTAAACGGGTACAAATATGAAAATTATTCAAGAGTTTTATCTCTAAAAACTTATATAGAGTTCTACAAATTTTCTGGATTGTTATTGAGTTCAACATTGGGTTTAAAGTTTACGTGATAAATTATTTTTATATTTTATTTCATCCTATTAGGGTTTTCTAAGCTTAATAGGTCAATTTTCGTTTTAGTTTCTAATAACTTAAAAGTACTCTAATTAAAACAATGGTATGATCCAAATATTTATTTGGAGTCTATATCATTAGTTATAGATCTGTTATATTTTTATTGTGTATTTATAACCCTAATGGTTCATTTTTAAACTATCGTTTTCTAACTATAAGCTTTATTGATTATTGTCTTTTCAATACTCCTGAAATCTTATTTAAATTATTACTATACTTTGAGTTTTCGATACTGGTTATAAAAATCTATTTCTACCATTTGTTATTATTTATAGATAGACTCATTACTACTTGTGGTTTTATTATAAGGTCTTGGTTGAGTTCTATATTAGCATTCTATTTTATATTTTTATATTTCCATCTATTTCTATTTGTGTGAAAAATCCTGGGGTTTATAATAAGTGAGTCGACCCAAGGTTTTGAAGACTCATACTTAACTTGTTTAAAATTTATTGAGCTTGAGCTTAAGCTAGGATTTTTGTTAAACCTAAAATTCAGGCTTGTACTTAGCTCATTTAGCTAAACGAGCTTTTATTTCAAATTCAAACATGTCTCATTTACAAATCAAACCCGAGCTAAACTAAGTTTAAAAATGAGCAAAGTTTAAGTACTTCACGAGCACTAAAGATAAGATAGAATTTAGTAAGTTGTATATACAAATTGAATAGATATATAACTAAGTGGATGAATCATAATGAATGAATATTAATTTATGTATACATATTTAAAAATTAGTTTTTATGTTAATTATACATATAATATATATAATTAATAATCCTATTCGCATGCTTGTTTATAAGCATGATCACGAACCAGCTCACGAGACTAGATAGAAGTTAAGCTTTAGTTGTTTAGATTTGGCTTACTTTATCTTAGGCTTCAATTTGACTCATTTACTTATATAGGGGAGGTCAAAACCATTACACGAGGAAAAATTGGCGTTTTGATTAATTACAAACTTTGTTAAAAAGATAAAAAAATGGTAAATTATACCAAAATGTATCAATGTTTGTAAATAAGTTCATTTAAGGTATCAACATTTTAAGTAGTTAAAAAAAAAAGAATCAATATTTCTCAAAGAAAATCAAATGACAAATCTATGTTTTTCAAAGTTTATTTAATGTATTAATATTTGAATTAGTTTTCAATTAAGTTTTCTCAATTTTTACTAATGGTCAATTATAATATCTTATTTGATTCACTTTACAAAATGTTTATTCATCTTTTTAACCAATTGAAACACTGATACTTTAAATGAATTTATTCTCAAACGTTGATTTATCTTTTTAACCACTCGAAAATATTGATACCTTAAATTATTTTATCCTTAAACTTTGATACCTTCCGATGTGATTTGCCTTAAAAACAAACGTCATAGGATCCTATGCTAGTTAGTCCCCTCATATTTCATTAAGTTTTCAAACAATTCTTTAGTTTTCCATTACATCTTCGCATGAATCTTGAAACATAGAGCAAATGTTACGCCCCGAGAGGTACTTCAGTAGTATCAAGTCATTGCGAATCCAATTAATGTCCTTAATGAGCCACAAGATTTATTTAATGAACATCAATATATAAGAAAATCACTTGGACTACTAAGTTACTCCAAAGGAAATGACATGAAAACAGGATCGAGGTTGCTTTGATGAGAAATATGAATATATATGTCACATAGCAAATAAAGTAGTACCATGCATCACTATTTGTTACTACTTATTATAGACCAAGCATTATGATGACAAACTAACAAAAGACATACAAACTTAGTAATTATATTCTATGCTTTAAGCTTTTCCTCCAAGCTCTAACCTTTAGCTTTAAGACCCATACCTTGACAAAAGCCTGGTACGGCACAAGTCATGGACTGCCCTGGAACCTCAAATGTTTATAATGGTGTAAATGAAAGCACAGCTCAGTGAGGCAATCATATTTGGTCCCACATCAAGCAATCATAGGCAAGTTTAATTAACAAACATATGTAATGCGACACTCAACCACATGTAATACATACAAGTTTGAATGATCGAAATTCAAATAGGGTGTAGATTTATGCCCTCGCTAAGGTTGTAAACCAGTCGAGTTAGGTCGATACAATACCAAGCTCGAACTAAACTAGAATAAAAAACTCAAAGCTCGAACTCGATCTCGATCTCGATCTCGATCAAGCTTTGATTTTTAAGCTTAAACCCAACTCGATATAATGCTCGATAAGCTCAAACTCGACTCGATTAGGCTCAATTATTCTTTTAAATATTGATTTAACTATAAAGAGTATTTAATATTCAATAAGCTTGAACTCGACTAAGCTCGCGAGCTTATCTAACCGAGTATTTTAAAGCTTAAACTTAAGCTTAGTAACTACTCGAGTAACTTAAACTCGAGCTCGACCTGATTGTAAGTGAGTCAAATTTGAGCTTTTACCAAGTCGTACTCGAGTAGTTCGCCAGTTGTCTAGACTCATTTATAGCCCTAACCCTCATACTGGGGTTATAAAAAACCAGCACTAGTTGACTGAGTATAGGAGAAACTAAGAACCAAGAAAAGAGAGAATATATGCATACATTTTAAAAATAATTCAAATTATCTTGACTTACCCTTGGAAAACTTAAAACTCCTCTAAGTGTTAACTATTTCATGTTGATCCCATAGGCGACGTTCCTTCAGGTGCAAGTAGTTTCCTTCCGTTAGGCCGTTTTTTTTATGCACTTAAATTATATTTAAGGTCTTTCAAAGATGAATTTAATTAAATAACTTAATTCATTAAATTGTTTAATTAAACTCATAATTAATTTATAATGGAAATTAATATTATTTCAAGCTCGAAACTTTGTAATAATTTAAAAAGAAAATTTTGGTCGGCTTAAAATAATTATAATTTATTATAAATTAGGCCTTAAAATAGGCAAAATTGGGTGTCTACAGGTCTATTCTTTTAATTAAGTCAAACATATATACTACATAAAATAAATTCGTGTTGTATTATGACATTGACTTTTCTTATATAATCGAAATTTCTAGAGCTAATATTCAAAGGGCTAAATCTATTTTTATTTAATTTTCTCTTTGTCATCTATTAAGAGTACAGGGTTAGAATAACTTACCTTGATCTTGTAAAAAGTAAAAATTGGATTCCTTCCCTATACCAACCACCACTTCTAATGAAAAAAAAAAAAAAAAAACATAGTCAAATTTAATACTTTGAATAACTTTATTTGATAACGGTAGTTAAAAGGATTTATTTGCCTTTTGTACTTGATTATGTAAGTTGATGTAACTAAAACCTTAGACATAGTGATCTCAAACGGGCACGCAATAGATCTCACAAATCAAATGTTTAGACAAAATAAAAATGCTATTTTTATGGCTTTTGTGTTTAGAATACAAGAAATTAAAAGATATAATCGACGTTGATATGGATATGATGCACTAGATCAACTCGAAATAGACTCACTCTCGTTTGATATTACGCACAAACAAGAAGAAGTGGTTTGTTCGCCATAACCTAATCGATTGATAAGAACAAAAAGAACTTACCATAATCATACAATGATTGATAAGAGTAAATAGAGAAAACTCTTCAAGACAATCTCAAATATTAAAAAATTAATGAGTCTTGTTACATCAAAGGGTATTTATAGTAAAACCCTAAAAGAAATAAGAAAAACTAATAAGAAATTCGAATAAAAAGAAAAGCTGGTCAAAAGCCGCTAGCTTAACATCCAATGTCGCCGACCTTGGGCCAGCATAGAGTCCAATCCAAGACTTCCACTCTCCTCTGCACACCTATGATCCTTTGTAGCTTATATATATATATATATATATATATATATATATAAAAGCTGATAGCCTTCTTCTCCATATGGCCAGTCTTGAAAGGATTTGTTTACCCGTTCCATTTGTTGTGTTTTCCCTTGATTCAACAAGCCACGGTCTTTTATCTTTGTTTGGATAATTGACTCTAGAACCAGGCTAGACTGATTCCCATCATAAGTACTTTGTTTTTTCTCCTATCTTAGACATTTCCTAAAGGTTTGGAAAGATAGGTTTTTGTTGTTTTACTTGAAATCGAAAGGAAGAGAAGATGGATAGCTAATGCATGGGGTTTTACGGCATCAAGTGGACAAAGTGATGATTTGTTTTATCTTTGTTGAAAATTAAAGAAAGTGATGTGTATATGTGGACATAAATTTTTGGCAATTTAAGAGAAATAGGAAAGAAAAATCAAAGCAAGTCAAATTTTATTAATCATTGGTTTTCACTATTCCTAGTCTTTAGTCTACTACCTATTACCTATATAAGCTAAAGAAGATAAGATAGGATTTCATTTATGAGGAGAAGTCTTGGTCTTCAATGCATGAGTATATTTGTTTGTTGAATAAGTCAAGATGGCAATGATGATTCTATTATCCTAAAGCTCATGGTAATACTAGACTTTGAGGAGAAGAAATATATGTACATGTACATATAATGAGTATATAACAAATGTAATGATGATTTTGTTATGTGAGGAAGAAAAGAGGAAATTCATGAATTTCGGTGTACATGAATGAAACTTGATACCTAGGTTTTCACAATATTTTATTTTATTTTATTTTAAATTTTAAAGTTACGGGATTGAAAATTTATGGGGTTTATACTCATCTGATTAAGGTTTTATATAGTTTTTAAAAGATCAAATTTAATATTATAAATAAAAGTGAAATTGTTCATTTTGAAACTAAGCTTTGAAATTATTTAGAATACTTTATTTATAGTTTTAAATTATTTTATAAAGTTTTAATCTTACATGATTGAGTAAAATTGAGTTTCGAGTTTACGTGATCAGGGTCTCGATCAGGAGACCTTATTGTCGATGACTTCAGGCGTCGTTGCTGAGCCTCGGTGTAAAGGTCCTCTTGAAAGACAGGTCGATGTTGATCCTATTGAGGAACCGATGGGGGGTCCGCATACTATTCTTCGTCCCATTACCAGCGATGAGATATTTAGGGCTTATGCTGGATGATTTGGGGGGGTTGGGGATTTACTCTTGTACTAAGTTTTTTTTTTTTTCTTTTGAGCTATAATTGTAGCTCGTTGTTCTAATCTGAGTTGATGTATCTTCTTTGATCAATGAATCTATTGTTTTTCTCTCTTGTTGACTACATTTTGCTCGATAATTTGAATTTCTCTTTGATGTCGTGTTGTCTTTGATTGGCTACTTCGACCTTGTTTTCATTAGGGCGCTTTGCCTAGGTTTTGTTGTGTTGTTACAAGGCTAGTTGTAGGTTTGCAGGATAATTTTGATGACGTTGTTCTGCTGTTGAGATTGCATTTGTCAAGAAAACTTTCTTTTTCCACATTTGTGGATTCCTGAGGTATAATCAAATAGTTGGGGTGATATGTACTCGAGATCCTCAATGTTTAGTGGCATTGAATATTGGGTCTATTAGAACCTTTTCACCCTATAAATACCACTTGTGTGTTAAGCCATTTCCTCAAAGCAACGTCTTTGTTTAATTATATTGACGTCGTTGAATTTACATCCCCTATACACTTTAAGAAGGTGTGAGGGATCATGGTGTTTGCTTTCATTATGCTTTGTTAGCTTTAGAGGTCGAGCCCATGGGGGCTTTCTTTGTTAAGTTGTGGAAGGAGTCTTGCTGTCTTTGTTTAGATGGATCGGAAGCCTTGCAGTCCCTATTTATATGGACCAGTCATCAAGGTCGTGTAATGTTTCAGGCATGTTTCTCGGCACTTATTTTACCCTTATGCCTTAGCGGTTTGGTCTGGGACTATGTTCCTCTTCTGCGGTTCTTGGGACTAAATTGTTGCTGACATGTCAATTGTAAGGTTGACCGTGGTGAATACGATAGTGCGTAGTGTGTAAACAAGGGTCCATCTCTGTTAGTCGACCTAGGTTTCTAAGAAACTTCTTAAGGTCGAGGTCGTCATGGAGGGGCCATCTGATTTGTTCTCCTTATTGCTGGCTGCTCCGTTACACTGTCTTGGATGGTAATGGAGGTTATCAGGGGTGAGGGGTATTGATTTTGCCTTTCAACCCAGTGTCCTAATGGCTTATCGTTCTTAGGCTTAAGGAAGGAATAGGCTTCGATCCCTATTCTCCTAGTCATGCCGAGCTATTGTCCAGCTAAGGTTTATTGTCATTGTTTCATGGCCAAGCTCAAAACGATGGATAAGGAAGTGGAGCCATGACCGACCCGAACCCACTCTTTTGAGCTGTGATTGGGTTGGTTTTTAATTTGAGGTTCAGATCTTTATCAGCACTCTTGAAGCTAAAGATGAAGTTCAAGTCTTTGTTAGGACCCTTGAAATCGAAGTTGAAGTTCAAAGCATTGTCGGAACCCTTGAAGTTGTATCCAACTCGAAGAAACTCGTTTGCACACACTTCATTGTATTGATCGGGATTCCCTTTAAAAACTAACCTGGCCGAGATGCCAGTCAAAACTATTGTAACCTTCTTCTGGTTAATAAATTCGACGACAATTTGTTTCGCAACCTTACTTGTTATAGTGTTGTTTTGTGTTTCCTCCTCCTCCCTCTCTTTTGTCCATTTTATGTTTTCATCTATATGAATGTTTATTAGAGCTACCTGAGCTAACGAGGGGAGTTACCCCTAAGAAGGAGTTACCCGAGTTCACGAAGGCGCTCCTTTTTTTTCCGCATGAACATCTTGAGTTGATATAGCACATTCATTTCGGAAAATGCTTTTCATTTTACATGTTACACATAAGCTAGCTTTAGCCTACTCAAAGAATTTTCTCAGATTGTTGGCATTCTAAGTTCTGGGAATAAGCTCTTCTTCTAATGTTTCTAGTTTGTAGGCTCCGTTTCCCAAGGCTTCCTTTACCCTTACTAGAGCTTCCCAATTCAAGGTAAGTTTTCTATAGGCTTCTTCTAATCCCATTGCTTCTAGCTTCCTGCATACGGGGTCTTTAGGGAGGAAAGCCTTGTGTTTGACCTTCTTTTTGTAGTATTGTGCTACTCTCTGTTGATATGCGGCTATTCTCTTGCTCACTATGTCTTGAGTTTCTTCTATGGTATCAAGTTTTAGTCGAAGGCTGATCTCGTTGGCCAACTCGTTGTAGGATGCTAATTGGATGTTATTTAGCTCCAATTCAATAGGTAGAACAACTTTATAGCCAAAGGCGATATGAAAGGAGGTTTCATCGATGGGGGTACGTCGGGTTGTGCGATACCCCCATAAGATTTTGGGTAGTTCATCTACCCATCCACCGCTTTGTCGATCTACCTTGGCCTTAAGACTTTGCATGATGGTTTTATTGATAGCGTCGACCTAACCATGAGTGTGTGGGTATGCGACAGAGGTATAGTGTAGGATAATGCCGTATAAGGTACAGAAATCTATGATTTTTTAGGATTAAATTGTCTCCCATTATCCATGATTAGGGAGTGTGGAACCTTGAACCTTACGATGATGTTGTTGTATATAAAGCGTTGGACATTTGTGTCTGTGAATTTTACCAATGCTTCTACCTCCACCCATCTCGTGAAGTAATCATAGCCCACTATTATGAACCTTCTTTGACATATGGATGGAGGAAAAGGGCCGAAGATGTCTAGCCCCTACATGGTTAAAGGCCACGGGCTAGTAAAGTAGAGCAGATCAACATTTGGAGTGTGGGTGATAAGGGTGATCTTTTCGCATCGCTCGAATCGTTGCACGAATTCTTTTGCATCACTTCTCATGGTTGGCCAGAAGTAACCTGATCGCATAACTCGAGTGTGCAATGATTGAGCTTTGACGTGATTACTGCATTCGCCTACATAGAGTTCCTCAAGAATTCATTGCCCATCTTGTGGTTATAAACGTCGAAGAAGGGGGAAACTATAACCCCTTTTATATAAAATGCCATTAATAAGCGTATAGTTGGCACGTTATTCTTTTGGTTTTCGCTTTATTCCAAAGTAGAGTGCCATCTTTGAGATAATCTTCTATTAACACCATCCAGCTCAGAGGTAGGACCTCGTTATGTAGGTTCAGCACCTCATGATGTTATATTGCCTAGATTTTTTGGGCAAGAATTCGATGAACATCCTGTCTTCCACCTTTCCCATGTCGGAGGTTATTATGGACGCAATCTTCAAAAGCATGTTGGCTTCAATATTGTCGGACCTCAGTATTTTGATTATGTCCCACGAAGGTAGGTTTCTCATGAGAGATTGCAATACTTCTAAGTATCCTATCATTTCTTCATTCTTGGCTTCGTACAAGCCTTTAACTTGTTGAACTATGAGCTGGGAATCGGAGAAGATTTTGAGGTCTCCTGCCTCTAGCCCAATGCTTGTGGTGAACCTAAGTCCGACTCATAGGACCTAGTACTCCGCCTTGTTGTTGCTTGCAGGGAATCCAAACCTTAATGCATAGGTTATTTTTGCTCCATGTGGTCCCTTGAGGACGAGGTTAGGTCTACTTCCTCCTTATGTAGAGGAACCATTGACATGGAGGATCCACTCAGGTTTTTCTCTATCTTCTTGCTTAAGGGGGCAGAAGTACTCGACTATAAACTCTACCAAGACTTGAGCTTTGATAGCGTTTGGAGGTTGATACTGCATGCCGTAGGCGCTTAGCTAGATGGCATACTTCATCATTCTTCCTATACATCTAGTTTGTGGAGGACCGTACGTACTGGAACATCAGTGAGTATGATGATTTGGTGCACCTGAAGTAGGGACGCAAGCATTGTGCAGATATCACGACTGCTAGGGCAAATTTTTCTATCCTCATATACCTCAACTCGAGGCGTTAGAGGACATGGCTAATGTAGTAGATCGATTGGTGTTGTTTTCCTTTAGCACGTGTTAGTACCGAGAACAGGGCGTAGTCACTCATTGCAAGGGAAAGATACATGGTCTTGCCTGGGGTTGAGGTTTTCAGTATTGGTAGTATAGAGAGGTATTGATACAGCTCATTGAAGGCCTCCTAGGATTTTTCTATCCATTCGAATATTTCAGGCTTTCTCAAGATTTTGAAGAACTTCCAACATTAGTCTACACTTTTTGAGAGAAACCTACTTAGTGTAGTTATCCTTCTCGCGAGTTGTTAGACTTCTCTTATCGATTTGGGTAGGCCTATTGTTAGGATTGCTTCGATTTTTTTTTCTAGATTCACTTCAATTCCCTTTTGGGATACGATGTACCCTAAAAATTTTCCTATTGACGCTTCAAACACTCTTTTACGGATTTAGCTTCAGGTTGTAAAAATGAAGTCATTTGAAAGTTTCCTGGAGGTCATGTAAATGATCTTCAATGCGTCTACTTTTGACAATCATGTCATCTATGTAAACTTCCATGTTGTAACCTATTTAAGGTTTAACACCTTGGTAACCAATCTTTGAAATGTGGCGTCGACATTCTTTAGTCCGAGGGGCATCAATTTATAGCAATACATGCTAAATGAGGTAACAAATGAGGTATGGACCTCATCCGTATCCTTCATTTTGATTTGATTATAGCCCAAGAAGGCATCCATAAAGTTGAGGAGCTTGTGTCCCGAGGTGTTATCAACAAGTTGGTTAATCCATGGTAATGGGAAGAAATCCTTTGGGCATGCTTTATTGAGGTCTGTGTAATCCGCATGCATTCGCCATTTACCGTTAGACTTCTTTATTAGGACTACATTGGTTAACTAAGTGGGGTATTTTTCTTTCCTAATAACTCTAGCTCGGAATAATTTCTAAACTTCTTCCTAGATGGTGGCCTGCCTTTCAACAACACAGTGTCAGATTTTCTGTTATACTTACTTTTAAGCTTTGTTGATGTTGAGTTAGTGTGTGATCACACTAGGGCTCACACCCCGTCATGTCAACTGGCGTCCAAGCAAAGTGATTCTTATTTTTCTTTACAAAGGCAACCAAACTTTCCTTAGTATCGGGGTGGAGGGCCGCTCCTATTCTGATCGTGTGGTTAGGTTATCGTCGAGGACAACCTCATCCTCGAGATCAGCTGGATCGCTATGTTGTTCTAAGTTATGCCCAGCTTCCATCTCCACTGGGCACATATGATCTCCCTTCAGGGCACTGATGTACAATTTTCGAGATTATTCTTGGTCTCCCTGGCATACACCTATTCCTTTTGGAGTGGGAAATTTGGCTTTGAGGTGG
Organism: Combretum micranthum; assembly: GCA_024138025.1. Taxonomy (NCBI): domain Eukaryota; kingdom Viridiplantae; phylum Streptophyta; class Magnoliopsida; order Myrtales; family Combretaceae; genus Combretum; species Combretum micranthum. The sequence continues at coordinate 681,042 of JAMXBD010000158.1, forward strand.
GGCTGAGAGACAATCATGGTGAATATCGATTGGCTGCCCCTCCCTAATATAGCATTATAGGGAGACCAATAATCAACCACAAGGAAATCTATTTGGTGCTCAACATTATATGACTCTTTCCTGAGATCCAAAGGCAATGTGACAATGCCCCGAGGTTTGACGGGTCAGTTGTTGAAACCGTGTAGTTCGTGATCGTATGGCCTCAGCTTTGGCGTCAATTTGTGTTTCATTTGCTCATGGGCCTGATTGAAGAGTATGTCGGTACTGCTTCTCGCATTAACCAACTCTCTGCTCACCTTCCATCCAGATATGCGAGCGACTATTACTAGGGCGTCTTGGTAAGGTGTTTGGATCCCTTCATAATCCTTATCAGAAAACGAAATTATGCAGTTAATCTTCGGTTTCTTTGGTTCCATGTTCATTATTAGTCAAGATGCATTCAAGCTAGATGATAGTCCGGCTCTTGTTGAGGTGGTAGGCCCGCCTATGATGGTGTTAATCTCGCTATGACATAATCGGTGAGGTTGTGTGTGCTTAAAGCAGTCTTAGATGGTTGCCACCTTTTTGGGCTCATCAACCTTTCTTCTTTATGGCGGGGGTTCTGGTTTTAGGTGATGATCTATATATTGTCTCAACCATCCTCACCGTATGGCATCTTCTATGGCAATTTTGAGTTACCAATAGTTGCTCGTATCATGCCCATGGTTACGGTGATACTTACAATATTCCTTGGAATCCTTCCGTTGTGGGCTTGGTCTCATGGGGGTGGTAGCTGTAGAAGGCTTTAGTTCATTATCTCAAGGAATACGTCATGTACAGGTGGTTTGAGAGGAGTGAACTCATCATACCTCACAAAGAATCTCCGCTCGTCGACGTCTTTAAGGCCTCAATTTTTATCAATCAGTTGGGGTCGCAGTGATCTTCTGTTGATTCTTTTCCTGAGAAATATTGTCCTAGGCTTGACCCTAGTCTGATTGATTTTCAGTTTCTCTTTAAGCGTTACTCGTATCTTCCTATTGGATATACTTCTGGGCTTTCTCTCTCACTTACTCAAGTGTGGAGCTGGTATTTGGAGAGGGAGTCAAAGAATAGGCTTTCAGCAATGACTACTTGTTTCATGGCTTCCAAAGCCACACCTTGGTTAAGATTCAAGATTTCCAACCATACCTTGTTAAATCTTACCAAATAGTCCTATAGGGGCTCGCCCGTTCTTTGTTGCACCATGTAGAGGTAAGAGGCGTTCTTTTTTGGTGGTTTGCTCGCCATGAAGTGCATAATAAAGAGGTCGGTGAGTTGCTAAAAAGAACTGACCATGTTTGGTTCGAGCTTGTTGAACCAAATCCTAGCCACACCACAAAAAGTGGTGAGGAAAGCCTTACACCATATAGTATATGAAAAACTATATATCGCCATGGTGGATTGAAATTGGACGATATGGTCTTCTGGGTCCGTTGTCTCGTCATACGATTCTATAGTAGGTAACCGAGTTCCCGTGGGGAGTACTTCGGACTAGATTTCGAGCATGAATGGCATTTTGCCTAAGGGAGCTTTTACAGCAGGCTCACCTTCGAACCTCTCCTTTATGGTCGACAGCTTTCTCAACATGCCACATATCTCTTCCAAGGCACGTTCCCTGTTGGAACCGAGCTATGTATCTTTAGGGAATAAAGTGAGGGTATCTCTCCTGTGATTTTGATCGGTGCAGGGATCTAACGTTTTTCTTTTGCCAGCTCGAGCCAATTGCTATGAGGCTGTATGCGCTTGTAAGGCACCATTGGGGGCTCTCATTGGGCTCCGTTGTGCATCAGCCATGCAGTGAGTGTTTTGGGATGGTCCAGAGCTATAAGACCGCTCTCTAGAGGTGGCTCCAGCATGTAGAGAGCATGTATTATTTTCACAATTCCTTCTAGTTCTATCCTCGTCGCGTCTGAGCGACAATAGGACTAGAACAGTGCTCCTCCGCGCATTAGAGGTTTGTTCTTCTAAATGCAGGTTTTTCAGCCCCTCTAACTCTATTATCCTAGCTTGTAATAGGGCGCTTGATCGCTCATTCTCTACATTTTTGCGTGCTAGGTGTCTGCATAGTTGTTTCAGCTCCAGAATCCGACCTGCATCTATGTAACCAATGTCAATAGCGACAACCGAACCATTACATGGCATTTTGAAAACCTCGCCATCAACAAGGTGAGGAATGAGTGGTAGAGGAGTGAAATCACCTTAATTCCTACTTCGTTGTGGCCTTGGCATTGTCAAAAGGTGGCTCTGTTGATTAGGGTTTATAAAGGTTTTTTTTTTCTTTTTTTAAGAAAGAGGTAACAGAAGGGTGTTTGATGACTCCTAATTTCCCAAGACAATGCCAAAATGTTGCACGAGCTTAATCTGGGCTAGTAGAGATTACTCCTACAAAGACTCAAAAGAGAGATCAAAGGGACATTGGGGATTGCCCGGCACGGCTACTCTGATGCTTAAGTCAGTCGGTAGGTAAGAGTACGGTTTAAACAAATAAAATGTCGGATATCTTGTTTTTCTGCTTGTACTATATGTCTTTCCGTTCTCTTTCCTTGTCTTGTTCCCTTGTCTAGGGGCGAGAGGGATATTTATAGGATTTTAGGATCATACCAGGATAGGCAGTACGAAGATCAGTACTAGGTACGAAAAAGGTAACTGAGCTTATGGACTTGACTTTACGGAGTGTGGCCGAGCAGTAGATGTCCCCTCAGTCACAAGATGTGATTAGGATGTATATTTCAATCTAGAGGGATAAGGACCTGAGGTGATGACCCAGGGTCGAGTTTAATTGAGGTCGACCTGGTAGATCCAACGACTAATAAGCTCGTGGAGAAGTTTCAAGGTTAATGCTTGATGGTGATTCGAGTCCCGCAATACATAGCCGAGGTGTCATGTTCCTCAAGGTCAGCATGTATCGAGCTACCGCCCTATTATGCCTTCAAAGCCCGATAGGTTTTCCAGGCCCAAGAGATTGAGTGAGCCAAAGGTTATATTTTACTGTCAACAACTACTAAAGGAGCAAAATGCAAGAAAATAAAAATATGGAAATGGCGACTTATGGATAAATACAAGGATATATATGAAAAGATTTTAATCCTTATTCGTATAAGCTATAGAAGTACTCTAACTCTTTGATCAGTGCTAATGAAAACTTAAACAAATTACTAAAGGAGCAAAGTGCAAGAAAATAAAAATATGGAAATGAAGACCTACAGATAAATACGGAGATAAATATGAAAAGATTTTGATTTTGATGCAATTGTTGAGGGAATCAACATGGTCATCTAATTGTGATCTTTCGATCTTTCTTTTGCTAAATCCCATAGAAATGGATTTTTGACATGATACTGCATACCCATATGTGTATGAGTATGATTAAGCTTGACTAATTCATCTTGAACACATTACAATGTTACCTTTTGAATCAAAATTTCTAAGGGAAAACTTCGGGTTAATTTCTTTGATGGTACCTGAACTTTCTCAATGAAATATTTTTATATCTAAACAAAGTTTTTGCCTTAAAAAATAACTAAATTTTTTAAATCTTGCATCCACAATACTTTTAATCGAAATCTAGCCAACTTGGCATATTTTTTTCTTTTCACTTTCCTCTCTCTCCCTTTCTCTTCCACTTCTCTTTCTGCACTCTTCTTCTTCTCCATTAGGAAAAAAAAAAGAGAGAGAGTGCAGAGAGAGGATTGGGGTGGAGGGGTGGTTGGTTGAGGGAGGGGAAAGAGAGAGGAAAAGGAAAAAAATGAGAGTAAAAAATATGCCAAGTTGGAAATAGAAAATATATATTTTAATGTGGATTCCCTACCATGTCCGCACATCGCCTGACTTTTAGCCAAGTTACAGCTAAAAGTATCATAGATGTAGCATTTAAAAAGTTCAGGTATTTTTGTGGGAAAAAACTTTGTTTAGGCATAAAATTATAATATCAAAAAAGTTCAAGTACCGTCAAAGAAATCAACTTGTAAACTTCTTATGCATAATGAATGTTGTACCCATATGGATTCCATTAAGTATTGATGGTACATTTAGAATCTAATAAATCCCTAACCATACTCACTCGACATTTATACATGCCCAAAGTGCTTGCTCAACATTCACTCATCAATCACACATGAACAAAGCCTCGAAGTTTCTATGACTCTAACCTTCTTCTTCAAGATGAATTCCTCCTAGATTTAGTCCCTAACTTGAAGAGTTTTGAATCATGATTACTCTTTTCGATGATTCCTCACCAAAATAGTAAGGGGGAGAATTGTTGACAAGCATATTTAGGTAAAGGGTTCTTTAAATCCAACACAATCCAATTAAGGCATGAATTGACCCTTTAGCTTCACTACAACTCCTTCATGATTCTTGGCATCCCCTAACTCTTCCTGTTGGACTCTTCACACAAAATCAAACTTTGTCACTTGACCTAAGTCTTCCCTATTGTGCAATAAACCCCACTCTCCCATGTTGTAGGACATGGTAGGTCATGCTTCCTCTTAGCATGCAACCTCCATGATCTTTACTACTTCCATGTCTAAGGTAACTACCTCATTAACTAACCATCGATAACAACTATGTTAACCTCTCTCTATCACTCTACTATTAATTTTCACTAGTTTGAATACCTTGTTAAGTTGATTATCAAAGTAGCCACACTAAATAACCTAGTGCCTACTAAGTCATTGCTATTTTGTAAGCCCAACAATCTAGAGGTCTAGATTCAACATATTCCATCAGCAAGTTAAGATACCAACACTTTACAATTTTTTCATATAACTAACTAAGTGGCACCAAAAGGTATTAATGTCATGTTTGGTACGCAAAATCGATCCAAATAAAACGAATGAAAATGAGAGAAGTGGAGTGGATATGATATTTATAAACATGTAATAGATAAATAATATATGTATACAAGAATGAAAACCTAAATGCAGTTTTCAATATTATTGAGGACGGTAATGAATTGCAATATGTGAAAAAAGGTGGACTCTATAATTCCTACTTTCAGGAATGGGAATGGGATTCCGTCTATATTTGAATATATTTATTCTTTTATATGTTTTATCAAATGGGCCTATGATAATGGCCCAATTAGGGGGAAAAAGTTAAAAATAAAATCAACAAAAACAAATGCGTCACGAGAAGAAGAAAGGAGAAGTTAGAAACGGAAAGCGCGCGAATCTCTCTCCGCGAGGACTCTTCAATATGACACCCAACTGCGTCTAATGTGAAGAAGAGGAAGAAGAAGAAGAAGAATAGGAATGAATATGAGGAAGCTGCTTTTACTGTTAAAACCGTTTGACACATACTCTGTCTCTCCTTCCGATGCCTTCTCTCGTCTCTCCAACTCTCAGGTCCTCCATGATTTTATTCCCCCTATCAACTCTCTCTCCCCCGTCTCTGATTTATTTCAAGTGATTACTGAGCATTGCTTTCATTGCCGTAAATTCGGTATTTAATTGAATATTAGATAACAGAAGGTTTAAAAATTTCTGGATTGATTGTTGGTGAAAATGTTGGTTGGTTTACTCGTTTCCTTTAGGGTTCATATTGTTTATAAATTTCTCTTAGGTCTTGTTTGGTTAATTCACAGCTTAGGGATTTCGATGGATCTCAAAATCGCGTTATGCTTATTCCACGGAATAAGAATTCTTTGAATCTTGATCAGTAAGATTAGTGATCGGGAACTTTCCAATGTATATATTTTAATTCTTCATGCTTATATCTCAAACAAACTTGTGCAAAAGATCATGCGAAATTGGATTGCGTTGAATGCTATCATATAGAATCAACCATACGAATCTCTAGTTCATATTGTTTTCATGGGATTTTCATTTGTACGAAGGAAATTGTGATAGAAAATTATCCATAGCTCCCAATTCTTAAGGAGCTAGTTCTTCCCTCCCACCAGCTGTTTAAGATTACAAGTAATTGTGAAATACAGGTGACATGTACTGACCTTGAATTGGGACCAGGCCTGGTTCACAGAATTCCTGGATGATTCTTGGAACCGCTTGGCCAGTCCAATTCTTGGTTCCAGTTCTTAAACACGCTGTGGTTGGATCAATATATAAGGCCAACCCGTAGTTAGGTCTATTGGAAGTTCTGAATGATGTTTTGTTATTACAGCACGAAATTTTCAATGCATGTGATGGGAATTTAGATTTTATGGAGAGGTAGTAAGATAAGGCTCTAATATCAGTTCAATTCGTTGAATAGAATAAGAGTAAAGCTGTTATATAATTGCTAATATTGAAAAATGGAATAGAGCTATAGAAAATTTTCATTTGTTAATTTTTATTTTAACGAGGTACTTTGGGGAAAAAAATCAGTTCCACCATTGAATTGATAAAGATTTTTTATGGAATTGTTATTTCACACAAAAAAATTTCCTAATAGTTTTTTTGTAAGAAATAAGATTGTAATAGAATTGTTATTATAATAAAATGAACAAGTAGTAAATATTCTTGTTAAGGGTTTTTTTTAATGATTTACTTGCACTTGTTAATTTATTCCAGTTTTTAAGTCACCTGGAGAACAGGCGCGAGGCACATAGCGACACCATAAAATTTTGTCAGCGTGTATTGCAGCAAAAACCTGTTTTATGGGAAGCCATATCACGCGACAATTTATCTCGACCTGTCCATGACGTGGATATGGTCGTAACAATTGGTGGTGATGGTACATTGTTGCAGGCCAGCCATTTTGTGGATTGCTCGATTCCAATTCTTGGTGTGAACTCAGATCCTACACAATATGAGGAGGTAATCATATGCAATATTGTTTTAATCTGTGATGGCAATTTTGTGATCACGATTTCTTGAAATCTTATATTGTTCAGCAATGATGCCTACGCACAGGTCGAAGCATTTGAGAATCAATTTGATGCTACAAGAAGCACAGGTTATCTTTGCGCAGCAACTGTTGCTAATTTCGAACAAGTAAGATTAGCTTGCTTTTGTTTGGAGAAAAATGTAATGTATTTGATAACTGAAGCTCTATATTAATTCAGGGCAAAGTACATAATGACATACCCGATTTTTCAGTTGGAGAACTAGCTAAAGTTGCTCTACATTATTATCTTCTTTTTTTTGGTCTTTTTTTGAATGCTATTTTCTACTTGCTTCCTCAGCATGAATACGGATACATTATTGGTGTCACTCTTTCCTTTAGATGGTAGATGATATTCTTGGTAATCGAGTAGTTCCCACTGAACTATCGAGGTTATCAATACGTGTAAATTCAGAAGAGTTCCCTACATACGCTCTTAATGACATTCTAATGGCTGATCCATGTCCAGCAGCACTTACCCGTTTCTCGTTCAGGTTAGAAGTTCATCTATTGCTGCATATGGAACACAAAATTGTTTTCCTTCATCTTTATGGTTGTTTGACTTCTACAAAGTTATTCATTGTTCACAGAATCAAAAAGGACAACTGGGCTTGTTCTCCAGTGATAAATTGTCGATCAAGTGGGCTCAGAATTTCAACAGCTGCTGGATCAACGGCTGCAATGCTCTCAGCTGGCGGATTTCAGATGCCCATCCTATCTAGAGACCTTCAATACATGGTAAGAGAGCCTATCACGCCTGGACAAGCCGCTAACCTAATGCACGGTTTAATCAAATACAATCAGGTTATGGATGTTACATGGTTTTCTGAAGAAGGAAAGATATATCTTGACGGATTTCACATATGTCGTCCAATCAAATATGGAGACAATATTGAGTTATCTGCAATGGCCCCAACATTGAAAGTCTATTTGCCATCTCATTTGCATTTGACTGAATCAAAGGGGCAATCTAACATGTGAATGCAAGTTTTGGATGGGTAGGGAAATTTGTGTATGCTCAAGCCATCTAGAGAAACATGATATTTATGTGTAGTTTCTTGTCTTAGTGAAACCATATGTAGAATAGATCGAATAATTGAATTCAGTGATGCACGGATTTTGGCTGAGTGTTAAAATAACTTATTTGAGCTGTATCAATCATTTGCTAACAGAGGCTAGAAATGGTGAAAACACTAAAAAAAATTATAAAAAAGTTGTCTAATTAAAAATAATCTTAAAAATAGACACACACTAAGGGCAGCCACTCCTTTTTGAATCTCTTTCCATCATGCACTATCCAAATCCGTGGATCCATCGCTATTAAACTTAATATTTGCAAATTTATTATATCTAATGTTGGATCATTGTATACCAATCTTGATCTATTCGTTTGAGGTTTCCATCACTGCAAGTCACATAAACAAATCATAGTGGCTTGAAGATTGTATAAATCAAACGAAAATATTTTGTTAGTAGAATTTAGAATAAGTGTGTATTTTATATATTTTTTATTTTTGTTTCTATTCTTATATGAGATTATGCCATTCTTTGTATGGGATTTGATGTACTCTCCGATTAGATGGGTTTGATTTTTTTAGGATAAACAATTGTATCCATTGTCTGGAATATTTTGACTATAGAAAAGATGTGACCGTTTATATAAATGGGTTCTCGTACCTTCACTTTTCATTTATCTATTTTATATTGATTCATATAATCAGTATAATTTCTTTTTATTGAATGAAATCCATTCTTACTAGCAAAAATAATAACTCGTTTCTTGAAAAGATGAATTTTCTTACAAGTTTAAATCGAGGAGTATTTTTATAATTTTTTTGATAAAAATATTGTCATTATTTTCCTTATCCTAAAATTTAACCTATATTAATGATCCGAGCAAATGAAATATTAGGATTTGAATTTCCAAATTGGAAAAGAATTATATGATTTCAAAGAAATGGCAAAACAACATTGTGCCCTATGTGGCAGCATGGTTCCATCCCACTGGGCCTTGCATTGTTTGCAAGTTTAAGTATGGTTCCGTATATTTGTCTTTTGAGTTCGACAATGTGGAGGGATGCAATTTCCTGCTCTGGTTCATTATGGGTTTCTGAGCTAGAAAACCACCGTCACGACCAATCCTTTAAGATTAGAGGTACACCAAACACCCCCTTTTGGGATTGAGCTTTGTTGGTCTCAAAATTTTGTAATAGAATAGACCATCAAACGGACTAATTATTAAACGGTAAGACCCATAAAAAAAATACATTGTATTAATTATATGTGAAAGCATCTCAGCAATTGGAACACCCACCTGGACACCACACCATAAATGGTCACTTGTCAGTATTAGCTATTAGGATCCAACTCAGATTCAACTAATTTGGTCTGCCAAACTTGCTTTCTTATTAGTTCCTTCACTCCACTGCTCTGAGCTGACTCTATTGATACTGTCATCTAAACTCCTAATTGTTATCTCGCTGGAATGATTAATGCGACAAGCTAATCTATCCATTAACATCACTGTCCGAACAAATAAATAAACATCAGCAACAGCAACAAAACTGAGGTGATACTTAATGAGTTCTGTGTAACTTTGTTAATGCAGCTTCAAGAGATCCAGCTGTAGCTTTTCATGTGCCTTTGTCTGTCAAGCTCTCCAAGTGAAGTGGACGTTTATTGGTTGGAACCGAATTTTGAGAGTGCGTATATTTTCCCGTATATAATTAGGTGCTTGAATAGTATTACATTTCCTTTGACACAATGATCATTTGCAAAGAGAAAAGAATCACAAATAATGATAATTTAGCACTTAGAATGCTCAACCATTACATTGATAATCCAAAGTAGTCGCAACTATTTTTTATTTATAGTGGTAGATGGCAAAAACTTCCTTATTTTCATTAGATTTTGCTTCTTATTTTTATTATGTTTTTACATATTTTAATTGTAAAAGGTCAGTTCGATAATTGGGCTTTTAACCCAATTTAATGCCATAGACCAGTCTTTTGGGCTAATGACAATGTTTAGAAGATCGGGTCCAATGAGGGATGCCGTAGGGAGACTCGGCTTGGTAGGCTCGGAACAGGGATCGTCAGACCGGTTCATTTTGCTCTTGGCCTAATTTAGTTTTCTCATGTGTGAAAAACAGACTCCAAAAATGTCTTTCTAGGTTAATTTGGGCTTCGTTTAGCTAAATTAGGGTTTATGTGGATTAAAATAAGCCTTCTTCCTTTTTTTTATATTGAAAAGGGATTCTTTATTATAATAAAAGCCATCAAGCCCATTTCCAACCCAATCCACTTTTATAAGAAAAGAAGGTTTCAATCTCAACTGTCGGATCCTTAGAAATAATCTATAAGCTAGCATTAACTCCCAACGTTTATAAATAGGAGGCTACACTTCTCATTTGAAAAGAATTTTGGCACATTGCTAAGATGGAGAGTAACGTGGAAACTCAGCTGAAACATCTTCAAGAAAAATCAAAGCACTTATTCTATGAAGAATGATCAAATATATCTGATTTGATCTTCTGTTACACTTGCTACTCAAGAAACTGGATTTGCTTGTTTATTCTTCCATGCCTCTCTCTACGATATTCTACACGTGTCATTAGTTCAATTATCACACGTGATCAGCTAACTACAGTAACCTCACCATACATTAATTTTATTTGCATTTAAAATGACATTTATCACTTCTCAATCGTGTTTTATTATAAAAAGAAAATGCAAATGTAATCACCTAAATTTATACAATTCAAAAATCATAGTCATTAAGAAAAAAATATAAAAATTTTGAAGAAGCTTTAAGAAAAATGATAGAAAACACTCCTAATTTTTCGCGATCTAAGAATATTAAAATATAAATAAATTAATGATCATTTAGAAATTTGGGTTATTATGTTTTAAAATAAAATTCTTTCATAACTTCTTGATGAAACCCTACAAAATTAACAAGGATAAAATAAGAAATATATATATAAATAAACGAAAATGAGGTTCAACTAATTAATAATAATCAACGTTATAGAATAAAACATCCGAATAATTAAAAAAATAAATGTAAGTAAATAAATAATTATAAAAGAATGGTAATAAATCTAAATAATGTAAATCTTAAGATGTTTTGTACAAACAAAAATATTACAAGAAACACTAAATCAACATAATAAGAAAGAATAAAACAACAAGAAATATCAAATGGACCTGACAATGAATATAGAAATATAATACAAAAATTCAATAAATAATCGATTACCAAATAAGTCAAAATTACAATAGAAGTGAAAACAGTATCAAAATTTAATCTAATTAATTGGAATAAAACGATGAAAGTGTGAGTAAAAGAACAAAATCTTAAAATGATTAAAAACTTTGAATTATAAAATTTAAAGCTAATATATAATGTCAACTACCAATAGATGATTAATCTCAAATTTTGTTTAGAATGTAATTTAATAATTAAGTTTATATAGTTTGCTTAAAATAAGTAAATTGAATTATAGGTTATAAATAGATAGATTAACATCATCAAATTAGTAAATAAACTTACTTGAAATTGAGATTGAGATTTCATATGCCCCTTTCTAATTTTTTATCTATTTCAATTCTTCATTTCATGAGCCAAATTTCTCAAGTCTTTATAATTATCAACTTTGAACTCTATCTCCTTCAAATTATCTATTTACCTTAATTATTTTTCCAACAAATGAAATTTTCGCTAGCATCTCTACCAATTTTAATTTGTAAACCTATTTATTCTAATCTACAAATAATCCAAAAAATTTCTTAAGTTCAAATACCTGGATTTATAAAATACTCAAATATAGGCCCTTTAATCTAAATTCTATACTTTCAATCCTCATAAATTTTGAGTTTATCTATTTACTTAAAAATATCAGTTTCTAAGCACAAACTCAACTAAATATCAAGTTTTACAAAATTAAATTTCTATACTAGACTTTCAATTCAAGCTATCAATTTTACTTTCATATATTCTAAAATTTCCTTCAAATTGTTGTTAATACTTAAGATAATGATCTGAAAAGCCTAAGTTAAAACCCTAATTCTTGATATCTTTATTAATCTCTTTTTATTTAATATTTATCTCCTTTTTCTTTTTTTTTTTCGAAATCTGCCTCTTTTTTTTCTCTTTTTCCTTCTTCCTACGTTTTCTTCTCTCTTTTTCTCTCTTTATCTTCTGCTCTTCTTTCTCTTGAATCACCAATCCAATCTCAACTTTCAACAAGATTAAAAAGAGAAATGCGAGATGAAGTCAAAATAGAAGAGGAGAAGCATGCATGAAATGAGCTACAACAACTAGAAAGTAGTAGTGGTAGTGAAGAACAAGATAGTTAAAGTCATCAAACATGTGGGTATGCTTATTTTCTTTGTTTTGATTGTTATAAATGCATAATGTGATGGATTGATGTTAGTTATATGTTGAAAGTGTGATGAAGTTGATGTATTATGGATATATGAACATGAAAGTCGAAAACCTAAGCAGAGTATATATATATGTGAAGTTAAGAAGTGATGATGTAGTATAGAGATGTTTTAATGAAGTAAAATGAGTTTAGAACTATTAAAAGTTGTAAATATGTGTTGTATGTAGTTTTTTTTTATGGTGTTTAAGTTGAAGTAGGATGTGTGAAAGGTGTTAAAAAAGAAGAAAGAAAACATGGGAAGTCGTAAGGATCCATACATCCTATTAAACAGCCCGTTTAGAGGGGTGTTTCACTTTCGGATCATTTTTTTTCAAAGTCCCTATATCCAAATGGCCCCATTTGATAGGGTGTGCAGAGAAAATGGCCAGTTTAAAGGGGTGTTTCACTTTCGAATTATTTTTGGGTAAAATCTCTAGGTTGAAATGGCCTTGTTTGGTTTCCTTTGCAGCAACATTGCTTCGTATTTTGATCATAACCTTTTTATCCAACCTCGGATTGAGATTATTCAAAATGTTATGGAAAAGCTTAAAAAGGGATCTACAACTTTAATGTTTTAATTTTTTGCAAATTCTAAAAGTATCAAGGCTTGAATTTTGATTAATCCCAGCTACTACATATTGCAAAAAAAGTTGAAAACTTATGTTTGCTTGTTAAATATGTGTAGTTAAGCATAAAATAAACTTAGCTAATACAACTAGGTTCAACTTGACTAAATGAACTTGAATGGATTAAAATGAATTAGATTGATTACGTTTAATCAACTTGGTTAAGATTAAGTCAACATATACTTAATTTAATATGAATCTTAGATATAAAATGAACTTAGTTAATCAATTTAAGTTCAACTTGACAAAATAGAATTTAGAAAGCTAAAATGAATTAGATTGATTCAATTTAATCAAAATGACTTAGTAATTAGATTAAATGATTAACTCTAATCAATTTGGCTAGGATTAAGTTAAAATGAGTTAATAGTTAATAACTGACTTAAGTTAATAAGTTAGGATAAACCATAAATAATATGGGAAACATGTTGTTTCGAATGTGTGTTTGCTTCAGAAAGGAATGTTTTTGTATATGCATGCTTTGTAGATGCTTTTGTAATAAGAGATCATAAACGAAGAGAAATGAAATACTTTGATAGACAATGAAGAACTGTCCGTATCTTGGCAACACATTCTTCGCAACCATAGCGGGGTTCCTACTTAATGTCTAATCAAATAGGGTCTTAAAATGAATTTAATTTCTTGAATATATGTTTGCTTTAGATATATATTCTTGTTTTAACTTTAGCCAATCTTTTGTTTCTTTCTGGATTTCACATATGAAGGATGATGATGTTTTGTTGCTGCTGATAATGAATGATGGGGATGAGGAATTGGTTTTACTAGAGGGATTCTTATGACCTAGCTTGGATGATAGGTGGGTAACAGTAACCGTACCACATTGTTTGCGTTTGTAATTTAGTTGCATTTTTACTAAGATAAATGTAATTAGCTATGTGTAGGGAATTACGTATTTGTATGTTGCTTGGTGATTGTTTGGTTGATAATTCACTAATTTATAAGAGATCACACCTTGTTTGTAATCTCTGAATTTCAATTGTTGATGATTGTTTGTTAATTGATTGGTCACTTTAATAAATGGATCTAATGCTAAGTGACTCGCTAAATTAAACAATCATGCATTACACGATAATATACAATCATGCATTACACGATAACATACTTACATCAGCATTTATGAAGTATGCACGTCACATATTATCATTCCTATTCTATGGATTACCTAGGGAAATCCAGTACATCTGGTGAGGGTTACTATAAGGTCGTCAGTTCTTCAGGAATTAAATAGGCTTAAAGGACGAAGCCTGATGAGGGTTGTCATGGAATAATAATACTTAAGGGGTTTTTAAGGTTTTAAGATGAAGTGGTGGATGTTTAATTGGCATGAGTTCTTGAGAATAAAATGAATATCAAAATGAAGTCCTCCCTCCTTAATTCTTTTCAAGGAGAGGTTAGAGGCTATATTTTATTAAAATGAGTTTTAAAAGAAATCATCCCTTTTTAGTTATATCTTAGGAGCAGTTAAAGGTTATTTTTCATTAAAATGAGTTTTAAAAGAAATCATCCCTCCTTAGTGATATATAAGGAGTAGTTAGAGGTTATGTTGATAGCAAATATGCATGACAAGGAATTTGAGAAAAGAAACCCCCCTTCCTTAGTTCTTAGATTCTTTTGAGCATGATACTAGGACTGGTCCTTCAACCTCCAAGAGAGGGCATAAATCTCTATTTGTTTGCATTTCGGTCATCCAAACTATGCATAACATATGATTGAGTGCTGCATTGCATTTTTTTTTTAATTAAATTGGTTTGAAATTTGTTTGATGATTGATTTAGTTATGACTGAGCTATGGTTTAGCTCATACCTCCATAGTTTTTGTTGCAAGAATATCTAAAGTTTCAGGAATGGTTTAAGTCTCTGTGGAGAAGATTCCTTAAAGATAGAAGACAAGCTAGAAATAAGAAGTAAATAGATTGTTTTGTACTAAGATTTTGTTTTATGTAACATAAGTTCAGATTATTTATTAGATTAGTTGTATAATTGTCTAAAGTTTGTAAAACGTAGATAATCTATTCTATTTAACTATTTGGTGAGGGATACTGATTCTCTGTGGTCCAGTGGACTATAGGAAATTGGATTTCCTTTAATTATCACAAATATAATTGCATCTTAGAATTTTGTGAAATAGACATTAGGTAGAGTCTTGCAAATTCTGACTTGCAAGACGGTTTTCATATTGCAAGTGTACACGTGATATAATAACTTCAGGTTATCCCTTTAGGCTCCTTTTAAGGTCGTGATAGCAAATGAATTTTACCAATGTAATAAACAATTAGATATCAAAAAGTATAAATGAAAAAGTTTTTAGATTTTGAATAATTTAGATTCACTAGCGACAAAATCAAAATAAAATCAATAATACCAACACGCGTTGACCTTAAAGACATGGTCAAACCTCATGTGTTCTTATCACTGGCCTAAGGCTTGCAACCACCTATTAAGGGCACACAACACTTGTATCTTACATTCTTCATCCTTTTTGTCTATCTTGATTTACCTAAAACAAGTTTATTATAAAGGGACGAGATATGCCTAACAAATATAGCACTGGCAATTTAGAGCCCAACTTGTAAAGCTAGATAAGATATGACACTATTGTAAAATGTTTTGAGTAAGTAAAAATTTGCACAAATCATAAACAAGTTAAACCTAAAAAAGAAAGAAATTTAATTGTGTTCAAGTATGCATTTGAGACCTAAACCTGTTTATTAAACAAGTGTAGGTTAGCCGGTCCAGGTTAATTTGCGAACCTGTCAAATGTAATAATGCCATTATATTTAGTAGTGTTGTCATATCCAAATTGACTCATCGGTTCAACCCAATTTTACCCACTAATCTATTACCCTCTATCTAAGCCAATACTCAGGTTATATCTGACAGCATTGATATTTAGTATTTTATTTCTCTCATATTTTTCCCTATTACATAATCTATACTCATATATTACATTGACATTAAAAGTTTCCTTTAGCCTAAAAGAAATTAAGGCTTCGTTTATATTCTCTCTCTGTCTCTCACACACACACACACAATTAATGATGATTCTACAATTTCTTTTTTACCTTCTTCACTGATTTTTCAAGCAATCACTCATTAGGTTCGATTTCTTCTATTAGTTAGATTATTTTAGATCATTAAAAAACATTTGCTAAATATGTTGCATATGCTTTTGAATTTTGCTACTACTTATACTGAATCAATGAGGATCAACATCAAATGATT
The DNA here is from genome assembly GCA_024138025.1 of Combretum micranthum. Taxonomy (NCBI): domain Eukaryota; kingdom Viridiplantae; phylum Streptophyta; class Magnoliopsida; order Myrtales; family Combretaceae; genus Combretum; species Combretum micranthum. The sequence continues at coordinate 697,179 of JAMXBD010000158.1, forward strand.
GGATTAGATATATTGAGTTACAAGAAAGCTAATCAATTTTGGTAATCTCAACTTGCACAAATGGCATGTGACATCTTGAACATATTAGTATTTATGATTACTTCAGGATCTGTATTTAGTATCAAAGGTGGAATTCTTAATGAATATCATAGCTCATCGAAGCCAAAAACTATAGAAGCTTTTTACTTAAAAGATTTTGGCTCTTTGAAGAAAAAGGTGATATAATAAATTATTTTTAAGGGAAATTGCAAATCAACCCTCTATAACTTCATTAGGGTATGGATTTGCCCCCTCAATTTTTGAAGTACATATTTTGACTCTTTAAAATTTTGAAAAATTAATATAATTAAAAACAATTAACCTTTTTCATCAAAACAAATGGAAAAAATTATAAATTACACCCTCGAACTTACCCTTGTATATGGATTCACCCCCGAAACTTTCCTTAAAAATAAGTTATTATATCACTTTTTTCTTCAAAGAGCCAAACCGTTTTACATATATTGGTAAAAGTTTAGGGAGGTAATTTGCAACTTATTTTAAAAATAATTGTCCTTAACTGTGCTAAATGTTGAAAGTTTAATGGGTCTAAAAGTACATTTTGAAGATTTAAAAGGTGAATTCATACATTGGTAAAAGTTTAGGGAGGTACTTCGAAATACTTTTTCTAAGAAGAAAAAGGAAAGGAGGATAGAATTGGCTTTGGGGTACTTCGACGAATAATGGCAGGTCAAATGTTTGTACTCTTAATTTTTTTGACAATTCAATGTTTTATATTTAGATTTTGACAAATTAGTGTTTGTACTTGTAAAATATAAGCTATTTAGTATTTTTGTTAAATAATATTTAACGGATATTTATTGTAATATAATGATGGCATACCAAGTGTTTGTGCCTTAGATTTCCAATAATTTAGTACCACATCTTTAGATTTTGACAATTTTTACAAAGTGTCTGTTATTATCTCATTCATTGAATCGCACATATTTTGAAAATATAAGTACTGATTTGCCAAATTTATGGCACTTGGTTGGCCATTGTCCCTGGTGATCCCCTCTTGATCTCTTATCTCAATAATTAATCTGTCCTTGTTTGCATGCATGGTTTGTTGTAGACTTGTAATTGATATGAACCACCATTAGTTAAACAATTGTAATTTGCTTATTATTTTAACAACTATGCAAAAGTCCATTCACGGTATACATAATTCCATATTTGATTATTAATAGATCTCATAATCTTTCAAATACTTTAACTTATCACGCTCTATGCAAATTTTTTTATATTCTTCCATATTATATCATATCATTTTATATTGAGTTCACTGCTCATAACAATAAAAATAAATAAGATACACATAAAATATTAAAAAAAAACAGATTTTAAATAAATGTAAATGAAATATAAAGATTTAAAAAAAAAATCCTCTTTAGGTGATTTTGACCTCATTGTAATTTCATTAGTAAAACCAATTATAGTAAATAAAAGGAAACTGCTGTAATTTGGTCTCCACGATACAGATATAAAATTTAGCAAAACTTAAATTCTAATGGTCGAATAATGGACCAACCTTCCATGAACTGAAATTTATTGGAGGGGTTAAAAAATTAAAAATAGAAATGAAAAAAAAAAATTGAAGGTTAGGATTTTTTTATTTTGGGTGGTGAAGCGGCGGTAACAGTAAATAGAAGAGAGGGAGCCAGCAAGGCGGTCTCCTGTGGAAGGACAGCATCAGTAAAAAGGCCACGTGTACACATACTCCCTTCACACTTTCCCAAAATATCCTCTCCCTCCATTTTTTTTAATATTAAACATATTTATTTTATAAAAAAAGTTAACAATTAAAAAAGAATAAAACAAAAATTCCCAACTTAAGAAGTAGTTTGAAGTGTCCACTCCATATACTTGTCTGGTTTAATCACTTTCATTAACCACAAAACCCTCCTTTCCTTCTTCTTCTTCCTTATTCTTAACGCCATCCTTTCTTCCAATTCCGTTTTGGTTTCTGGTTTATGTTTTGACGATAGAGATAGGGAAAGAGAGGGAGAGGAAGAAGATAAAAAAAGAAGAAGAAGAAGAAGATGAAGATACAGTGTAACGTGTGCGAGGCGGCGGAGGCCAGCGTCCTCTGCTGCGCTGATGAGGCGGCGCTCTGTTGGTCCTGTGACGAGAAAGTACATGCAGCTAACAAACTCGCTAGCAAGCATCAACGAGTTCCTCTTTCTTCCTCTTCTTCTCAGATTCCTAAGTGCGATATCTGTCAGGTACGCTCTCTCCCCCTTTCTCCCCTCGGATCCAATTTCTCTCTCTATCAATCGGTTTATACCGTCTTGTGTTGTGCTGTATTGAATTGAATCGAGTATCGTTACAATCTCTCGTTTGCGTCATAATATCCGAGCACTCATTAAAAAAATTGTGCTTAGTAAATTTTACTTGAATCGTGTATTCGAATTCATTTGATTATTTTTAATAATTTTTATAAAGAAATTCAAGCGAATTGGCCTCTTCTACGCTCCTGCTAGCGGAGCTGTTTTTGTTATGATAATTATGATTGTGCTAACGGGTGCTTTTATTTGAATTTTTAGAATTATACTGATAAGTCGGTTTGTGATCAGCTGCTGCCTTTTGTTTAAATGAGCATGTGACTGAAGAATTATTCTCAACAAGGAGATACTGTGATAATATTGTGCTTTTACCTTCGTCAGAATGTTAATATAGTGGTTATTGCTGTTTGAATTCTAAAGGGAGATTGGATGGAGAAAAATGATAATGAAACCTGTTGCTCGAGGATACATATATGCTGTCTCAATGCTATCCCAACTAAGCGTGATTAAATATCTAGCAACTTTGAAGATCAATAGTTGTGTGAGGTTGTTCAATTTGCTTTAGTGTTATATTATAATTGGTCGAAATACCTTTGAGTCACCAATTTTGAGACAACATATATTTATGGTTGATTGTTTGCATTGATAGGTGTATATTACATAACAAGCAAGAAGTAAGGAAGGATGTATTTTCTTCTTGTTAAGATGGATATATATTTTTTCCTTTTTCTGGAGTATCAGAACTAGGAGAACTCAAGATATTGTTTTGTAGGAGGTGGAAAGTGACAATTGCGAGACAGGGTGATTGAGATTGGCTTTCTCAATTGTTTGCAAGAGATTATAAGTGTTCTTCAGCTAGTATAATTGTTAGTTTTTTACCAAGTAGTTCATTTCTTTTGCTAAATGAGTGGGAATACCATGGGGATAAAAATTAGATTTGATAAAACAATAATTTTGGTCATTATTTCAATGCTTATCTGTGACATTTCTCTGCTAGAATCTTCTCCTATATAACTTATTTGCTGGATGAAATTTATTCTTCTAGAATAGGCAGAATGAGATTCTTTGATAAGTTGTATAGAGGTGTCAATCTACTGGTTCAGGATTGACAGACAACAGAGAGATAATCTTGATTATTTCCATTCTTATGGTTTCTGCCAGAACATGCATATGTGCTACAAGCAAGTCTTTTCCCAATTTTTGAAAAAGTTGTGCAATGCTTGACAGGAAGCAGCTGGATTCTTCTTCTGTCTAGAAGACCGAGCCTTGCTTTGTAGGAAATGTGATGTTGCCATACACACAGCAAATGCTTTTGTGTCTGCTCATCAGCGCTTTCTTCTGACTGGAGTGAAGGTGGGCCTTGAGCCTGCCGAGCCTCGTCCATCCTCTTCCTCAGCAAACTCGCAGTCAGGAGAAAAGAGTTCAGAAGCAAGATCCTGCTCCAATTTAAAAGCAGTGCCTCAGTTGACATTGCCTAATGTATATAATGGAACTTTACCTGGCCATTCTGATACTGTTGGAAACTTTATGGCTAGGAAGGTACCATATTCTGGAGGTTCTGCAACCGGAAGTATTCCCCAATGGCAGTTTGATGACCTTCTTGGATTTGCTGAGTTTAATCAAAATTACAACTACATGGACAATGGGTCGTCTAAGGTAAACCAAATTCGAACTTTGATCTTTGTCTATAGTTCAGCTGATCATGTCCATTTTAGTGCCCCCTGCCAGCAAAAGCAAATTTGCGATCACACACATGTTCATGCAGAAGAGAGGGGACAATGCAAATGCCTGACAGTGTTTGTTATGTAGCCGCACACTGTCAGAGTATGGCAGTTATAAAATTTAGATACAATAAATTATAGTTCAATCACAACAAATGTTGATTTCATTCTATTCTATTCTATTCTTTGAGATGTGTTCATCCTTTAGGAGCTCACTGAGCTGCCTACCCTTTATTGGTTAGATATACTTTTGTAGACCGTAATGAATGCTATGTTGCAGAAATTATTTTCTGATGCACTCGCAGTCATGCTTTCTATACATGTGACGTATATTTGGATTTGGAGTGGACTTGACTTGAAAACATTGGAATTTGCAGAAACCTGAATATTTGTTCGATTCATAACCAATATCTTTTATTGTATGTGGTCTAAAGTGATGATCTATTGGCCCTCAAGAGTTTTCTTTTATGATCGTCATCGTAACTTTTGCCATTGATTACTGTCAGGCCGATAGTGGGAAGTTGGGAGATTCAGACTGCTCCTCTGTCTTACGATCCAGTGAGGAAGTTGATGGTGACTGTCTAGGGCAGGTTCCAGATGCGTCATGGGCAGTGCCACAGGTCCCTTCACCACCCACAGCCTCAGGTTTATACTGGCCAAGAGGTTCTTGGCACCATTCAGATGGTGCAGTATATGTTCCTGACATTACCGGCCCTCCCGATGGTGCTATCCGGTGCCAACACAGTGGCAATGACCTGAAACGGCGACGGCGACATTAGACCTATGGTGTAACTAAGTCAGTTGCTGTAGAAACGTGGTTGACCTTGTTGTGGGCCTTCATTTTTAACCTCTTAAGTAAGGAGTAGAGTAGAACATAAAGCGCCTCTAGGTAAAATTTAATATTCTGTTGTTTTTGCTTGTCCAATAAGCTGACTGCAAGTGCGAATCTAAGATCATCTCTATTAGGTTTAGGTTCCCGTGAAATGATATTGATACGATATTGTCTTTTCGATTAAAACAGACTAATTTCAAAGTTGTTGAATTGGAATTGATATGAGCATTCAAGTCAAGAGGCAGCTGGCAGAAATGGGAGACATCAGATCCTCACTGCTGTTTTACTTTCATACAGTTACTTTTTTTCATTCATATTATTATTTTTGAAGGTTCTTTTGATCATCTTGTTTCGCTATAATCCGAATGATTCATTCTGACTTGAGTTAAAATTGTAGTATTCCTCATGAATGACCCATTAAATACTAGTAATGCAGTGTGAATTGTATTAGTATATCACACAGTTTTTGTTTGATATTGACTCATCTCTAGATATGAAACAAAGTGCACACTATGCATGTTGTGTCGGGTGCGATTCCACTGTAATTATTTCAGCTAGTTAGTGGAGAGGAAGCAGAATAACGCCTTCATTATAGACCTTTTTTTCAGATATTTATTTCCCTAGAAAATGTGAAAAGTGGTCATACATTAACATTGACTTCTGCAGGAATGTTCCGCCTCTGTTGTCTCTGCCGCTCAATTTAGGAGCAAGTAAGATCTGGTTGTTTGCTTTTACATCTCTATAGTTTTTGACATGATCTGGAAGGTTTACTTGTAGACAAGGACTGAATAAGCAATTGCAACACATTCTTTCACCTACCATGTCAGTTATTATTTTCAACTGGCATGATTGATTATCTAGAGGTGTGGGAGAATTAATACAATTTTGTCAAACGTGATATAGAGACACACGAACCACATAAAGTGACTCCTATGTATCCACACAAAAGGAGAGGGGAAAAAAAGGATGATCAGCTGAATATTTGAAGTTATGGTCTTAATATATGGGTTGTGTGCATAATTTAAGCAGTTTATGGTATTGTTATTTGTTGTAGTTCTCTGCCTACTGTTGTTGTTTTTAGCTATCTATTTTGGTGTCGTAATAGGTAGTGTTAGGACAGGTAAGAGTATAGGTGTCACACGTCTTTTGTTGTTATGTGTCTTATTGTTGTGTTGTAATGGGTAGTGGTAGGATGGTTGTCACATGCTATTCTAATATGTGGTTATGTTCAAGTAACTTCCATATAAACTATTTAAAAAATAATTACGAAGGAAAAGGTCAATATAGTGTTTCATCAAAATTTCTTAATTGTTTATTTTAATGAGACGATATTGTCATGTTCTCTCTAATGAGCCCATAACAATTGCTCACCTTAGATAGATATGGGAAAAAGACGTGATTCTGTAACATTTTGGTATTAAAGTGACGCAGCGGAGGTACAATAGGGTTTATCGTAAGACGTTGATTCGCGCACGGATACTCAGCTTGTAATCTTCAAATATCTATTGATTCTGAGAATATCTAGATATCTGACATCAAAAGTCGAAATCTACACAAAGATAACGAGTTTTGGAATAGAGAGGACATTCTCAAAGAAATTTCATTAAAAAACAATCATCTGTCTTTCATATGCCATAGGACTTACATAGGCAAGCGTGAAAGTTACCATAAGTGAAAAAGGACTAAAACCTATTAAATAATATTAAATAGCATTTAAAAAGGAAAAACTAAAAATGATATCCTATTAAAAGACATTAAATCCTATGAAACTGAAATCCTATTAAAAGGTATTAAATCCTATTAAAAATCCTACTAAATGATACTAAAAATTATTTTTTTTAAAATATTAAATGATATTCTAAAGGTATTGACCGTATTATTAATTACAAATTCGAAAAACCCAAAAGATATATAAAGTACGCCGCTCCAACACTGGTAATGTAGAACTAAAGGCTAGCGGTATAGGTTGCCAGCATAGGATTTTTCGTCTCTTCATTCTATGCTGCATCATAAAGCCAAGCACAATGGATGAAATCAAGTAAGTGTGGCAACAATTTGATATATTCATGGCAATATATGATGAAGATAGAGCACATATTCTCTCCCAACAAGTAACTAACCTGTTTAAGGAAGTTTCAACAACGAAAGGCAAAGATGGTGAGTTTGAAGGCATTAGTATTGCAGTAGGAGTTGGAAGCAGTGGGGGTTTAGCATTAGGAAGTGGACCAAACAAGGGTGCATTGGTACTCAAACTTGTGTGATGGGATTTTCTAGAGTACGATGGAACAAAGGATCCAATAGAGTAGTTAAAGTGTTGTGATCACTCCTTCAATCATTTGAAAATAGCTGAAGAAGAAAAGTTGGAGATTATGGCCTATCATCTTGAAGGTGATGTACAATTATGTTTTGTGAAATTGGAGAGAAAGAGACTAATGATGAATTGAGAGGAATTTAAAGCCTTTTGATGCACCGCATGTACATGCACAGTAACCCGCTTAGAGAATCGACAAAACTCAAGCAAATCTGTAGCTTAGGAGATTATAAGGAAATATGCATTGTGGCACATCTTGTACTCGAACAAGATAGTGGCTTTGTTTTTAAGTGGGTTGAAGGAATCTGTTATGCTGGGTGTTTCAAAAGCTCTAAGATCTAATCTTGGCCACAAAATGGTACCCGCAACTTTGTGGATTCAACATTGAAAGCTTCTTTACCATTAATATTTGAACCAAGGGAACATTTAAGGGTTATCATAGCATAGCAAATGGGGAGAATGTCCAAAGTGGAGGAATATGCAAGCATGCAGCTATGGCATTAATAGTAAGGATTTTAGAAGTGGCTTTGTAATTATTGTCGCTATGTAGAGTGGATGCCATCCTACGAAGTCAATTGGCTTCAAGCGTTAAGAGTGATTGACTGGGATTTTAGAGGGATGTGGATGTGATTTAAGATAAGTAAAAGTGAAGTTGTATTAATTCAAGAATCGGTAAGAAGCTCTTTATTGGTTATGGCAATTGAAGAGGTGGAACAACAAAAGGATTTGTCGATTCTTTTGATTGGATTCAAGTATCTCTTTCAACCTCTCTAGTGTATACCTCCCATACATTAGTGCAAACATCAAATAAGTCTCGTACTCGATGCTGTACTCATTTTGGTAAAACCTTATAGGTACTTGCACCATCATAAAGATGAAATTGAAAGATAATGTGAGGAAATGCTAGCGAATCACTAGACCCAATCATTCTCCTTAATGTTCCCTAGTATTATTAGTCCAAAAGACGAATAAGACGTAGAGATTGTGTGTAGAATACCACGCCTCAATGGAAAACTGGTAAAAGACAAGTTCCTTAATCCAAATATTAAATAACTTTTAGAAGAGTTAAATGGGACTAACCCAATTTCAGTCATCAAGTGAGAATGCATGAATCAAATATAGAGAATATAGCTTTTCAAACTCATCATTAAGTATTTTTGAGTTCCTTATCATGCCCTTTGATCTCACTAACGCCGTGTCCACTTTCCAAGCATTAATGAATGATGTATTTAGGGTTTTAAGGAAGTTTATGCTCATTTTTGTTGATGACATACTAATTTATAATTGAATTCAGGCGTAACATCTACAACACTTATGCAAGACACTACACCTGCTGAGAAACACCGGCTATACTTAAAAAAGCCTAAATGTGCTTTTGGACAAACTAAAGTTGTTTATCTTAGACATTTAATTTTTTAATAAGGGATAAGAGTTAAAGCAAAAGCTATGTTGTTTGGCTAAAATAAATGACTACTACATCTTTGAGAGGATTTCTAGGCTTTGTTTGCTATCATCGCCAATTTGTTCGAGATTATGGAAAGATTGCACGGCCCTTACACGAATGCTTCACAAAACCAATTTACATGGGATAAAGCAGAACATGCCTTTGAAAAACTCAGGAGTACCATGACTAAAGTGTTTCACAATGAAGTTCATCTAATTATCATTCCGATTTATGCAACAATGATGGAAGCTCTCCACTCCAATTTTCATGAAGGCTGCCAAAAAAAAGTTTACCGTATTATTCGTGACTTCTCTTTGAAGGGTATGAAAGACACATACAACCATATGTGGAAGCAAGCTCCACATGTCGAAGGAATTGAGCACATAATCTACTTCCCTATAGCCTTTGCAAGTGCTAATTCAAAGATAGCCTAATATATCCATATATTTCATAGAGGGACTATCACCGTCTCATGGAAAATCAGTTTTGTTGGTGTTGGTCAACAAATTTTCCAAGTATGGACACTTCTTATGCCTTAGCTACCCTCATATGAGAGTTTTTATTGCTTGCTTGTTCTTTAACAACATATTCAAATTACATTGATTACTAGAAACTACAATAAGCAATTATGATCCAACTTCTACAATTGCTTTTTGGAAAGAGCACTTTAAACTTAGTGGTATTCAATTAGCATTTTCTATGACTTACCATTTCCCAAAGTGATGGGTAAATCAAAGTGGTTAATCGCACTATTAAAATGCATCTTCAGTGTTTCACCAGTGATATGCCGACAAAATGGGTAGAATGGGTTGCTTAGGCTGAATATTGCTCCAAAACTGGGTTTTCGCTTCACACCGCATTAAAGGCAATGCCATTTGAAGTTGTATATGATTGTCCACCACCAAGGCTTCTCTTCTATCATCTAGGAAAGGCTAAATTAGAAGGCGCAGAGTACACCGTATTAGATCAAGATCAGACTAAGGCATTCCTCCACTAGCATCTATTATAAGCACAGGCTACCATGGAAAATCAATATGAAGAGAAGCATCACGAAGTTCACTTTGAGGTGGGTGAAAATACATCCCCTTTTTCACATATCCTATCTCGATCAATTTGAAGGCAACTCGAACATCAAATTCACATTCACTCTGCTACACCAAAGACGCATTCTACCCAAACCAAAAGCAATTTTTGAAATATGCAACAAATCCTCTCATCTGGAAGTCGCATTTTCTAGGAGAGATGCTTACTAGCCGATGCGTTGCAGGAAGATGCAAGCACATGAGGTCATGTGCGTTCTTGAGGAGGGGACTAGTGTTACACATGACATAGAGGCACACGAACTGGCCATGGTGACTCCCTTTCAACATGGATATTCACGCAAAAAGGAAAAAGATGATCAACCGTATAATGGTCTTGATATTAATAACCGCAACGCACTTGCTGGAATTTGTGAAATGATCTTTTTTTAACTGGTATGAAATACCAATAATGCCTCACAAACCCAGCAGATGGTTAAACACACCTGCATGTTAAAACATGTTCCAATACCTTGTTTTTCACAGTTCTCCGGGAAACTGCACAATTAGGTAGCAGAGCAGACTCAGTAAAGCAATAATGAGACAGCTACCTACAACTTAATATGAACTGTAGAGTATTACTCATGTATACATTTCGACACAATCCTGGGTAAGTCAAATTAGATAAGGAAGTCTCCTGTTTTCTTGTTAGAATGTAATTGGAAGAGAATGGCATCGTGTGACTTGTAGATATCTGGCATGATAACTTCATCAATGACCTTGTAAACTGCAGTCTTTTTTCCAGCACAAAATGAGATACTTCATCTATCAACAGCAATCTGGTAAGCCTTACTTACAGGGATGGTGAGAACAGCATGATGGGAGAAGATTTGAGCTTACTGTATGCTCTCCAGTACCATCATTTAGATAGGCCGTAATATAATCCTATTACATGCGTAGATTCTGGAGCACAGTTTGCTGTAGCAGGACTGCCAGAACGCTGCCCATGCAAATGTTGATGATATTAACAGCATCGTTGTTTAGCTGCAACACAAAGAAGAGAGGATACAAGATTAGTTGATGTAACTTATAATACATGCAAATCACAATCTAAATCTAATATTTTCCATTACTCGTTCATGATTGAATAATCTGGGATTCTCTGAATCAGCCAAAATGAACTACTCCTTACCCATTTAAATCCTTCTTTCTCTTGAAGTGCAGCACCAATTATGCTCTCCCCAAGATTAGCAATTTGTGATGCCAGCACGCATACAACTGCTTCAGCAGCATTTATCTGTGTGGGCCAAATCAGTAGTGAAATTACTCAAAATTCAAGGGGTAGTGACTCATGATCAAAGAAAGAAAGAAAGATAATCATATTTATATGATAATATACATATACTTCTAATTTCAAAATTCAAGTATTTAATATACTCGTGATAACACCCAGCCTAGTGCACTCACAGGCCTGCCAACTCCCATAAAAAGCACGGTGTATTAAAAGGGCACCAGATGCAGAACAAAAGAGATCATATATCCTAGGGGCCAGTTCATAAGATTATAGATTTTCCCAAGCGAAACTGATGCACGTGATTTTTCGTAGGAAACCCTAAAGCACCGACAATACCTGATTTGTCAGATGACCAAGGGATGCTAACACAATTGATGCTAAAAGTCCAGCAACAGTTCCCTCTAGACTTACAGCACCTTCTGTTCCCCGTGGAACTACTTTCAGAGTTGTCACAAGGTATCTGCACAAAAAGCATTGTATCAGCACACGTATCAAATCATTTTACATGAAAGCAGGGTTAAAAAAAAAAAAAAGTTGGGGGTGGTGGAAGTGTTCCAGAAACCAATGAAAGGATGATTTTAACTGTATTCCATATGCTAGCTATAGGTGGTAAGATGGCAGAACGGTGATCCTGCTCGACTTCATGCAGCAAGGCCAAAACAAAACTTTTGAGGCATATAACTAATCCCTCATGAATTAAGTAATACAAATACTTACATTAAAACAGGAAAAACTGCCACCTGGAAAGGACTTTTGAAATGCTATGGAGGTGCAAAAATGCCTCTATATTATATATGGTATCAAAACTTTGTCATTTTATGAACTATTAATATGCACCTTTAAATAATCAGCAGAGCCATTAATCATCTTTTAGTCGCACTACAGTAACCATCTGCATTCATTTGACCTGCTATTGATGGGTATCAACCTTTTACACCTTTTTTTTTTTTAAATATATTTCGAAGTGGAAAAAGAAAAGTACAGCCATGAATGGATGATAAATAATTGAGATCAGGAATGACAATTCAGTGCTTACGTTGTTTTTCCATAAGCCTTCCCAATCTCACTTGATACTGTATCACTCAACTTAGTACAGAAACTAGCAACAAACCCCAACCGCCAAAGTGGGGAGAATGCTTCACCTCCCACACCAAAGATGGATAGAAAAGCACACACACAACCAGCGGCACTAGAACCAATAACACTACCTGGACCTCTTCGACCTTTCTTCCTCTCAGCTATCCCCTGTGCTTCCTTCTGTGCCATTTTTGCCTTCGTTGCTGCTGTTCCCTAAGGCATTTCAATTGATGGAAAACCCAAAACACAGCAAAATTACTCTTGGGAGGGATAAGAAGACAGGAGGTACAAGATGACCTCCTAATACAGATTAAGTAAAATTACGAAGACAGTACTGAACATATAACTGTTTGGTCTGTCCAAATTCCATCCATTTGACATCTTTTCGGTGTCTAATTGTTTCCAGGTATTTATCAAATAAAAAAAATAATAAAGAAAGAAGAATACTCAATTATCCATATACAGATTAGGTTCAGATACAGATCAACACAAACACTAATAAAAACAGATAAAAATCAAATAATTTAGGCAAACCCTGCCTATGTTCTCACCAAACACTCTTCAAAGCAATATAAATTTGGATTTGATTGGATCATGTTCTTTTGCGTTTAACCAAACAGTCCTTACTGTATGCCTGGACAATCAATTTGTCCTGATCCACCGAAAATGAAAGCAAATATTTGATCCATATTCGAGAATGAGCTCTCTTGGAGCTATGGCACTCCTAATTTTAAGTACTAATCCATACTTCTTTCATTATCTTAGAATTTTAGCCAACCCAGTGTGCCTTCATTGAATCACTTAAATATCCGAATTATGAAAAGATGTAACAAAATCCCGCGAATCCTCATGGGCATTTGCAGTTTGATTTCACATGATAGGGCTAGAATCAAATACATCCATCAAGACCCGGAACCGCAAAAGATCAGAACTTCACACAAATGTCAGCTTGAAAATCGTAACTTTATGTACAATCTTCATATAAAAATTACAATTACAACGAAAGCAAGTTAAATAGAATTAAAAAGAAATTTCATTTTAAGGTTTAAAAATCAGGAACTTACGAGTACGAAGTAACAAGCAACTAGAAGAAACCCAGAAGGACCAAAAGCGCGCCAAGTGAGAGTACCCAATAAAAAAGCAGCCGCAATGCCCAAAAGAGAAAGCCCAGTTAGTAAAAGAGGTGAACCCACGAGGAAGATGAAGATGTTGCTGAGGAGGGAGGACTGCCACGTGGGAGGAGACGATTGGATTTGAATCTGGGTTTGTATGAGGTTTTTAATGGCTTCCGACATGGCTTTGGGTCTAATAATAATATTGTTGTTGGTGTTGGTGTTGGTGTTGGCGTTGGAGAGAGAGAGTGTCTGTGGGGTTTTGCCGAAGAGAGAGAGACGTTTGTAGTTTGAGTTTGTGAGAAGGAATGGATGTTTTGAAAGTGGAGAGGAGAGAGAAGACTGGATTTTGGGTTTGGGTTTGGGTTTGATTTTGATACCAAGGTTGAGTGTGAGAGTTGACGAGGATGACATAGCCATGTTCATATGAACTGGAAACTTCACTTTTTGGGCTTCCCTTTTTTTTTTTTTCTTTGTTTTTCCCTCCTCCTTTTATTTTACTTTTTTATATAATAAAATTTAGTGCATCGATTGGGGGGTGTTTTCTTGTTGTTGAGTGTTTGGGAAGTAAAAGCTCGCCGGAGAAGATTTTGTGGAAGTGGAAGTGGGCAGTCTTTGTGGAAGTGGGCAGCTCAGGTTCAGCTCCATTCCCCTCCCAAGTTCCAACTCCTGAGTAGTTGAGTGGTTCGGGTTCACTAGCTTCCAAAAGTCCATAGCTCCAACTTATTTACACGCTCAACATATAAACTAGGGTTGTTTGTTGTTTGAATTTTATCAGACCAAAGTTAACTTCAACAGCATATCACGTGAATTAATTAATAATATAAACATCAATAAAATTATAACATTTAAGTTATTATGTTTATCTAAAAAGATTATAACATATCACTGGAGGGTTTTTTTTTTGTATTGCTTGAGCAGTTTGATGGTTAAGTTATTTTTCCTTTTCAAATTTTCAATAAAGAACGAAAGAAAAGGAATAATGTTTTTACTAACAAGTTGGAGTTACAACATCCACGTGGAAGATATTTGACACGATACTTATACGAAGAACCTCATTGAACGATCCTTACAGATATGAAAAGTTTCTTCAATTTTTTGAGATTTTTTATCAAGAATCAAAAAAATGAATTTCTTCATAATATTTTATTATTGTTTTATAAAAGTAACGTATTATATAAAAGTAAATAGGATTTATAAAATATAAAAAAGTAAAAAAAATTTATGAAAAAAATCTTATAGATAAAGTAATGGTATCATTCGAAAAGAAAATTACTTTAGATGGCTATATGAGAGCTTAAAGGCCTTGCGAAGGAACTTATGATGCTCTTATAAAATATAGGATATTTTTGGCTACAGCAAAAGTGATAATTGGAATAGATCCCCAACCACAAACACACAACCCCCCCCCCCCCCCCCCCCCCCCCACACCCTCCTCTTTTTTATCCCAAATGGCCAAGCTAACCACATGTTCCAGTGTCTTCCTTAAGGCTGGCAACCGTGTGAACGATGGAAAACAATGAAAACAAGCGGGAAAAAAAAAATGGAAATGGAAAAGGGTGGCACTGACTTGAATCTTTATTTTATATTTGATAAATTATTAAAAAAAACAGATATAAGGTCATTTTATTTATGAAATATTAAAAAAAGGGGCAATTTAATATTTTCATCTCTTTTTCTCTACGTTTTTTCCTCCGATTTCGGACAGAAAATTTTACGAGACAATAACAGAAAACCTATCTTCGTTCCTGATAGATTCTGCTACTTTCCACTTTCACTTACAGTACAGAACATACACTTTCCCTTCCATGATCCACTTTCCAGTTTCCACTCGCTCATGGTACCACACATACACTTTCCATTCCGCTGATTTCCAAGATCACGAAACACACAGCGGGAAATTGAATGCATTACGTCTCCAATAACTCATATAACAAATTAGACAAATATAATATTAAGTAATTGAACTACGTCATCTGGCCTCTGGTAATTTGTTATGGATGGCTATCTATCTTTAAGGCATGGGGAAGGTACGTAGCCTGTGAGCGACCTTATTTCATATGAGGTGAAGACTCTAGGATGAGAAATAAGGAGCATTGTATTAATTCTAGAAGACCAAAATTTGACGTGGAAGGACTCTGGCTTTTCTGCTTTTTAAGGTCTCTATAAGGAATTTCAAGTTATAGTTACAAAATGATGATTTTTAAAAGAGTTGGTGATCCAGTTCTAGTTTGGATTGGGGAGTTAACAACCTGGAGAGGGTGCATAAATTAACAAAGAAAATGGACACCGCCATCCAATATAAAACCATTCACAGAAGATTGGATGGTAGCACCGCAAAACCCTTAAAAAGTGCACTTCTTAGATAAAGGACCTCCGCTGCACTTGGTACAAGTAGCTCTGACTTCAAATTGCATTGGAATAAAAATAGTATGAACCCATAGGAAATGATGCAAAAGCACAACACATCTAACTCTAGAAACAAAAAATCATTGTATGATGAGTCGTGCAAACATGATTGAGCTTTATATTTGAAGAACCCAGTATACTGGTCACTCAATTGAAGAGAATGAGCAAGCCATCAAAAGCAGCTAATAAACAAAACCAACATTAGCAATTAAAACCGAAATTGCATCATGCACATAGACTTATAAATAAGGATGATAAGCCTCCGACAAGCTTTAAGATGGAGGTTGCCATTGCCTAACCCAATCTGCCAACGTAGCTACATTTTGATCTATGTCCTCTATGGTATTACTTTTCAATGCTAAAACCCTATCCTCAGGATAGCTTTCTTTCGCTTCTTCAAGCAGCACTTGGAATATTTCACACTCTATATTGTTCGTCAGCTTTGCCCCGGTGTAACCTCTGCTACACGAGTTAATTTTGTTAGCATCAGCAAGAAGCTATTGGAATGAAAACATTCCTTTTACTAAGGAAACTGTCATTATTACCTCTTACTCAACCGATCGTACAAAATGGAGTTTTCGGTTTGCAGCACAACAATAAGGTCAAACCATCTCTCAGGAAAGAAGTCGCAACCATGGTAATCTACTATGATCCCACCTTCATCCATTGCATCCTCAAGCTCATCACAGACCTACTGGCAACAAGATGAAAGAGTCACTACTACATTCCACAAAACATTATCCAGTCATCAGGAAAAACATGATTGAGAAACTTGTTGAGCAAATTGAACCAGGTGTACTTTTGAATACAGTCAAATGCTTCGGCAAGATAACAAGGGTAGCTGCACTGTAACTAGTTCAAGGAAGAAAAGCAGAAGTCTGATACTAAAGAATACCCATTACATGATAATTTTCTTCCCGTGAAGCATTCATAAGAAATTACCGGCATTTTGTTTAAGTGATTAGTTGATGAGATGAAATACTATAATGATGGCCGGCATGGGTGATTAATATTAAATTTGAGCAAAATAAAAACTACGAACCCTTTTCCAATAAAAAGCATGTCTCCGTGCATTGTGTATGTATGTTCTACTCATCTTTTATACTGCTTCACATTCCAAACCTCCACATCAAGTACAACAACACCATGATAAAACCATGACAAATATATAGGAATCAAATTATTAGTCATTCCAGACATGCAAATCAAGCCACTCCGTCTGCTCCATTTCATTCGGAGTACTCAGAGTTATACAGCAATAAATTTCCCCAACCAAACTCCAAATTCAATGTCTTCAAACAGTAAATAATCTCTGCATGTAATTTGTTTAACCCACAAGAAAAATAGGGCATACACCGCATCTAGAAATCACACGTTTTCTTTAAAACAAAGACAAAAAAGGATGCCAATATCCCATTTATTAGAAGTCGGAACAGTTAACCACTCCAATAAAACCAAGAAATTCACTTGTTTGTGGTAGTATACAATCGTGCCCGCGATTTCATCAAGATAGGGACTAATATATACTAAATCCACTTAATGACTAGCTCTTGAGTCATCTGAAAGAGGTGAATTCTATCTATATGCCTGTCGTGTTCAGCAGACCAGACTCATCTATGGCAAGAGATTAAAGAAAATGCACAACAAATTCATATCTGAAACCACCTAAGTTCCTTTTTAAAGCTAAATTCATAAGCCAGTCCATTCCTTTTCTTTTCTTTTTTCAATTTTTCCAATTTCCAGACTACAAATTACTTCATCATCACAACTACTGATAGATTATGTTAACCCTTGAAACCCTAACTCAAAGTTCGCGCCTTGAGGGACGTGAATCAGACATTAAGAACACCCAACCAAACCAAAGTTCAACTCTTGAAACGAATCCCTTAAAACCCCAAATCGAAGTTTGTGGTTTTAGCCAAGCCACAAAAAAAAAAAAAGGAATAAACCCTAATCACACTAAGCAAGCTTTATGCAAATTGTTACTGCGGCATAAAATGGAAGAACTAGGAAGAGAGGGAGGGGTTAGGGTTTTACCAGGTCTTCGTTGATGACGTGGCACTCAAGCTCATCGTCCCAGCCATTGTGGAGGCTCTTCTCCTTCACCAACTGGCCAATGTTAATATGACGTAGCTGAGTTGACTCGGCCAGTGAGGTCGAAGTGGTCGTCTTCCCCGTGCCCGGAGTCCCTGTTATCAGAATGTTGGGCTTCTTCTTCCTCTTGCTCTCCCTTTCCGGTGCCATTATCTCTCTCCCTCTCTATCTATCCAGCCAAAACTCAAAAGCCAAGGAATGGAAGTCTAAATTACTGTCCTTATGCTTGTTAAACGTTAATAATCAGATGAGCTTAAATGGGCCTGGGCCCAAAATCCTTGCACTAGTGTGCTACTGCTACCATCATGAGTGAACAAATCAGCAGCCGCCATTCCATCTACTAGAAAGACCTTGACAGCATGTCTATGCATTCATATTCATATATGCCTTTTATCCCAAGCACACCCAGTGGTAACTTAGATGTCCGGTTACGGAAACGATTCCATGGTTTTCGCTTTAATGTCTCTCTGAAATTGCAATCATGGTAAAATTTTAATTTATTTAGTTATCAGCGACTCAAGAGTATATGAATTCTTTATAATAGAATTTAAAAAATAGATAATTAGAGGCTAGAACATGAGATTATAAAAAAAAAATTAATAATAACAATTATTAGATAGGTAGGCGAGAATGATTTATGATTGGATAAATAAAAAAAAAAAACACAGAATAAAACCAATAAAGAAATGCTGATTTCGTTCCAATATTAGAAAACGTTTATAAAATTGTTAATTCAAAACTGTTTCATGGTGAGTTAAAAAATTGAATGGAATATATATAATATATAACGGTTTATGTAAAAAATACTATGCAATAATTCTAGATAATAAAAGGTTAAAAGGCAATAGATGTAAATGTAAGTGGGGTCCCTTCTGCTTTTCACTTTTCACAAACAAAATTAAATCCTACTTTAAATTCAGAGTCATTTATTTATTCGAGAGAATCTTCTGCCTCTACAACCGATTTCAAACATGAAGGGTAACAAAAAAAAAAAAAAAAAAAAAGAAATCCAGATCTGAGATTCTATTTTGATAATCCTCAGCTAGTTCTATCCGGTAAAAGTAAGATTGGACAATCATTGGATTGGATTTCTGTGCATGTTAGGTCTGCAAAATAAAACACGATTAGTGGCATGTCAAAGTTGGATCTAACGTGATTATTCAAATACTTAAGTTAATAAGCATGTATATGTGAGGATAGATAGCGAGTATGAGAGGGAGTCTATGTGATATTATGCATTACCATTTTTGGTTAATGGGAAGTGATATCTATAGTAAATAGATCCCTGACAGTTAAGTGCGTTGCGGGATCATAAACAAGTAAATGGTTAACAACTATTATGAAAGTTATGGGGTGAGTTTACTAATCCATGTTCAGTTATGTCAAGCCCGAGTGAAGAGATCGTGCATAATAACATGAAGTTTGGTATCATTTGGATGCAATGGTGATCAATCAGTACTCTAAAATAGAGTGGCCAACGTCTTAGTGTAGCTTTAGGCCTCACTGATAGGAGTGTAACTAAGCAGATTTGTATAAGGTACTCGACTCGCCAAACCCGATAAATACCCTATAAGATTTAGGACGGGTTTTGGGACATTGTGCTAAACCCTATAGGGTTTTAAGTCAAAGTTTGAAACGGATATAAAACCTGTTGAGAACCCAAACTCTTTAAGAAAAAAATATTATTAATTTTTTTTCAATTAATAAAATTATAATTCAAACTAATTTGAAGTTTATAGATTTAAGGTATTACTTTGATTCGATAATAGTAGATATATTTTTAAATTTGTAGTTTAATTTAACAAATAGTATATGTATTTTTATTTTGTATATCATTCATATTTAATAATATTTGATTTAATTAATCATGGTGACCTATTGCAATGTTAAACTCATTAAGAATAAAGAGAATACATTTGAAATGATTTATCCTATACACAAATATTAATATAAATAAATATTCAATAAGTAAATAAGAAGAAAATTATGAGTATGTATTTTAAGGAAAAAAAATTTTAAGATAAATTTAAACATAAAATAGTTGTAGTTGAAATGTTATTGGCTTTATCAGGTTTAGGTATCTTATAATGTCTATTGGACAGGTTTTGGGTCTATGGACAGGAACTTCATGGGATTTGGAATGGTTTTAGGAAGCCTATAAATTATCGGGTTCCAGTTTTATAAAACTCATTCCAAGCTGGACTTAGTTACATCCCTACTTATTGACACAAGTTTGGCTTAGACCTAATGGTTCAACCCATATGGTTAACGAGTTGGACAAGACTTGAGAGGGTTGTGATCCATATTAGACCATCAACACCCATAATGTCATGTTTAGTATGTATGTCTTTATACCATTCCATGCATTGAAATTAACTATAATACATTTTATGTTATATTTATTTTATGTGTAGGGTAAATTATATTGAAAGATATTAACCTCTGAGGATGAGTTCATTTAAGATATCAACATTTAAAGTGTTAAATAGATAAATCAAAGTTTTGTAAAGTGAGTCAAATAAGGGACTAATAATTTGCCATTAATAAAAATTTTAGAAATTTTATTAAAAATTCATTTAAATGTCTTTCAATGAACTTCACAAAATGTTGATACTTTATATGATTCACTTTGGAAAACATTGATATTTTAAATGAACTTACCCCCAAACATTAATATATTTTGATGTGGTTTAACTTTATGTATGTGTGCGAATATATGTAATACATCATGTATATTTTACATACATTTTGTTTTAGGGTTAATTACAAAAATATTACTAGAGTTTTGACTAATTTGCAACACATAACCTGTGTTAATTTTTGTAAGAAATAGGTAACCCGAAATACATGTAAGACACAAAATAATAAATAACTGTCATAACAAGTAGAGGATATCATAAAGATATTACAGACCATACAATCTTTCTATAAATCTCCAAATATGTGACTGATAAACCATATACCAACTAATCTATACTAAGAATAATAGTAAACAACTTATCCCGATTTAACTCATGAACATCCAGCTCCTAAGCTCTTATCGAGGCCATACTCCTGGATGTAACTAGCCACAATCGTAAAGTAAACCTAAAAGGTCTTTAGGAGTGTGAGCGATACCATGGACTTGATTAATAATCAAACATATTACACATCAAATAAGTTTATTAACAAATTATATGTAATGCAACAATCAAACATATGCTCAAATACAAGCTTTGATGATCTAAAATCTAAATAGGAAAAAAAGATTTACGCCCTCTTTTTAGGGTTGAAGAACAATTACTTTATGACCTACTTGCACAGGAGAGATTAAGTTTATAGGAAAATCAACGATTTCTCATCTTAGGGTTATCACTTTTAGCTTAAAGGTATTTTACCTGACCATTTCCTGCATCAACCTTTAGAAACTCCCAAAGTATTAATCATTTCAAAGTGATACTACATGCAGCATTCTTCTTTACCACTTAGTTCCCGTAGAACCGATGGAACAAAGAAAACTTTGAAAAAACTAACACTTTAGAAAAACCAAGTATTAATAGAAAACCGAAATATTAATACGTAACAAGCTGTCACCCTTTTTGTATATGCAATAATGTAGTTCGTATATGCATGTCTGTTTTAATTACAAGGCCAATAAATTTTAATCAGGCTTATGGTGTCCAAACATTACACATATCACATACAACATGCTTATCACAGTCATCAAACAATCAATATTATCACTTTTGTTATCATGGATTAACAACCATACAATTAGATCACAACACATTTCAAAAATAATACCATAACAATCATATTATTATCTTTGTATTACATATTTAACTAATTACAAGTACAAATAGTATAATATAAATAAGTTACTCATCTGCTCATATTGGCTAGACGTAATAGTCTGTTAAAAAATCCTCTATAGTTTCAAGGTCACCTATTAAGATGAATAAAATATTCATCAATAAAACATAAATTATAGAACTAAACTCTTATGAGTGACTAAATGTCCTATATTAGTATTTGGTTTTATTTCTATTACTATATGGATCCTTTAATGGTCTTATGTTAACAATTATTATTTAATATTTTATTTTCATTTTGATTTTCTTAATCTTAGTTGATATTTATATATTTTTTATTGGGTAGTTGTAAAATTTGTATTCAGTAGATTAATATTTTTATAGTTACTATTAATACTACTTTTATATTGTTCCTTAATTGACCTATTATAGTAACTGATATTTGTTTTCTATCATTTAATTTCATCGTGTTTCTCTTAATTTACTTCATATAATTATTTTGTCATTTTTAGATATTGCATTATTCATAATTTTAACTTATTTAGATTTCCATTCATATGTATTTATCCACATAGAATAAGTATTTAACACTTATTATAGCCTATAACAACAATATTTTTCTTGTAGTTCTTAGGGTTTAGTATATTAAACCTATTATTATTATTTTAAATATTTGTATTTATTTACTTAGTAAATCTACGTTTATTTATATATATTCTGTCTGCATAAAACAGACTTTGTGCAAGGAGATTAAACGTGTACACCGGCTCCAATGCTGCCGACATTGAAACTCAGATGCCGGCGTTATTTTGTGTTATATGTAATTCTGTATCAGCGTACGCTGGCTCTAAGTCACCAGCTTTATAATGTACGCCGGCTTCTACACTGCTGGAGTTGAATTCAAATTTGCTAGAGTTCTTTCATTTTATATAAAAATGAATTTTACGTTGCTTCTACTCTAGTGCATGTCGCCTCAACACCATCGGCCTACCCATATATGCTGCCGGTGTTGAGCATTTACACTACCGATGTAGGGGCAGTATTAACATTGTTCATCATCTTCTCAATTTTCCACGATTCGAAGCTTATATTTCTTATAATATATATGTATTATACATATATTAAAACTTCTCTTAAGTGTTTTTCTACACTCTACATGTATCATACGTGATATATCACTACATATTACTCCTTTTAATCATCATTCAACCTAGTTTCTAGCTTCAACATATAACATACTATTTATAGAGAGTGTTGGGGTTAGATTTTACCTCGTATGAACTGATTTGAAGGTGTCTCACTGCTCCTTAAAGTTAGATTCGAACCTATAGTTAACAATAACGGTGTTTAAGCTTTTGTTTAACATATAACTAACTTAAAAATGAATTTTAACTTATCTTGTTTGTCTTCCTCCAAGGCTTGTTAATGGTTATTTTTATGGAGTTGTTTATGTATTATGTTGGTGTGTTTTGATAGCTCAAAGGGTACGAATTTAGGTATTGGTTGAGGGGTTTGGTGGGTTTGTTTAGCTGTTGTTATTAAGGCTTTATTTGAATGTTAATAATTTTACGTATTTATATACAAGAGGAGAGGCTGCTTTTCATCATATTTTTGGGTAGAAGAGGATGTTTTTCCTCCACCGAATTCTCCATTTGCCAGCATGATTGTATTTGCATTTAATGAGTTGTTGAGTTGGATGATTTGGATTGATTTTTTTGCAATATTGTGCTTGACTTTTGGCTGTTTTGTTGACTCATGTTTTGCAAGAATTCGACTATGCACAATTTGAGGAGTTTCTAGCCACGAATGTTCTCCAATTTGCACTGAATTTGTGCAAATATTAATATAACAATATTTAATCAATTGATTAAATTAGTTCTATGATAGTTTATTAAGTTAAACAAGTACAAATACGATAATTATTTATGAGTTTTGTCTCTAAAAATTCATTTAAAACTTTACAAATTTTCTAGGTTATTATCGAGTTCAACTTTGGGTTTAAAGTCTACACGATTAATTATTTTTTTTTAGAGTTTTATCTCACCGGATCAGGGTTTTCTAAACTCAATAGGCCAATTTCCGTTTCAGTATCTAATAGCTTTAGAATTTTCTATCTAGAGTAAAAGTGTGATCCAAATATTTATTTGGAGTCTATATTATGAGTTATGGATCTGTTTTTATGCTTATT
Source organism: Combretum micranthum (assembly GCA_024138025.1). Classification (NCBI taxonomy): domain Eukaryota; kingdom Viridiplantae; phylum Streptophyta; class Magnoliopsida; order Myrtales; family Combretaceae; genus Combretum; species Combretum micranthum. The sequence continues at coordinate 720,795 of JAMXBD010000158.1, forward strand.
GTATATTTATAACCCTAATGATTCATCCTTAAATTATCGTTTTCTAACTATAAGCTTTATTGTTTATTATCTTTCTAATACTTTTGAAATTTTATTTAATTTATTTCTATACTTTGAGTTTTTGATATCAGTTATGAAATCTTAACTTCGATGTCTGTTACTATCTATATAACTCTGTTTGAAGATTTATAGGTACATATATAGATTCATGACTACTTGTGGTTTTATTCTAAGGTCTTGGTTGAGTCTAATATTAACTTTCTATTTTTCATTTTCATATTTCTATCTATTTCTACTTGTATAAACAATTTCAGGGTTTATAACATGCCAATATTTATTGATCATAAAAATTAATTTTACATTTTTTCAATTTTCTCATTTAAAAACTTAATAATTTATTATTTAATTTTACTTAGTAATTTTTTTATTAAATAATTTTTTTTAGACCAATAAGACTCTAACATATATTCCTCTAATTGTAATTAATTATTATGACACTTTTGTATGAAATTCATGTCACATATTTGGAAGAAAATTAACACATTGTAAATTGACAAAAATACAAGTCACATTTTTGTAATTAATTATATGTTTTATAATAACTATAACATTAGATATTTAAAATAAAACAAAATATATCATCTAACACTGTTATATCATATATTGAGATGCTTTTTATAAGATGTAACATATGTTATGTTATATTTATATATTAAATGTAGTATGGGTAACAAATAACATCACTTGATTCATGTGTATTATAAGAAGAATATAGTACATATAGTATGTCTATGTAAACGTGATAGATGGTCAATTACATTTCAATATATGCATATTCTAGTTTAAATATAAATATGTATATATTATGACATATATTAAAATATATTACATATTTTTATTCAAAGCAATTATACAAATTATTTATAGATAATATATCTATTAAATGTTATTTTCTATATTAAAGATAATATTTATGTATTACTATTAAATTTGATATACTGTATGTATCTATTAAATACTATACATATCATGTTACATAATTGATTAGTTACAATACATACATATATATATATATATGCATTTTTTACACTGCATAAAGTATGCTTACGTTAAAATTAATTATAATATGCTATATGTTGTATATTAGCTCAATATTCACATGTTAATTAAAACATAGTATATATGTGTCAAAAGTATAATGAAATACATTGTATGGTGTACCTTGTGTCATGTATTCATTCATAATTTATAGTATTTAAGATACATTATGTTATGTTTATATGCTAGATAACGTATGTATTTATGTATATTATTATATCAAATTTACTACATCAGTAATGTATTTTTTTTTTAATAATACACTTGTATTATATTTGTCTAGGACTACAAATTAATAGAATAAGACCTTATTGCCTCAAAAGTATATCCTAAGATGAAAAATTGTGTTTATTCGGTTACACCATATTAGTTTATACTTATCCAACATTAGCTTATATCTCTAAAAATAGTATTTTAATAACTCAAGTGGGTTATATTTTTCATTATTCTTCTCTCTCTTCACATAAATCAACTATTTTCCAAGTGTTTTCATCCTTATTTTTATCTGTTGTTTGTTGAAAAGCAACTACAACTATTTTCATCCTTATATTTATCTAGTGAAAAGCAATTGTTTTCATCATTATATCTATCTAGCCAAAAACAATTTTTTAACAATTCAAATGTTTATGCTTATTACTCTTCTTCTTGTCTCTCCTTACATTTGTTTTAATTTTTAATCTCTCCACTCGATTATTCTCATCCTTATTTTATTTAAGCTTAATGTGATGAATGGTACATGAATTTTGACAAAATATGTAACTAGGTATTTAAACTTTGCAATTGATCAATTTAGTATCTAAAAGAATGTTTTGTGCACGCTAATAATATCTTTGTCAAATTGGATAACATCATCATCTTATGTGGCATTTTTGACCAATATGAAAAAAAAAAAGTGATTTTAGAAACTAAATTGATCAATCATAAACTTTGAGTACTAAATTGATCAATTTCAAGTTTAGGTACCTAATTACATATTTATCAAAGTTCAGGTTCCATTCGCGACATTTACCCTTTTATTTAATCCTATTCATATCTTGCATAAGCATGCAACGATTATTTATGTTGTTATTATTGCATGAATGGGCTTTTTACAATGGATGCATATCTATTTTCCTTAAATCGCTTAACAAATTGAGTATTGTTTGGTAAATTGCTCAATGATTTTGAAGAATTTTTCTTTTTTAATTATTACTAGACGAATTGCTTGGTTACTTTTGCATAATTATTTGTCCTTGACGTACATACTAACATGAACAAGTTTGTGACAATATACACATATTTAGAGAATCTTACATTGAGTGATAAATTGTATTAGCTGCTACAAGATTATTACAAACTATTTGCTTCTTAAAAGTTATTGTAATTTGTTAAAAGATTTTTATTTGGAGCAAATACTTAATGACCATAATATTTTGGTAATTCATTTCTAAAGCAAACTTTAAATTAGAGATTATTTGCTTCATAAAAGTTATTTACATTTATTCAAAGATTTTTATTTGTAGAAAAGACCATGATATTCTAAGCACCTGATGATTCATTTCTGAAGCAAACTTCAAATGTTTTACTAATTTACAGCTGATATACTTCATTACTATTTTTTTTAAAGGATTAAGTTGAGGTAGGGAATCATCCATACGTTAACTCCTAATGCAATCAGACACGACCTTTGTCTTGATGTATATTTTTACTGAGGTGCAAGTGCGGATTAATAGAGAGAACAAAGAATAAATCACAAACAAGGTATCTGTGTCTTTGACTCAGATTGACTTAGGTGGTCACAATTACAATAACAAAAAAGTGAAGATGTTCCTTTCATTCGGTTTTCATGAGTTTTGTATAGATGCTTTTTATTTAGCAATGCTAGAGGGACATTTGAGTGTATCTTAGATTCTTCATTATATTGTCTTATAAATGCTTTTTCTCTTTATGCTGAATCGTTGATTTCTTTTTTTTTTTAATTTTTTTTTTAGTGTAAGAGAGCAGCTAATATTTCTACCCTAATAAAATGAACATTCACTAATCCAAGATATGGATAGATTTTATATAATTTTTTTAATAGATTGAAAATGGATGGTGGTGATGGGTTGTCTAACTTTAATTATAATAGATAATAGTAACAAGCTATTGTTTCAAGCAATTTTTATTTTAATAAAAATAAAGTTTATGAACTTTTTATGTAATAATAAAGGATTGGAAAAAATATATATCAAAATCAATTAATGTTATTGGCTAAAGTAACTTCGTATTCGTTGAATGAATAACATGTAAACACATATGATGGACATATCCTAATGAATCACCGAGGAAATTTCAAATTAATGACTTATACTGTCAGTAACACCAATTTTACTATTTTAGAATTTGTACACTTGTCGTGCTATCTCACAGTTTTTTCAAGGGAAAATGATGTTTTTGAGATTGTATAGGACTTTACTACATATTGGAGTTTTCCATAACAAATTGACTAGGGTAATTTAACTAGGAGAATGTATTTTAATTGGTTAATTAATAACTTTAATGTACAAGAATATAGGCTATCTCCATTACTGTAGTTAATTTGACAATAAGAAATGATGTAAATGATTTTCTTTAACGCCACGAACGGTAAATATATTGGGAGCAAATGAGGGAGTTTGATAATAGAAACTACATTAAACGTTTTAAGCTGATTATGTCGGAATAAGTTAACTTATTGATTTTGGATTGAGATTTAGAATCAATGGGAGTTTGCTTGCAGGAAATGTATTAATAATCTTGCCATAATCTATGTAATTTATTGTATAATTTATAACCGACATTAATTAAATAGTAGCATAGTGCCTTGGATTAAGATAGTGAAGCACGATTACTATTGTAATACGAAACATATATCTATGTTTATATTTTATTTTTAGGATTATACTTTGTATGCTTTAAATGGTACATTTCAACATCTAAAAGCTAGAAAAAAGCAACAAAGTTGCATCGACAAATGTATATCATACAAAACTATTTCTTTTTGTTAAGGTTGAGGATGCATTTAAAGTTGGATGAAAAAATCAATGTTTTTTTTTCTTTCTGAATTTATAATTGTATTAGATTAATAAAGTATCTTAAACCATTCACATTTATATTATATTATTTTTCTAACCTTATTCTATAAAAGATTATTTATATCACTAATAAGTTTGTAAGTTTTATAGAGGCAAATATTACATTAATGACCCACTAAATTTAGAGTTTATTTCTTATGGAGCTTCCAAGTTACAATATTTGTTTATAATATGAATCATACAGTGTCATATGAGACGATTTCACACCAAATTGAGGAGTTAGTGAATTTTTTTCACTAATTAAGAATATATCATTTGTGGGTTATTTGTAATAGGGTGTGATTTAAGAATATGGTTACTATTCACAATGATTCTCCTTAAGTATGAGAGGGGTTAAGACTATAAAAGGTAAAATTAATCAACATACACATAATAACACAATTGATTTTAGTTGGATATCCCATGATGTATTTCTTAATTTTTAAGAAAGTCCATATAATTAGTTAATTCCTAGATGAATACTCTCATCCAATAGTATTCTCAATAAATCATTATGTTCATGTTGTTTACTATATATCTTAGTCATAATTGTACTACTTTTTCTTGTGATTTTATTTTATGGATCTTATGTGTTGATTTTATTTTATGGATCTTATGTGTTGAATGGTTTTAAAGATGAAAAATTGTTGTTGAATTGTAAAAGCATCATACTTTATTATATGTCTGTTTTTTTCACTTATTATATATTTTAAATCAAAAAAGAAAAAAAAATTCCGGCACTTTGAAAGGGGCTTTTAAATTTCTCATGGAACCAAATCACATCAACTTGATAAGATGTTATTGAAGAAGCCATACTTGAGCTCGAATGAATGCTATGTCGACCAATGAAATATAGACTCATCTTGCAAGGCATCAATCAAATTACAGGGCGAACATAAATTCTACACTCAATATTGGATGTACATCACGAAGAAGCAGTTTAATAAGATGCCCCCTTTCACCGGATATTGTTCAAGTGCATCAGGTACTTTTACACGTGCCTTTTTTTATTTCTTTTTATTACATAATGCAATATTACTTTGCTTTTTCTCATATAAGTATTTACATACATAAAAAGGGCATATGGAGTTTATTTAATTTTTTATTATATATTGATGCTTTTGTGATTTGCCTTCTAAAATGTGTAGATGATTAACATGCAAATATAGATTGCGTAAATGTTTATGTTCCTCAGAGAGGTATAGTTTTCAATTTAATTTCATAATTTATTTTTCTTCTTATGAGACGGACACACACCCTTATTAAATTTTCTCTAGGCCTTTGTTTGATGGATGTTCGTCGTGTTGCGTGCCCACATTGACAACTTTCGTATGATAATAGCTCTATTTCTCACCTTGAAAATGTCACGATACTAGTAGAGGCTAGAAAGATTATCTTAAAATCATCATATCACATGCGTATTCGTAATATGAGAATCGTCTTGCAAGTCAAAGATTATAAGATTCTACTTATTTATTAATATCTATTACCTAAATTATATATATATATATTATACACACACATACATATAATATTATTTTTGAAATTCAACTATAGAATCCAATTTTTCACATTCCACAAAGACCATAGAGAATCGGTATACCCTACTGAATAATAAAATTGGGTTCTAACCTTTAAAATACAATATCTCAAATGTTTGTACAGTTTATCTAAATTATATTCTAAGTTTCATTGTAATCTATCTTTCTAACTTCAAGAAAGTTTGATGATGAATCACTCTTTACTCATTCCTAGTCTAATCCCAGCAAGCATTATCCCCGCATAAAAACTATTGCGGGTGAGTGAAACCATAGCTCAGTGAGTTCATTCCTCACTACTACCAGTCACACAAGTTATCAAGTATTAATTATACATTCATGTAGATCCATCTACACAAGATATGAATGCTTACGTGATGAATGGAACCAACACTTCTATGAGAGTTTTGAAGCCATAGATGATATAGATTTGCACTGTCTACACATTAGTTGTCTCTCATTCTTACCTACATGGGACATCCCACCTTACCTAAATGGGATTGCCTAGTGGTAGCATGCATCTAGACTCACTCAATGCTTACCCATCATTGGTAGAAAGCAAATATTCCCCAATGTGTGTTTTATGTTGGTTAATATTTCAATCCGCCTGTCACTAAATAATGGTGAATCAAGTTGATCATTATAATAGTGAATCATTTTGACCATCACCAAATGATGGTGAATCAATTAAGTAGACCTTGACTTAGATAACATCTATCTCCAAGACATTACTCGGAAATTTCTCAGGTTGATTTCATAAACTCATTTGGTAAAACTCATTTAAAAGATGAATAAAGAGTGACTTGAGATTCTCTAAGTCATGTTCTTTTGAAAATACAATTCAAAAATATTTTTAGTTGCAAATTCTAAACATTTCTTATAGGGCATTTCAATCACTTGCAATGAGTACGTCCAATTAGTTTAGTCAAGTATTTATAGTTATCCATTTATTCTAGCAATCATGTAGATGATGCATTTACAACAATCAGTTATTCAACAAACAAGTAATACAACCAACATAATAACAAGTAGTAGCAATACAAGCAAATAGCAGATCATCAGAACTCCCACACCTGAGCATTCTTGTTTGTTTGATACAACCTTTGGAAATACATGGGGTTTGAGAACTTGGACTTAATATCTCTTATGAAATGAAATAATAGATATTCATTATTACACGTGTTATTTATATAATGATTCCAAATTTTATTAATCCTGATATATATATATATATATATTTCTACTCAATTGGGAGTTCTAAATTTTATAAAAGTTATATTCTTCTGGTAAGGTCATGAAATTCGCAATAATACATTTTATGTAAAAGAAGTTTTCTTATAATTTTTATATTGCAGTTTTAACTATATAATTTTAAACTGAGCCTATTATATTCCTTTTAGCTCTGTTTCAGTATACGAATAATCAATTTGATGCTCATAAAGTTTTCTATTTTAATAAAATTCGTATTAATGGGTTTTATTTATAAAAAGTGGTCTAAATAGTTTTCAATATTAGTTTTTATCGCGTAATCTTTAACTAAGCCTATAATATTCATTTTAATTCGGATTTTCATATATAAATAGGTGTTGGAAAGCTTATTTTGAGTACTATATGATAGTTAGCTTAATTTTATTAATCTGTAAATTTTATTTACTCTATGAATGCTGATAGGTGTTATAGAATATTTTTAAGTCTTGTTTTGTTTAATAACTTTATTGTTAAGCTTTTATTGTTTATGTAGTCCTTTTAGCATGTCTACCCTAAGGTAGTTGATATTTGCTAACTATTATTTATTTTTACTGTGTTTCTCTTGTTTCTAATTCATATTTTTATCTATATCTAAGGGGATCACACTACTAAAATCTATTTGTATTTACATTCTTTAATGCCTACTTTGATAGGAATATATATATTATATATATATTATTTACTTTATTTTTCAAAGTTTTTTGTCTACAGAAGTTGGAATTTCTATTATTTATAAGGTCACATTTTAGTATCTAGTCCTTTAATTACCTTTCTAATATATTTATAGTTTCATGGATCTAGGTAGTTATCTAATGTATATTAAATTTGAATATTATTATTATTATTATTATTATTATTATTATTATTATTATTATTTGATGTAAAGCCATTATCCAGAATATAGCTTTAAAGGTTTAATTTAGTTTCATATTGGAAAGAAAATAGGGTTTTACGATCTACACAGTAGGCTGCATGGGCGTGCAGAAGGGAGGGATGATGCTCTGTTCCTTGCCCTATCGTCTGAACCGCTATGCTAGAGGGAGGGATGGGCATTTTATTCTCTACCTTGTCTGTTTGCACTACTTGTGCTGGGGGGTATGCAGAAGCGTTTTCAAATTCTCTTTAGTTATATGGTGTGATTTATGTTATAGCTATAGGCCAAAATTCCTTATAAGATTTCTAGAGTTTCTTCTTGTTCCATTCCACATTACAATCCGTGTTATAGGTATATTCTATCAAATGTTAGATTAGTCTTTTTATAGTGTAGGCATGGTAGGATCCATTTCCTATATGGATCGAAATGGAGGGTATATGGTTTTTAATGTACAAGTTGGTTTTCCTTGATACTTACTACTAATGATATGGTCCATCTAAAGTAGAACATGAATCAAATAAGATTAGAAGAGTATAATTTTGATATTTCTTGGTTTCTAGGATAACCGAAACCTATGAAGTTCATGATAACTCCATCATATAATTTCTTCCTAGTCCTCTACATATGGATGCAATATAAGCTTGATAATAAAGTAACTATTCCCTTGTTTGGATGGAAAACAAGGTGGCAAGCTCTTCCCCCTTGGTGACTAAAACCTTTGAGCATGATTTTTGAATCTTGATTTGGTCTTAACTAATTAGAGACTTTCTCTTAAGGATTTATGTGGAGCAAGGGTAGTTTAAGGTGTTGGTTTTGATGTGTTTGTTTTAGTATATTTGTTTGTCTTCTTGATGGAATTTACGGTACTAAAAGCGGGGGAATAAAAGTGATGTTTTTTCAGTTTTGGATGTGATATTGTTTTGATGAAAGTGGGGTTGTACAATGGAATATGTGGGGAAAAAGATGTGCTTTTCTTTCCAAGTTTGACTTAAATAGAGAGACGAAATCACGGTTGTATGCTTGGAAGAAATGTCTTGTTGGCTTGTTCATTACAAGCTCTAATATCAAGTTATAAACAGGATGTTTTGATATTGATGTGTGGGTGTAAGTGGCTGAAGTTTTTGTCCTGTATCTTTTAATTGCTCCTTAAAATCAAGCTTCAAGTAGGTTTTTAGTATACAGTTTGGATTGAATTTGTTAGGTAAATATTGCATGTGATTTTTCTTTGGAATTTATGGTGAATTGAGGGAAGAAGTGCCATTTTTTACAAGTTAAAATTAGGTGTCTAAATTTGCTTTGTATATCTCCATAAATTAGGAAGAAAATTGCCAGCTTCAATAAGTAATATTGAGTCATCTTGTCTCATTTAATATTTGGGGTATTTGGAGGCTTATGATTTGTTGAATGTCATTTTCAATTTGACAAAATTTGCAACTTCTCCCAATTGCAAGAATCAAGTGGCAGTGTTCAAATTCAAAAAGCAAGGTCGGTCATTCTTGCTTCTGTTTCCACTGAGTTTTACATATTTAGGATAATATTATAATTATATAATGAAATATCTAAGTTTCACGTAGTTTATTAGGCCTTGCACGTCTAATTATATCAGTTACTTAGGGGTTTTAGCTTTAAAAGTTCATGTGAAGTTTACAATATTCTTAGATTATTCTTGTGTTTAAATCTTGAGTTTAAAGTTTATGCAATTAAGTATTTTTGAAGTTTTATCTTACACGATTAGGATTTTTTAGGCTTGATAGACTAAATTAGGGTTTTAACATGTATAGACTCTAAATTTTCTAGCTAAAATTATGGTGAAAATCCAAATTATCTAACTAAAATTATGGTGAAAATCCAAATTTTCATTTAAGATTTAGATTCTTAGTTATAACCCTAGTAGTACATTTTTAAGTTATCGTTCTTAGCTAATAGACTTTGTGGGATAATCGTCTCCTAATGCACTTGAAATTTAGGGTTACTTATGTTTATTTATTGAGTTTTTTACTAATCTTGTCTTTGGTATTTTTTAACATCTAGAAAGCTTCTATTTGAGGTTTTAAGTTATAAACAAGCTCATTATTATTTAAAGTTTCTAACTAGAGTTTTTTTTTTGTTCATTAATCCACCATCTATCATGCATTTGCTATTTTAATCATTTCACTAATATAAAAATTCTTAGGGATTACAAGGTCAAATTAGGATTCTATTTCTCCATAGATTCAGAATTTTCTATCTAAAATATTGGCGTAATCTAAATATTTAATTGTGATCTAGATTCTTAGATATTGATATGCTTTTGACCCTATCACGTATTTTGTATTCCTAGTAATCAATCTTTAGATTATCTTTTTATAATTAACATGTTATAAAAATTAATCGTCTTTTATTGTAATTGAAATCGAAAGTTAACTATGATTACTTGTTGATTTATCACTTGTGTTGGGGAATCTTGTCCTACGAATTATTTATTTTGATAATTGATGATCATAAATTTTCTAATGCTACTTTAGGGTTTTAAAATATTAGAGATGATTTGAAAACCATTGTGTCATTATTTAACGAGTGTAGAATTTATTTTCTAATAATTGAACTTAAGATAAAAGGATCTTGAAGTTTATAGTAATGATCGATTTATCATTGATCATTGATTGTCTAAGGTTATGATAGTTACATTTTGCGTTTTAAAATTGTTATTGGTAAGGATTCTAATCTTTTTAACTATAATCAAATTTGCTCACACTTTAACACTCTTAAATCGCAAAAAAATCAGGAGCGATATTTACAACTTTTCCAAAAGTTCTTCATGATTCTATATTATGTTTTTTTTTTTATAATAATTATAATAAGGTTATATAAAATTAGAGGGATTACAACAAATGGAACAGTTAAATACACATACTCCTTTTCTATATTTTTTTACTTCATTCAATTCCTTCACACTAAACTTATACATTGTCATAAAGAAAATTTGCAGTTTATGATAACCATACAAAAACAAATTGATTAACTAAGTCTTTAACACCTTAAGGTAAGTGTTATTGGATCATACACTATCTATGATATTTACTTAGATGCTGGATAAAGATATTCTTCCATAAGAATATAATAATCTTATATATATATATATATATATATTACTATTTTTTTATTTTTTGGTACATTCATGATAAACTTCTCCATTACAACCGAAAAGAACAAGAAATTGCGTATCATCACCATCCTTTGCAATCAAACCATTCAACCTAGTTTATAGAAACTTCAGGTATCCATCTTTCCATTTAGAGCTACAACCGAATTGAATTAGTAAACAAGTTACTCGATCTCAGTTTGGTTTAAGCTTGGCTCGACTTAAGTTTGATTAATAAACAAGTTGAGCTTAAGCTTAAAGTAAAGCTTGCTCATCTAAATAATTTGAGCTTGAACTTTGATTTAAACTTTAGACTTGTGTGCTAGCTCATGAAATTTGATTTAAACTTCAACTTGCGAGCTAGGTCATGAATAAGCTCGTGTAGATTCATGACCAGGCTCGTGAGTAGACTCGTTAATAGGCTTGCTAATAAAATCGTTAATAAATTTACGAATTTTATATGCATGGTATATTATCTATAACTAAATAATTAAAACAATAGAAACTAATTTCTATTCAATACTTATGCGTGTATATTTATAGCAACACTTATATATATATTATATTTTTTGTTTGAAATAAAAGGGAAAACAGACTATCTAAATGAGTCAACTTCAAGCTTAAATTTTAAGCTTGATAAAAATGCGATGGTCTTAATAAAAAGCTCAACTTGGCTCGAGCTTGATTGATAAATGAGTTGAGTTCGGGCTTAAACTCCAGACTCAATGCAAAGCTTGGCTTGAGCTTAAACTCGATAAATTTTAAATGAGTGGAGCTTGAGCCTTTAAAAGCTTGACTCAGCTCATTTGTAGCCCTATTTTTGTTATACTTAGGTTAAAATATTCAATTCATGATATTTACTATATCAAACTTTTAAAGCATTATTACAAGTAGTCTACCTATACATGGATGTGACACTCTAAAACTAGCTAAAGACTTCCATGAGAGTCGTAAATATCAACTATTATGTCTTTCTACTACCACAACATGTTAGGTTTGTGTTGCTAGATTATTTCAACATGAGACATCTAAAATGTACTCCTCAAAAGGACGAATTGTTCTACCTATGGCTTTACTACCCCTGATCTATTTGAACTTTTCAATGATCAAACTAATCTTAAAAGATATTTTAGACAACACATTTGATAATGCAATCAAATCTTTGTATTTACTTTGACGACTATTCATGTAAATGATAGTTTGTTGGCTAGGATATGTGAATTTTACATATTCTATGCTGAAGGTGCAATATATCATATCATAAGATTGGTAGTTTCTCATCAAATGCCTAAGAAAGACCAAGGATTTTTCAAACCTACATATATGGCACATATGGTGAAATGGAAATTCGTTTTAGCATAAGGAAATTATAACGAAGGTTGCATTTGTTTTGAATTCCTCCAATCATTTTGTCCATCAATTGCATCAATTAGCAACGTTAAACAATGTAGAAGATTGCCAACTTATCATTCGTGGACAACCCACTGGCCAACACCAATATTCTCTTTGAACCGCATCCTAAGGAGCCATTATAATAGCTAAAGACAAAAAAATAAGAGAATCAAATGATCACAACATCATCATAAATGATATCACCATTTATTATGATCCCTTACAATATCCATTACTTTTGTGTATGGAAAATATGGATAGGATGTTAATAGAGATCAACAAATGGTAATTATGTCACATGTTGTGCCTTCTATGCATATAAAATATAGGTAAGAAGGTTTTAGTTTTTTTCATAATTGATTGTATTACGAAAGTTGCAAAATCCAATATGTATCATTTTCAAATGAGTTATGTCACAAATAATATTTGAACTTTAATTAAATATACAATTAGGTACCTAAGCTTTAAAATTGATTAATTTAATATTTGTACTTTGAAATTAATCAATTTAGTACTTGAAAAAAATTTTCATGAATGCCAGTAGTATCTTCGTTGAGTTCTTTAAGGTACTAAATTGACAAGTTTCAAAGATTTTAGGCACAAAATTGATCAATTTCAGAGTCAATTTCAAAGTTTAGGAATTAAATTGATCAATTTTAAAGTTCAAGTATTGCATATTTTGCCAAAGTTTATGTTTCATTTATGACATTGTCCTTTTCAAATTTGTAATCACGAACAACCACTTCTTCTTGGATTGCTTTGACAAAACCAACATACCATTTGTGCCGATATTTTTTCAAGGATTGCAAAATTCATTTACTATTGGAGAAAATGACGTAGGCCTGAAGTAGGCCTTAATGTTAAACAATATCTCCTCTACTTCATTCTTACATATTTTAAAGCTAATATATGTGGACACTGTATAGGAAATGTAGGTTATGGGATCATTTTGCCTTTATCATTTGTCAACAATCCACAAGATATGTATCAAAGGTATCAAGATGCAATGGCCTTGGTGCAAGAATATGGATGACCAGATCTATTTACTACTATAACATGCAACCCATCTTGGATAGAAATTTCATATGAGTTATTTATGGGACAAACCCCATAATATCGTCTAGATTTCCTTTTACATGTCTTCCATTAATGTCTTAAGCAATTCATGAGAGATATTACTAAAATACATGTGTTGGGAAAAGTATTTACTTATTCTTACGTTATAGAATTTCAAAAACATGGCCTCCTATATGCCTATATTCTCATCTTTCTATAATGACAATTTAAATTCATCAGATGATCATAATGGTGTTGTTTGGATTGAAATCCTTAATCAGCGAAAGGAACCTTAACCATGTCATGCTATTCTTAAACACCTGATTCATGAAAACCATGTGGACATTATAATACATTAGTACGATGTGGACCTTAACATGGGTCAGGTCGAACACATGAACCAACCCAACCCAACATTGGCAGGATGACCTGTTAGCTTAGCTTACCCCTTGTTGAATAGGTTATGACCTGCCAATTGACCTAACGAGTTGTTAGGTAGCTGATTCAGGGTTCTAACCTATGCTACCTGTTGGGTCAACTAAGTCATCCCAATATATATGAGGAAAAACAAAAGAAGAGAAGAAGGAAAAGGAAAATAATGTTTTAAATTATTTTCTATGTGAATAGTAAAATTCATTACTATTCCTAACATTAAATATATTGTTGTTAACAATACAGGTAATAAATATGATTGAAAAATTATCTGATTGGATCTTTATAGACTTTTAATCAAGGTGATATCTTGTTTTTTTTTTTTTTTTAACAATGCAAAACTTCTTTTTGTTTTTGTGGGAGTTGTTTGTATATTAAGTCCTACATTGCTAATATCAAAGCTACAAGTAGATATACTTTTATATTAATAACTCATACATTGAATAATTCCTTCAAAAAATGGGCTAAAAAATATTTTTCTCAGACTTAATTATATATTAAGTTAAAAGTTTTAATTTTTTCTTTAATTTTTTTATGCTTTTTCCTTTTATTATTAAAATTTATTTTTAAAAGGGAAAAAAAATGGGTTGGTTCAACGGGCCATGAATTGGCTTGTGAATTGGCGATAGGTCCAAAGCTGGCTCAAGTCGATGTGAAGGGTTTAAGGAAAAAATGCTTCTATAACACTACAAATAGGTAAATTTAACACGAGAACGAATAATAAGAGAAAGAAATGTTATTGGAAGGATTTATAGTTTCACTAACCAATTTAGAAAGATTTTATTTATGAGCATTACTTAACCATGGTCATGGTTGTACTTCGTTCGACTACCTCTTAACTTATGGTGTGGTTAGACATAACACATTTCAAAAGGTTGCAAAGAGTAGGGGTCTTTTAGAAAACGATGATGATATATGACAATGTTTAATTGAAGCTGCTTTTTTTAAAATGCCATCGGCTTTGAAGAGGTTAGTTGCAACTATTCTAATTTATTGTCAACCTAATAATGTTAGATCCTTATGGGATGAGTTATCCTACACCTTTAACAACCTCAAATGTATATATTATTCATTAATTATTGAGAGACTTGGAATTATTGCTAGAACAACATGGAAATAGAATATCATATTATGACTTACTAAATTTAAATTACAACTTCCAGGTTTAGGAGGATATACCAAGAATTATCTAAGATGATTTATTGATTCGTATTCTCGATGATGATTTACATGCATCCTCCCACTTAAAAGATAAGAAAAGATGTGCATTTGACTTGGTTAAGTTTGTGATAGAGTGAAATGAACATACAATTTTCTTCTATATGATCTTAGTAGAACTAAGAAAACATATTTGTATTGTGCCATTTCAACTTTTCTATGAAGTGTTGGCCACATTACTTTAGCTATAGCTACTTTTAGGACTGCATCAATTATATTACAAGGAGACAGAACAACATACTCAAGGTTTAAGAATCCCTTAGACTCTGATCCAACTTTCGTTTGTCTGGAAAGCAAATAATTTGAGTTAATTGATCTATTAAAGCTTTCTAGAGTTGTTTTGTGGGATGAAGCACCTATGGCTAACGGATATGAAATCAAAGCTCTTGATAGAACACTACAAGATATCATAGAAATTAACTTACCATTTGAGGGTAAAGTCATAACATTAGGAGAAGATTTCATAGAGGTTCTTTTAGTTGGTTTAAAGGGGACAAAAATCAAATGGTTAATGCATGCGTGAACAAATCAACGTTATGGAGAAGTATTTGAATTCTTCGATTAACTCAAAATATGAGGTTTGTCAATGATAAAAATTTCTTTGACTTCTCATTAAGAGTTAGGCATGGAGTAGAACCTACCATAAATGAGAATTTCATATGTATATCATCATTGTTAACCATTCCATGGGAAGGTAAACACTTAATTAACAATTTAATAAACACAACTTTCCTAAATCTTTCAGCCTCTGCAGAAGATAAGATTATTTTGTGAGTCACGCAATTCTAACACTAACAATGCAGAAGTTGAAAGATTAAACAATAGAATAATGCAAAACTTCTCAGGTGAGACCTATACATACTATTTATTTGACTCGGTTACAGTTACAGATGATGTTAGATATTTGTATTAGTAAGAATATTTAAATTCTATTTCACCTGAAGGTATAACCTCCAAATATTAACACTTAAAAAAGGAGTGTCTATCATGCTTTTATGGAATTTAGATATGAAGGTTGGTCTTTGTAATGACATTAGGTTGATTTGTGTAGATTTCTTGCGACACTTGTCTATGCCAATGTTTTGATGGGTTAGTCAAGATATTTAAGAGTATTTATTCCAATAATATTCTAAAAAGATTTGATAACTTACGCTCGCTCTTTGAGCTTATAGAGAAACAATTTCCTATACATTTGAGTCTTACTTTAACAATTAATAAGGCACATGGTCAAATGATTCAAAATGTGGGAATCTATCTTTTGGACCATGTGTTTAGCCATAGTCATCTCTATGTGGCTCTATCTTGGGAGTGTCAATGATTTCAAGAAAAATCTAAGTTAAGAAGGGTCAAATATCATGACATGATGGGATATATACATGAAATGCTATTTATAGAAATGTGTTGCTATCATAAGGTATTAGCACTCTACACATTGTACATAGACATATTGCACATAGACGTTAGTGTGCATGTGTGTGTCCATTTTAACTTAATTTCTTGTTACCACAATTCACAATTTTACCTACAATCATTATTTAAACAAGGGATGGAGAAGACCTCCTCAAATTATTATTAAATGAATTTAAGACGAGGCGACTTCCTCTCTATTAGGTATGATTTAATTTGTCTATTTTAATAGTTGAACTTAAATCATAAAGCCAATAACCTTATTGAATAATAAATTTGAGCTTCAAAAATCATGTTCCTAGTACATCATTCTCTTGATGCCATAAGTCCCTTTGATGCATGGTTATTCAATTTAAAGGTTTCCATCATTTGTTTACAACTATCTCCCCCTATGGTAGATATTTATCATTTATGGCTCTCAACAAATGTTATTTCTAAGTAAAAAATATATAATTGATGACTAATTCTACCATTTTGAATTAGTAGAGCAATTAGTTGAAGGTTATAGCTTTGTTTGGAGTGTCTCCATCAAAGTTAATAAATGAACTTTGATTAAGATGACTAGGTGAGAGCTACAAAAGATCGAAAATATGGGAAGAATCTATTAATATTAAAACATAGTTATTAGCTTCATTGCATGGTTTTCCATTCTTTGTATCCATTATTTTATTTCAGATGTAACAAAATGAGAAGCATAGAGGCTATTTGTAGTGGGTGATGGATGTAAATGTTACTAACAAATGGAACCCATTCAAGCAGTTACATCTTATAAAAAAATGAATGCCATGAAAATCATGAAGCACGGTTACTATTGCAATAAGATGCATATTGTTATGTCTATATTTTCTTTTTTAAGATTATATGATCTATGGTTCAAATAATACATATTACAATTTTGCTTAAGTAAAAAATTACTCTTCCATCCACTTTTGTGAAATTCTTAAATCCGCTTATCCAATATAACCATGTGCTCTTAATTTGGTTTATAATATCCCATTTTCTCCATTTATTTTTTTAGTATTAAAAAACTTACAAATCAATCGCTGTACAAGGAGCCTAACTATTTGATTAACAGGTATAACTATTTCACATATATTGTTCTTACTTATTTTTATGTATCAAATCACTCAATTATTACTATGTTTCATTTTGGATTATCAGATTTTTATTTGTATCGGATCTTTATTGATAACATATTAGTATTAGATCAATATCGGTTCGGTTTGGTCAATTTATGAGTAAAACTATAAGTTTGTTTTCATTGGTATCATATCTGTGTCGGTTCAGCATAGGTTTGGTTGAAAATGAAACAAAAAACAAAACAAAATTGACCATCCAAATAGGCCCTAAAATTATAGGCTTATGGCTACTTCTTCAATGTGACAAATCAACTGCGGGTATCTTAATCTAGAAGGCAGCTTTCATCTTCCTTATTTTTATATTTTGATTGTAAGCATACTTTCGAGATGAGTTATGTAATTTCTTTTTCCTCTATACTTGAATGATAAAGGCGGTAGTTTCATTCATTAATCTTGTATGTCATTAACTATACTTTATAGATTTATTTTATTTTTGCACACGGATCGTGAGTACATCGACTGCTATTATTATATTATATATATACATATTACATATTTAGCGATTGAATGTAGATTTTAAATTACAAATTTATTTCTTTCTATTCCAAATACGTTTAACCAAGATAAATCATTGGAATAAAATGTTAAAATGAAGTTTATCAAATATGATTTTGATTATTGTAAAAGTTATGATGGGTATTATAAAGAAACATCAAAAATAGAAAATCTGCCTGTGTGTGTTTGTGAAATAACAAAAAAGCTAAAGTATTAAATTAATTTTTTTATGTGATTAATTGATGATTTGTGAATTTAATTGCTATAGTTAAGTTAGTATAATTTAATTTGATTATATGACAATTTTTACTATAAGAAATTCTTGTAAGTAATGTATATGTATGTTAGTAAGATTTTAGTAATATGTATACTTATTGAATTTTATCAAATTAAGTTGTATGTGTGTGGATGCATGGCTTGGTAGATTTTGAAGTCTTTAACCAAAGCCTAAGCCTAATTTAATAGCAAAAACCAAGCCTAAACATAACCCGAAGCCCAAGCCCATGTTATGGCATCTTCCTTAAGCTTCCATAATGCCTCAAAAGTCAACAAAACTAAATAAAATATCAATCCAAAACAGGCCCTCTCTCTCTCTCCATCGCATTTCTCTCCGTCTCTTCTATCTCTAAAGCCAAAACAAACCCAAATTTCTCCATTCAAATTTCTTTTAAACTATCATAAATTAGATCTAAGGCTAGGAAGTAAGAAACAAACTCAAAAGGAGTGGGAATCAAGCCAAGAAGTTAGAGAAACAAACTTGAGCACTAGTAATAGCCAAACAAGTAAGAAAAGTGGATTTCTTGTGTGTCTTGTTTATTAATGATTTTAATTGATGTTAATGTTAAGCCAAGAGTAGAACTTTGATGTTCTATGTGAATTAAGGGAAAATTATTATGTATGTTGACCTAAGTGTGCCAATATGAATACGTACTCTAAATGTTTGATGAAATGAAAGATGAAGTTTGTGATGATATGACATGTATATAGAAGTTGTTAGTGACAAATAAGTAGAACTTAGATGATTAGAGTAATAATAGAGTTTAACAAGCTAATGATGAGATTATATTTTTAGGTTATGTTGTTGTGCACATATATGGGTGTGAAAGGGACTTTTGTGAATAATTGAATTTGATGATGTCTAATATTTGGTATAGACTAATTTTGATATGTTTTTATGAGCATATAAGATCTTAGTAAAGGATTAGAAGAGATATAACGTTCAAAATTTCAAAACAAGTACCATAAAGTAACTGCCCTGTTTATCACAGGCATGATAGAGGCCGTTATCCTCTCAGAGTTGACATTTCCTATTGATTACGGTCGTTGTTGAGGCCGTTATCTTGTCGGATGAATTTCCAAATCTTGATAATGGCCGTTACAAAGCCCGTGATCTCCTCTTAGTGTTTTCAAAAACTTAATACAGCCTAGATTGCGGTCGTAACATGGGCCGCTATCTCCTATGATGTTTTAAAAAGCTTGAATATGGTTGTTTCCAAGCCTATGATTTCTTCTAACTTCTTTTTCTTGATGGATATGACTTAGATCACGGCCGTAGTAATGCTCGTTATCTTCTCAGATTATTTTTAAACAAATTTTTGCAAATCTAATTACGGGCGTACCGAACATCATAACCTAGATCACGACCGTGATTGGGGACGTGATTTATATCATGGCCTATGTAAAGAGCGTGACCGCACCTCTGGTATTGTTAAAAAATATAAATAAATAAATAATAATAATAATAGATGAATGATTAATGAAATATGATGTGAATATTTATAATTGTATAAATAGAGTGTGGTGTAATGATTTGAGTTTTGTCTAAATTTAACGAGTAATTAATGATTTAATTTATTATTTTGAATTAATTAAATTTATGTGAAATGACTTCTTTAAAAGATTCCCTTAATCAACTGAGTTCGAATACAGGTCTTTTATCTGATAAATCTACTTATTAGGGTACGCAGTAATGTGATTGTTGATTGTTAGATATATATATATATATATATATATAAATCTAAACCAACATTAATCCTAAAAATTGTTTGAATTGATTATGCTTTTCGCCATTAAATTCAGTTCGAGAAGTGGCAACCCCATTAATGAGGTTAACATGGTAGTTTAAGCGGTTAGGCCACTAGTCATGATGCAATGACCTTTCTTAGTGGTTCGGCGGATAATTGATGGAGGGTATCATATCATTGTAACATTTGGTCACTCTTAAAAGGATATAATATAATTTAGTTCATATTTATTGGGACGATCGAACTAGGTGATATTATTGATTAAGTTAAGTAAAGTTGATAATGACTGTAAACCCTAAATGAAATTACTTTTTCTTTATGAGGATATAACATAGATATAAGTATTCGGGTTGCTTATATCAACCCTCTGAGCAGCTATGGTTACTCAGGACTATTAGATTCTCCAAGATTGAATTCGGAGTTTGAATACTCCATGTTGTATTGTTGACTTAATTAGAAAGAAATAATTATTATGATTTTCCTTTCATTAGTTCAGGGGCATATGCCACCTTGTATTTGTTTGTATTATTGTTTATTGGGGCTTTGGCTCACTTTCTTTCTTTTAAGTATCGAATATGACGAGTTTTATGATTCCTTGGGCTATAGGACGGACTTTGAGAACTTTTTGGATGAATATAATGACTAGGACTCCTGGACCGACCTTGTTGTTTTCCTGGTAAAAGAGACCAACCCAAAGTTTGTTTTGTTTAAAAGGGTAATAGTATAGACATGGCTTGTTTATAAGCCTAAGGTGTAATATAAAGTATTTACTTTTCCTTATATAGTATGTAATATGTGGTTTGTAAACTTTGGGATACGAAGTTATTCGTATTCATATGTTGTTATATTAAAGTATCTACATCTAGTTGATTAATTTTTGTTAAAGCTATGTATTTGAACAGATTAAATAGACAATTCACATAAACACTCCTTTTTCTGGACAACCTTATGTGTAATATATTCATAAATTATATGTGGTTGGGGACTTAACCTATCATATTTTTATATCGCACATGTTGGGTCCTTATAGTTTGTGTGTTGCAGGATTACACCGATGAGTCGGTCAACTATTTTCAAGCATCGAGCCCAAAATTTTGAGACACGACACAAGGTGCGAAGAAAACATATTAGGGCGCGATATGAGAATGCCGGTATACATGGGATTGGCGAGCCGGTCCAATGACCCCAGAGGTTAAAATTGTTGAGGCCTAAATATGAGATGCGACAAGGGGCACGGCAAAAGATTTTTGAGGTGTGTCACTTGGAGACCATAGATCGGTGAGTCGGCACTGCTATAAATCCGACCGTTGTGTGCATTTATTACAGTCGTCTGATAGATGTTATCTCCAACAAATATTTAATTTTTTGAAATATATAAATATTTTTTAACTTGGAGATTCAAACAACTTTTTGGCACTCTTTGGTGGTTTATTTGCAAACAAACAAACTAGTCTTCCTTTTTAATTTTCTATTCTCTTATTCATCAATTTGTAAATCTTTAGTAAGAGAGAGAAAACAGCTTTAATGCTCTATTCCTCTATTTGTAAATTTTTAAGAAGAGCATCTAATGAAGTGAAGCAAATATTCTATTTCCTAAAGTAGACTAAACTATGTATCGCTCATCTTGAGTGTTGTTTTGTGGTAATTAATAAAAAGTAGGTGTGAAGTCCTTGTTCGAGGCATTTGTGGACAGTAGAGAGTAGGAAATGGGCTAAACTCCACGTTAAATCTTTGCCAATCTTCTCTATCCCTATCTTTTGTATTTCATACTTTTGTCAAGTTTGTTATTCCTATTCATCTGATTCCCTACATTAAAAATGTTTATTTGTGGTTACTATAAAAAATACTTAATTCTCTTCTCCTCTTGAGTATACTAGTGCATTTTTCATGAAATCATGCTTATGTTATTATCATTAACTAAAGGATTGAAATTGCTTTTGATTCTTTATTTTTTTATTCATTCTTTTCCCAACCATTTCTTGATGGTAAACAGGACAAAGTTTATTAAGCACAATGCCAAGACAATCTTAAAATTCTAAGTAAAAAATTGAGTGTAATTATTAAAATCCTCATTTTCATTTCTTTCCATCAACCTTGGTTTATCCCCAAGTCTCTTATTACTCTTAACAATTTTTTGAAATAATTAGGTGCATAAACAAATCATGCTGGTTCATAAATTATTTGAATTTAATTCGATTTTTATTTGAGTTTAGTTTATGTATAGTTGAGTCGAATACGAATTTAAACTCTTCAAGTAATTTATTGGGTCCAATTTGGGTTTTATAATGCTTTAGGTAGATTAGTTCAAAAGCTTAATTGGCTTCGAGTTGAGTATAAGTTTTAATTATGGTTGGATATTAATATTATTTTAATTAAAATTAAAATTTTTTTGAGGTAAATTGACCTAAATAAACTTAATTGAGTCAAGCATAAATCTATGCAGTGACACTTTTAAGTTAAACTCAAATTTAAATTAAACATTGTATTGTGTCGACACGAACATTAGGCAGCACCTTCGCCCCTCCTTGGCTCGCACCTTGACTTGATTTATTAAAGGTAGTATAAGAAGTCCAAATGGGCCTATGAAATACGGGCAGAGACCAAGTTCAACGGGCCCAGTATGAGTTAATGGGCTTAACCGGTTGTCAAACCGCAATCCCATATTCCATCCTAATTCTTATCCATCCATCCATTTCATATTGAATTAGAACTGAAGGAGGATAGGGAGGAGAAGAAGATGGCTTCCATGTTTTGTGCAACATCAACTTCATCTTCTTACTCAGCTCTGTTTTACTCTCATAATGGCAATAGTAACATTAACACTCACTCTCCTCTTCTTCTTGTGAAGAGGAAACAAACGACGCCGTTTCTAGGATGCCTTTCTTTTGCGCTTACGAAACCAGTTGCTACTTCCTACGAGAAGCGTAACAACCACAACCTCTCTATTCGATGCGAGAAGGAGAAAGACCTCACCCGTGTTCCTCTCGATCAGCGTTGGATGTTCGAGGAGTCCGAGGTCAATGGTCCGGTATTTCACCTCTCTCTCTCTGCGTTAGCATACAATGTTTTTCGCTTTTATGTTTTATGGTTTGTCTGTTCCAAAAACGATGCCTTAAAAGTTTGATTCTGACATTTCTTTAGCATTATGTTGTGAGGAAAAATAAAAAAGAAGGTTAAAAGTTAGAATCTTTCATTTTGGGTATAAGTTTTTGCAAAATGATGTCAAAATCTCATAAATGCTCGAGTAAGTTTTGTGTTTAATAAATTTTATGTTATCTCAATCTAATCATTGGTTGTGATCACAAAGTTCAATTCCA
This sequence comes from Combretum micranthum, assembly GCA_024138025.1. Classification (NCBI taxonomy): domain Eukaryota; kingdom Viridiplantae; phylum Streptophyta; class Magnoliopsida; order Myrtales; family Combretaceae; genus Combretum; species Combretum micranthum. The sequence continues at coordinate 744,225 of JAMXBD010000158.1, forward strand.
TTAGACTAAAAACAAAAGAGTTATAACCATGCTGATCTTTCCGTTTAATATTACGTATGTGCTGAAATCTGACTTATTTTGAAACGTCATTTTTATTTTAAATGATTATTTATATAACACATCTGTAAAATGGAGTAAAAAGAATAATTCAATAGATTTTTAAGGTTGATTTGAACTAGGATTCAACTGTGATCTATGATTTACCGGAAAAACATGAACTTTAACAAATTGGGGATTTTTATTGATGGAATGAAAAAACAAAAAATGGTTGCAATAGTTGCCATGGAAGACACCTTCAAGAGCACACTTGATCGGAACACACACTCTCTCAAAGTGCCTAATAATTCTTGGACTAATTTTTCTAACAAACTATTAAAACTAACTTACACCACTAAAGCTTTGATTATTATAAGAAAACCAGAAAAGTTAGAAAATTTATTTTTCATGAAAGAAGCACACTTTGAATTGAGAACAATCTATATAGTTTATATGGTTTTTGGTGCATTTTCTTCTCATTGTTGTTTGCATATCAAATGTTGAGAAGAAAATCGCAGAAATGAAGATGGGCTTTTACATTTTAGTAATTTAAAAACTTGAAGGATATGTCAATAGCTACAAAGTTGTAATCTTATGGCCCAAGGGGAAAAAAAAAGAAAAAAAAGGAAATTTGTTATCTCCCTTGTCCGTTCACATGGTGTTAGGGAGTAGATAAGATGTTTGTTTTTCTTTAGCTTCTTTATTCAATGAACAATACTAATAGTTAGTTTTTGTTATTGCTTTGGTAGGACATTTGGAACAAGACATGGTACCCTAAGGCTGCAGACCATGTAAACACCGATAAACCATGGTATATTGTTGATGCTACTGACAAAATTCTTGGAAGACTTGCTTCCACCATTGCTATTTATATCCGGGGCAAGAATCTTGCCACTTATACTCCTAGTGTCGACATGGGGGCTTTTGTTGTTGTGGTATGTTCAAATGCAGTAATTATGGGTAGTTCAGTCATTGTATTTTGTTTTGAATGCTGTAAATTTATGTCGAACTTATCCTTATAAATCTGAAAATCAAGGAGAATGCTCATCCTTAAAAGCCAAATGGAAATTCTAGTGCATTTGTTTGGCACAAAAGTTACACGAAATTAAGTTAAAAAGGTCTAGTATTTTAGAGAGTACCACCAAGAATTCAAGATAGTTTATTGATAGTTTTACTTCATCTAAATATATTTGCATTTTTCTTTTTCCTAGCCTTCTTAAGTTCCTTTTATTCTATCTTCTTACCTTCTCAAGATTTCTTGATAAAGTTATTTTAAACGGGACATTCCAAATGTATAGCTAAACATAGCTACAGTCAACAGCAAACAAACAGGGGGCTAAATTGGGTAGTTGCTTTCCTTAGAGCTTCATAAATTTTTTGATATTATGAAATTTGGAAGATTAATTAGAATATGTGTATTAAGTTGCTAATTTAGGGGTTTGCCCTCCCAATTTTCAACACATTGGCTTGCTCCGCTTTTTGTACTCTGGTCTGCCATGGGCCATAGTCAGTTGGGATTGTAAGTTGCTCATTAATTGCTTAAGTGAGCATTATGGTTCTTAAAGAGCTTTTGTTAGGATGCGTTGCTTAATGCATATTACCTGGTGAACAGGTGAATGCTGATAAAGTTGCTGTATCTGGAAGGAAGAGGACCCAAAAACTCTACAGGAGACACTCTGGAAGACCTGGCGGTATGAAAGTTGAGACGTTCAACCAGCTACAGCAGAGAATTCCTGAAAGAATCATTGAACATGCTGTCCGTGGTATGCTTCCAAAAGGCAGGGTAAGTTTTTGATTGTTAGCTGAGTTCTTCTATGCCTTCTAAAGTTGAGAGAATTCTGTATCAAAAATCTTGCTATCTAAATGTATCTGTTGCTTTTGATGTTTTACTTCTACTTCACAAGCACTAGCTACAATATTTGTGCTTGGCTTATTCTTCTGAGTCCAGAAAAGTAATATAAGCATTTGTGACTTAGCTGGAAGCATTTAATATTCTTCTGCGGTTTGATCATGATTTTAAATAATGTTGCTATTATTTCTCATCTTTATTTAGCTATGGGAGTTTCTGTTGCTTCAGAGGTAATTACTTTGTGCAGTTGGGAAGAGCATTGTTCAACCACCTTAAGGTGTACAAAGGACCGGAGCACCCGCACGAGGCTCAGAAGCCCATTGAGCTTCCCATAAGGGACAAGAGGATAGTGAAGAAAGGCTAAAGGCATACAACTCCATCCAATCAGAGAATTTTTTGTTCTGTATTCAATATTGTAATATTGTAGAGGTGCCTTCTCACATTTTTCTGACTTTGTCTTTATTGAATGGTAATTAGTGATAAATTGAATTATTTTTTATAATCCTGGTTCTTCATTTGCTTTCTTGTCATGCAATAACATATTAACTAGGAAAAAAAGTATAACTGATCTACTTCATCTTGCTTACTCCACAAGCATAGGAACAACTCTTATAGTTTTCTGATTTATCATTTAGATGATATTGAATGCTGATTTAATAACCCTTAAAGAAGGCTTCAAAATCATTCTGGACCTGAATTGTTGCTTGATCTCTGACACACAACTTGGAGTGTGTATATGGAAGTGTGGATCACAGTTTGAGTCCAATGTATGTATATATGTAATTTTGTATACACAGTTGGAGCTTCAGCGGATAAGATGGTTGGAGCATCATCGAATATGTTAGCTTATGCTCTATCTAATATTAAAACTGCTTTTATAAAGAGGTTTTTTTACGCTTTTTATGAGCATTTCTGGTACATTTGCATATTTTGAAACTCCCTATCTATTTCATTCTTTCTCCTGAATGAATGTCAGAAAACTAACAGAATTTCTATTATGAGCCAGGTTCTTTATCAACAAGCATTGTGAAACCCTTTTGTACCAGAACCACACACTAAACAGTTCCTTATGACTAACCTGAATAATTGATTATTCAACAGACCTCTCTATGTCCACTCCTCTTTATGTTAATCTATATAGTAAGTACTTGAATTCTAGTCTGGCTGAATTATCCCTTCCTCCTTCCCTCTCTCTATTTTAGTGATCAGATTCTTGGACCACATATTTGCTAGTCTGATAGATTTCCAGCAGACAGTGTGTAGTTGCTGGTTAGTGGTTTTGATGACCAACAATGTGGTTTTGCCATATTGGAACACTTACAAGAATAATGATGAGACAGAAGGTTGGAAGACAGATGGAAATGAAGAAATAGGCCTTAACATGGTTGAAGTGCATTGTCAATTTCACCTAGGAGCAACTACTGTCATTACTACTTACTACAGTTACTAAAAGATTTGTTATCTCTTATTCTCACTGAGCTGTTGCAAATGGTCAAAGCAAAACTATGTATTGAGAAGGCTTGTGTAAAGGAGCTGATTCCAGATATCCGGGACACCTGCTAAGCACCAGTGACTGCAGTCCATCACTTTAGCGCCAGCACCAGTATAGATAGAAGGATGGCCATCTATCCTCAGTTGGGTCAACAGAGAAAGATCCAGCAAATGAACTTGCATCTGCATATCACTTAGAATCTCCTTCAAAATGTCCAGTCCTGGTATTGGAGTTCCTGAGTAAGTTGATCCATTAATTGGTTTGGTTTGTCCTTGACAACCCTTTCCCCTGAAAAGTACAGAGCTGCTTTTAGTCCTTGATCTATACCAAGAAAACTCAGGGTGTCTTTTTATATCATGGATATTTTTTGAACTTTTGGCATATTTTGCAATCTGAAACTTCAGTGATTTTCGCAATCCAGATCTGAAGAGTATTATTATTAGGACGCTTTTTTCCTCTTTATTGTTAATTCTTTGTGTTTTCTCTATTTTGGTTTTGTTGAAACTCAGCTAGCATTCATAAATTATGCCTAAAAGTCTTCCAGTTTTTTTTCTCCCTAAGATCACAACTTGCTTAATGAAGATCTGTTGGGTTGGAATTGATGTAGATCCAAACACCTTAACTAAGTAGCTGCATATTCTCTCCTTGATTAGCATGAAATTGTAAGAAGCAAGCGTATAGGTCATGGTGGCTTACCCGGAATGAGAAGCAGAAAGTCCCTGGAATATTACGGTTGTTGTGTTAGGATCGATGTTGGCGTCGACCCAATTTCCCCAAGTTGTCAATGCAATCCTGAAAGCCTCTAAGCGATCCATCTCTTGTACAGTCTTGTTTCCCACTTGGAAGTAGTCCCACCTGCAAAATTATCATTTCATTAAATTTACATGAACAAATACGTTAGCATGATCTTCTGCAACGACTCATTTGTATTAATTCTACTGAGGAATTGATCCTAATGTTTAATCCATACGTACGTTTTCATGCGCCCTGTGTGAAACCACCAGTGATAGGTATTGAAGATGAGCATGTCCACTCCTTTCCATTGGTCTCCTCTAGTGATGCTATCTAGCTTCAGAACTTTGCCTATTTTTTCATTTACAACGTCAACTAGGAAGCCATTTATTATCAGCATGACTGAAACATTATAATCCTAAGAAGGAAGCAAGAAGAGAGAAATCATTAGCTTCCATTAGATCCTAGTGAATGTGTTCCATGTCATATATGATAGAAGAACTTATAGCATTATTTAGATGTAACGTTCTAGTTTTTCATGCTATTGTTTTGAAAAGAATAGATAAAATAATTTAATGCAAAGTTCCAGTCTTTATTATTGAGAGAAATTCATAGTTTAGACATATTTTATCTATTCGATTATCCATCAAGTTGGATTAAGTTCTCATACTTTGAATGATGTTTTCATTTGTGACTTTACTAATCATATATTGATCTTTATGAAAATAATTTATTACTCATCTCACCATTTACCTTTTTTTTTTTTTTTTTAATTTTTGGCCATTGTCACTTTTTTTTTTCTCCTTTCCAAACATGGCCATATGTAACTAAAGGAGTCAAAGGACTAGGAAACTTTTTCTTTCACCAATGGATTAAAATTCTATTATCCTTAAATGATGTCTCTTATCATCTGCCACTGAGTTACATGATACTATGTATGAAGAAATTCTTATATTTATCTGTCATTATTTTTTTGGCTTGTACATGGCAAAATATGATTAGTAGAGGAAATATGGATAACCACATGATTTAGGTGCACTGAAACTCTGTGCTTCACATACAGCCTTGTTGTCTTGTGTAGTAAAGTGAGGAAGAGGACAAAATAAAAGAAAGAATTAGTGCGCTACCGGAATGTAGAAGGTGGACAAAGGTCGTTCTTGAGATATGGTGTAGATGGAATCTGGAACAGCTGTATGAAGCAAACATATAAGTGAGAGCCACATGTTGTTACTTAAGGAATCTCCTACAAACATTATCTTTTTCCCACGGTTCAGCTCCAAGAAATTCTTGCCATCAAATCTGCATCAAGGGGAAAAACAAAATCCGTATTATGTAATGTAAAATATTCGAAGACTATGATATAGCATATATAAAAATCAAATTACACCATATTAGCAAAGTCATATGATATTTCACATTCGATATTAGCTTAGATTTTCTTTATTTTGAGGTATATAAAATGTGTAGAACCTCATAATGAACATACCCTTTAATATCATATTGTTTGTCAAATAAAATGATGCACGAGTAATTTCAAGTTAGGAAATCATTCTTTATAACGTTTAGGATTATTTCCACTTTGATTTCGTTTCGAAATTCAATTGCTGCCCTCATTTCCTACTCAATTGTGATTCGGTCTATTTTATACACATTTTCAATCAAATTTAAATTATGCAAATATCTTGGCTTTTTAAAATGGGGTATGTGCATCCTTTGAAAAATTATTGACATCACAACGCACTCCTTCCCTGCAATACCAATCTTTACTTAGATATATACACTTGTAATTGTTACTATTATTACTTTTTTTAAGGTTCGGTTAGCCATTTAATTTAGAGTTTTTCTTCTCTAGTTTGTTATTTTCAACTTCAAAAGTTAATACTAAGTCAAATTAGGTGGATAAATTGATTTCAATGAATATTTATAACCGTATATTAATGTAAATCACTGTAATTAAGATATCTTGTACCATAGTTTCCTATCTAAATTGTCTACCTTAGTTTATTATCACATTAATATGAAAGATCTAACAATTTATTTTAACATAGTATCATGAAAAACTACGTACCTTGGAAGGTCGCACCCATGAGGTTTCCACATGTATTTGAGGTAATCTCTGTCGGGTCTACCATTCTTGAGACAATCAAATCCAACTCCAATGAAGGGACAACTTGAAGCATTATAAAGTGGGTATGATTCATCATATACCCAACTCCCATTATAAACATCACACTCTTCTACCTCACTCCCGAAGCTGACTATAGTACCATGCACTTGACATGGTTTTAAGATTGCAATCATGAATAAAAAAACAAGATAACCAAAGAACATAGCACCCATTATCTCAATGTTTTTTGAGGTTGTTCTTTTGGTGGTATTGTGAGAAAGGACTGAGAGAGTTATAATAAAGGAATATGCATCTATAAGAATACTGACAATAAAGGTTTTATCTTCAAGAAAAATCACAAATTTGTTTCTGACAATCAAGATATTTTACCTTCTATTTGGCAGGAAATGTGATGAAAGGAGAAAGCACATAAATGCATTCCTCGGTTTTAAAAAGAAAAGTTAAGGGGCATTTTGAAAGATATTTATTAAAAGTTGAAAAGAAAAAGTAATCTTACATTGTTCATTCTTTGTTTGTTTCTTATAGCACTAGATAGATAAATATTTCCCTCTTTAGGTTTATTTAGACTATTCATTACAAGTAAAAACTATGTACTACTACCCTTGTATTTATATTTAGTATTTGGCACCCCTTTACTCGGATACATACGTATCAGTAGAATTAAAGGTTTTCCTTGTGATGGGTCTCATTTGAAAACTTCGTGGCACACTAACTATACTTGCGCTCTTTTGGTTGTTGTTGTCCATTTGTATACTCAACCGACGCGTGCGGATTTTCACATTCACCTCCGAAATTGTTTCATTGGTTTCTTCTCTTTTGGTACTTTTCTCACCCCTGATTCCATTCATGTTCACAAAATCTTCATGTCCATCATTCACACATAAATCATGGTCCAGACTGTGGACATGTAATTTCATACATTTATTTAAATTGGATTTAGTGTGTTGACACACATGTTATGTTTAGAGGTGATCTATGGCTAAGCAACCTGCAACCCATCCAAATTAATATATAGCTTGATTGTTGCAACCTTAATACTTCATATACTAATAATAATTAGGTAAAGGCAACCTTATTAATAGTTCTTGATGGAAAAATCTAGAACAAAAAGATCGACCAATATCCATAAAGGGGACCTTAAAGAGTTTTGCCTCCCCCTTTTTTAAAAAGAAAAATAAAGTGATTGAAATTTGACAACTACTAGACTATATCCAACAATGTTAAAATGAATTAACAAATGATGACTCAAACATGTGCGTATCACTACTAAAAAACTAGCCTTTAGAGACAGAAAATTTGCGATGAAAAACTTCTTCCTCTTAAAAAAAATGAATTAGCGACAAATTTATGATGGATTTGTGATGACATAAATTATAAATAATCTTATAATTTTTATAAACTTTTGTGACGGAATTTGTGATGGATTACTAATTGATTTGTGACGGAACTTTTTCCATTGTAAATTTATCTTTGATTTTAGCGGGAAATAAATTATTTTAGCACCAATTTATATTTTTTCAAATTCTGCTGCAAATTTGTCTCTAAACTAAATTATTATATATATGTATATAAAAATAATTATGTTTAAACTATAGTTTTAATTATACATGTAAAATATAATATATATGTAAATGTGTAATATATAATATGGACTTATATTATATTTTTAAATTGATTTTATTATATAATAAATATAATATGTGTAATCGCATGTCATTTACAACTAATACTATACATTTTATTTATAATATATTTATTAATATATTACATATTTATATATTATAAAGTATAAAAAATAAATAGTACTTAAAATAGTTTGTTATAAACATTTATACATTTCATAAGTTATTATTTACATCTATTATATATTCTTTTGCATAATAACTTCTTATATAAAAAAATTAGAGTATAAAACTCGATAAAATAATGTGAAACAATAATATAATATGTTATATGTAAGTAACATCATTAAATACTACTTCAAAATGAAGTATATTTCAATAATAAAATATGTAAAATAAAATAACTATTATAAAATGTAAAATTAGTATATAAAAACATATATAAATATATAAAAATTTTATTTTATTTTAATAAAAATATTAATAAAAATATATTCATATTATTTATAATGTTTTTATTATATATATATATTTATTAAGTATTCATATGTTATTGAATATATAAAAAAAACTTGTTCTATATATCTTACATAGTTTATATTTACATACTATATATTATTTAAAATATAATAACATATTTTCCAAAAAATAATATACTATGTAAAAATATATTATATTTAAATAATAAGATGTATAATATAAAATAATTAGATAAATATAAATATATTTAAATTGATATTATATAATATTTATTAAGAAATTAATGAAAAATAGATTTTTATATTTTTTATAGTATATTTATATATATGTATCTAATAAAATTTAAATATTTATATGTGTTACATAATTTATTAAGTGTGATAAAAGTGATATAAAAAAGAAACATATTACTTAAATATATATAATTTATTAAGTTAATATAAAATATAAATACGTAATGTAAAAAGAATAATTATTATATATATCATTAAATATATATAAATACATATATAATATTCCATACATACTATATAATATTTTTAATATTAATATCCTATTTGGAAAAAAAATTGTAATATACTACTAAATACTATTACATATTTATAATAAATATATAATTTTGAAAAATTATTATAAAATGTGATAGTATATATAAATATCATATATTATTTGAATAAAATATTAATGAAAAATATTTAATAAATAGGCAAAGTCGAATTATAAAGTAAAAATTAATTATAAATATATGTAAAATTTTTTATAGTTATAATATTGTAAATCATGATATCTATTAAGTACATAGAGTAAAACTTTATTTATGAAGATAAGAATTAGTTCATCGATTTAGTGCTTATGAAAACTTCAATGTTAAGTGTACTAGCATTTAATAATGGATAGCCTCCTGGGAAGGTTAAATAGGAGGCAAATGAGAATTTCTTTTAAAAATAATTTATCTAAGAATCAGAGATAGATTTGCGAAAGAATAATTTTATTTATTATTTTCTAATTGAGTATTTAATAATAACTAATTCCAAAACAGAGAAAAATTTGCAACAGAAATTCTATCACAAATTTGTGATGGATAATAGATTTGTCTATGAAAGAATTAGCGATGATAATTTTTAAGACAAAAATTCGTGACAAAAAATCTGTCTCTAAAGACTTCCAAAGATAGATATTTTACTTTTAGAGACAAATTTTTTTTGTCTCTAAAGCTAAAATTTATTGTAGTGATATATGTATTCTACTTACATATGCACTTGCGAAGTGTTGATCAAATGGTATACCAGACAAGTAAAGTATCCACTTTAGTTGATTTAGTAACATTTTAAGAATTTTATACATAACACTTTTGAGTTTAGGTCAAGGAATATACATATGACAAGAAGTCTAAGTACAACCATTGAAAGGTTTTATAACAAAAAGCAAAGCAAAAGGGTAACAACTACTTCTACTCTCACTTGCATAAGTCATAAAATTCCAAAAGTGGCTATGGTTACCAAAGTGGTTTGTGTAATTAAGTTGTAAACATGTTTTGAGGTACCTGCAATATGGAATACATTGTAGGGAAATGAGCAAAACCACGATTCAGTAGGGCTATAAATGAGTAAAGCAATGTTGAGTTAAGGCTTTTGAAGGATTATACTCGATTAGTTTAACAAATTGATGAGCTCAAACCTAGTAGGCCTTTCAACAAGCCTAAATAGTATAGGTTTGAGCAAGAACTTAGACTCATTTATGTAAATACTTATATATAATAAAATAATATTATAAAAAACTATTCACAAGCCTGTTTATAAGCCTACTCATGAGACACATAAGCCTGCTCATGAGACACATGAGCCAGCTTGCAAGCTTGAAGTAAAGTTCAAGCTTATCTCTTTTAATTAAACAAGTTTCATTTTAAGCTAGAGCTCAGCTTGTTAACTCGTTTATTACATGACCTCAAGACAAATTGAGCCTAAGATGAATTAAGCTCGAGTAGCTTGACTTGTTTACAATCTTGAGACTCGGTAAGATGGGAGTGCAATTTTTTCATCATTACTCAACGAGTAGTTACAGGTAAATTATCGAACATATGCTATAAGGACCCGACATGTTCTACATCAAAATTCAGACATATCAAATCCCTTAGCCATGTCTAATACCTTAGGTATTACACTCACAGACTTTCTTAAAAGATTTCTTTATCTCAAATATTGCTAAACCATTTTAAATTTTTTGAAATCATATAATTAAATTTTGAAAATTATTGGATTTAACAATGATAAAACTAAATTTTACAAAAACAATATTCCATTAGGTATCTCAATAGAGAATACCTATCTATGATGATAAACAAAGCTTTAAAAACTTAAATTACAAAACATAGGCTTCTCAACCAAGCTTTATGGAGAAAAACAATTTCAAAGATAAATACAGCTTTAAAATAAAGTGAAAACAAAAATAATAATCCAATGGTCTTAAATCTAGTTCACTCCTTCAAATCTTCTAGAATCGCCCAAACCTGAATCAAACATTTACATCATCAAATCATCAACATCGTCATCAAGATTTTGAAAGAGAGCAATAATGACTTGAAGCCCAATACGACAGTAACACAAATACTAGCAAAATAACATACAAGCTTAATCTAATGCAATGCATCAACCAACATTTTATATCTTTGATTTAAAGTTAACGAATCCATACTAAAGCACTCATACTCTGATAACACGTCTCTAGGAATCTAGGGATTCTGAGTAATGATAGCTGCTCAAGAGGTTGATATAAGTAGCCTGATTACTTATATCTCTTTTGTCTAATCAAAAAAGAGAAAATAGCTTCAACTAAGGTTCACAGTTGTTAAATAGCTTTACTTATCTCAGTTCATAATATTGTTTAGTTTAATCGGTCCCATAAAAGTAAATTAAACCATGTTGCTTCACCCCAAGCTTAAGCAAACACTATGCCGATACTATTTGTCCCATCATCTACCTGTTGAGCTACTTATGAATTGCCATTGCATCATGTCAAACTATTACATCATGGTATTTGTCATTGCATTATGATAGGCGTGGCCTAAGTGCCTAAACTGCCATGCCCGGCTCCGAATAAGGTTGTCGTTCCCCAAACTAGATTAAATGACACAAGCACAATCAATACTCATGAATTATTAAGTTGAGTTTATGTTTTAGTTCATCTAGGATGCTTATCCTAGCATACATCATGAAAGTCACTACGTAACTTATCTAAAACTCGATGGATATTAGAGACAGTCTAGAAGAAGTAGAAGTTAGATCCAAACATTTGTTCAAAAATTAAATTATATAAACAATTCAATTATTTATTAATTTATATCAAATTTATCCTAAACATTCATTTCATGGTTTTCATTCGATCAAACATGAAAATAGGAACCCTACCATGATTGCAAAGATTGCCTCGCTAAGATAGAGATAGTTGTTAGTTGTCTGTCAAATCATTTTAATTAACCTAGGTTTGATCTATTATATTTTAGAAACACCATACTCCTTATATTATTTATTGATTTATCATAACTTATAACATTTATATCACATCTAAGCTAATTCCACGTCAAGTCTAATATAATTAGTCTAGCCAGATAATTGTTTAGACATAATCAATTTAATTCATTTTAGTTTGTTTTGTCGAGTTGAACTTAAGTTTATTATCTAAGTTCATTTTGCATCTAGAACTATGTTAATTCAAATTAATTACTAAACCTATCAATTCGTTCTTTTAAATTAATTTAACTTAATTCATTCCTAATCATACAAATACTGACTTATCATATTTATTATCCACCATTTAATTATTTCATTTTATTTTTATTTATTGGTTTTATTTTATTTTCACTTTTATGAAGAACACTGGCAAAACAAGGGATGGTACATGGCCGTGCATAAGGTCGTGTACATGAACATGGGTAGATACATGGGCCGTGTTTATCTTATGTTTCTTTAGATGAGAAACATGGCAAAAACAACTCATCATACTTAAGAATTGGAGAATAGTGAGAAGCACGGTGAGATAAGTTGTGCCATGTTCCTCCCGTGTTTCTTTTAACATGCAAAACATTCGAAGATCAGAGAGAAACACACAAAGATAGCAGTGGTCGTATTTCAGGCGTGCTTTTATGAAATTGAGTTAAATAAAGAAATTAGGTAGAAGCACGGTTGAATAGACCAAGCTATGTTTCCATCGTGTTTCACTTTATGATTGTAACACTCAAGATTAGAGAGAAACACGGTGGAATATAACATGTTATGTTCCAGTCGTATTTCTCTTTAAATTGGAAACAATAGAGAAACACGACTGAAGACAACCCATATGTACTTGTGTTTCATCAGTTTCTTAAAGTGTTCAGAGATTAGAGAGAAACACGATCAAATAAACGTAGCCGTGTTCTAACCATGTTTCCATTTAACATACGAAACACACAAGAAATAGAAAGGAACATGGGGAGATAGGAGAGACCGTGTTCTAATCGTGTTATTCTGGAAATGTATGAGCAAAATGAATTAGAGAGAAGCACGGTGAGATACACGAGACCGTGTTCCAATCATGTTTGTTCTCTAATAAATTAAAATCTGCTGTTTTGAAATTTCAAAAGAAGCACGTCCATATAACTTATGGTGTTTACCCTGTACTCATTGCTTTGTTTTTAATTTCCAAAACAGAACTTATTTTTCTACCCATCTTACATCTTTTTGCAACTTCTAACATCATATACTCATCATACAAACTTAAAATCATCTTGCATAGAGCTGTGCAAACGGGCCAGCCTGCCCCGGCCCGCTTTGGCCGCGGGTTATGCAGGTCAGCCCACATAAGCCCGCAAAGTAATGCGGGCTAAAATTTTTAACCCAACCCAGCCCGCGCGAGTTAGCGGGTTGGCCCACGAAACCGTTAATTTTTTTTTTCTTGCAATTTTTTTTAAGAATTTAAATTTATATTCCATGATTTTTATGAAAACCATGCCAATTGCCAAGTGAATACATAACCATCGAAAAAATTGATAGTCTAGAATCAAGATAAGGCTTCACAGCTCCCTGAAGTCTCATAAGCATCAAAGAACATTACATACTACTGCGTAATTATATTGGCAATTGCCGTCCTTTTAAATGCGGGTTTGCGGGTTAACCCGACCCGCTGCGGGTTAGCCCGCATTAACCCACGGGTTATATGGGGCGGGTCAAAATAGCCCGCAAGCTAAATAGGTTAAATTTTTTAACCCAACCTGCTTTTTTTTGCGGGTTATGCGGGCCAACCCGCAGGCCGCAACCCGTTTGCACAGCTCTAATCTTGTATAACATCTATATAAATGTTTTACTTCATTTTTCATCAAAACATGCTATCAATTATCTAACCTATACATGTTTAAGCAACCTAGGTTTTAATATACATAATTACATAGTCACATCTTATAAGTCTACAAATTTTATCTGAAGTTCTACTTATCTCTTACTTTAATCTATTATTCTTGTGCATAAACAAAATCAAAACAAGGAACTTGTCTAGCCAACATATGCTTCTCGATCTTCTTTTCTTGTTGTTGAAGCTATCTTAAGCTTGTTTTTCATCTCATGTATTCTTTTCTAACTTTAATTTCTTATAGGGTCTTATTAAATTTGAGATTTAGGATTGTGTTTTGAAGAAAGAAAAGAGATAAGAAGAAGAAGGGAAAAGAAAAGGAAAGAATTGGGAAAAGGAAATGAACAAAGAATGGAAAAGGAAAAAGGAAAGAAAAAGATAAGAATAAGGACAATTAAAGATATTTTCAGAATAGAGTAGTAGATTTAAATCTCTTTGATATTTATAATAAGTATCAAAACTAATTAGAAAATAATTTGGGAATCTATATTATAGAAATTATTAACTTGATTTAAAAATATAATTTAGAAGTTTAGTTTACCAGAAAATGATATTCAATATGAGTTTGAGTTTAAGAACTGATATTTTTAAATGAGTAATTGGTTTTGAAAATTATAAAGATTTCAAAAAATGAATCTTAAACTAAAATTTGAGGTTTAGGAGTTTAAATAAAACTTCTAAATTGGATGTTTAAGAGTTTATGATTTGAAATTGGATTATATGAGTAATATTTTAAAAATTGGAAATGATTATGAAATTGAATTTGTTAAAACGGATAGATAAAACAATTAAACCATTTTGAAAAGAGATATTTTAAATCTCAAATTTCAACTTAACCTATTTACTAATTTGATTATGTCAATTATCTAATCATAATTTATTATTTACTTCTTTTATTCATTTAAACTATCCAAACTATAGTTAAATTTAACTACCTATTATACTATTTAATTAAACCATTTCTAAATTAACTAGGTTAGGGTTTAGGCTATTTCATATGCAATGCATGAACAACCATCTGTAATGCAATCATCACATAAGGTCTTTCGATAACATTTGTGAAACACCCCTTACCTTGGGTTAGGAAATTCACAATTATGTTATTGTCTAGGCTGTCTACTATCAATTCACTTATACTACAAGCCTTAATGTACTTGAAATATAGCCCTTCCTTAGAATACCTTAGATGTAGTCTTAGGTTTGTTCGTTCAAATAATTTCTCTTGCCTCACAGATACCTTAAATGTAGTTTGAAGGTGGCATGGGATATCTTAATTGCAGTTGTGGGCCAATACCTCTAAAGACTTATGATAAGACTTGAAACGATGGTCTGAACATGGCTTCATAGTCCATAGCTCCCCTTGACCTCTTAATTTATTTCATAAACCTAGAAAATAGAATAGGTATTAGATAATTCATGTAAAGATCTTATATAATCAATGATTTAATATTTGTTTTCAATTGTTTAATCATTAAATCATTGTACGGTGACGACCATAAGCTTTGAGTTATGTAGTTTTTGTGCAATGCATTTCCAATTTCGTTTCTTATCCAATATTGGTTAATAGATCAAGGTGACCAACTGTTATATGATTCAATCTAGGTAAGATCATATAGGATATCACAATTTACATATAAGAACACATTCAAGTAATTCAATCTCAAACACCAAACATGACATTGATTATTACTCCTTCCAAATTAGTGGCGACTTTAATGAATACAGATTGAGCCTCGTTGACAACTCTCAAAATGTTCACCTTGGCTGGCAATATGATTGTTATGCTAGGAAGAGGATCCTTATTGAAGGTTCCCAAGCACTATCACTTCATTGAACAACAAGTGAATGGGATATGTATTTGTAAACCTAATAGTTACATCATTTTTAATATCAATTACCATATGTTGTTTAGGCTTTCAATTGTATTCCATCATTTGAGTTGAGTCGTATTTATTATTAGTTTTAGCTTATAAAAAAAATACTTATTTAATTCATGTAGATTTAGAAAATTAAGATTGAATTGGATGAGGGATAGGTTTGATGCTTGGCTTCATTGAGTGTCGGTAAGGATTAGTCGGTTGGTCATTGGTCCAAGATTGGATCGGTTTTCTATCTGTTGGATTGGCTTGTAATTGAATGTTGGCCACATAGAAATGGTTGAATCAGCTAGACTTTAAGAGAAGACTTGCTAGATGGTAATCATTGAACCAGTCAGACAACATGGGTGTACTGGTTGGATAGTAATTATCTTCTTCACAATAAATTTTCTTATGTATTTTTTTATTTGAAGCTAGCTTTGATGCGTTTGATCTTAATTTTTCCATAACATAATAGCATAAATCATGATGCATATAGTAATTAAACAACCATACAACAAACTAAACACACAGAAAGAGAAGTAAATTATTGAAAATCTTACTCATCAGAGCCTCATCTTGTCTCGGTCAAAGTGCTCAAGAATTTGAAGTTTTCATCTAAAACACATGAGAAAACATTCCTTTAAGCTTAACGAATACATATACATAAGTTTAAATTAGAAGTTTATGCAAACATCTTACGAATAGATCAAAACTATGCTCTCATGGAGCTTATCAACATTTGTTTGAAACTAAAAATTAGTGGAACCTTATCAAGCTTACTCTTGTTTTGTAGTATGCAATGCTATGATTCCAATATAGCTTGCGGCTTTGGAAATAGCTATAGATGGGGAAAGGTTCCAATGTAGTTACGCTTTGGAAAATAGTTAAAAATGGGGAAAGACGTGGATTTTAGAATATTTGGTGGAATTACATAGTTTATCGATTAATTTTCCCTTAGGTGATAGGTCTTTGATGTTTAGAATGTGAATGGCTTATGGGAAAGTGAAGGTTTAATAAACTTTTCATAGCCTATTTGATTTGTTTGGATAGTGAGGAAGTGGATAATTTCTATTGCTCAGTCCAAGTGGTACACATAGTGATAACCTTTTATTTCAACATGTTTTTAATATTTTTAGGTGAAAATTTATGTCCCTACTAAATTAAATGTTCTAGACAATATCGTATACTTAGAATTCCTAATTGAAGAGTCATAGTTTATGATTTTATTATATGTTAGATTTATTATAAGTTTAGGGTTTAAGTATTAAATAATTAGCGTTCCTAATATTTTGGGGTCTAATTACATATTAAGTGATGAAGTGGAAGTAGTGGCTAATAGGTACTTGAGGAAATGGGGTAGAGATTAGCTAGCAACAATTCCATAGTTTTAAGTCCTTATTTTAAAGGAAACGAGCCAGCAGAAAGAAGCTATTGCCTTTGGTGGAGAGTTACGTCGATTTTATGGTAAATTCCTTCATATAGGTCCTCAAAATAACAATTTTTATATTTAGGGAAAGTTCTAGTTTTATTATAACTTTTTATAGACACTTCTATTTCGTATGTTGTTTGTGGTGTTTTGCTTATCTTTTCATTTACTTTGTCTTCATAAGTTTCAGGATGTTTCTATTTTTGACAATTTTTGGGTTCTATTAGTAGCTTTTGAGTTTGCTTATATATTATAACCTAGGGTAAATAACACATTAGTATTTTTAGTTATACACAAATTTGAACTATCTTTGCTCATTTTCTTTCCAGAATTTCAAATTTACATATAATCTTTGAATTTTAGATGTCATTTATCTAGACATTCACAGAATCAATAGGTAATTAAATATCACATTCTAACATTAATGCGCAAATCAACAGATTGTGATAAATCTCTTTAACATTTTACCGTGTCACTAAGTTATGTCTTAATTACCTAATCCTATAAGTAATCTGGTTATTACAAAACTATAAGATATTAGAAATTGTTATAATTATTTTAAATATATATTTCATTTATATTCTCATACTCGAATGATATTGAAAGAAAAATTATGATAAGTATCAGTTTGAAAATGATAATATTATGACACCCATCAAAGTTTCCCAAAAAAAAAAAAAAAATTGAAGGACTTTATGAGTAAATCATAAAGTTTTTAATATGAAAAGTTTCTTAAGATGCTGATGTGATATCTTAAACATGTTAAATTTGTATGTTCAATGTGAATTTTGATGAGACAATTAATTACACAATTAACTACTCAATTAAGTTAATCTATACTTAATTAGTCAAACAACTGGAATAGACAACATGCTAGAATATATATATATATATATATATATACACGTGCTTATGTATGTGTTGCTCTCTGGGGATTATGCAGGAATAAGCAGGTATAAATTCTTTAAGCACAGCCTTGGTTGCAGGCATAGTTGAGGGCTTGACAAGTCCATTCATAAGGGCATGGCAAGCTTAAGTCTTAGGCTCGACGAGTTCAAAGAAGCATAGTCTTGGTTATGGGTTAAATCCAAGGTGCAACAAGTTCAAGGCACGAAAAGCTTAGGGCGCGACAATTCAAATCCAAGCCTTGAAGAATACAAATAAGAACAGACTTAATCGAGAGACAAATTTAAGGTGCAAAAAGTTTAAGACACGGAAAGTCTGAGGTGCAACAATTTAAAGTGCGAGCCAATGTGTCATAAAAGAGCCGTAATGCGCATTTAATGCTTAACACTTTAGGACGTTATCTCTAACGGACATTTAAACTCTTGAAATGTATAAATACATGCTCCTTTAGAGTTTTAAAAACATTTTTGAAGAGCTTTCATTTGTAAATAAACAACTTAAGAATTCTCTCATAACTTCTGTTCTCTTGTTCATTATTTTGGAAATACTTGTAAGAGAGAGAAAATCAATTTTAATACTCTGTTCTTAACTTGTAATTTTGTAATAGAGCATAAAAAAAAGTGAAGGAAATACTTTATTTCTTGTATATTGAAACTTGTGTACTACTCTATTTGAGCATTTGAGTTTGATATCAATAAAAGTGTATGAAGTCCTCGGTTGGAGATGATCGTGAGATCGTGGAGAGTAAGAAGTGGGCTGAACTATACGTTAAATCTGGGCTTAATTTGTTCTTCCCTATCTCTTTTGTTTTCCTTCTTGTATCTTAATATTGCTTCATTAACTATCATTAAAGTTTAATTTAATTAATTGTTTGAAAAATTATTTAATTGTTAATTTAGGTCAAATACTCAATTCACCCCCCTCTTGAGTATTTTCTAGTGCGTTTTCATTTGGTATTAGGGACTTCTCTTTAATTTTCTGTCCTTAATCACATATAGAATAAAGATCATGGCATCAAATGCACTAATTGTTTAGAAGGTCAAGCTATTACTAGGCCACCTTTTCTAAGTGGGGGTAACTATCCATATTGAAAGTGCAGAATGAAAATCTTTCTAAAAGCTCAAAATAGATTAATATAAAATATAATAGAAAATGAACCTTTAACTATAGAAGGAAAATAAGAAAAAGATTATATTGAAGAAGATTAGAAAAGATTAGATCTAAATTAAATAGCTATGAACATTTTACATTGTGAGCCAAATGAAAGTGATTTCAATAGAATCTGTACGTATAAATCAGTAAAAGATATATGGGATGAATTAGAAAAGACTTATGAAGGAACTTCACGAGTAAGAGATACCAAAATAAGTCTTTTATATGGATAGTTCGAAAATTTCAAAATGCTTCCTAGTGAATCTATAGATGAGATGCATAATAGATTCATCAATATTATAAATCCTTTGAGTGTGCCTGGAAAGCATTTCATTAATATGGAAATAAATTCTAAACTACTTAGGTCTCTACTTAAAGATTGGGAAGCAAAGAGAACTACTATTGAAGAAGCACGAGATCTAAGTGTTATGAGCAAAGAAGAACTTCTTGGAGTACTCAAGACACATGAGCTTATTAAGAAGTAAGAAGAAGAGTTAAACAAAAAGGCTATTGCTTTAAAAGCTACAAGCTATGACTCCAGTGATGATGATGATGAGGAGGAGGATGTTGCTTTAATGACCAAGGAGTTTAAGAAATTTATGAAGTTCAACAACAGGACAAAAAAAAAAAAAAAGGGTGATGATAGTAGCTCTTCAAGATACAAAAAGGAAAAGAAGGATGTGATAAACTGCTACAAATATCACAAGCCAGGATACATCCAATAATACTGTCCAATGCTCAAGAAAGCATCCAAGGGATCTGGAAAAGAAGCTTTCATTGCCACTTGGAGTGATAATGATTCAAGTGACTTGGACGAAATCGTGTGCTTTATGGCATTGGATGATGGGGTAAATTCTCCATCTTTTCCTTCTCATGATGAAATGTGTGAGAAGTATAATAAAGTGTGTAGTAAACTAATAAAAATGGAGAAAAAGAATAACATACTTAAAACTTTAATGATGGAAGTCGGAGAAGAGTTGGACAAATTTAAAATTGAGCATGAGGAGACTAAAATAGAAAATGAAAAGCTGCATGAAGAAATAAGTATTTTGAAATTAGAAAATGATAAAATGAATAATAAATGTGAGAAGCTAAAAAGCAAAAATGATGATTTAAACAAGATCAATGAGAAATTAACAATTGAAAATGACTTGCTTGATCTTGAAATTAAAATCATAAATAATAATGATAATGTTATATGTGCTGATAGCAATAATGAAATTTTAAAAGATCTAAAGCAACTAAGAAATGAAAATAGTTTATTAAAAGCTAGCTTAAATAATTCAAAAGCAACTATATTTAAGATTACCAAAAGGAAAAAGAACTTGGACACACTTCTTGGAAATCAAAGGTATGATTCAAACAAATATAGAATTGACTTAGAAAAGTAGTTGTAAGTCCCATAAAAATCGATTTATGAGAGCTGCTCATGGGACATGCAACTACTGTAGTAGAACTAGTCATATTGCACACAATTGTGCAATAAGAAGAATGCATGGTTAGTTTGGGTTCCTAAAAGAGCAATCCTTGTTAAACCTAGCCAAAACGACCCAAACTCAAATGGGTACCAAAGAAATAATCCTCTGTTTTGTAGGAATCTTTAAGTGAAAACAACAAATAGTACTTAGACAGCGGCCGCTCTAGACACATGACTGGAGATGCTTCCAAGTTTATATCTTTAGACTTGAAAGATTAAGGGAATGTCACATTTGGAGGTAATCCAAAGTCAATTGTTCTTTGTGAAGGTAACATTCTAGTAAACCAAGATTTAATTATTAAAAATGTGCTTCTAGTTGATGGTTTAAAACATAACTTGCTTAGTGTTAGTCAATTGTGTGACAATGGTTTTAGAGTAACATTTCTTGCTAATAAATATTATACTAAAAGAATTGACAATAATGAAGCTTATTTTAAAGAGTATAGATAAAGAAACATTTACAAAATCTATCTAGATGATTTCAAATCATCAAATGAAACTTGTCTTTAATCTCAAAATGACAATAATTGACGATGGCACAAAAAATTGGGACATGCTAGTATAGATGTAATTTCAAAACTTGTTAAAAATATTTTATAAAGGTTTATCAAAAATAAATTTTCAAAAGAATAAAATTTGTCGAGCACTCAACAAAGAAAGCAAACTAAGACTTCTTTTAGGTCTGAGGATGCTATTTCTACTTCTATGCCATTAAAACTATTGCATATTGACTTATTTGGTCCTATTCAAACTCTAAGTTTAGGAGGCCAAAATTATACTTTGGTTATTGTTGATGACATCCCTAAATATACATGGTCTTTCTTCCTTATATCTAAAGATGAAACAAATAATGTTTTTTTAGATATTGTAAGAAAGTCCAAAATAAAAAAGGTCTTAATATTGTGACTATCCGAAGTGACCATATGGGAGAATTTGAAAATTATGAAATTGATAATTTTTGCACTAAAAATGGAATTAAATACTTTTCCAACACCTAGAACTTCACAACAAATTTTGCAACTAAAAGGAAAAATAGAATTTTAATTGAAATGGCTGAAATCAAGTTGTGTGAAAATAATTTACCTAAATACTTTTAGGTTGAAATTGTAAATGCTGCATGTTATATATCAAATAGAATTTTCATAAGTCCAATTCTAAGAAAACCCCCTATGAGCTTTGGAAAGGAAGAATACATAACATATCTTATTTTCGTCCATTTGGCACAAAATGTTATACCTTGAACAATGAAAAAGAAAAACTAGCTAAATTTGATGTTAAAAGTGATGAAGACATTTTTCTAGGTTACTCTTTAACTAGTAAAGCATATAGAGTATCTAATAAGAGAACCTTTATTATAGAAAAAACTATTCATGTTGCTTTTGATGATTCTTTGCCTCATTTATGTTCAAGTGATGATGTTGATAATATTTGTGCTGATTTAGATAAGTTTTCTCTTGAAAATAATAATAAAAAAGTAGATAAAGGAGATGAACATAAAAAGGATAACATGAATGAACCTGTTAACAATATCTTCCTAAAGATTGGAAATATACAAGATCACACTAAATAGATCTAATAATAGGTGAACCTTCTAATAAGGTACAAACAAGATCTTCCCTAAGAAATATGAGTAATCTAGTGTTATTATCCTAAATTGAGCCTAAATATATTGAAGAAGCTTTAAAAGATGAATTTTGGATACAAACTATGTAAGAAGAATTAAATCAATTCACAAGGAATAAAGTTTAGAACTTGGTTCCTAGACTTGATAGTAGACTAATTATTGGAACCAAATGGGTTAATAGAAACAGGCTAGATGAAGCAGGAATAATAACAAGAAACAAAGCTTGATTATTAGCTAAAGGATATAATTAAGAAGAAGGTATAGATTTTGATGAGACCTTTACCTCAATTGCTAGATTAGAAGCTATTATAATGCTTTTTGCATTTATTGCTTTAAAAAATTTTACTCTGTTTCAAATGAATATCAAAAGTACTTTCTTAAATGGTTTTAGAAAAGAAGAAGTCCATGTAAAGGAACAATTGGGTTTGAAAATAATGAATTCTTTGATCATGTTCACAAATTAAACAAAGCTCTCTATAGTCTCAAGTAAGCTCCTAGAGCTTGATATGAAAGACTCAGTAGCTTCCTATCAAACAAAGGATATTCTAGAGGAAAAATTGACATAACTCTTTTTTTATCAAAAATTATGCGTCAAACATAATGAATGTGAAAATCTTTGCAGATGACATTGTGTTTGGAGCTACTAACATGAGTCTTATAGATGAATTTGTTGAGTGCATAAAGAATGAATTTGAAATGAGCAAGATGGGAGAAAATTATTTTCTAGATATATAAATAAAAAAATATGAAAATGGAACCTTCGTAAATTATTCTAAATATACCAAAGGACTCTTGAAAAGATTCAAAATAGATAATTGCAAAATAGGACCCACACCCGTGAGTACAAATATAAAACTTGACAAAGATAAAAATGGGAAAAATGTTTGTGAAAAGCTTTCTAGAGGCATGTAGGTAGTTTGTTATATCTAATAGCTTTAAGACTTCGTATCATGTTCTTGGTGTGTGTATGTGCATGATTTTAATCTTGCCTAAAGGAATCACGCTTGAGTGCAGTAAAACACATACTCAAGTATCTTACAGGCGCTATCAAAATTGGCTTAAGGTATCCAAAGTTTACCTCTTTTGATCTAGTTGGATACTTCGATGCTGATTTTACAGGATGCAAGGTTAATCGGAAAAGAACATGTCATACATGCTACTTTCTTAGAAACTCCCTAATATCTTGGCACTCAACGAAATAAAATTCAATTGCACTTTCAACTATCGAGGCTGAGTATATATTTGTTGGTAGTTGTTGTTGTAAAACTCCAAAGTTTTGTGATCGGTTTAGCTTAAACCCTAATTGGAAAGTTAACCGGAAACCTTACAGTCAACAAAACCCTAGTTAGACGTAATGGTTTAAGTCCGACAATCTTGTATAAGCAACCCTAAGAAAGTAAGTAAGAGATTAGTATGTAGAATAGTCCATAATTACATAAGGAAGCTTAAAAAGATTAGATTAGTAAAACCATAAATCGTTTTAAACCCGAACGGATACAATTGTTGAAAAAGTGTCCCAGAGCTCGGAATAGTAAAAATATTCCAAATATACCGTTAGACTCGTAAAAATAAGGTTTTCAAAAATATCAGTTTTATAATTTTTCAGTAAGTAAAAATATCAGATATCGCAATTATACGCATATTTTCTTACTATAGGTACTTTATTAGTCATAGCTACTTTACATTATACTATTCATTACTATTTCATACTATTATTTTATTTCTACTTTTTCTAACACCTATTCTTACACCCATACACCTATTACCTTTACTTTTTACCTTTCCCATTACTTTATTTCACATCTACCTTACTTATTATTATATTTAATCAACAAAAATACAAAATAAGACACTCTCTTCTCTCTCTCTAGTGATGGCCGACGCACCCCCCTTGTCTCTCTCCCTCAATTTTGTTTCAATTTTTTTTATTTAAATCACACAAAATTTCACTCCTCATTTCCTATAAATACCTCCCTTCTCTTTCACTTCTTTCACACAATTACTACCCATAAGTTTACTACTAAATCTCTTTAAATTTCTCCTCTCAAAACTCTCTCCACATACTTTCGCAAAACTCTCTCAAAATTCTCTCAAAAATATTCTCAAACCATCTTCCACATATACTAAACCCATTCACATATAATATCTCAAAATACTCTTTAGGTAAACTTTTTTTTACCAAATTCTTTTTCTCATGTCATGTAACTTTACATGACCATGGTGTTAGTTTCCAAAAACTAAATGTTATGGAAGTTACACTATGTTCATGTATTGTTATTGTTCATGAATATCTATTTATTTATTTATGTTGTTACTTTACTTTGTTCATATTATTATTTTTATTATATCTAACTAAGTATTATTATATATCTACATATATATATATATATTCTTTAAAGCATATAAGCTCACTTGAAATTTATTTACTTTCATGAAAAGTAATTTATTTATTTCTTCCATTGTAATTTATTTATTTCTTATTGTTTTAAGACTAGTCTTTAGTCTTAGACTTGTCCTCATCAAGTCAAAACAATTTTCTTTCTTTTTGGAGACTAGTCTACTTCTTAGTCCCGGGAGCTTTGAGGAAGCTAAGACTCCCAATACTTGACTTTGTTTATTATGCTATTTTTGCTTGTTATTATTCGTCACAATCATGCCCATTAAGATTGTTGTCTAAATCTTTAAAGCTCCAATTATACTGTAACAAAAATGAGATTTTATCAAATAAAAATAGTTTTATATGAAATATAAAATCTATGGTTTAAAGGTAAATTTATTCTTTTCCAAGCTTTAGAAAGAACTCATTACAATTTAAAAAAAAAAAAAAAAGCTACCTTTGTTTTGAAAAAGCTTTTTAAATCATTTCTATATTACTTTGTTTTCTTAAAAGGAGATGACTTTGGTACTAAAATATTTTTCATAAAAACATAATATAAGGAAACCCTTTAAAAAAAAGAAAATGAGAGTTTTTAAACCAAAAATTTTCAAATAAATAGTCAAAGAAAACAAATAGGAAAAATATCACTAATGTTGAGAATTTAGAAAAGAAGAAATTTATTTTATCGAAAAGTCATTTAGGAAAATAGTGAGATAAACATAAAGTAATTTTTTGAAAACAAAAGAATCAAAATATTCATCTTCAAGGATTTAGTAAATGGATTTCTTGTAAACTATGGTTTTCTACACTCTTAATCAATATTGTTTTACGCAAAAAATTTGGTTGGATAACAAACACTTAAACATGGATAAAATATGAGCTAGATATCTATAAAAGGAATTTTTTTTTTAAATATATAGATAACTAAGTATTTGTCAAAGCAATTTTTGAATGGTTTAATGTTTGAAACAAATTGCTTTTGGGATGGGAAAATTTGTGGTGAATCTAATCGTCACTGTTTCGGAGCCTAAATGATCTAGTTTGATGAAAATAGTTTTAGAAATGGATAAATCTTTTCGAGTAGGTAGAAATCGGTATATTATATTCGCAATTCCGAGTTAAAATGACCAAGTTATGGCCATTTTAAATTGGAGTCTTCCTTTATACGAACTTTGATGTTTTTATGACATAGTTTTATCAAAATTCAAGAAAGTTAACAAGAAATACTCATTTTAGATATTTTCCTTGACTAGGTGATTCCAAGGAAGAATACCCATATCCCGAGGATTATTACGACTAAATGGATTGTTTGAACGACTCATTCGCTTAGAAGAAGGGTCGACATGGCAAAGTGAGTTTATTTCCTTAAAAAGGCTTTACTTGTTTGTGCTTGTAGTTTAATCGCATTAGAATTAAGAAAAGATAAATTTATATGTATGTGAAAATTGTTGAAAGTACTATAAGAATATTGAGACAAGAACTGATTGTAAGTAATTGTTTGCTTTAGTATAGTATTTGATATGTATGAAATTTTATGATCACCTTAAAATTGTTAATAATGTTGATATGATAATATGAATAAATTGATTCATGCATACCACGATATGGGTCACATTGTATGGGGTTATTATCTTTGGGTGAGAAGGATGGTAGGTCGCTCGAAAGCAACACTTGGCGGTTATGATCGAAAGCGATTGCTTGGTGACATGGAATTAAATGCTTGGCTGAAATCCGTAAGCATAGCTCAAATCGAGTAGACTTCATATGCTTGGCGGTATTGATCGAAAGCATAATTTTAACTAAAACTACTCGTTTTGAGGTTATGTATCACCAAACCTCGAATGGAGGGCGTAAATCCATTTAACATGTAGTTCCCAGAAAACTATATGTCTTATTTGCCCATGTGTATGTTGCATTTCACTTGATTGCTTAAATAACTTGTTTGAATTTTATACAAGAAGTTTACTTATGGAAATAGTTCTCACCAAGCCTATTAGCTTATACCCCAATAGATATCTTTTGCAGTTTACCTAATTGTGGTTGAGGCCACGTGGACCCTGCAGTCAGGTATTTTTCCATTTTGGTTAAGGAATTTCTAGATGAAGTTTAGTGTTGGATAAGATGTAGATTTCATAGAAATATTCTTGTAATAGATTATAGTTAATTTTGGCTGGGGAATGCCCCTAAGATTTGTAAGACTATTGTTATGAATAAATGAATATTATGAATTTTTTTTTTTAATTTGTTATTGTATCTTCTTAAGCTTCATAATTCCATGTATGGTCCTCTAAATTTGTGAAAGCATGCCATACACTTAATATCGAAGCTTCTGAGAATGACTAAGGTTGTCATACTTAAGCTTCAATATTGAATATGGCGGACTGTTACGTTTAGGGTACCCCTTGGGGCATGACAGTTGTGCACAAGTTTTATGAATGAAACAAACTTTGTTGGATTAGATTTAAAGTATGAAAATATTCTAATTTACTGCGGTAACACAAGTGCTATAAATTTAACAAAAAATCCGATTCAATTTGACATTCAAGAATCAAGCATATCAAAATTAGACATCATTTCATTGGAGATCATATTCTAAATAGATATATTAGCTTGGAATATTTTGATACAAACAATCGAATTAGTGATATTCTTACAGAACCCTTGAGTGAGGATTGTTTTTGCACTTTGCGTAGAGAATTGGGCATAACAAAGCAAGATGAGTGCTAAATATCATGCATCATGGAGCTAAGATGATCTATAACTTAATATTGGGTTAAAAGAAGCTATTAGACGTTTAAATATGTTCTTGTAATGCTTGTGAAATGTTCTGTCTATGATTAAGCTAAATTTTTGCTAAAACTTGGTTTTGAATATTTAAATACTCAGTGATGCTTTTTAAACTTTTTTGAATATTTGAAACTAGATGAAAATCATTTTAGACCAATTTGTATACTCTTGAGAAACCTATTCTGCAACTTTCTCACAACAACTTTCACAAATTTATGATATGTGATTTTTTTATAATAATATCTAAAACCTTTTTGAAGTTGTATGTTGCTTATGCATCTCTTCTTATGTGAAATGTTCTGAGTTTGTCTTCTTATTTTTTATGAGTTTAAAAGGAGAAAGAAATATTGAATGCACAATGTGTCCATAATGTGTCCAAAGGGGTAGAGAAATGTTGAATATTGTGCATAAATAGTATATTATAATATGTCCAAAAGAGGAGAAAAATTTGTTGAATACATGTTATATATTATATTATGCTTGTTTAACCATTAAGTGTAACTTGTGTTTTCCAAGAATTAAGCATCAAGTTTAAGAAAATTATTTAGAAACCCATACGCTTATTTGAGGGGGAGTGTGCTTAACTAAGTGGGAGTTAATTGTGCATTATTGTTCTTACCAAAAAGAGGGAGACTATTGAACTTATATGTTCAATTTAGAATCTTGATGAGACAATTAATTACACAATTAACTATCATTTAAGTTAATCTACATTTAATTAATCAAACAAATGGAATGAACAACATGCTAGAACACACACACACACACACATACACACACGTGCTTTGTGTATGTGTTGTTCTCTGAAGATTGTGCAGGAATAAGCATGTACAAATTCAAGCATAACCTTGGTTATGGGTATAGTTGAGGGCTCCACAAGTTCATTCATAAGGGGATGACAACCTCAAGTCTCAGGCTTGACGAGTTCAAAAGAGCATAGCCTTGGTTGTTGGTTAAGTCCAAGGTACGACAGGTTTAAGACACGATAAACTTAGGGCGCGACAATTCAAATCCAAGCCTTGACGAATCGAAATAAGCACAGACTTGATCGAGAGACAAAATTTAAGGTGCGACAAGTCCGAGACATGACAATTTAAAATATGAGCCGATGGGACATGAAGAGCAGTTACATGCATTTAATGATTGATAATTTTAAGACGTTATCTTTAACGGACATTTAAACTCTTGAAATGTATAAATACATGTTCCTTTGGAGTTTCAAAAACTTTTTTTGAAGAATTTTCATTTGCAAACAAACAAATCAAGAATTCTCTCATAACTTTTGTTCTTTTGTTCATTATTTTGCAAATTCTTATAAGAGAGAGAAAATCAACTTTAGTGCTCTGTTCTTAATTTGTAATTTTAGAAGAGAGCACTACAAAAAGTGAAAGAAATGCTTTATTTCTTGTGTATTGAAACTTGTGTACTGCTTTATTTGAGCATTTGAGTTTGATATTAATAAAAGTGTGTGAAGTTGTCAGTTGGAGGCGATTGTGGATCGTGGAAAGTAGGATATGAGCCGAACTCCACGTTAAATCTATGCTTGATTTCTTCTTCTCTATACTTTCTGTAATAGCCATGCTTTTATTCCCAATATCATATTATATATATATAAGTGATTATAGTTGCTTATTAAAATAAATAAATAACATGTATATATTTGAGTAGTGTAGAATAATTATGTTTGCATTAGTATAATAAATACTTAATGTTAATTTACATATTGATGTTGTATATGAAATGAGTAATATTAGATATATATATATATATATATATATATTTCAAGTATAGTGTAGCAGTTTTTTTCGGGAAACCAAAAAACTAAATAAATGCTTTTATTTTACTTAAATTAATAACATTAATTAACTCTAATTAAAAGCTACTTTATGACTTTATGTGGGCTGTCTCAAAAGTCAAATAACAAGATAATATCAACTTAATAAAGTGGCAAATTCGTGCAACATTTTCAGACCTCCCAAACACACCTCCAAAAGCTCCAAAACCTTCTTCTTTCTTCTCCAAAATCTCTTCCATGGATATATACTATTAGCCCCTTCAACTCTTACAAAAATAACCACCAAAAGCTTGCTTAAGGACCACAAAGCTAAGGCCTAAAGCTCATTTGGTAAGTATGTTTTCTTGTTTTGAATTTATGCATGTGTGAAGTTCTTGATGATAGGGTTGAACTTGGATTTGTGTTTGATGATTCTTATGTTGTGATTGGTGTATCAGAAGTGTTATGGGGATAGTGAAGTTAGTATATGTCTAGTTATGAGTTTAGAAGTATTGGAAACACATGTGGTTGAATGACTAGATGATGAGTGTTGTGGATTTAGGGTTTGAAGTATGATTAGTGAATGATGTGGATGGTGGAGTGTTTGATGTTTAAAGTTGAAGCTTATGTTGTTTGAATGTTATATTGATCATATAACAAGTTTTGGGAAACCTTGGAATGAGTTTAAAGAACTTTGCGAAGTGTAAAATGCATTTAAAGAACAAAGGATTCCGTCATTTTCTCATTCCAGTGTGCACAACCTGATGCACGGGCGTGCACGTGGCTGTGCGGGCCTTAAAATCATTAAAAATTCATCTCGGGTCACTTTTTCATACCCAGCACGGCCTTGAGCACGGCCATGCACTCGGTCGTGCAGCCTTCTCCTGTTTCGTAGCCTATTTGTAATTCAACCATAACTTTTTCATCTGACCTCCGTTTGAGGTGATTCAAATTGCGTTGGAAAGCTTAAAAAGGGATCTACAACTTTCATGTTTTAAGTTTTCACAAATTTTAAGAGTAACAATGCTTAAATTTTAGTTATTTTCAACTGATACACTTTTCAAACAAAGTTTAAAACTTATTATTGGTTGTTAAAAGTTCTCCCAAGCTTAATAAATGATCATTTAAGTATTTGTTGGGTATTGTATGATAATATATGATATATAAATGCTATGTGATGATGTTGTAATGATTTATTTGAATTTCTTTGGATGATTATACTTGAGATTTGATGAATATATATACTTGAACTAAGTGTGAGTTTGTAATTACTTCTTTTTACAGTGAGTGATCCCCTTTCGGTTATTCCCATTGATTCTCGAGCTAGTACATATACGTAGTAACGTGTTTGTTCTTTGCTTTGGATAAGCATATCTTTAATAAATTTTAATATAGAAAAACTTAAACCTTTGTTTGAATTGGATGTCTCTTACGCTATTTAAATCCGTATCTGGCCTAGATGGCAGATCGGTATTCTGTTCGAGGAGTAGTACCTTGTTCAGATTGGGGGCACGGTAGATTAGGCGCTTAGGCCACCCCTGTCTTTTGATAAGACTTTCCTAAGTGGTACGGCGGGTAATTGATGGGGAAAATAGTATCGGTGTAATGTTTGCTTAAGCTTAGAATGAAATAATATGATTTAGTTCAAATGTTTATGGGAACAGTTGGACTAAGTGATGTTATGGACTAAGATAAGTGAAGTTGTGTAACAACTGTTAACCCTAGATGAAGTTATTTTCTCTTTTATGGATATATCATCTAAGAGATATAAGTATCCGAGCTGCTTATATTAACCCCCTGAGCGTCGTGATCGTTACTCAGGACCCCCAAATATCCTTATTGTTCGAAGTTTGAATACTCCAGTGATATTTGACTAATTAAAGATTATCTAATAAATGCATGATGTCACATTGCATTATAGTTTAAGATCGTATGAACCATTGTGCATTTGTTTTTGTTACTTGTGTACTTGGCCTCTGACTCATATTTTATCCTTTTCAGGTATGGATGACGAATTCTATATGAGTATGGGATTTGGATCGGATTTTGAGGAGTTCTTAGATGATTGGAAGGAGTAGAGACGACCTTGACGTTGATGGAACCCTTATGTAATAGAATAGTTACATGTACATATATGCTTTGAAAACTTATGTATTAGTTAATAGGATTTTTGTTATCTTTTGATATATTTTATAAATGGCTTGTTTACGAGCCTTGTTTGTAATGTACGTATGTATGTATATATATATATATATATATGATTGTATTATACACTATTAGTAATAAAGTTTATTCTTATAAGACATTAAGGCAAATAACTATACAAATTAATCCTGGATTACAACCTTACATATAATACTGCAGATTATATGTGGTTGGGGAACTGGGTTTGCCTATTTTAAATATAGGGGTAAATCTGGGGCCTTACACTTTCCTTCCTATATCTTATTATTGCTATATGAACTGTCACTAAAGTTTGATTTAATTAATTGTTTGAAAAATTATTTAATTGGGAGTTTAGGTTAAATACTCAATTCCTGCCCCTCTCTTAAGTATTTTCCTGTGCGTTTTTAAAACACTCCTCAGAGAACTTATTTATAAAAATGCTCTTACAAAGAATTATATACAATCATTACTCGAAAGTAACATCAACTCAAATTTGGTTATAAATAAGATGAATCAAATCAAGGCAATAATACTAAATTCAAAGTGGAGATCGTCTTAAACTTTATCAAGTTAGATGTTTAGCTTGTATTGGACTCCAAATATTATTTAACAAGGTCAACCAGCTACAGCTCCATCATGCTCACATAAATTTGATTTTTTTAGAAAAAAAGTATATTCATATGAAATGACGTTTATAATTGAAGCTTGAAAGTCGAAATCCACTTGAATTAAGCCTCGATATATTTAATCTTAAATTTGATTAGGCTAATAGGCTCATTGAACCAATTAGGCACTAGTTAGTGAACTATGCAATTTACAGAAGCTCAATATTGAATTGAATTTGAATAGTTAAAGATTTCATTGTCATTGAAGGACGCATGAAACATTTACAGCGCGAATAATGATAAACAAAAGATTGAAATGAAGCAAAATATGCAAAGGAAACTTGGGTAAGCCTGGAAAATATTATAGAAGACATTAAAGAATTTGAAACAAATTTATTGACTGATCAGAAGGGTCCTAGGAAGAGAACATTTGTATTTTTTTTTTTTTTAAGGGATCAATATTGGTGACCACTTATCTACTCCAAGTTGTTAATGCAATCCTATAAGCTTTCAAGCGATCCATATTTTTTATGGTCGTTCACTTCGCTGAATGGAATGAGAGAAAATAAAATTCCAATTCAAAGGGAATATAATAGAGTTGTAATGGCTATTACAATATTCATTTGGTGTAAAAAGTAAATCAAGTAATTATTAGAGTAAAAGTAAAATATTTATAATGCTCCTCGTATGTATTACAGAGAGAGAATAATTATATAGGTATTATTTTCGAGATGGGAGTATTTATGATAAAGTTGAAAAATAGACCAATGACAATTAGATATGAATTGCAATTCATCATTTTAAGTAATCACAATTCATTATAAATTATCATTCTTCTGAAGTGAACATTGTAATATCAACTTTACATTGAATAAGGAAAGAATAAGTAGCTATTTATGTCAAGTAAACGGACTGTTACTATTTGGTTTTTCCATTTGGAAGCAGTCCCACTCCCACCGACAACATAATTATGGTTTCATCGGATCAACATAATCTAACGCAGTTAACTTGTTTTCTGCAACCACAACTATAAAAGTTAAATCATCTTGGCAATTAACAATGTAATGCAAAATTACTACCTTCTGCATCACTCCACTTCGGCACCAATCTAATGGACTCGTATATGCGACACAGTCAAACGTTATTGCACCTTTCTAATGCCGCCAAGGTTTTTCTTATATTTTAAGTGGTAAATAAAAATATTATATTCATTCTAATGGATTTCTTATGCACCTTTTACGCGTATTGTAATAAAATGGATTGTTTTAAAAATAATTATTGCCCGTATCTTGTACATATTGTATGTATAAAAAGATTTTACTAGTATATATATATATTATATATAATACATGGTGCGTAATATCTAATGAATCTCTGTTATCGGGTAATTAAAATAAAACATCATGGGGACTTGGGAGGAATTTTCCAATAAGAACACAGAAGAAAAGAATTGCTCGAATGGGCTTTCTCTCTTATTTTTCCTCCATGGCTAAATTGGGCTAAGCGTAACACTCTTAGGAAATTGCGTAGTTGCTTCTCGGAATGAAGATAAAATGTTTAAACAGCAGTGCACTTTTATAGTTTTCCTTCATAGATACGCGAAAGTACGATAATTTTTTTTTTTGGGGGTACTAAGTTGCTTATTTATAAAAGTAGCAAACTGCCACCACTTACTTACACCCATGCCTGTACATGCACTATGCAGTGGATATGTATATATAGAGTCCCATGCATGCTCTTACTCTCACACACACACAAGTGCTTTTATTCGTTTTGAAGTTTTGAATTGCTTCTTGATCTCAACAACGTTGAAAGAACATCATACGAATTTCTAATCTGGTATGAAATTTCCTACAAACTCTTCTTTCATACATATTTCTTTGAGCCAAATATTTTTTATTTTTATTTGTTGCGTTTTCACTTATAATTTGTTTTTCCACTCTTAATCGCATATAATGGCAATGATATATCACCGTTTGTGCCGCATCATCATCCATGTAGATAAAACATAAAAACCGTAGTATCCTTAAAGCTTTAGCTTTACTTTTTATAAGTGGCTATTACACAATTAGTTAACTATAATAGTTATTAATAGCAATTAATAAATGAAAAATCCTATTATAATTCCATTTTATTCATCAAAAATAAAAATTTCGTTACAACCTTATATTTATTCAACTAGGAAAACACTGTACTGGCAGTGAGTGTGTTTTTTTATTCATATATATCCATGGAAGAAATGCTAAAACAACACATGGATTAACTGAAGGTAATGAGAATTTCTTTTTCTGAGTATTGAAAAACTACGGCCGTAATTTGACCCGCTACCTTAGTAAGTTTGATGATAATTGATATCGAACATATTTTCTATCAGTCTTAACACATTATTACTTGCATACAAACCAGTGAATCGGACCACAAACGCTGACAATGATGCCCAAACATCTTCTGCTTGCAACATTTTCATGGCTGCTTATTGTGTCAAGCTCATTATCCACTACGAATTCCACTGATGGATTGGTGAGAATTGGACTAAAGAGAAGAATACTAGACCTTAATAGTTTAAATGCTGCGAAAATCACCAGAGATCAGCTATATGCCACAACTTCAGGATATCTCACAACCGAAGTATTGAATCCTCGGACAAACATAATCTATCTCAAGAATTATTATGATATACAATACTATGGAGAGATCGGCATCGGATCACCCCCTCAGAAGTTCACAGTTATATTTGATACTGGTAGCTCCAATATTTGGGTTCCATCCTCAAGTTGCTTGTTTTCGGTTAGTGCTACGATCACTGATGATTCTTTTCCTAATTTCAAGTTATCTTGTGTACGTACTGCTAATGTCGATTGTGCTTGCAGATTTCATGCTATTTACATTCGAGATTTCACGGAAGGCAATCCAGTACCTACAAAAGAATTGGTAATATATTCTGTATATACTTTTGCATGTTCTTAGAGTTTTTTTTTTTTCTTAAGGAAGTCTCTATGCCGTTTCCAATCTCGCGCTGTAAAATTATTAGGAAGGTTTGCTTAATTGCTAACTTTTGCAAAGTGATTGATCATGCCAACAATTGTAGGAAAAAAATGGACCTATTTTATAATCGAAACTATTGCATTGCATTAAACATTGTTTATTGGTAGGATGGTGCTCACTATATTGGTTAAATTTTGATCTAGGGACACGGTGCAAAATCCATTATAGTTCTGGCACAGTTTCTGGAGTATTCAGTCAAGATCATGTGAAAGTTGGCGATTTCATTGTCAGGAAGCAAGTCTGTAATTGTTTTGTTTCTCTTAGATACATGCCTTATTATTTTACCAGGAGCTATGTCTTTTAATATGGCATTCACTCTTGATACTACTAGGAGTTCACTGAGGCTACTAGAGAAGGAATGTTTCCTTTCTTGGTTTCCCCATTTGATGGTATCCTTGGACTTGGATTTCAAGAAACTGCTATTGGGGCAGCAACACCGTTATGGTAAGATTCATTGTCTATAACAAGTATGAAAACCACACAAGATCCAAACACAAACTTTTTAAGTCACTTGGCTTTATTAGAACACTTGATATGGTACCAGAGTAAGGGACAGAATTTCATTGCCCCTATTATCTTATAACTCTAAAATTGATTACTATCACGTGTTGGACCTTAGCTAGCATCAAAGCCTACACTCGGTTGTGGAGCTAAATTCAACATTTGTGACATTAGATCATATTATGCTTAGAATGAACTTAAAATACCGATTAATTCTCTGCATCCAGGTTTAATATGGTGGAACAAGGACATATTAATGAGGCAATATTTTCAGTTTGGTTGAACCACGACCCAACATCAGAGGTTGGAGGTGAAATTGTATTTGGGGGGGTCGATTGGAGACATTTCCGTGGCGAACGCTTTTATGTGCCCCTTATGGCAACAGGGTACTGGCAGGTGGGTAGAAGTTTGATTGGAGTAATTTGTAGAACCCTTCAATTTTTGCTGTTCTAGTCTGATTTTTCGAACTATCTTCCATACAGGTTGAAATGGGAGATATTCTTGTTGGGGGCAAATCAACAGGTAATGACGTTACCACTAAATATCACTATTTGACTTAATTCTTACCTTATCCTACATTACATATTGAATTAAACATGTTTCCATGGATATTCTTATTGGCTACTCTACTCTATGTGGTTGAGCAAAATTTGTTTAGTCTCAGGACCACTTATTTTCAAATGATACTTTCATTAACTTTACAAATAGGATGATCGGATCCATATATAGGGAAATCAAGCAGGCTATGTGCCATATCATCATACTACTTGGCAAAAAGTAACTAAAGGAAATACTTATAATAAAAACGTACGATCTAACTATTTTCTTGTTATTGTAGCGGTCTGATGTTATTTATAAGTATGAATTAGAGTTACTCTGCTTATCTTTTCCACTACTTGACTATTTAGCATTGGTTTGATTCGTTAAAATATTACAAAGAATCTTAATACTAAAGTGTCTCAATTTCAGGACTATGCACTAGCTTGGTTAACTGTACAGCCATTTTGGATACTGGAACATCTTTTATTGCCGGCCCAACTGTATCTCTCTATTCCTTCAGATTCTTCAAAATTAATATTTTTAGTAATTCCCTTATTGTATATATGAAACTCATCACCATTATGGGTGTTCTTTTCTGTAGCAAATCATAGCTCAGATTAACCACGCAATTGGAGCAGAAGGGATTGCAAACTTACAATGTCAAACTGCGGTCACAAAATATGCAAACCTAATATGGGACTATATCATAGCTGGGGTTCGTGTTTTTTTTTTTTTTTTTTTTTTTTTTAATCAATAAATCACTTAACCTACTGCTCTTCTCATGAAAAATGTAACAAGTTTGATAATCAATTCATATCTGCAGTTCAAGCCTGAAACAATTTGTATAGATATTGGATTATGCTCCTACAACCGATCCAATGATGATAGGTAAAGTTATTCTGTGGTTTTGTTCTCTTCTTTTAGTGAAAAGGGAGGTTTTTATGTTAAGAATATGATTAATTTGGCTCCATGCCATGTTATTCATACAATTGCAGTGCGGGGATTGAGATTGATATTAGCAACAAAACTGAGACGGACTCATCTAGCAGCGCGAATGTCTTATGTCCCTTCTGTGAAATGATTGTGCTCTGGATGCAGATGGAACTCAGAGAACAAAAGGCAAAAAACATGGTTATAAAATATGCGGATGAGGTGATGTTCTTATACAACAGTTGCTCTTATCGAACAGAAGTATTATAGGATGGCACCAAGATTGACAATATTTTGTTTCTCTTAATATAGTTGTGCCATAGACTCCCAAATCCTCTTGGAAAATCATTTGTGGATTGCGATCGAATTGGAGAACTGCCACAGATTGCATTCATGATGGGAGATATTACATTTCCCCTTTACCCACGACAGGTTTGTTGTTGCTGAACTCAACTATTCCACTACTTTTCAGCATAAACATGTTGACGCTGTCTACCATTGACAATATTCTAGTGCATGGCCTATATTCTAACACTATTTCTACTCTGTCATGTCTAGTATATTCTTAAAATCCATCAGAGCTATTCGACCGTCTGCATGAGCGGATTTGTCCCTTTTGACTCCCCAGAAGATTCTCTCTGGTATGGAATTTCTCACATCTTGATGCCTGTGGTTGATCAAACATAGTTATAGAAATATCTACGCGTTGTTCAATTCCAATTATGAAATGTCATTAACATGAGATCATACTATTTCGTGTATACTACAGGATTCTTGGAGATGTGTTCATGGCAGCATACCACACTGTGTTTGACTTCGATAATCTCAGGATTGGATTTGCAAAAGCTGCCTAGAACACAATCACTAGGGACACGAGCTACGACAGATCATAGCCGAATTATAAGGTTGTGATTTTGTGAGAAGTTAGAATGATGAAATGTTGAAGCACTAAAGAAGCCTAACAGTTAAGCAAAACGTGCAATATGTGATGTTTTGTATGATATGTAAATAGAAAGCAGTTAAAATGATGCTTTTGCTGTTTCAAGAAAATGTTGGTAGAAAAATAAAAAGAATGCGCCGGCTGGGAATGAATCCAGGTCTATACCATAATAGAAATTTTAATTTTATATTTGAAGTTTGAGTTGAATCAGGCTCACCCCTAGGAAAATATTGCAAAAGGCATTAAAGAATCTGGAAAAAAAATATTTACTTAATAATCTGATGGGTTCTAAATCTATAAAGGAGCTCATTCCAAGTACTCGGAACGCCCGCCAACCACCAGTGGTTACCATTAATCGCACCGGGTCATTGTAAATGTGAATACAAGGATGACCATCAATTCTCAGTTGGGTCAACAATGTGATGTTAAGCAAATAAGATGGCTTTTGCATGTTGCTTGTTGCAAGGGAAAAAATTTTCTGTCTACCTGTTGCCTCTCCACACTCTTATATATATTATTTAATATTATATACATATTACACAAGTACCCCAATATTCTTCATATTTACATACTTAATACTCCCACTCAAGCTGGTGCACAAATATTACAAAGTCCTAACTTGTTACAAATATACTCAACTCTAGAATCGCTTAAAGACTGAGTAAATAAGTTGGCAAATTGATCATTTGAACTGACAAATAACGTCATGATATCTTTTGATTTCACCTTGTCTCTAATAAAATGGCAATCAATTTCTACATGTTTAGTTTTCTCATGAAAAACTGGATTAGTGGCAATGTGCATAACAGCTTGATTATCACAATACAACATCATAGGCTCATTTTCATTCAACCCTAACTCAACTAATAGTTGCTTAAGCTAGACAAGCTCATAAGTTGCAAGTGCCACAACTCTGTATTCTGCTTCTATACTAGACCGAGCAACAACATTTTGTATCTTACTTGTCCAAGAAATCAAGTTCCATCCCCACCCCAGTAAAACACAATAACTTGATGTGGATCTTCGAGATCCAGCCTAGTCAGAATCAGTATTATAACCTATAAGTTGAAAATGTCCTCTATTATGATACATCAACCCCTTACCTGAGGCAACCTTAAGATAACGTAATATCCTCAAAGTAGTGTCCCAATGTGCTTCATATGGAGATTCAAGAAATTGATTGACCACACTTACAGGAAAAGAAATGTTGGGTATAGTTACTGTAGGGTAATTTATCTTACCAACAGGTCTATAGTACCTTCTTGGATCTGATAATGGCTTTCCCATTCTTGGCACTAACTTCATGTTACAATCCATAGGAGCATCTAGTGGCTTAGCACCTAAAATCCTAGTTTCCTCAAGAAAGTCTATTACATATTTCCTCTGAGAAATATATATGTCTTCTCCTGAGTGAGCAATCTCAACACCTAAAAAATATTAACTCTCTAAGATCTTTAGTTTGAAATAGTTGACGCAAGAAGGCCTTCAATTTAGAAATCCCATTGTTATCACCTCTTGTAATGATAATACCATCAACAAACATAATTAAGAAAACCCGCTTCATTAAATGTGACAACATATGGAAGATTGAATGATCTAACATACTTTTAACCATGCCAAATTGAAGAAGAGTTGAACTAAATTTACCAAAACAAGTCCGAGGAGATTGTTTTAGCCTATGCTGTGATTTCTTCAATCCACAAGCCAGATGAGACTCCTTAAAAGCAACAAATCCTAGGGGTTGCTCCATATACATCTTTTCATTTAGATCTCCATAGAGGAGACATTCTAAATATTTAGCTGATGTAAAGGGCAGGTAAAAACCGCTGCTAGAGATGAATAACTGAACTGAAATTATCTTAACTATAGGAGAGAAAGTGTCTATATAGTCAACCCCATATACCTATGTATAGCCTTTAGCTACTAATCATGCCATAAGCGATCAATTGAATTATCTAGCAAAGTTTTCATAGCATAGACCCATTTACAACCCACTATAGACTTCCTTGGAGGTAA
This sequence comes from Combretum micranthum, assembly GCA_024138025.1. Lineage (NCBI taxonomy): Eukaryota > Viridiplantae > Streptophyta > Magnoliopsida > Myrtales > Combretaceae > Combretum > Combretum micranthum. The sequence continues at coordinate 784,065 of JAMXBD010000158.1, forward strand.
AGGAACTAAATCCCATGTTTCATTATAATATAAGTTTGACATCTTCTCTTTCACAGCTTGCATCCACCCTGGATTAGATAATGCCTTAAAAGATTTTAAGCAATAGAAATTGAGGATAAAGAGGACACAAAAGCAAGGGAGACAAAGAGGCATATGAGATATAATCAGAGATATGATAAGGTGTAGTTTGTTGTCTGGTACCTTTCTACAAGGCAATAGGGAGATCTAGACTTGAAGGTGGATTTGAGACTGGACTGGTGTTTGGTAAGGCATTAGGATCATGAGTAGTAGCTATAATAGAATCTAGAAGTTGTGGATGGACTGGCGAATAAAGGAGTGGACTCAAAGAATGTTATGTTTCATGAAACAAAAGCATGTTGCAACTCTAGAGAATAACAACGATACTCCTTTTAAAGACGAGAGTACCCTAAAAACATGCATTTGATAGACTAAGACAACAATTTATTTCCACCACGGGATGGAACATGAACAAAATAAGTATAACCAAATACACGTCGAGGAATGCCATACAAAGCATCACAAGGAAAAAGAATTGACAATGGAATTTGGTCATGAAGTACTAAAGATGGCATGTGGTTGATAAGATAACGAGATGTAAGAACCGCATCATCCCATAATTGTAGAGGAACCTTTGTGTGATTTAACATATTACATGCCATTTCAATTAAATGTCTATTTTTTCATTTAGCAACACCATTTTGCAAAGGTGTATATGGACAATAAGTTTAGTGAAGTATACCATGAGATGTCATAAAGGTCTTAAATGCATCGGAAAGATATTCTTTGGCATTATCACTTCTTAGAACTTAAACATGCATACCAAATTGCATTTTGATTTCAGCACAAAAGGAAGTAAATATGGAGAACAATTCAAAACAAGTTTTCATTTCGAAGAGCCATGTCATTCTAGAATAATCATCAATAAAAGTTACAAATTACTTGAACCCCATCTTAGAGGTTGCATGACTAGGACCCCAAACATCAGAATGAACCAAAGAAAAAGGTGCAAAAGCACATTTATTGACTTGACTCGGGAAAGAAGACCTACAATACTTTCTCAATTGACAAGACTAACACTCTAAACTTTTAAGACTAAAGAAACTAGGAACCATTTTCTGAAGACTTTATAATCTCGGGTGTCCCAAACGACTATGAATTTATAAAGGAGAAGATTCTGCTAAGAAAGTTGAACTTGATGAAGGTAGGACCAGCTGCTATAATCCTTTAGGCACATGTCTTATGCCAATCACCTTTCTAGTCTGCATATCTGATAAAGTCATTTTATACTCACTTTTCATTATTAAATTATGCTTAATTATTATCGATTTTATAGAAATGATAAGGAATTGATACTTATGTATGCTCTTTGTGATATTTTAGGTCTTGAAAGACTTATATTACAAGTACAAGCAATTGGGAGAAGTTTTGTGCAAAATTGAAGATAAGAAGAATGTAGGCTAGCCATGCAAGAAAGTAAGCCGCCAGCCTTTAAATAACACAAGCCAGCCTTCATCAAATTTCAACAAAGGCTGCCAGCTTTAGGACAAATAATGAACTAGCCTTCATTAGCAACATGTACACCAATAAATGATGGATAAAGGCCACCAGCCACTCCAGAGCAACTCAAATACCACCAGCTTAATCATCTCGAAAAACAAATTTTTTCATTAAAGGCTGACAAATTAAAAATAAAGGTCGCCGGCCTTGAAGCTGGCCTATCTCCCTGCGTAACTTTGCATATTATATATATATATATATTCTTCTTATGGATTTTTTAGTAGGGGAAGAAACCCTAGGCACGAATTAGAAACTCTATTTCATTGCTCCTAGATAGAAATCAGGGCTTAGACACTAGAAAGCTTTTCTTTTTAATTTGATTGTAGATTCCACACTTAGATTAAGTGGAAAACATCATTTGAATTTGGATTTAAGAACGGGATTTTCTTGAAAAGGTGATTTCGTTCTTTTCTTATATTCAATTTATGGATGGTGTTCAATACTTGTTCTTTTTTGCTTATTTATGGTTTTGAGTTTATGATTTGAATTGTCTGATCGTTGTTTTATACTATTGATTGAATCGTTGCTTGTGTTCATGTTGTCGATGTATTTCATCAATCATGTGTTTGTGGATTAATTTTGGAATTTATGTTAGATTAGGATTTTAATTAGGAAATTCCTTTCTAATCGATTATGTAATTAGCTAATCTGGATTATAAATCTTATAGACATATGGATTTGAATTCAATTAAGGTTTATGAATTTATACATATTAGTCAATTGATCACTTTCCTAGTAATAGGGAAAATTGATTGGTTAATTTTGGGTAACTGCTTACTTTGGAAAAATGAGTTTTTATTTTGTGCTTAATTGATAAAAAACGCTAAACTAATCATCAATTTGGATCTGCAAGTTTATCTTTGGTCAATAGCATACGTTCAATTGACATTATGATCTATTGGCTCTAAACCTAATTCAATTTTAGGTGTTGGAAATCCCATATCTTTGTAGATTAGTTATATATAAAATCCAAAAAATATTATTTTATTATTTGTCTAGCTACAATTAGAATTAATACAATTGAGAGCTAGTCGTCACTTCTTGTGGACATGACTCGGTATTCACTGAAATTTTATTACTGTACATACACCCGATACCTTGGCCTGCTAATATCTGCTTATTTAAAGGAATTTAAAAAAAAATTAAAAAGAGTTTTAAAAAGAACATATAGAAAAAATGTAATCAATATCCTAAATAGAGATATAACCAATGATAAAGGTTACATAGCATTTCAAGTCTTTAGTGAGCTTGCTAATAGATACCAATATTAATGGAAACTTAGGTACATAGAAAACATTTAATAAACGCAATGAAGTAGTAGAAACAACATTACCAATACCTTTTACTAATGAAAGTGATCCATTAGCAAGTGCGACTTGGTTGGAAAAGATGGTTCAATTAGATTAGAGAAAAATGGACTGTTACCAGACATATGCTCAGTGCACCTAAGTCTAAAATCTAAGGGGTAGATGTAGTTGTATGTGCTAAACAAGTAAAAGATGTTCCTACATCAGTTGCTGAAGTTACTGTAGACTTCTATAACTTAAGTAAATGTGAATACTCCTCTATGGGAACATCAACAGTAGATATGTTATTAGATAGCTAATTACCTAAAACTCCTTCTTGACTTTGTACAACATTTCCTTGGGGCAAAGAATGCCTAGGAGGAAATCCATGTAATGTATATCAAGTTTTCCGTAGATGCCCCATCTTACCATAGTGGCTACATTTGGTACGATTAGATCCATGTCCATTATTGCATCCACCTCGACTATTATCTACTCCCCTTTTACCTCATATTGGTAGAGCATATTGAACAATAAGAGTAGATTGATCACCGACTGGCTCAGAAGGTACAGTACTAGTAGATGCACATGACATCCTTTTGATAAGTATTAGATAGTGAGGGTGATGTTGTTCCTCCTAAAATTTGAGTCTTAACAAATTCAAGTTTAGGCCTACAGTATGAAGAAATTTAATGGTTAAAGTTTTGTCAATACGATCTTACATGAGATGAACATCAAGGCTAATTTGCAGAATTTCTTTGAAGTCTGTTGCAAAGGCTTCAAATTGACCAATATGAGTGGTCATGCCACTATCAGACTGACGAAGCTAAAAGAGGTTTCCAATGACCTCATAAACTTTAGAGATGTCACCAATGAGTATAGAGATCATGAGCTTGTGTTCATGTCTCATAGTAGTAGAAATAATATTTGAATATACTCATGAGTGAAGGATCAATTGCTTGCCAAAGAAGTGCTAGAAGTTGCACATTAATTTTCTAACAAGCAACCCTATTAGTTTTGGGAATCTCTTCTATTTGCTTAGTAAGATAACTCAATTATCCTTGCCTCATGAACTAGACTTTGACAGTTGCAGGCCATGAGGCATAATTTTTTCCATTTAATTTTTTAGTAGTGATCAACATGGGACCTGATAGCGATGGAATTATTACACTAGCAAAAGTAGCAGAAGTAGTTGACATATCAATTTTTTTTAAAGTGACATTAAAATAATATTAAAATTATGCACAACAAGATTCCAAAAGGAATAAGGCAAACAAATAATATCAAAATGTTACGTGCTGAAGTCGTTAAGATAAAATAAAATGTAGTAGATTGACAAGAACAAAATCATTGAGATAAAATAGTGATGAGCAGAAGCCGTTGGAGATGAGCCGAATGATGAGTAAGAGGCATTGGAGAAGAACTAATGATGAGCCATCGATATTTATCTTGTACCCACAATGTAAAAAAATCGATGAAGAACGAGAAAAGAAAAAATAGTAAAGAACGATGAATGGTGGATAAGGCTAATGATGGAGAAGGCTATGTAAATAAGAAGAGAAAATGTTAAGGTTTTAATCTAAATGATGAAAAAAAAAAATGCTCTGATACCTTGTTGTGAGGGTAAAACTTTCTATCCATTGGTGGCCTTCCCTACACTTTTATATATATTATTTAATATGATATACATATTACACAAGTGTCTCTATATTCTTCATATTTACATACTTAACATTGCTAAAAGTCTCCTTCAAAATGTCCAATCCTAGTAATGGAGGTCTTGCATATGTTGATCCATTAATTGGTTTGATTTGTCCTAGACGTTGCTTTCCCCTAAATTGCACAAAATTATAGTATGTACAACATCAAGACTTGTCTCAAGGTGAATATTTATTAACGGTAATCCATATGTTAATAATTTTTTTTCATTTCAATAATTTTGAATTCCAAATATAAACACCATAAACATTTATGATAAATTGCATGTTCCCATCTTGATTAACATATATATAATGCAAAGAACTAGGACCGAGAAGTGTTGTATGAAAGTAGCAACTTACTTCCCATGAGTGGTAGGAATTCCTAAGAAGACAATATTTGTTTGTTTGGGATCAACGTTGGTGTCCACCCATCTACATCTACTCCAAGTTGCTAATGTAATTGTATAAGTTTTCAAATGATTCATATCTTTTATTGTTTGGTTTCCCACTTGGAAGTAGTTCTACCTTGTTGGAGATGTGCACACATACCTTAGTTTATAGAACTAGTCTTTAAGATCGTTTTATTTGTTGCTTGTTTTTAGGAAATCAGTTCAAATGTTGCATATTTTTATGAGTTGTTATGATATAGTAGTTAATGATTAGAAGTCGTGTGAACGTGGTCGTTATATTTTACCTTTATATATATTTAGTAATGATGAAGTAATTTATAGTTTTTTTCCAAGTCATATGAAAGCTGGTCTCTTTTGTCTAATATTCTTTTTGTTTTAATATTTGTGTTTCTTTATCATATCACAATCTTAACTACAAATTGGTATTAGAGCTTTTTATCTTGAGGGACTTGTAAGATTGAGTGATACAAACACAAACTTTTATAATGGAGGTCGATACACAATCATCTTTTAGTCATGTTAATTTGCCAGTTTTTGATGGCCAAAATTATCAAGCATGGGTTGTTAGGATGACAATCTATCTTGATGCATTAGATCTTTGGAATCTGTGGAAGAATATTATGATGTTCCACCATCGCTAGCAAATCCAATAATGACGCAAATGAAAAATCATAAGGAAAGAAAGACAAGGAAATGAAAGGCCAGAGCATGTATTTTCTCTACTGTTTGAAGCACCATATTTACTAAGATCATGAACCTAGAATCAGCTAAAGACATATGAGACTACCTCAAGAAGGAGTACTGGCGCAATGAAAGAACCAAGAACATGCAAGTGCTCAACTTGATTAAAGAGTTCTAGATGATAAAGATGGAGTATAAATGATTAAAGACTACTCTGATAAGCTGTTGTGCATTTCGAACAAAGTGAGGCTACTAGGTAAGGACTTTTCTTATGAAACAATTGTCCAAAACATTCTTGTCACTTTGCCTGAGAAATATGAGTAAAAAATTTCTTCTTTGGAGGAGTCTAAAGATCTCTCAAGCATATTCTTGGAAGAGTTAATCAATGCTTTACAGGCTAAAGAGCAAAGAAGAATAATGAGAAAAGGAGACAATATGGAGGGTGTCAGGAGGCAAAGATAAGAAGATCTAGGAGAAGAAGAAGAGTAGCAATTTTAACAATGACAACAAAAATGATGCGGGTTCACCTTGCCCACATTGCAAGAACTCGAACCATATGCCAAAGAGGTGTTGGCGAAGGCCTGATATCAAGTGCAAAATAGTGTGACAATATGGGATACATGGAGAGTATTCACAAATCACAACAACTTGAAGTAGCAAAAGTGCGCATAAAACAACAAGAGGAAGAACAACTCTTCATAGCAATGTGTTTTGACCACCAACAGCTCAAGTGATTCTTGGTTGATAAACAGTGGCTGCACTAACCACATGACCAACAATCAATCTCTTTCCATAGAGATTGATAAGACTCTCATTTAAGGAAAACTTGGAAATGGTGAGTTTATCTTTGTCAAGGGGAAAAGAATAGTGGTTATTGAAAGCTTGACAGGATTAAAGCACATTACTGATGTCCTATATGTGCTTGACATTGATCAAAACCTGCTTAATGTCGGATAGCTGGTTGAAAAAGGTTTCAAAGTTATTTTTGAAGATAAGTGGTGTTTAATCAAGGATGCAAGGGGCAAAGATGTGTCTAAAGTGAAGATGAGAGCCAAGATTTTTGCATTAAATTTAATGGAGGATGAGCAATTAGCACTTACAAGTCATGTAAGCGATGCATAATTGTGGGATAGAAGATTTGGAAACTTCCATTGTGCTGGACTTTTATATATGCAGCAAAATAACTTTGTGATGGGTATACGGTTGTTGGGGGATGAACTAGTAGATTATGTGGCTTGATAATATGGAAAGCAAGTTAGAAACCATTTCCCCGGTCAGCTTGGAGAGCATCACATAAGCTACAACTTGTACACACCGATGTTGGAGGACCTCAGGCAACTCTATCCTTGAATGGTAGTAAATACTGTATTGTCTTTATATATGATTATACTAGATTTTATTGGATTTATCTTCTCAAATCCAAAGCTAAGGTTGCTAATATATTTTGGGAGTTAAAGCTTGGGTGGGAATCAAAGTAATTGCAGGCTGTGCATATTAAGATCTAGCAATGCAAAAGAGTTTACAAATGAAACTTTTGATAAGTTTCGTGAGGAAGCAGTTATTGAGCACAACTCACAGCATCTTACATTCCACAACAGAATGGTGTAAGTAAGAGAAAAAATTGGAACATCATGGAGATGGAAAGGTATATGCTTCATGAAAAGGAGTTACCAAAGAATCTTTGGGCAGAAGTCGCAAGCATTGCAGTTTTCCTGTTAAATAGGCTACCAACTACAGCTGTGCAAGGAAAAACACCATTTGAGGCTTAGTTAGGTTACAAACTAGATTTACAAAATTTGAAAATTTTTTGTTGCCTCTCCTTTTCTTATGTGCCATTGGTGAAATGAGACAAACTTGATAAGAATGCAGAATCATGCATTTTTATTGGATATAATAGCACTTCCAATTGCAGAATTTTCTCACCACAAAATGGGAAAATAATTGCAAGTTGAGATGTCAATTTTATGGAAGATAGACAATGGAGTTGGGATGAATCATTAGAAAAGCAGTTGCAATGAATTCATAATATCTCGATAACAATGTAGATGATGTCCCAATATGTGGCACAAGACCTCTATCTAATATCTATGAAAGAAGCAATGTTGTTGTCTTTAAACTTATAGAATTTAACGAAGTTGAGAAGGATGACAAATGGATTGAAGCCATCAGAGAGGAGTTTTGTATGATTGATAAGAATGGCACTTAGGAGTTGGTAAACAAACTTTAAAACAAAAAGATCATTAGAGTGAAATGGATTTATAGAACCAAACTCAATGCTGATGGTTTTGTGAACAAACACAAAGCCAGATTAATCGTAAAGGGCTATAGTCAAGTTTTTGGGGTAGATTGCTCAAAAACTTTTGCTCCTATTGCATGCTTGGACACTATCAGAACGTTGTTGGCCTTGGTTTCTCAAAAAGGTAGGAAGCTTTACCAATTGGATGTAAAGTTAGCTTTTTTGAATGGTTATCTTCAAGAAGAAATCTATGTTGAACAACCAGAGGGATTTCTGGTCAAGGGACAAGAGGAGAAAGTTTACAGATTTAGAAAGGCTTTATATGGCCTTAAGCAAGCTCTTAGGGCTTGGTATAGTAGAGTTGATGATTATCTTCAAAGTTTTGGATTTATTAAAAGTCCAATTGAACCCACTTTATATTTGAAGAAATTGGATGCTAACTTAATTATAGTATCTTTTATGTTGATGATCTGCTTGTTACAGGAAGCAATGAGAAGCTAGTGGATGAATTTAAAACCGAGATGTTCGAAGCTTTTGAGATGAAAGATCTCAGTTTATCGACCTACTTTTTAGGCATGGAGGTGAAGCAAGGCCATGATGGAGTCTTCATATGTCAAAAGAAGTTTGCAAAGGAAATTCTTAAGAAATTTTGTATGGAAGATTGCAAAGCCACCAGCACAACAATGAATCAAAAGGAGAAGTTGAGCAAAGAAGATTGAGTTGAAAAGGTTGATGAAAGGCTATAGCAGGTTCGATCAGTTACTTAATGTATCTCATAGATACAAGACCATACATAATGTTTGTAGTAAGCTTGTTGTCAAGGTTCATGAATTATGTCAGTAAAGTGCATTTTGTAGCTGCTAAATGTATTTTACAATATGTCAAAGACACAACAAATTATGGCATTAAGTATTCTTACTATCATGATTTCCAGCTGTAAGGATTTTCTAACAGGGTTTGGGTAGGTTCTATTGAAGACATGAGAAGCACAATTGGTTTTTGTTTTAGTTTTGGTTTAGGTGTTTTCTTATGGAGTTTAGAAAAACAAGATGTGGTTGCTCAAAGTATAGCGGAGGCAAAATTTATTGCAGCCAATGTTACGATGAACCAAGCAATTTGGATCAGAAAATTACTTACAGACTTGGACATGAAGCAGATTGAGCCAACATATATTTTTGTTGACAATCAAGTTACTATTGCAATATCAAAGGATCCTATCTTTCATGGGAAAATGAGCAGATTTGCTAACCAAAGTCCTTCCAAAAATAAGATTTGAAGATTTAAGAAACAAGTTAAATGTTTGTGAATACTAAGGCAAGAAAGAGATTGTTGGAGATGTGCACACATATGTTAGTTTGCAAAACTAGTCTGATGAAGATACAATTGCACCAAGTTCACTTCAACAAATTCAAGTTCCTTAAGAGACAGTTACATGAAATAGAGCCAAGAAGCTGTGGGAAAGATTTCAAGGATTAGTGCAAAAGTTTGTTGAAGATCACTCTAAGTTCACCAACATCGATTTTGAACCAAAAATAAAGACTTTAATGAGCATTTCCACAACTCAAGAGGACAACACAACAATACAAATGGAAATCCAAGCCAAAACTGCTTCTTTTAAGTTTAACACCACCAGTTTAGAAGACAATACTGTTGGCATAAATCACAGAATAGCCGGCCTTCATTATGTTGCAATGGAGATTTATACATCGCCAGTGTTCCAAGTATGCCGTCAGCGTAGAGATATTGGTCGTCGGCCTTCAGTTGGTGTAGATGATGACCAGAATTGAAAATTCTAACGCCGCTTGCAACACCGCCAGTGAAATTATTAAAGGCCACCGGCGTATAATTATAGCCACTAGCCTTCTTTTGCGAGCAATTTAATTTTTAGTTGTGACTTTTGAGTTTCCTTAGTTTATTACATATGGCCCTGAGTGTTTATTGTAATGGGACAGTTTTAGAATACATTTTTTTATGGTGAAATACAATTTGAGAGAAATCCTTTCTCTTTGAGTTCTTTTGAGAACTTGGAATTTCTTAAGAATTTGAATTCTTGTTGAGTTCATCATTATACCAAGGTTCTAGGTCGGTATATCCAATAGGGTTATGATTATCACATCAAGGTTCTTTGGGTTACTCTACCATAGAGTTGAGGTCAATTCTATTTTATCATACCAAGGTTTGTGGAGTTTCAAATCTAGATCTGAATATTTCATCGAGTCAAGGTCCACCTTCTTGATTCTTAGAGTCCAGGCAAATTCAGATCCATTCCATGTATGCGTCATAATCTTTAAGAATGTTGTATTTGTTGCTTGGTTTTAGGAAATCAATTTAGATGTTCCATATTTTTAGGAGTTGTTAAGATATAGTGGTTAATGCTTAGAAGTCATGTGAACGTGGTTGTTATGTTTTATCTTTATATATATTCAGTAATGATGAAGTAATTTGTAGTTTTTTTTTCAAGTTTACAACATAATTATGGGTTTCATCATATCAACATCATCTAATGCAATTACCTTGTAAAATTCTTGGCAATTATCAATCTCAAAGTACTAATTAAGGGCTTTGATTTTGCAAACATAAACATATCTAAGAATATTCATTGTACTGGCATGGATTGACGCATTGTGAGGGCATCAATGCATGCTTATGATGCATTAATCCCTTAAAACTTTACAATTGACAAATTTAGTACCTGAAAAAAACTTCTTTCAAGTACTAAATTTGTCAATTTCAAAATTTATATATTAAATTGATCAATTTTAAATTCCAGGTATCTAATTATATATTTTTTTCAAAGTTTAATACTATTTGTGACATTAGATAGCATTTGTGATATTAACCTCGTTAGATTACGATAGTAGCCTAATAGGAAGATCGCTAAATACCCCTAATGTCATAAGGTATACATTAGAATATCCATAGCAATTGTATGCTATTTCACTCATGTTTGCAAACTTCTTGTGTGAAACCACCAGTAATAACTGTTGAAGATGAGGATTTCCATTCCTTTCCATCGATTTCCTCCATTGATGTTATCTAGCTTCAATACCATGCCTCTGGTTTTGTTTACCGTGTCCCCTATAAAAGGGTTTGCTTCCAACGTCAAGGAAATATCATATTCCTTCAAAGAACAAAGACAAAGTGACGATTACGTGATGCATACTATGTGCTATGTGCTTTGCGTGTGTGTGTGTATATATATGATATATAAATACTAATAAAATTTTAACATTTCCATTGTATACAATGTGGAACTTTTATGGTCTTATCAACTATACCATTCAGTTTTCATCTAACCATTAAAATAAATCATGATATAATATATCTGAGCCAATAAATAATCAAGAGAACTCATCTTGTAAAAATTAATGATCATAATACAAAACATAGAAATGATAATTGTTAAAATAACAACCTATTTTACTACCGTGCATGAACAATTTTATTGGTATTCATATACAAATAGCATGTAACAATACCAGTGTATCTTTTTACTCTAAATAGACGTTTTCTATTTCATTGTTAGTAAAATAAGGACACAAAGATAAAGTGGGTATTATAAATTGCTTTCATTTTATTTGATTATCATCTATTTTTTTAAGGGTAATTATAAAATTTCATATCCAATTTGCACTCAAAATTTCAGTTAAATTTTTATGGCTATTTCAACTACCCCATCGACGCTATTTACTCTATGCAAATAACAAATAATTACTTGTAGCACTAGGTACTTTCTTTCCTTACTTTTGTTCCCTAGTTTCAATTGCCGACACTCGTCAATTGTCATTTAGCTTATAAGATTTATATTTTTAACTTTAGCAAGCCAAGACTACGATATTATTTGTGGTTTCTAAGATCTCTTCATTCATCTTAGAGATCGATATAATTTACATTTGTATTATGATTTTGGAAATAAGAGTGCCGTTTTGGCATCAAACAATTGTCAAGGGAATTAAAGACAAAATTTTCACATTTTTCTCTATTATTTATACATTTTATTTAAATAGATAACTTTTCACGTTTCTTTTACTAGTTGCACAATTTAATTGAGAAAGACAAATTTTATGAGGACATAATCTTAGGACAGAATGAAAATATGTACCTTGGAAGGTCGCATCCCTCAAGCTTCCACTTATATTTAAAGGTAATTTTATCTGGTCTAGCATGACAGTCTAAATAATGTCCAATGAAAGGGCAACTAGAAGCATCATAAAGAGGGTATGACACATTGTATGCCCAACTTCCTTTATAAATATCATCACATCGATTTACTTCACTCCCAAAGATACCTACATCACCATTGACTTGATATGGCACCAAGGGTGCAAGTAGAAATATTGAAATAAAGGACAAAGCATCATTGTTATTATATACATGTTATATGGTATTAATGATTTACGGTTGGTAATCATGCCTTTTTTTTTCAAAGAGGGCGCATAAAGCAAGTGTGCTCTCTTTATAAAACAAAGAGAGCACGCATGCCACCTGCTCCCTCTTTATAGAACTTGCCAGCATAGTAGACAAAAATAAAACACTCATTCGAATACATAACATTAAAGTCAATACATAATGGACAACTTTCCAACAAAACTACATCCACACACCAGCTTAATGTGTTTCTATTAACAAATCCCTTCTCTATACAACATTTATTCACCAAAACAGTAGAAAATGATAAACAAATTTAACTTATATTAACAAAAGAAAGTTTGAAAACGTTCCAAAGTTTATATAATGTCAAGTAGTAAACAAATTCAATCTAGCACCTTCCTATCCCCCATCTTAAAAACATCTTGAATGAATCATGCAAACATAAAAGACTTCTATCTTGGTTCTTTAGCCTCTTGATGTGCCTGCCCTTCTATTTGTTCCTGTCGTCTACCCTCTTCTTCCTTAGGTGACTGCATGAAGTCACTCATGACAACTGGGCTATGCTGAACCTGACTAAGTTGGCTTACACCCTTACCCATATCTTCTACTTTGTGGTCTAGATGTTGCCCTCTCTATGCAGTGGTGGAGGTTTCTGGATTGGACCAAAGTAATACCTAGGGTTCGGTATGTAATAGGGACTATTCATTCCCTCTGAGCTGTAGATTATATCCCCTAGATAGCCGTTAATGGAAAGAAATACATCATGACTTGGTTTTACATCCGAGCTATTGAAGAATCTAGCACTATAACTGCTATCATGTGGCTACATACTATGAGTAAGCGCCTTAGACTTTCCTACATGTTACTGCAATTTCACACGATTTCCATCACTTTCAACTTGGTATTTTACTAAGCACTTAGTATGCATGAACCAAAAAACTACATCAACCATTGAATCTCAACAATGCATCCACATACATGCTATGATAGGTAGTATCTAGCAAATTCAAATGGAAGACTAGCAAAATAACAACACAAAAATAAAAAGAGAAAAGAAAAATCTAGGGCACAAACAAGATTATTGTTCACAATGTAGGTGTGATGAAGTTAAATGGAAGATGAGAGACACAAATTTACCTTAAATAATAATGATCCAAAGGCGAGAAGTGAGACGAATGTAGCATCGATGTTTAATAAGTAGTAGAGAGGGGAGAAGAGTGTCTACCTTTTTTTTTTTTTTTTGAGTAATGCTAATGGGAAACATGGCCTCAGCCAGAAATTAATTTGCTTATATCAAAATGAAGGCGTAGGTGACACACGTGCCTTCTTCAAAAAACAAAGAGGGCATGGGTGTTAGTTGCGCCCTCAAATTAAAAATAAAATATAAAAAAATGAGAGCACGCTTGGCATGTGTGTCCACTTTAAAATGGTCAAAGGCATGACTTCAGTTACATCTTTAATACTTATATTGCGAATATCTTTTTTTTTTTTGTACTGTATTTCGGGTTTATCTTCAAAAAAAGGCCATATATGTAATCCCCAGGTTTTTGCCTTAGCGTGAGTTAAAAGCTAAAGAATTAAAATATTGAATGCTTTAATTAAGTAAAAATAGTTTAGAAATAATTCACAAGGGCATAAGTCACTAGATATTAACTTAAAATTTGTTTTCACAATTTTTAAAGCTTAAATCTCATTATTAATTCTTTTATGTCCTGAGATAATAAATGTTTTGATAATATATTAATTAATATTTACCAGGTACTATAATATGTTATTTTACATACATTAAAAGGTTTTGATTTTTATTTCTTATAAATAAATCTTTTCCAAAATTACCAAAAATTACTTTGCAAGTTGTCCATAAATTGCAAAGCATGTGCATATTATCCATTCTTTTAATAAAGTTTCATTCATTAAATGTTGAAATGACAGTTTCCAATTAAACCATACTTATTTTCTTTTACGTAAAAGAAAAGTCATTAGAGATTTGAAAATTTACACCAATTGGACATCATTGTTTTTAAAAAATAAACACAATAATCTCAAGATCTGCTTTTCTAACCTAGTCTCTTTTACATACAAAATCGTTTCTTAAAACCATCATTTTCTTAACTTGAAAAACCCCCAAGACAGTATTTACAAGCTTCACAACCAGTGTTTTGAAAAGAAGTACATGAAGTAATATAAAAAAGCATGACAAGTAACTTTGTTATACTCTATTCTCAAAGTTACAGAAAAATATCTTATTAAATACTCCAGTACATGTGTACATTTTCACCGTTCACATGTGAAATGTTTTTTTTAATAGATGTTATGGGGTAGAAAACTAAAACTGAGCCTTGTTTGCTAAGAAATGTTAAAAACAGGTAAAACTTCATTTGTGAGTGTTTAGGCTTGAAGTGTAATATGTCTATTAAAAGTTGACAAGCAAAACTAACTTAGCTTGATTAGACAAAGTATAATAGGACATGCAATAGAACGGAGTAAAACTACCCTAAAACCCAAATGCAAGAGCAAGAGATAGAAATAAGGAGAAGAAGATAAAAGTCTCATGTTTGATTTGTGAGTTGTATGAAGCTGTCATGATGAGTTATCTCTATGCATGTTTTGATGCAAGTATCTGTTATGGAAGGGTTAGTTGTGAAATGGAGTAGGTCAAGTTGTTGAATTTTAAGTGTGTTGGAGATCACAACCTAGTTTTTCCTTTGGGTTCGAACAATAGTAAGCTTTGAGTAACCATCGAGGGGTATAAGTTAGAGCACAACTTCTATTGCAGCTTAAAATCGAGCCCTCAACTTACCCCATGACTGAAGTTGTGGACCATTTTGGATGCACGCGACTCTCAGTTTGCCAAGACATGACTTAAGTTTCTAGTCGTGATGGATCTCACGACCCTTCCTGAGCTACCTGTGACCCAACTTAAGTAATAAACCATAAAGAACCACATAAGTTAAGAAGTTTATAATGTGAATTTGAGACTCTTAAGTTCTAATAAGAGTTCTTGTGTGGTCACTAATAACTTGATGTAAGTCTTAACTAACCCTTAAATAAAATGGACATGCATTGTACGATAACATACTTGCATTAGTATGATACCTACATTACGTATTGATATTTTGATTCTATGGTAATACTTTATCACGCCAGTGAATCTAGGTGGGGTTATTATAGGGTTGTTAGCCTCGCGGAAATTAAGCAGGCACTAAAGGATATTGCCCGAGTTGGAGTTGACTTTAAGGTATTAATACTTAGCGGAGTTTCTGAGGTTCTAAAGTGAATTTGAGATTATGTTACATATGAATATATATATATATATATAATAAGATAAAGTAGGAAAACTTCTTCTTTCTTGGTTCTCAGTCTTTCCTGGGTGTGGACCACTCGAGTTGGTCCTTCAATCCCTAAAAAAGGGTATAAATTTTCATTCGTTTGGATTCCGGTCATCTAAATTGTGCATGAATCATATGGTTGGGTGATGCATTGTATATGGCTAAAACTAAACTTGTTTGGCAATTGTTTGAAGTGTGGTATGATTATGTCATCTCACTAAGCTGCGGTGTACTCACACTCCTGTAGACTTTATGTGCTTTCAATGATCCGTAGAGTTGATCCATACTTGAGGCGAAGGAGTGTAGTAGACATCAAAGGAAAACCATGGCTTATGTGAGTGCAAATGATAATGCGGTTATATAGGATTAATGTGTTTATGTTTCTTGTAAGTTTGTAAGGTTATGGTTGGGAGATTATCCTAAGTTGTATGTAAAGAACATTTTGTAAGGGACTTATATATATGCAAAATTTCTTATCTTAACAAGCTAACAATCCTATTTTAATTGTCCACGCCATAAAATGTCCTACTAGTTTGATGCTCACAGAATTTCTTGAAAGGCCCTAGTTGTCTCACTTGAATAATGCGATTTCTAAACTGTTACAATGAAGCATCAATACTGCTAGAGTACCTTATGGGGATGTGATAGTATTTCCATACAATGATCCATATAACGATGGAGTAAAGAGGTTCAAAAAACATTTAAGACAATTAAAGAAGATAAATTGGAGTTACAAAAATTTTTCGCTAATGGGGAACTATAAAAAGAAAGAAGAAAATTTTGTATTTGGTAGGCAAGATAATCAAGTAAAAGTGAGGGTATTTTCACTAAGAAAATTCTATCCTCTCGTTATTTTTGGTTATTTAATAGTTTAATATTCAATATATTAATTATTATATATATTTTTTAATTTACTAGTATAATCGAATTTCCCATTTTCTCTGTCAAATATTAGTTGGTTGAAAATAATAATGAATTCAATATCATTTTTCACATTACATTTCAAGCCGGACATTTCCTAAATAAAAGCTGATTTCGTTTTTTTTTTTTTTTTTTTTTTTACTTTCATTGTGAAAAATAAAAGAATTAATTAAGGAATAAATGATAAGAATGATTTTTTAATGCCTAAATAATGTAATCGACAATCGTATATTACCATTTAATTATTTATGAATGGAAAAGTAAAATATAGTTTGTAACATAGCTGTCAAAATCGTAAATAAATATATGATTCTATGAGTTTATGAGTTTAGATGTTATTTTTTAATTAAAATGGATATAAAATTGTCTAAGTGCAGTCTTTAAGTGGAATTATGAATTTAAGTGTACGATTTTATATGTTTATGGTTTTATTAGTTTTGTACCATTTTACCAATTTTATATATTCTAGTGAATAGTAAAATTACAATTTTGACAATCATGGCCTATAATATCATGATATAATTTCATGTACATGTAGCATCAAATACGATAAATAAAGTTATAGATGGGGATATTATTTTAAGATTAGAATACGTCGTTTAAAAGAAAAATGAAAGATTTGATTAGGGTAATGATGTATCAATCAATTTATCCATTAACTAGACTTGAATTGAAGTTGAACATTAAAGCAATATAACAAGTAATTTTGATTCCTTTATTTCCTTTATTTTAACCAATTGTTTTAATATTCTCATGCAGTGAAAATTATTTTTTGGTTGCAATTTTTGAAAAATATGATTCCCTACCCTAGTATTGAATATTCTTTTTCCATACCGTGCATTTATATGAAATAATATACTACCACCGTTGAATCTTTCTTCCTTCTCGCGAATATCCAAGATGTATGCACTATTGTATCATAATGTATAAGTATAACAAGACATACAAAATTTAAGAAAACCATGGAATGTACAAGGCATAAGCTTCCATCTGTACTTGAGACAGAGCTTAACTGGACGACCATTGATGTGGCAGCTACACCAGAATGCTGCTATTCTATATGAGCTTGACTAAGGAACATGAAAACACCAAACCAAAAGATATTATGAATCATCATTCGCATTTTTTTTTCTTTTCATGCTGTCTATTAAATAGAATCATTAGCAGTTGAGGGATGGATAGTCTTATCCTGCTTTCGTTCATTAAGGGGAAAAAAGATTCAATAGCAACAATACGTTGCCTATTTGAATGAGTGATAGGCAACTATAAAAAATAGTATTATTTTTAACAAACTATTCATTAGCTAAAATTTTATTAGTATTTATTTGTCTAATCAATCCAAATAATTATTAGTATTGTTGAAACCTTTTTCCCGTATTGGAGAGAAATCCAAAGGCGGTAAGACACCAGTCAGTCCTCCTTCAAACTTAAAAATTTTTCAAAAAATTCTTTATTAAAATTGGGTGAAAATTTGTGTAGATTTATGTTGTACTTTTTATGGCTTGACACTTATATTTGCATTCTCTCTTCCTTAATTGACATCTTCAATTGGCCGCATAATTTGTTGAAGTACGAGGCAAAAACCTATCGTAACTTGCCTTGTCAATTTGGTTTTTCGCATAGTCCAAGTGTTACGGGCAATCTTACTATAATGTCAAGCTCATTCGATGATTATGCTCATTTATTAATGTCTAAATACTAAAATGAAATTATATAAAATGACAAGTTACTTTACTTCCTATCGCACCAACCAATTTTTTCTAGACAACTTACAACATAAAATAGATTCTCTTGATTGGATATTATAGGATTGCCCTAGTACAGTATGGCTTGTCTAGGTCTAACTATATGACTAGGTAGACATCTTCTGGGGAGGGTCAGATCTAACCTATAGACCCAATCTGTCGCATTTAGGCCTCAATTATTGGAATCCATAACCTCCTCAAAAGATCCCAGGGCGGGTTGGGATAGTTCGACCCATCCTACATTTATGAGTAATTAATTTTCATATATTTTTATTTTTATTTTTTAAATTTGACACACTTAAGAACTCGCCGGGTCCACGGGTCTGGCTAGTGGACCCATCTTAGACCCATGGATCATGGCAGGTCTGCTTGGTGGGTGACACCCACCCTGCTAGGCCAGGTCCATGGCTAGACCCATTGTGACTAGGTCGGGTCCTAGTTCAAACCCCAACCCAAAGAGATAACTATGACTAGGAGTGTAAATGAATTGAATTGGTTCATAAACTAACTTGATTTGATTTTTACTTGGGTTAGATCTAGGAATAGTCAAGTTGAACTCAAATTCACAAGCTATTTGAGTAGTTTATTGAGTTGGGCTAGAGTTTCATAATATATAGTTTGATTAGTTTGCAAGCATAATAGAGCTTGAGTTAGGTATAAATGTTAATTGATTTTGAGTTGAATTTGGATATTAATAATACTTTTATTAGAATTGAGAATGTTTTTTCATAAATCAAGCATGATTTGGAAGCCTAATAGAGCTTTGGGAATAAATGTTAATCGACTTTGAGTCAAGTTTGGAGTTTAATAATATTTTTATTAGAATTGAAAACATTTCTTATTAATTTGAGTCTAAACAAGTTTAATTGAGTTGAGCTTGAATTTATGTAATATCACTTTAAGCCTGGCTTAAACTTAAAAATTTTAAGCTTAATCAAGTTTAAGTTGAGCTCGAACTTTAAAATTTCGAGTTAAATTAAAACTCGAGTTCAATACTGTCCAATAAGTACATCAATTGATAAGATTATTTGTCTTTTATTACACTGAATGAACAATCATCGAAATTGTGAACACAACAAGAATCAATGTAACAATATTTAAAGAATGAGATTGTAAAGAATTTCGTTCCAAGTATCTGGAACACCAGCAAGACACCAATGACTACAATCCATTCCGGTTGATCCACCAAAACCATAAATGGAGGGGTGTCCATCTTTGCGCAACAACGACAAAGTTGTAATGTCGAGCAAAGTGATTGGTTTTTTCATTTGATTCAATACTGACTTCATAACACCCACTTCCCGCGGCAAACCTCCAGGATAAGTTGAGCCTGGCACGGGTTGCTTCTGTCCAACACAACTCTTTGCCTTAGGTTCTCCCCATAGAGTGCCACTAAAATCATGATAAATTGAAACATCTATCATAAGAATAGACTTAAAAATCACATAAACACGACGTAGTTAGCTATAAAACTAACTTGTAAATGCAATCACTAAGGGATGATATAAATGCTATTTAAAAACCCACTTGTAATGAGATGGTGAAATTCCTTGGTAGAAAACCTTAGTCTTTGTGGGGTCGACATTGGTCTCAACCCAACCAGCCCAAGTCGCAAGTGCTTTTTGAAACGCCACCATCCGATCCATATCCTTGTAGATCTTGCCACCATCTTCAATATAATCCCACCTAACATATTTTTAAAGAATTCACAAGTACACAACACCCATGAGTTTTGATTTTAGGGACATTTAATCATGTTGCATAAACAATGTTAAAAGATACAATTAAGAAAAAAACATATAACATACGGTTGCGTAGGTCCTCTTCGGTTCCACCAATGCCATGTATTGAAAATCATCATATCCATTCCTTTCCATAGCTTTCCTCCCTCAATTGAATCGAGTTTCAACACTCGACCGATTTTTTCCCGTACAACATCCACTAAAAACACATTTCGATCCAACAACACTTTCAAGTCAAAATCCTGATAAAGATAAAATAAGTTAGAAAGTTAGTTTAAGAGGTTTTTCACACGACATGTTTTGCCTTTCTAGAAATATACATATATATATATATATTTTTTTTTTTTTGTGGAAAGAAAAGGGATAAAGGGACCATGACAGTGCTGCAATAATTTCATTCCAAACCCGGTGGAAACTTTATGAGAACCCCGTAAAGTGACAAACAAAAGAGGATTCTACTGTTTGTTTTATTCACATTATATTTTACATATTTATCATAATTAAAGTTTTAGAGTTATCAAATATTATTAAAGCGATTTTAAAAGATTACAGATAATAGTGATCCTATAACAATAAATGGTGATGGAAAGCAACTGTGATGATGGACCAATGGTGATGGATTTTAGTAACTAATTCCATTCATTGCTCCCATGTTGTCATATACACAAACCAATAGCAACCTGTATGATTAGAAAAATAACACAGCAATTACTTTCATTTAGCACCAAAAAGGAAAATGACAGATGATGGTTACGGTTCACCAAAACATCAAAAGAATCTTATCATAAAATTGAAGTTAAAATCTATTATATGTCAAGTATTGTTCTCTTTTGATTAAAAAAAATTGCAAAATAATCATAATCTGTTAGAAGGTCACTTTCAAAAAATTAGAAAAAAAAAAAAGAGATAGGATCCATACAGCTGTCTATCAAGTATCTATCAAAAGATTATAATTACCAAGCAAAAAGTACAACCTCTATTAATGATAAATCAGATCTTATAGTATAAAATGAATCCAATATTGATATATACTTAATGACCAAAGTTTGAAATTATTTTTTATTTAACCCTTAATTTCATGTATATGCAGTATAGTTTAATATAATATAATTTAGGGTTGTCATATTTTTTGCAAGAAATAAATGAGTTACCAGGAAGTGGAAGGTTGAAACATCCCGTTGTCGGCTTAAATGGTAGTTAACGTTGGGCACCGCAGAATGAAGCATGCATGTTAATGATTGCCACTGGTTACGGCTTAGAGAGTCTCCGGCAAATAGGATGCTCTTCCCTCTATATCTTTCTAAAAAGTCTGTCCCATTAAATCTACGATGCATCCAACAACGATTTCATTATATTAAATTAAAAAAAATTGAAAAGATACACAATTTAATTTCAAATTTATAATTCCCTGTTTTCTTAACCTTTCTCTTTTTCTTATTACTTCCATTTTTTTTTACATGCTACAAGGCATGATTGGAGCATGGCAGGCCATATCTGAACACATGACTAATTCATAGTCCTAATAAATATTTTTTTTAGTGGAATTTGAACTCGAGATCTCGTGCTACTTATCATTTTAACACTTAAGTATAAATTAATAAATTTAGTGTTATTAATTATTTTCAAAAGCAAAAAGGAAAAAGGCTGCATTTTTTTTCTTTTTCCATTTTTTCTTCACACTACACCTGGAATATACCTACAATTGATGAAACAATTTTTCATGGGCATTAATAAAACAAATACTAACTATATGCTTGAAGGGTGGTCATTAAGAAAGCAAGAATGAGATACATGATACACATTTTGGAAAAATATACATTCGATAATACCAAGTATTTAAATTTCTTTTGAGATTATTAACATTTATTCATAATAATAATAATAATAATAATAATAAATGCTGTTTATGAGAGGTCCGATTAATGGGCCTTAGCCCATCCCATCCCGCCCCAGCCAGAATGATAACATGTGAATGTGTGTATGAGCTGCAATCACATGTCACCGTCCAGGAACTCAATGGCACCTTTACCATGCACTATACAGACACGGGACAGGAACACATTGTTTGGAATCTCTGTCTCTTTTTTCACTATTCCCCAAAATAAAACTTTTCCAGCCAAAAACCAATCACTCTCACTCTCACTCTCAATTCTCACCACACTATGACATGATCCAGCACTCATCCTTGTGAATAAATAATAATGACAGAAACTTTTCCATAGTAAATATACATACATCTTTAACTTCAATTTAAAAAAAAATAAAATTCAATGGTTTTCAGACTAACTACACATTTTAGCACTTATCACCAAACAATCTTAGTGTATAATTATCAGATTTGAAAATCGAGATGTATATATTTTATTTTATTTTATTTTATTTTTCACATTCACAAGGTCTGGACCTCTCGCCGCTAGGCAACAAGAATCTCGACATGCTACCCTCTAGATAAGGCAGATAGCTGGCAATCTAGATTACTCAGATGGAACACCTTAACGCACTATTAATCGTATGAATCACAGGCTTCACATGGCAACTATCATAGTAACTGGATTATTTTATTTTGTTCCATCAACATGAACATTAATCTATTGCTAATAGCATCACAACGCAGCTTTTTGGCAGCAATTCTGAGGGGGAAGGACCTCTGTTTCGGTACTTACAGGATGGAGTGGGTGCTTAAAAGAAGAGGTAGTGCTCTAACAAGGACTGGTTCTAGTAGTCGAAATTTTTTTTATAATGTTGTGTGTAATTTTTATTATTATATGAGATCATAAAATTATGAAAAATTTTAAAAAACTTTATATGAAGAACCTTAGGAATAAAATGATAGAATTCATTAAAAAATAATGAAATTATTTTTAAAAAAAAGTCTTTAAAATTATGATGTGATATTTTAAAAAGCCCTCGAATTATGGATGCTCTGATAGACGAGACTAAGGAAGTTTCTTCCCATCTATTAAATTCTCAGCAGGTACATGGGCAGGTGGTTATACTACTCCAGACGTCTCCAGTTGGCAAAATGTGGCACAAGAAGCTAATTAAATGTCAAAAAGCTCACCGTACTACATAACCGAAACAGAGACTGCATAAACAAACCACTTAACGAAATTAAACACGACCAGATATCTCTCTTTTCCAAGGAAATTAACATAATTTTCAAAAAAAAAAAAAAGTAACTTTAACTCAGATACCAAAGCAAATGGAATTACATTAAAAACAATGTAATGGAACAGAACATCTGAGAATTATGTTTCTTTTATTTGGTTTTCTCAACAAATGTCCCGGAACACTTATTAGCAATGTTTGTTTGAGTGAAAAGAAAAAAAAAAAAATGAGTGTTGTAGAGCTCTGTACATACCTGATCATGTTGCAACCATGGGGTTGCCATCTGTATTTAGCAAACTCTGCATCTGGTCGTCCTTGGCAAGCGAACTCTTTCTCAATGAAAGGACAGTTGGGGGTGGCATAAAGAGGGTATGATTTGTCCAAAACCCAACTTCCCTCAAAAAAATCACACTTGGCGGCGTCTTCTACACCCCCCTTTGTGAGCTCAACAAGACAGAAGATGCTAAATAATGTAAGTGTTCTCCGATAAGCCATTTTTACGACAGATACTCTCACTTTTTGGCCAATGCTAGCTGGACACATATATTCATACCTACATATATATATTTATACACCCATAGAAAAAATGTCAGGATCCAGATAAGGAAACATATCAACTTTTTTGCCACCGAAAAAAAAAAAAAAGAAAAGAAAAAAACATATCAACTTTTTATGTTAAATTTTTATGCATTTACTGTTTCTTTCCAAGCATATAACAAATTGCGAGAGTGGCAACTGGAGTCACTTGCTAGCGGAATCCATATATATTACTTGTATATTTGACATTAGGGGTTGATTGAGGTTTTAATTTTTTTTTTATTTGTTACTTTTGAGTAATATTCATATCCAAATTTTGCGCAAATTTGAGCCATTAATTAAATCAGTAATAAATAAAATGCTGACCACATAATTTTCCTATTAATGTAATGTAGGTGGTTTGAGTTCAGTAGTTCTTGTTCACACGTGGTAATTATTAATTAGGTGAGTAATAATGGTATTTAAATCAATTGGGTTCTACATTTGGTAAGTTATAGTACAGAGGTATGGCGGTCTTAAGAATGGTGGCCTTTATCAACATATCTAGTGTATTATATTAGGATTCACTAATGTCCATTTTAAGTTTTTGATTTGTGATTAAAGCCTAGTCTGGTAATTTGAAAGGAATAGGAAACAATGAAAATGACTTTATTTGTAAAATAGGTAACAAATTATATATACAGATTTTAACAAGTAATATTTGTCAAAATATCGTTGAAAATTAAATAAGTCAACATAGGGTAATGTTTTATTTTATTTGTTCTTCATTTTGGATTTCTTCTATAATTTTTTTTTTTTTTTTACTTTCTTTCTTTTGTCCTTATTTTTGAGGTGTATATACATTTTGACAATAATTTTATTCTCCTTTTAATTTTTTGGTTATCTGTATATTTGTACATTTTTCAACTAAGGTTCTAATTACAAACTGTACTTTAATACCTAGGTTATTCGTCCGGTCTGTAAGGTTTAGTTCTATTCTTTCTTTAAAATTTATGTACACTCTTGTCCTAATGGGCCTGGTAATTTGAGAAATAATTTATCAGCAATTGACTTTTCAAAACAATATCTTGCTAAATTATGATGAAATAAAAATTCATTTAAATAACTCTTTATATATTTCTAGTTTCTTATCTATAATTGCTCTAAATATCTCATTACATCCATTTGATCTCTTAAAATCAAATCAACATTAGACTATGTACTTGTTATTATCATTTTTATATCATTAGTGAAATTAAATAAGTTAGCTCCTAATTCTAAATCTAAGGCAAAATCATGCGGAAATTTTCTTTTATATCCTTCCCATAATGCTCTTATACTTTCTCCTAAACATTTTTCTAAATATTTATATATAGTTGTAGCTTCTCTAGGGATATTACTATTTCCCATTCTCCTGTTACTATCTGTGCCCCTAAAATTTGTTGCTATAACTGTGTATCATGTGCTGCTAAGTTCATTATCATTCCTTGGTCTATCGAATTATTTATTTGTCTCTAAAGGTAAGCTTTTTCATGTTCACTTGAATCTAACATTTTTTCTTCTTGTATTTCTTCATTATCAGTTTCTCTGTTACTCTCTAAGTCTTCCAATATTTTGTCTCTATAGGCTAAAAATCTTTTGATGTATGTACCATCTGGGTTTCTGTACATTAAACTTTATTCTAGTATCCTTTGCAATATACACAAGGGTGATCATCAGATCTAGATTCATGTATCCATTCATGGTTACATCTTATTCCTGTTTCAACAAAATCATTTTTGTAATTCTTCTTCATTTGTTTTTATTTTCTTCTAGACTTTCTAAACATTTGTCATCTAATTTAAATATATATTTTCCTTCAAAAAGTAGCATTATTTATTGTCCTCAAATTTCTGAAACAAAAGAGTCATCTTCTTCTTCACTATCAAAATCTTGCATTCTATTATCTATTACACTTACAATGCTATATATTGTCTCTGTTTCACTCATTTGTTCATCTAATGCTAAAATATCTTCTTCTACACAGTTTATTCGGGTTACTTTCTTATTTTGTATATTATGTCTTCTATCACAGTCTCTTATTAAATGTCCTTCTTCTCCACAAGCAAAGCAACTTAGCTTATTTTCATAATTTCTATTTTTGTTATATTTCCTAACCAGTCTTTCTTTATCATCCAAATAAGGCATTTTATCATTACTCTTTTTATATAATAATTAGACTTTGTATTTCTCTTTTGAGATCTAGGTCTGTAAGATCTTGTTCTTCTTTCTGGACTTTTTCTTCTATTATTGTTCCTTTATTTTTTTACTTTAGGATCTATTTGTTCAAGACATCTTCTTTTTGAACAAACTATCGACCATCAAGCTAACATCAATAACCCTTAAACAAGCCTTCTCATAGCATCAATCGAACATAATAACAACTAGGTACTATAGGTTTATTGTAAACCCCGAGAATTTTCATAGTAGTATAAATAAATAGAAGTACAAATACAAAAATAGATGGTCAATGTAGAACTCAATAAAGACCTTAGAATAAGATCACAAGTAGTTATAATTCTATATATATATTCAAATCCTAAAACAAAGGCCTCTAAATAGTAATTAATACCAAGGATAAGATTTTGTAGCTGGTATCGAAAACTCAAAATATAGAAATAATTAAAATATGATTCAAATATATTAGGAAGTAAATAAACAATAAGACTTATGGTTAGAAGATGATAGTTTAAGGATAAACTGTTAGAGTTATAAACATACAATAAGAATAAAAACAGATCCATAACTAACATCTAAATTTCAAATAAATATTTGGATTATACTATTTTTCTATTTAGAAAATTCTAAAGCGTTTAGAGATGGAAAAAAAAATTGGCTTATTAAGCTTAGAAAACCCTAATCACGTAAGGTAAAACCCTAAAAATAATTAATCACATAAACTTTAAACTCAAAATTTGAACTCAATAATAATTTAGAAATTCGTAAAAGCTTTCTATAAATTTTTTAAGATAAAACTCCTCAATAACTTATATAAATATACCCGTATAGCTTGATAAACTATCCTAAAATTAAGATAATCAATTAATTAAATAATATTATATTGATATATGTACATATACGGTGCAAATTCTGTAGAATTTACAATGGAGAGGTCCTCAAATTTTGCAATAGTCGAAGTCATCCAACAACTTTCCTAAATTTGCTGCAACAAGGTCAAATTGACTAAGAAAAATACCAATCAAGAACATCCAAATCAACACTTCATTAAATGCATGAAAAATCATGCTTGCAAGATTAAAAATTTAGTGCAACATTTCTTCTCCATTGGCTGAAATTGGATGAGCAGCTGCCTTCCTTTTCTTCTATATATATATAACCCCTTAATGAACAAAATGACAAAACAATTAAACTACACTTGAACAGCCAAAAAAATTCGTTCCTAATTGCACCATAAACCACACACTAACACAACTCCATTGAACAAAGCTCCAACAAAACAACAAGAAGCTTAGGAAATCAACAAAGAGAGGTAAGTAGGAATTCATTTATGGTTAGTTTAAGTGTTAAACATTGTCTTATATAATGTTTCTATTAATATGGATTTATGTTAGGCTAAAGGAAGGAGCGTAACATCATTACAACAATTCAAACAAGGTAATATCCACTTCAAACCCTAACTATAGTTGTTATATGTATAAAAACTATGAAAAATTATGTATAGAATGATTCTTAGATGTTGTAGTTATAGATATATCACTTATGATATTAGTAAAGCATGGAAAAACACTTGGAAGTAGCTTAAACATAGGTATAATACATATATAAATCAAGAAAAATAAGATACGAACTAAAGAAAAATGAAAAAGAGGATGAACAATGCCTACACCGGTCCTACACCAGTGGTGTAAGTGCCCAAAGCCGACGGCGTACGTGGATAGGCTGGCGTTGTTTGAGATGGTGTGCATTGGAATAGAAGCTATGTAATTTTTTTTTTTTTTACATAAAATCAATGAACGCTTACAAAGTATATCTTCTACATCGGCGGCATACGTTATAATGCTGGCGGTCTTGAGCCATCATACACTAAATGAAAAATTACGTAAAATTTTACACGAACATTGGCACTCTTCAACACCGGCGACGTTGGATGCCGGCGTACGTGCAAAATTTCCTTGGAGTGAAATTTGTTCGTGTGTAATGGATTATATATATAAAGAGAGAAGAAGAAGAAGAAGAACATAACATAAAATTTAATAAATAAACAAATATAAATATAATAAGATTATTATGTTTAAATATTTGTTAAGCATTAGAAATTAAAACCCATTATAAATAGAAAACACCTTTATTGTATTAATCAAATAGAATAGATCATGATAATTGTCCAATAATTATTTTATATAGGTGAGTATATAAGAATAGAAAATCAGAATAAATTAAATTTACGAATAATGTGACTTCTAAAAATTACAAAATAATAATATAAAGTAAGATCAAGAGAAACACGATAAAACTAAAAGATATAAAATAAATATTAGTTACCATAAAGTACTGAGTTATTAAATACAAACTCTATAACTATTAGATAAAAAAAAAAATATTTTAAGATCAAGACAAGCAAAATGAAAATAAATATTAAATAATGAAAATTTGTTATTATAGAAAACCAATACAGGTAATAGATATTAAATCAAATATCAATATAGGATACTTAGGCGTCTGATAGGGTTTATTTATACAGATATATGTATATATATCTTATTAGTAATTATTCACTCATTCAATAGGTGATACTAATCAGTTAGTTGATTTCGCTAAAGACTATTACGACTAGTCATCATGAGCAGGTGAGTAACTTAGATCTATTATATTGTTTGTATTTATAACTAGTGGCATATGTAATGCAAAGATAATAATATAGTTGTTGTGGAGATCTATTGAGTATGTGATGTGAGCTGTTTGTTTGGTCGACAAACCAAGATGATAAAAGTGATAATAAAAATTATTTGATAACTTGAGAAAAGTATGATATATGTTGTGTGTGTAATGTATGATCACCATAAGCTTGACTAAAAATTATTGGCTTTATATTTAAAATAGTCATGCATTACACGAATTGCATCATTGCATGTTTTAAAAGGGTATTGGTATTTCAATTCTCTATTAATGTTTGGTTTTTTTAAAATACTATTTCTTCCAAGATTTTTTTTTTTTTGTCGGTTCTACGGGAACTAAGTGGCAACGAAGGACGCCACCCGTGGTATCGCTTTAAAATTACTAGTACTTAAGAAATTTCTAAGGATTGATGTAGGCAATGGTCAGTTAAAATATATTTAAATTAAAATGATAATCCTAAAACGAGAAATCGTTGATGTTCCTGTATACTTAGTCTTTCCTAAGTAGGTGGGTCATTAAGTAAATGTTCTTCAACCCTAAAAAGAGGGTGTAAATCTTTTTCCTATTTGGATTCTAGATCATCCAAGCTTGTATCTATGCATATGTTTGATTGTTGCATTACATATCATTTGGTAATAAACTTACTTGATGTGTAATATGTCTGGTTATTCACTGAGCCTGTAGTTTCGCTCACACTCCTAAAAACCTTTCAGGTTGACACTGCGACCCTAGCTTGTTACTTCCAAGAGCATGAGCTCGGTAAGATTTAGAAGCTAGGAGATTATGAGATAGTTGGGATAAGTTTTTTACTTTTAATTCCTAGTTGTTATTTAGTTAGTATTTGAAATATCAGTTTATGTATTTTAGAGACTTATAGAATAGGAATTTAGTCTATAATATAGGATAGGAATTTGGTCTATAACATTATATTACTCTAGACTTGTTATAACAGTTATTTTACTAATTTATGGCTTACATGCATTTGTCATTTCGTATCAATACAACTAAAAAATCCTGTTTATTTGAAAATATGTCATTTTCTGGAGGTAAACTAGTAATAGTATATATGTGTTGCATGCATGTACTACTAAGGTACCATCGAGGCGTGACATTTATAATAATAAAATTTGGCTTGACTCTAATACTAAAATATAGGAGAAAGGATGGAAAACCAGGTAGAAGTAGAAGAAAGGCAATATTATAAAGATAAGAATAACATGGTATTATCAAATCATAAATATTTTAGATAGAGTAACAAGCTTCGTTCCCTTTCGTTAAGTGCTCAATAAAAATAAATAGAGCTTGGAGAAAGTTTAAAGAAAACTTACAATGAAAATAGAAGCTTCATTGATCCGTAAATGGTAGTTACAATGGAGGCAGAGAAATATTACAAGGATAGTTTCATAGGGGTTGGTTTTTCTATGATATCTGTATTTGTATATCTAAGGAAGTATGCTTATAAGGAAATTGGAGAGGATACTAGATGTTAACTGGAGAATGATTTAGAGTGATTTTATTTTTATGGCTATAAATTTCTATATCTTTATTTATATCTACTACTTCTTCAATTTGCTGCAAATGATTTTTACCTTTCCTTTTTGCCAATTTTCCTAATATTTCTCTATCTATTCCTGTCTCTTCTCTAGTAATCTATCTATCTTTTAATCTTCTTCCTGTTCTTGAAAATGCTACTTGTGTTTTGGTTCTTGACATCTTTCCAAATATCTTTTCCTTCATATCCATCAAATTTTAATTCTATATTTCTTTTTTTTCCTTTCTTTTTATCTATCATTTTTAGTCCCTTTATATCCTTTAATATCTCGTTAAGTTCTTCTTTATTTAATTCTTTATCTTTATCTATTTTTTTTTTTCTAATTCTCCTGCTCTGTTGTGCAATGTTACTAACAAAGCTATTATTGTATTATTTTGTCTAATTATAGTCTTGTTTGCTTCTATAGTTGGCTCAAATGATGCAAACCTAACAGTTTGTTCTTGGTATATTGGTGCAATCTTAAGGGCTTCAAGATATTTGTGATGGGTCTTTGGTTTATTTACCTTCTACTAAATATCTTAATCTTTCTAGTTTTCGTAATATCTATGTATTTTATTATTTTACTTCTTGTAGTTCTTTGAATATATTTTCAGTGTAGTATTCTTTTTACTTTCCTTGTTTTTCTTTTTGTTTTATTCTGTTTGTGTATACTTTTAATGAATCTGTAATATATTTGATATTATTTACAATTTCTTCTATATCTACTTTACTTTTTCTTAACTGTTCTACTAATGGTCTTAGTTATATGTAAATACTTATCTTTCTTTCTTCTAATGACTTTCCTAAGCTATGGTAATATTATTGAAAATGTATATTTTCCCACTATTGCATGGAGAATCACATTTGGGTCTACGGTCATAGTGTCTCAATTTTGTTCTTATTTTCATTTTTTATCTAAGAGAAACCATACACAATCGTGAAGCATGGGAAATTGGAAAAGGCTTCTAATGTGTTAAAAGGATTCTAGAGAGAGGAAGATGTGTCATTTAAGTTAAAAAGAGTAATAGGCGAAGTTATTGAAAGAAATGGTGTTTTAGGAGCTGTTAAACACTTACAGGAGAGAGAAATTCGATGTCAACTTCAGATAGAAGTAGAAAGAGCACTATCACTTCTATTAACCGCATTTACTTTATCAAGTTAGTGGTATAATGTGGTGCTTCATTCCTTCAGTTACACGTCAAGTGCTCTATTTGTTGCACTATTCATTAGATGTTGGTATTTCTTTTCAATGTGTATACTTCTGTATATTCCATATTAAAAGAAGAAAAACTTATACTTAGGATTGTGCTTTATCATGATTGTCTCCCATGTCTATGTTCTTAATCTTTATCTAATTTTTGTATAAATTTTTAAAAAGATTCTACAGTGCATTTCCTTATGATGTTTCGTATGATGAGCATAATAGTGATTCTTTTAGGATAAGCACGATTCTTTTCTTTTAAGGTAGTACAAGGAAAAAGTTGGGACAATATTATGTGAGCATAATAGTGATTCTTTTGGGATTGCTAATTCCCAATTAAAAGAGAGAAAGATAGTTTTTTTTCTAAGAAAGTTTGGTAGGAGTTCTAGAGAGAATTTCTTTAAGAACTCTTGCAATGTAAAAATGAGAAAAAAGAAAAATTAAAGATTTTATATAAAGAAGTGAAGTACTAAATGCATAATCTCTATGTTTAAGATATAAAAGAAATCCATGCACTTATGATTTGGGTAAATTTCACTAGAGCGTATCAACGTTTGGCGTAAGTTCATTTAAGATATCAATATTTTAAGTGGTTAAAAAGAGACTTCAATGTTTCACAAAGTAAATCAAATGGGGTATCAATTTTTGCTAAGTTCATTTAAAGTATCTACATTTGAATTAGTTTTTAACTAAGTTTCCTTAATTTTTGTTAATGATTAATTATTAATGTCTTATTTGACTCACTTTGCGAAATGGTAATTCATCTTTTTAACCGCTTGAAATGTTGATACCTTAAATAAACTTATCCTTAAAATATTAATACCTTAAATGAATTTTGCGAAACGTTAATAGCTCAAATGATGTTGCCCTCAATTGTTGATACCTTTCAATGTAATTTATCTCTTATGATTTATCTTAGCTTAGACATTTGCAAGCTTAAATCTTCTTTGCCTTTCCTTATAATTTTGTAGCCATGTAATTTAATTATAATCCCTATTTTAATTTTATTTGTTTATTCTTGTAATTTAATTAATTTCTAATTGTTTTATTATTTTATTTTTTCTAAATAAGTCTTCATTATTTCTTATTGAAATTTTTATTATTTTGAATTTTATTATTATTATTATTATTAAGCTTATGTTTGATATCATTAATCTTGTAATATTAATTTGGGATATTCCATATGCACTTGTAAATTGTAAACTTTTATGCTAAAAAATCCTCAAACGCTAAGCTTGATTCCATGTCATCTGTAGCGGTCAACATTTGGAATTACATAGGCTCTATCTTGATGGCCGGTTTAAAAGGGAGGGAATACAATTCTCACATGTATATTTGCATTATTAGGTACATAGTATAAGTTAAGCATCACCATGGTAAAAACTAGATCCATATCACTAGCTCCGACTTTTAAAAATTTAGAATTAGAACCATGAGACCGAGTCGGTTTTCTGTTCAAACGAATTGACAATTCTTACGGATGGTTAGGGGTTATATCAGAATCAAACTTGTAATGGATTTTTTCACCAAATTCATCAATAAATATAAAATTATAATAAATATGCTTAAAAATATCTTATATCCTAATAACTATTATATATAACGACATAGAGATAATTAGTATTTGGGTTAATGTCATGAACAGTACCTAAACTTTGATAAAAAAAATATAATTAGATACCTGAATTTTGAAAATGATCAATTAGTACTTGAATTTTGAAATTGATCATTAGTATCCTAAAGAAATTTTTGTGTACACCAACAGTACCTTTGTCAAGTTCTTTTAAGTACTAAATTGACCAATTTCAAAGTTTTGCTGGTACCAAATAGATAATTTTCAAAGTTCAAGTATTAAATTGAACAATTTCAATGTTTAGGTATCTACTTACATATTTTGTTAAAGTTCATATACCATTTATTATGTTATCCCTTAGAATTTTTTGCTAAATGAGATTTCTTTTCAAAAATTAATTACTAAAATATGACATCATCAAATTTAATTACCAAAATAACCCAGTAGTCTTGCATTTCTAACATGCGTATTTGTAATCCCTAAGTATTTCCTTAGCTTAAGATTAGATATTAGAAAGCTAAATTCCTATAGAGATGAAAGATATCAAAGACATAATGTAAACTAAGTGGTTAGTTAGTAATAATTAAAAAATAAATTGTGTAATTATAAAACACTAAATATTAATTAAAAATTTATTTTTATGAGATTTAGAACCTAAACTTTATTTTTAATATTATTGCCTTGAAATAATTGATGTTTTATTTGCATATCAATTAATATCTGTCTGATATCATAGTTTGTTTGTTTTATATACATTAAAGACTTTAATTTTCAGCAACTATACCCAATTTCTTTCAAAACAACTCAAAAATCTTGTAAAATCTATTTCACTGTAAGTTATAATGAAGAGAGTAAACTTGTCCACTTTTCATAAATTTTTCTGCATCAAAAGCTAGAGATGACATTATTCAAATCAAGTTTATCTTACTTTTTCTTACTTGTAAAAGAAGCAATTATAATTTGAAAATTTACACTAGCTAGATATTATTATCACAAGAAGATAAATACAAAAGATTTTAAAAATATGCTAGACCGATATAATTCAATATGATCAGTACAAAATATTTTATATCAAATGCAAAACTAGATAAACATGAACTTCTTTTGCTACCATTTTCCTTTTCACTGTGAAACCTTCTTTTTCATTTTACTTACATGTACAACTAAAGCATAAACTATTTCTTCAAACCCTTACTTCCAGTATCAGAAAATCTTTAAGAATCACATCTTAAACATTACTTCTAGTATTTTTGAAGAAGTAGGTAAAACAATCACTCGAAAAAACTTCAGTGAGGCTAATGTAGTTTTATTTTTAAAGTACAATAAGTTCTTTTTGTCAAACACACTAGTACACTTACGTATTTTACTATTTAAAACTAAAATTCTAAATCCATAAGATATAATAACTTAAGGAACTAAGGCTAAAACATATGTGTATGTATTTTTTAAATTTGTTTATGTTTAAAGTTGTAATATACCTACTAGTAACTTATGAACAAGTATGAACTTACTTAATAAACATAGACATGATAGTTCATGAAGTAAAACAGAGAAAAACTACACTAAACATTCATGCTTGGACTTTAGTTAAAGGAAAGAATGATAGATTTAAGCTTAACTAAGTAAGTTTACTAGATATAGCATGTTCGAAATAGTTATGTTAAGTCCCTCTTTAGTCGTGTTTTAATTTGTGCATCAGTTGTATAAACATTAGTTTGTACAATGGAATAAGTTGAGTTTACTGTTTTGAGCATGAAGTAAATTGCAGCTAAGTTGTGCTCACAGTTTAGAATCACGATAGAAGCTAAGTAAAATCAAAGGGAAGTGTTTTTGGCTACAATTTCAACCACAGCTTGAATATCACCTACTGTTGACCCCGCGGTTTAAGCTACGAGTCATACGAATGACCAAGATTTGTTACACTATCTAATTGTGGTCACTGCCAACGATTAAAAAATGTAACTTTTCCTTAACATTTCTTGAAATGACCTAGATATAAATTCTATTTAGATTTCATGTGTTTATTTATTATCTTGAGTATTGAATTGAGTGAGTGTGATGAATATCATGGTTATGTTATAAGTAGTCTAAAATGCATTATTTTGCATGTGTAGATGGAAATTAATATCTTTGTTTTATATGTATTAATGTGTGTGTAGTAAAATTTTTAATTATGCCTTTTGTGCATTAAGGTGTTAGTTAAGTTAGATTTATAAAATCAACTTTGGTTTTACAAGATTAGTGATGGAATTTTGTTTCTTTAATTAAGTAGCATTTATGCTCAAATATAAGCCCCAAATGAGACCCAAATTAAAGCCAAATGCATCCTAAGTTAATGTATGCATAAAGGGGTAAATTTGGAATGTGTTAAAGTCAAAATTAAGCTAATTTGAATTACTTTTTGGGGCAGCTCATTTTTTATCCGAATTTTCCTTTTCTTTCTTTCTTTTCTTTTCTTCTTCCATTTCCCTCTCTATTTCCAATTCCAAG
This sequence comes from Combretum micranthum, assembly GCA_024138025.1. Taxonomy (NCBI): domain Eukaryota; kingdom Viridiplantae; phylum Streptophyta; class Magnoliopsida; order Myrtales; family Combretaceae; genus Combretum; species Combretum micranthum. The sequence continues at coordinate 819,379 of JAMXBD010000158.1, forward strand.
CCTAAACTAAGGGCAATAGCAAGCTTTGGAAATCAAGTTGTCTTCAAGGCAAAGCATTTAAATGTGAGTTGCTTTAAGTGTGGCTTATGCTTTGTTTTCTTTTCTTGTTGTAGTTTTTGTAAAGTCTTGGATGAAATGAGTTCAATGCTCTCCAAATAGTTTGTTCATGCTTGGGATGAATTATGAATGTGTTTTATAAGTGTGTGAGGATGTGCTTGTCATGTAGAAGTGATGGGAAGCATAGGGAGGATGAGAAGAGGAATTGTGTAGGGAAATATAGAATGAATTGAAGTGGAGTTTGAAGTGTTTAATTATGTTGATTTCATGATTTGAGTTGCTAGGATTGAGTATTATAGATAGGAGTGAGTATATGAAGTTGGAAATGTAGTTGAGGAAGGTTTAAAGTGCATTAGGATAGGATTTTGCAAAGTGGAAAAAAAAACAGGGGATTTGGAATTTTCGTTTAAGCCTGTTTTTAGAACGTACGCCGGCACCTGGGGATTCAACGCCGCCGGCTTATAGGCAGCGTTGGACTCAGATTTCTTAAGGCTGGCTGAAGGCCGCCGGCTTTCGCTAGGAAAGTCAGCCGGCGTTCTTTCGTTCATATTGTACGCCGGCCGCTGGGAATCAAGGCCGCCAACGTAAGTGTCAAAGCTGGCCGCGTATCTAGGTAAGCGGACGGCTTAGACCTCTCTGGACGTTTTTGAAAATTTTGGTTTTGGATTCTACGCCAGCTCAAAGCCGCGTAGGATGCAAAGGCAGGCGGCGTACCCTTGAACACTGCCAGCGCTGGCAGTGTTGATTTTCAAAGCATTGAGCACCGGCTCAAAGCCGCCGGCTTTGGCTGCCGGCCTATCCCCTGTGCTTTTGAAATTTAAAAACTTTTTCTAAAATTTTCCGAAGTTTGTTATTCAAGCAATTGAGTATTTATTAAGCGATTTAGGATATAATAGGACCTTTAAATGCTTATTTATGACTTTGTATTCAATTATTTGGATTTCTTTGATTAATTGCGATATATGGAAATAATATGTGTATATTTGTGATAATGAAATCTATAATTGTTGATTTATTGATTATTGTGATATTTTTATTTCAGTCAAGGATTCTTCGGTTAGTTCATCACCGAGAGATCCTAGTTATATACTAATGGGTTCAGGTACGCAATAACTTGTTTGATGTTTGCTAGGACCAAGCATTTCTAATTTGACCTAAATTGATTCGGCTTAACATTTGAATGAATTGGATGTCTATTCCGCTGTTTAATCTGGTCCGAGGAGCAGCAAACCTGTCATGATGCAATGACATGTTAGTTAGGCGCTTAACCAAGTCATGATGCAATGACTTTACCATGATGCAATGATACGCTATGATGCAATAGCGATTCTTTTTGGTTAAGTGGGTAGCCGATAGGGGGGAATAGTATCTGTGTAACGTTTGCTTAAACTTAGGGGGAAATACCATGATTTAGTTCAAAGTTTATGGGAACTTGTGAACTAGGCTCATGTTATGGACTGAGTTTAAGTAGAGTCGGGCAACGGCTTTTAAACCCTAGATGAAGCTATTATCTTCATGAAATAGATATAGGAGATATAAGTATTCGGACTACTTATATCAACCCCCTGAGCAGCTGCTGTTACTCAGGATCCCTGAATTCCCGGAGTGTGATCGGGGTTTGAATACCCTCTTGTTGAATTGTGAATGAAAATGTAATAAAGATAACCACTTGTTCTATGGTGCATTACATCAATTTGATGACTTGTTTTGCATTGGTTATTGTGTACTGGGCCTCTGGCTCACTTTTGCTGCTTTGCAGGTATTGGAGATGAGTATTACGATGATTTGGGCTATGGATCTGATTTCGAGAGATTTCTGGATGAGTGGGACTAATAGGATCCGTTTACCCTGGACCTTTGAAAGGAACTTTTTGCTAAGGAAAAGTTATGTATAGAAGGCTTGTTAGTTAAGCCAATTTCTTTTGTAATGACCTTAAGATCCTTTAGGATTCTTATGTTTTGAGAAAACATGTAATTTTTGTAGTGTCATGTATTGACACTAAACGATGTTTATTTGATGTAAATATATGTATAGATTGCTTTTGTGAGCAATCTTGTTTTATTTAAAAGTTCTTTATAAGATAGAGTAGTTTTGATCAAACAATTTTCATAAACTGTTAGTTTTAGGACAATCTTACATATAATGTGAAAACGTTATATGTGATTGGGGATTCGGTACTTTAAGTCTCAGGATTTAGAGGATCGGGTCTTTAAATTTCTTGAACTTAAATCCTCAATTTAGTTTAGCTTTCTGGGACAACCTTACAAGGGATGCTATCACCTTAACCCCAATCCATTAACTAGTTAAAGAAACCACCATATTCGTAGCGGCTTATAACTCCTTAAGGATAAATAAACTAAACAAATTAAGGCATGACTTTGACACTTAGGCACTAATAAGAATTCTTGTTTAGTTATATGCTTAATAATGTATGTTTTCTATCTTATAGGAACTATAGATCAAGATCAACATTTTCCCATACACTACTATGACGGCTAAAGGAAGAATGCATGGTTGAGTAACTCTCATCTTTTCACATTGTTGTGTGTGTAAAATAGTGGCATTAGTTTTAAATACAGATGTAATTGGCTACGTATGGGGATGGGAATATTATGTTGTATGGTGATTGGATAAATGACAAACTTCATTATTAAAGTGATAATTATTTGCTTGGTATTGATTATGTAATATGTATTATTGATTGTTTGAAAATTGTTTGTTCACTAAATAATCTAATATAAAATTCAACTCACCATTAAATAAAACAGAGATGTATCGCATGACTGTGTAAATTGCATTTACATGGTGTTTACGTCACATATTAGTATCCTGGTTCTATGATAATGCTAAGCTTTTCTAGTGAATTGAATGAAATTATGGTTCTAAGGAAAAGTTACCATTATGTTGTTAGCCTCATAGGAACTAAATAGGCACTAAAGGACGTTATCTGTTGGCGTTGACATGAGATAACTAATGCTTAGTGGAGTTTCTAAGTTCTAAGGTTAAGCTGAGTTATAATATTTATATGTATTTATAGAATAGTAAATAAATTTGAAAAAAAATTCTTATTTCTTAGTTCTTAATCTCTCCTGGGTGTGAATTACTAGACTTGGTCCTTTAACTTCCAAGAAAGGGTATAAATCTCCATTGGTTTAGATTCCAGTCATCCAAACTGTAATTATCACATGTGTTTGAATGTTATATTATGTATGTTTGTTAATTAAACTTGCTTAATATTGTTGTATTGTGTTAAGATTTGGTTATTCACCGAGTTGTTGTTTGCTTACACTCCTATATACTTGGTGGTTACAGGGATCATTAAGATTGATCTATACCCAGAAGTTGGAGCTGATATATATAATAGCAAAGGAGCCAAGACTTGGACGGAAGGGATAACTTAGTATTTTGTGTAAAGAATAATCCAATAACAATGTTTGTACAACTTGATGTAATAGTTAAGAACTCCTTGTAAGAGTTACGTAATCCTATTTCTATATGTGATTTATGTATATGCAATATACTTCTCATCCTAAACAACATTTTGATCTTGCTATAACTATCAACACCACAGGGCATTTTAATTGCACAATGCTCATGTGCATTTCTAAAATCCTCATGATTGGATACAAATGTCCGTGACTTCAGTTTATCACATAAAGCATTGATACTACTAGGGTACTTTGTTGGGTTTGATAGTATTAAATACATGTATGAGTTGCACATCTAACATGGGCAACAACCATGATGATTCATAAGTTCTATGCGCTAAACATTTGTCCAATAGATTTTGCATCTCGTACATGTCAGTTTGATGGTCTATTTTGGAAATTGATTTGCTATGTATCCTATTTTAATAATTATTTTTCTTAAAAGATTTAGACTGACTTTTCACTTGACATAATTGCATAGATATAATTATTTTTTTCCAATGTGTATTATATATATACATGTAGACACCCAATTTTTGCTCAAGTTTAGGGCTCTAATTTATAATAAAAATTAGTGTTACATCAAGCTCATAAAAAAATAAAATAAAATAAAATAAAAAGTAAAATAATAAAAAAATAGAAAAGATAGGAAAAGTAATAAATAAAGTAAAAAAATAAAAATAAGTAAAAAGAAGAAAATATAGGTAAATAGGAAGAAAATAAGAATTTTTGAATAAAAATATAAAAAAAAATAATAATAATAAAATAATAAATAAATAGAAAAATAAAATTTTTTTTTATCTGAGCTTGGTATAATATATTTTAAATTGTTCATAAAAATAATTAAAAAAATTTTCAAAAATTATTTTGTTTAATTAAGTGAATTTTGAATGAGCCTTAAAATCAAAATTTGTCAAACCCAAACAGGCACAGGCCAATGGCCTAATGGTTAAGACCACTGACCCAGACCCTAGCCCAAGCCATAGGTCATGGGTTCGAACCAGCTTGGATGCAAAATTTTTGGACTTTCTTCCTCATTGTTTTTTGCTCGAAATCAACCCAAACCACTCACTTTGGATCACGATTTGAGTGTGTAATTGTTGTTTTTTTTCAAAATTGATTATGTGGATTGATAGTCGGCATGGAATAGATTGTAATTGCATTGAATGTTGGATAAAATCAAGTCTCGAACAGTCTCAATTTGTCGGTTGAAATTTGGAAAAAACTGCGAAATTTATGGAAGCTTAAAGGTTCATCAATGGTGGCCGACCAAATTTGATGAATTTGGGCAATTAATTTGATCCTATACAGAGATAGGATCGACTATTCGAGTATTTATTCATCAATTTCGTCGGTTACAACGAATCGACTTCCAAGTTTCAGTTTCAATTTTTTGCGAAAAATTGGGATCTCATTAAATGCAAGTTGTAACTGAAATCAAACCATGGATCTATAAATAGGGGTGATCCATGAGCAAAAGGCACAGATCAATTTCAAGAAAACACATCATAAAGATAAAAATCAAAAATTTCGAATCTAGGGTTCTTAAGAAAGAAAATTTGAAATTCGAAGTTGTTGGATCAATTTCGATCCAATTTGAGTGTTTGGGAAGCATTTGGAGATTGGTTATAGTGATCAAGTGTGCTTAGATTTGATCAATTTGTTCGAATTGAGTTCTGCAAATTTTTTTGCAAATTTTCGATTTAAGCCGCAGTTAGCCACCACCGCGAACCGCCGTCCACGGTGGTTTTGGGCACGATCCACCACCACCAGTAGCTGTAGCTCCACCGCAGGCGTCGGGCCGACAAACTCCCCAGCTCCGACAGCCACCACAAGCGGACGACGAAGCCCTTGAAGGTCGCGCCATCGTCTTCCTCGCCCGACGGATATCCGAAGTCCGACCCGAAATCCGAAGCCCAACCCAACCGATCGTCGGTCATCGATCGTCGGTCATCAGTCAATGGTCAGCCCAGATCCTACGGTCCATATTCAATCATCCAGATCAGACGGTCCAGATTTGATCAACCAGATCAGACGGTCCAGATTCAATCAGCCCAGATCCTACGGTCCAGATTCAATCATCCAAATCAGACGGTCCAGATTTGATCAAGCAGATCAGCGCTCTAGATTGAAAGTCAAGAGATCAGACGGTCCAGATCAAGCAAACGCGATCAACGCTCCAGATCTGATCCGAAAGATCTAACGGCCCAGGTCAGTCCGTATTATTTTATTATATTTTTATTATATAATTAATTTCGGAAAATAGGAAAAAATAATAAAAATTCATAAAAATTCATAAAAAATTAAGAAAAATTTAGAAAAATCCAGAAAAATCAAAATCATTATTTTTCATATAATTTTACTTGTTTTAGTAATTTTTTATATTTTTGAATATTTTTAAATATGTATTTGTATATAAATTGCTTTTAGAAATGTGTATTTGATGCATGAAAAATAATTTTAATGTATTGTATTTGTAATATGATTTTGATATAATATATTTTGAACATGTTGTGAATGTATGTGATGATTATTGAATTTTGAAAAAATAAATAAAAATGACAAAATGGGTTTTCCAAAACCAAAATTGTTTTTGAATAAAAAATGATTGAATTTTTTGAATAAAAAAAAATGAATTTGTTTTCAAAAATACTTTAATGAATGATGAATGAGAATCATGAAAATAATAAAGTTTTAATCAAATTATCTTCATAAATTTGCTATGAAGATATTAATCAAGTTTTTTCATCAATTTATCTTCATAAATTTGCTATGAAGATAATCATTAAAGTTTGTTCAAATTATTTTCATAAATTGTCTATGAAAATAATTCAAGTTTTTCATCAAATTATCTTCATAAATTTGCTATGAAGATAATCATTAAAGTTTAATCAAATTATTTTCATAAATTGTCTATGAAAATAATTCAAGTTTTTCATCAAATTATCTTCATAAATTTGCTATGAAGATAATCATTAAAGTTTGTTCAAATTATTTTCATAAATTGTCTATGAAAATAATTCAAGTTTTTCATCAAATTATCTTCATAAATTTGTTATGAAGATAATCATTAAAGTTTAATCAAATTATTTTCATAAATTGTCTATGAAAATAATTCAAGTTTTTCATCAAATTATCTTCATATATTTTTATGAAGATAATCATTAAAGTTTAATCAAATTATTTTCATAAATTGTCTATGAAAATAATTCAAGTTTTTCATCAAAATTATCTTCATAAATTTGCTATGAAGATAATCATTAAAGTTTAATCAAATTATTTTCATAAATTGTCTATGAAGATAATCAATCAAGTTTTTCATCAAATTATCTTCATAAATTTGCTATGAAGATAATCATTAAAGTTTGTTCAAATTATTTTCATAAATTGTCTATGAAAATAATTCAAGTTTTCATCAAATTATCTTCATAAATTTGCTATGAAGATAATCATTAAGTTGTTCAAATTATCTTCATAAATTTGCTATGAAGATAATCATTAAGTTGTTCAAATTATTTTCATAAATTTGCTATGAAAATAATCATAAAGTTTTCAATCCAATTATTTTCATAAATTTACTATGAAAATAACCAAAGGTTTTCAATCAAATTATCTTCATAAATTTGCTATGAAAATAATCATTAAGTTTTTATCAAGATTATTTTCATAAATTGGCTATGAAAATAATCAAAAATTTTCAATCATAACATTTTCATAAATTTGCTATAAAAATATTCAATATTCATTAAGTTCAATCAAAATTGATTTTTCATGTAGCATTAATTTAGCCATAAAATATTATGAGATGGTCTAGAAAAAATGATTTTGGACTTAGAAAAATGCATTTTCATGAAATAAAAATCAATTGGTTAGATCATAGGATCATCAAAAATAATTTTCATAAAAGGTCAAAAATTTAATGAATTTAAAGTGTGAAGAGTTTTAAAAAATAAAATTGATCAACAAACTAAGTTCTTATAAAAGAACTACGTTTTGTCTGATCTCTATTAGCGAGTACGTAGGCACCTACGGGGCAACAATAAAAAATGAAAAAATATTTTTTGTTTATCACTTTGTGAAATTTTTGAGCAAAAAAAATATAAAAATATAAAAAGAAAAACAAAAAATGTGACTTGTAAATATTTTTATTTGAATTTTTGAGCATATAAAGGATAGATCATAAATTTAAAATTCCAAAAGTGGTAACCAATTTGGTTTTAATAGGTTAGCCCCCGAATCCATGATATCTGGTTTTTAAAAAGTTTGTTTTTTTTAAAATCAAATTTTTTCGTAGACTAGTAGCTAAGTTATGATCAACCGACCCATTGATCCTAGCTTTTGTTTTTTTTTTTCCCGATTTATATCGGGTGGCGACTCTAAAAAGTTTTCAAAAAATTAAAATTATTTTTAACCCCTAGTAGAGGATTCATATTAAATGGGTTCGGGTTTAATGTGAATCGGGTTAGGAGAAATGAACCAGATAATGAAAAATCCAGGCTCGACAATACATAACATATATGTGTGAGTAGATGTGTATATTTGAATAGTAAGTCAAATGAATAACCATATGTCACATTAAATAATTTAAACATTAGAATCGTAAGAGGGGGATGTTGAACTTTACTTCCATTGAAATTTACATAAATTTACACTTAGACTTTTAGTAGAAGAAGTTAAAACGAGTGCGGTTTTTTTTTTCTTATATAAATTTGTGCCCAAAGGTGCTTACGATTCTTTTAGTTAGAATTAGACCACCATAGTGGGGTTGTTTTTCTTTTCTTTTCTTTTTTTGTTTTATTTTTGTATGTTAATTGTTTATTTATTTTTTTAAAAAAATATATGTTAGTTTACATTTTCAATTCGTTAACTAATTGTTGACAAAACCTAGATTGTCTACTTTGAATGTTTGGTTTTGAAAAAAAAAAAACTATAATTGCCTATAGAATTTAAAATTTTGCTCATTGTTTTTTTAAATAATATATCTACCTATTTTTAGTTGATAAAACAATTTTTTTTTTTCTTTCATGTCATATTGGCAACGATCTACCCTATTCCAGTCCTTGTTATGTGCTATAACTTCAACCATGACAAGACCATATCTTGAATTGTATTCATCTAATTAATTACTTATACAACCAAATGCTTGCTCAACTGCTACTGTTGAAGCTGCGGCAGCCAACACCCACATGGCAATTTGTGCTAGGATTAGATATGTTTGGATGTGATGTCTCCACTAGCTAAGGGTGTAAAATTGTAAGTGTTGACACCAAATTTGAACTTGATGTTGAGATATTTATCGCATTCTAAGTTGGATGCACCATAGTTGTACCTCTATGCTTCTTCAATCTTATAGTTTAAATTAATACTTTAAACTTTTCTCCTTTAGCGGTCAAAAGTGTGTTGACAGGTGAGGCTGGACTGGTAGGAATTTGACCATTGTATACGTAGCTAAATCGAAATTACAAATCTGATAAAACATTACTAATCTCACATACAACAGTACTAGCATTTGCAGAATACATGTCTTAAGTGTCTGAAATTTTATCAACATTATCATAATAATACTCTAAATTCTCTAAGTCTTTACACTTTATTGTGTGGGTCCAACAACTAGGTTACATTATATATCATGGGAATAGTCCTGTAATAAAATTACCACTTTTGAACCATGTCATTAGCATAAGTTTATAGATGTGAGAGAAGTATTTGTAGAGACATAAAAACTTTAAGAAGATATAGCAAATCACAACTAACTATCCATTCATTTAGATGTAAGGGTATACTTAGGACATGTGAAATTGTGAACCTACATAATAGTTTTTAATATTCAATGGTACTATTTAGTAGTTCATATGTCGAATTCCATCTATGTTGGAGGTGTTTTCTAAATTTTTGTGGCTTTTTACTATGTATCCACACCGCTTTTTCCATTCACTGTTAATGGATGGGTGATTTATAATATAACTAACTGGCAATTTAATTGGTAGGCTTTGTATTTTTGGTTCTATTCATTTCTTTACACACAAGTCTAATATATGACATGTGCAACTAATATTAAAAAAAAAAAAAAAAAAAGGTCTTACCTAGAATGAGCCAGTATAATAAGATTGGCAATGCAAGTTATGTTTGTAGTGGTATTGTAAAATCTTAACATAGATTTATGTGTGAGAGATTCCATGTAGAATTAGACCATATTAGTTAAAGGATAGTTTTGTGTTTAAAATGCCTAAGGTCTAAGGCAATCCATAATCACTACATTATCACTTACATTTTAGTTACTTTGTGTCTTGGTATTCCATGTGGGACTAGTTTATTTTCCATCTTTCAACACTTCCCCTCGAGTTTAATTAGTATAGCCTAGTGATGACTTTCTTTTTTCGGGCATCTCAGGCTTTCTTTTTAAGCCTCAGTTTTTCTTATTATCTTGAGTTCTCTATTTTTTCTCTTAAGCCCCTTTTTTTAGCTTCAATTTTTTAAGTTGGTGCCATTTTTTTTTGTCCTTTTTTTTTTCCCTTTAGATAGAATGCCAAGTTTTTTTTTTTTGGATTTTTTTTTTTTTTTTGCTGGGAGGTATTATTAGAAGTGTGTGGGCCTTTAAATTCATGTAATGGGAATTGATGTAGAATTGGGTCATAGTAGTTGAGGGTAGCTTTGTGTTTAAAATGCCTAAGGCCTAAGACAATATACACTCACTATCTTATTGTATTATATTTTAGTTAGTTTGTATTTTAGTATTCCATGTGAGACTTTATATATTTTTTGGCCCCCCATTTTTTTTATTATCTTAGGCTCTACTTTTTTACCCCTTAAGCTCTTTATTTTTTTTAGTTTTGATTTATAGTTGGTGCCATGCTTTTTTAGACTTTTTTTTTCTTTCTCATTTGGATCAAGTGTTGCGAGGTAATGGGCTCTAATACTACTTATTGGAAATGTTTGGGCCCTTAGATTCATGTTTGGGGAGTCGATATAGAATCAGTTCGTAATAGATGAGGGTACCTTTATGTAAAGACCCGGTGTGCTTAATTCTCAAATCAAGCATACTAAGTCCCCAACCACGTATAACTCTCACGAATTATATGTAAGGTTGTCTTTAAAGAAGGTGTTTATGTTGAACATTGCTAAACCAATTTTAATCTAAGAAATCGTTTAGTTAGATTTTCAAATAACTGGATTTGGCAGCGGAAAAATAAACTTTAATAAATACATTTCTACATAAAAGCATTTCAAAATTCCATCATGACAAGTGGAAAAACTTTCACTTAAACAAATCTTTACAAAAGCTTATTTACAAAACATGGACACTAACAAGCCCTTAAATAAAAATACGAATTTATAAATAAATCCAGTCTCTATAAAATAAGCAAAAGAAGAAGCAAAACAACTAAACTACTCAACGCTCCTAACTCATATCACTAATCCACAATCCTTTCCGAGTCAATAGAAGCACCCAAAAACTTGAGATAACATCATCAACAGCAACAACATCATCATATCATCGTCTCATCATCCATCATCACCAACATCAACAAGAACTCATCATCATCAAGTCCATCTTTATCAACAACAAAACCTATAAAAAGAATAACAACAACAAGAATGAGCCGAAGCCCAGTACACAGCAACGCATTTACACATGGAGTGACACACGAGTTTAACTAAATGCAATGCACAATCAACAAGTTATTATCTTTTCTTTAAAATAAACATATCAACATGGGAGTATTCAAATTCCGGACATCAAGGATCTAGTATCATGTCCGCCTCCCTGAGTGGTCCTTAATGTTCATACAGACTAGGCAGCCCCACCTTCTGGCATAGCTCATAATACTAAGGGATCCTGAGTAACGCATCACGACACTCAGGGGGTTGATATAAGTAGCTCGGATATTTATATCTCCTAGATAAATCTATTCAATAACGAAAAAGTACCATGCCTCTAATCTGAGCAAGGTACTGCTTCCCGAGCTAGATACCGATCTACCATACCGGGCTAGGTATGGAATTAAACACCGGAATAGACAACCAATTCAAACAATTGTTAGGCCGAGTTTAAGTTCTTAGTCCATTTAAGATGCCCATCCTAACAATCACCACACAAGTTACTGCAGACCTTAATTATGAAATCCAAATAGAGTCTCAGAAGGAATTTCAGAAGATCATCCAGAAGATAAATCAGATATCCACTTCTATCAAGGAAAGAACTCGTATAAGAAACTAAACTAAACTAACAATCCACTTTTCTCAAACTTTTATGAACCTTATCAGACACTAACTTGGAACCCCACTATGGCTGCGAAGATCGCCCCGCCAAAATATGGACAGTTGTTCTTTGTCTATCAAAGTATTTCTTTTCACTTTGTTTATGGTCTTTTATCAACAAAAGCTTAATCAAGGCATTCATTCACAAAAACATCTATCTCTTAAGCAAACACACCTTTGAAACAACATATTTGCCATATTAATCAAAGATCATCCTAATTCATTCATCTAAACTAATTATTAGCTATTAACCCATTTTAGCTAAACCTTAGCCAAATTGATTAGAATTATTCATTTAAGTCATTTACTAAGCCAAGGTGATTAAACTATATCAATCTAATTCATTTTGGCTTAATGAAGTTCATTAAGCCAAGTTGGACTTAGATTAATTACTAATTCATTATATATCTAAGATCTATGTCAATTCAAGCTTACATTAACTTAAACTTAGCCAAATTCATCAAAGTTAAACAATCTAATCCATTTTAGTTCATTCAAGTTCATTTAGTCAAGTTAAACCTAGGTTTGTTAACTAAGTTCATTTTATAACTAACTTCTAGATTTAATCTAATTACTTGTTAAATCTATCAATCTACTTAACTCATGCTTAATTATATCAACCAATCAACATAACACATCAAACATCACTTATCTATCTGATTTTTGCTCAAAAAGATCCACTTTCTAAGCAAAAAGCACATAAAACAAACAAAAACAAGTTTTTAACTTTGCTTGGAAAATGTTTCAGTTGAAAAGAAATGAAATTTAAGCACTGATACTTTTAGAATTTGCAAAAACTCAAAACATAAAAGTTGTAGATCTCTTTTTGAGATTTCCAATGCAACTTGAATCACCTCAATCTGATATCCTATGAAAAAGTTATGATCAAATTAGGAAAACATATCAAGCTATAAGGGAAGTATCACGACCAAAGCATATCACGCCCCTTTGGTCACCCATGATATTTGAAAAATACACAATTAGTTCATTTCACTCCCTTTTGCTCACCCGTGATTGATCCCCTGGTATATGTTACGAATTTATTCTGTTTTTAAAATCCATTTTTACACTTTTTCATCAACTTATACATCTTATATATCAATTCTAACATCAAATAAACTCTAATAACAACTCCTAACACTTCAATCTTCCTCCAACAACTTCAAACAACAATCAAACCATCACAAATTACTATTCATCATCTCCTTTCTCCAATCAATCCCCAACTTCTATCAACCATTAAACCAATAAATACAAATGTAAACGGCACTTCTAACTCAGTTCAACATCAATTCATCAATTACAATTGTAAATAACAAGTAAAACAAAAAGAAAGAGAAATAGAAATAGAAATAGAAAACTTAGCTCTTAAGCCTACTCATGCAATTCCTTCTTCTTCTTCTTGTTCCAATTTGGTTTATCTTCTCCTCTCTTCATCTTCTACTTGATTTCTCTCTTATTCCTTTTGTAAGTGAGATTTGGGGAGATGGATTTGAGAGAAAGAAGAGAGAAAAGAGAGAAAGAAAAGAGAAAGAAAGGAGAGAGAGAGAGAAACGAATTTACAAGGGAAGAAGAGGAAAAAATAAGAAAGAGGCAGCAAGAGAAAAACTAAAAGGAAAAATAAAGTTAAAATTAGAATATTCTAAAATAAGGGTATCAGATTTAGAACTTTCAGATCAATATCTTTAGTTCTAGAAGTATTTAAAAATAATTTTAGAACCGATGGGCTAGAAATTAAGGACTTAAAATAAGAACTTAATTTAGAAATTTATTTTAGATAAAAGATATTTAATTTGAGTTCGGGTTTAAAAACTGATGTTTTTATACAAGCAAATGAACTCAAATTTTATAGAGATTTAGGAATTAGAGTTTTGGCTAAGAATTAAGGGTTTATGAATCCTCTAAACATTTCAATGACTTGTTTAGAGAATTTAGATTTCAAATCTCAAATTTCATTTAATTAATTACTAATCTAACTTTGTCAACTTGTCTATTTATATCCTATGATTAATTTAATTCATTCAAATCTATCTAAACCCAATTTCTAATATATGTGAAGGTTTGGGGTATTTCACTGTATATTTAAAATGACTTAAGGCCTAAGATAATCTACACTCGTTACCTTATTGTATATTATTTTAGTTAGTTTTTCCTTTAATATTCCATGCGATAAGTTTTACTTTTTTTTTCTTTCAACCAAACTTATTTTGGGGGAGTTTATATGGGATTGGACCGGCTGTGTGTTTAAAATGTCGAAAGCCTAAGATAATCCACGCTGACTACCTTGTCATTTATATTTTTGTTATTTTGTCCCTTAATATTTCAAGTGGGACTTTTATAATTTTCCATCTTTGGACACTCCCCCTCAAGTCCAATTGGCTTAGTCCAGTTGTGACTTGTCATTTTCATTTATCTCAGGCTCTATTTTTTTTTTCCCTTAAGCCTTTTTCTTTTGCTTGGTTTTATATGCTTTTTTTTTTTTATTTGAATCGAGAGCTTTGACACCACTTGTTGAAAGAACGTTGGTCTTTGGATTTATGTGTGAGAGAGTCCACATAAAAATAGGCCATATTAGTTGATAGGAATTTTTTTTTTTAAGTTGGTGCTAGTTTTTAGTTTAATTTAGATCAAGTACTACAAGGCAGTGGGTTCTAATACTACTACTACTTAAAAATGTGTGGGCCCTTAGATTAATATGTGGGGAAGTCCATATAGAATTGAGCCGTATTAGTTAACAGGTATTTTTATTTTTAAAATAAGTCTAAGACAACCCACATTCACCACCTTATTACTTATATTTTAGTTATTTTTGTCCCATAATATTTTCATGTGAACTATTCTATTTTCCATTTTTCAACACTTGTATTGCTTGCAAATATTATGAGGAAGTTGTAGAGACTATCGTCATGTTTACTTTTGAAATAAAAATAGCATAGGAAATTAGCATTTTGTTGTTTCCTATGATTAATTGCGTTACAATTTATAAAAAATATGAACGATTTCTGAGTGATTAATTTAGATAACAGTGGAATCATGATACTCTCAATAATTTCTTAATTACTAGGCCTTTGAGTATCAGTGTCCAAAACTAATGGATAGAGATCAATCCCAGATGTGGAGGAAGGCGTCCATGGACCATCAGTTCGGGTGCTTCGTGCCATATTTTCACTAGTCCAAACCCCACTTGACGTGCTTTCTGTTATGTTTTCACTTCCCATCACTTGTTTATTGTGTTCCATTTGCTTCCTCGTGCTTTCATCATTTGTGGCCTTTGTTACTGAACCAGGTGATGAAACAGCAATCTTGCCTTCCAGCATGCTCACGACCAAAGACATGGCAGGCCTTGAAACTGGAGAGACATTAGTGCACAAGAGAGCTACATCAATCATTCTTATGACCTCCCTTTCCTTGAAATTGGAACCTAATCTTGGATCCACTAATTCTAGCAAACTGCCTTTTTCTTGTAATTCTTGGGCCTGCAAACAGATAAAATTAAGTAGTGTTTTCGGCCCCCATCATTGGTCTGCTTTTAAAGGAAAAACAGTATAACATGATGAAGCAATGGCAAGACAACTTCTCCAGAAGCAATGTTAAATTTCACAACCAATTCATCTAAAAGTTTATGCTTATAAATTAAGCATGAGCTTTATAACTTATACACAAAATCATTTGCAGACTATGACTATATACTTTTGAACGATTTCATCCAAAATCTTAAACTTGATTTAAACCCATCCAACCACCCCCACCACCCAAAAAAAAAAAAAAAATCCCTAAACTTGTTAGATAAAGTATAATTTCATATTTATTGAATAATTTGACCTTATAATCCAATATTAATTCTCTCCCATTGATTCATGTAAGACTACCCCTGACCCATGCATCCTGACTTTGATGCCATTTTTAATGACTTAACTCTGAAATGCTCGATGGTTAACCAAACAGATGACTAATGGGCTTTTTCAACCATTTGGACCAAACTTTCTTAGCTTAGTGTTGACTTGATATCACATTCTTAGTATGTAATCTAATAATAATTCTCTCCCACAATCCACGTGAGACTTCGCTCACATGCCGAATCTCATATAAGGCTACAATACTAGATCTAACAAGCTTAACTTTTTGATCCATTGTTGTGGATATAAAATTTATCATCTAATACTATCAATGATTTTGTCTTTACATCATAGATTAGTCAAAGAACCATTGGGGGTAGATAGCTAGTAATGTCACTGATTCATAAAAAATCTGCATAGTTTTATTTTCGGCAAAACCTTCTTATTTCAATTCTCAACTCTTGGAATTAGTTTCATATGTGTTTTATCTGAATATTCATTCTTCTTAAATGCAATGAACTAGAATTCAATATATAGATGAGAAGATGTATGATTAAGTTACCCAAGCAAGAAGCATGAAAGACTCCTTTTGATGGTAAATTGTATTCCTCCTACCACTGACGATTTCCAAAGCAACAACTCCAAAACTATAAACATCAGCTTTATCTGTTAAATAACCATGCATTGCATATTCAGGTGCCATGTATCCACTGCAAAACATTAACAATCTCATTAGAATTCTATTGGTAGTATAGCTAAAACTAAAGCATATCATTCTTATATATATATATATATGTCAAAAAATTTGTTCAAGGGATTCAATGCTAAGAAAAATTGTGCTTCATGAAAGGATAAAAGGAGAAAGGTTGAGTCTCACTAAGTTCCGGCAATTCTTGTACTCATATGTGTATTATCCCCATCATCTAGCTTTGCCAATCCAAAATCTGATATTTTAGGATTAAGATTCTTATCTAGCAGAACATTTGTAGTTTTAATGTCTCTATGCACAACCTTTAGCCTTGATTCCTCATGAAGAAATGCCAAGCCTCTCGCGATACCTAAGCATATCTTTTGTCTTGTAGGCCAATCCAAGTCCAATAAAAACTCTTTTGGACCTTTTTGAGTAAAAACAAAGACAATATGATTGTGAATTAGCTGTTGGACTTGTAGAGAAATAAGAAGCATATCAAGTGAGAAAGTGTTACCAAACAGGGCACGAGCAAGGCTATTTTTCTCCATGTACTCGTATACCAATAATAATTGGTTTCCTTCAATGCAACATCCATAGAGCTTTACAAGATGAGGATGTTGAAGAGCAGTAATCATCCCAATCTCATTCAAGAACTCACGATTTCCTTGCTTTGATTTAGAAGAGAGTTGCTTCACTGCAATTGGAGTGCCATCAGACAAAAGTCCCTGCCACCAAGTTAGCTAACATTATAAATATGAAAAGATTTCCTTTTATGCTAGACTGCTAGTATGCCTTAATGCTTCTTCCCTTCTTGTATGGGGTAAATAAGGAAGGACATGTTCCATAGAGTACCTTATAAACTGGGCCAAAGCCACCTTCTCCAATTTTATTGGAATCGTCAAAATTATTTGTTGCTTCCTTTATTTGTGTCAAAGTGAATGCACTAGTTTGCAGGTTCAAGAACTTAATATCTGCATAAAAATCTAGATAAGTCTCATATGAATGGATGATTTTGGAAATATAACTCATTCTGCTTATCATGTGATTCTGATAGTCATTGTCAAACGAACAACGATGTGGTTCAAGCTCTGTCTATTTGCAGTTAAATAAATAGAAGAGGCATGTTTCTTTGGGTTTATGAAACATCAATAGAATTTGACAAGCATAATAATATGCAACTGAAAAGACATGGGGAATAGTCAAGTATGTGGTGAAGGAAAATTGTTGTGGTTACATATGTCAATAGAAGTTCAAATGACATAACAGCAAAAAAGAAGTCCATGTATTACCATCTTCTGGTGGATGTTTTTGTCGTAGACATTCTCTTCCATAGAAAGCACCCACAATAAAAAAAATTACAAATACAATGCTGGCAATGATACCAACAATTGCATAAGAAGATATTTCTTTAGACTTTTTTGGTGGCACAAAATCTGCAGAACAAAAGAGGAAAATGATACGTCAAAGATATAAAACAATAAGAATACCAAAAGATTTCAGCAGAGAAACAACAACCCTGGAGCTACTTCAATATCCAAAAGATGTAGTCATTTACAAGAGAGATAGAGTGAAAAGAACTATGTATTCTTTCCAAACATTCAGAGTGGAGCATGTTTTTAGATGTCCAAGACTTTGGAGGAAGACAAACATTTGGCAAGGAAACGAATCTTCTACATGAACATAGTTTCCACTCATGCATAATGTATATCTATATGATGTACTAGATTTGTGGCTCATAGGTCAGTTAAAGGGACTAATATTAAAGTAGAGTGTAAGCATAATGAAAGCACTTCTGCATATAATTTAATTAGCAAGATATTGAATGGGACTGGGGCACATGACAAAAGTCTCTATTGTATGGTATAACTCAATTATTGTGAATTCTAATACAGAGTGAGGTTTTGGAGCAAATGGTTGAGATCAATTGACTAAGGTGGACTACCAAGGAGAAATTCAGGTCAATCATCCTGCTACTCTCTACAATCTAATCCAAGTTCGGTTTTGGTCTTTTCCCTACACTTGTTGGGGTCTATAAATACTTGTACTAGGGTTTTCAAATGCAAGAGAGGGAGTTATCCTTAAAAGATCCATGCTGGCCGTATTTCTTTTTTCCAACTCTGCTTTACTATAGTTCTTTTTTTTTTTTTTTGGGCCACCTGCTTTACTATAGTTCATGTTGCAATCACATGATACAAAAAACTAAAGTGCTTGACTATAACAAATAAAATGGGTTATAAAGATACAAACCTGGATTAACCGAAATAGCAGATATCAGAGGACCATAGTCTCCTCTGTCAGGTATAGCAATTGTACCTTTCCCAGCCCAATAGAGACGTATCTCAACGGTGCCACTAGTAACAGGGGTGCTGAAGTTTTTGACAATTGGCTTTCCAGCACCTCCTGCTTCTTCTGCAATGTTAAAATCCTTTAGCACCAACTTATCCTGAAATTTTTCAATCAATTAGCACTTTACAAAATGACGGTGGTCTTCCATCAGAAAATTCTCTCTAATGTAGACAGGATTTACATCCTTGGAAGGTTAGCCAATTCAAGATGCAAAACTCAATTATAGTGAAATGACAAGTGCATGGGATGGATTGTAACCTGTATATAAACATCAAAAATGCGCCTGCCAAGGCTAGTATAGTTTTGGTCATTGGTAAAAATAATCTCCGCAAAATGGAGGCTGACTGTGTAATTTCCTTTCATCAAACAGTAACCATAGTATGTAAGCGAGAGTGGAGAAAGACGTGCATTCATGTATAGCTCTGGATTCTCCATTGAGAGTGTAGATGTATTTGACCGTATGTAGTTTTCGGTATAAAGAGTGCCATCCATGAAGTGGCCGGTGCTGCTGTATGCCCAGTTATACCTACTTTCAAAGAATCGTGCTGGTGATGGTCCATCAATATCTTCACTGTATGTAGTTTCCCCAATCTTTACCTCCTTTCCACCACAATTTATATAGAAGCTGCTCATGCCTAAATAGTGAAGAGAAGAACAATTAGCCTTTAAAAGGGAGAAGTAATTTATTCTCCTTTTTATGAAAATCATCAACTTACTTTTGGGACATTGAAGGCTCTCTAAACATGATACAGTTCTGTTAGCAAGTAAAGAAATTATAATGTCAAACAATATTATTATCAATAATTAAGTGTTATATTAAATCACTTAGATGTATTTGAATAAAAAACATACGAATGATTGCCCTCCGATGAGCTTGCAAAGAAGTTCCTAAGAACAAACAACAGAAGAATTGAGAACTACGCTGGATTAAAAATATGTATAAGCACTGTACTATCTTATTCAAAGAGCATTCTCACTAAGTTTGATAAAAGAGTACATACACACTCCTTTCCTGACATCTTGAGATTTTAGTGGTGAAATTGTTGTATGAAATATCACTGACATATACAAATTAGAATGAATTAGCAAAATTAAAGCTTAAACTTGTAGATAAAGTGTAGAATAATATATTTATTCCTTAACATAAGTGAATAGTTCAACATAATGCTTAGCACAATGAATATAGAATTGCGATATAGAAAAATCATGCAACATATTCAGTAAACTTACATATTTTCTCCTTCCTTTAGGATCCAATTTGGCACTGGTCCAGTGAATAGGTTCCCAGTTAGATACCTAAACAAAAAGTTTTTGATCACTTGGGTATAATTAGTGCATGTATCTGCTAAGTAAATATGTTTTACTCCTATTTCTGTTTACATGAATTATATTTGATGAGGTTATGGTTCTCCTAATTCTGCCGATTGTTTTTTCCTTATAGTGCCTATTACCAACCAAATATAAGATTACTAAGAATGTCAGTGCCACTTGCTTTCTACCCTTACAACTAAATCCTACCCTTTATCAATGTGAAGCCTCTTGAGCTGCAACAAATTATGTTCTTCTGATCCCATGTTTCATTATTCAATTATTTAGAGATGCCTAAAGCCATTCCCTACTTTATCAGACAAAATAGTAACTAGTCCAATATGATCATTGTTACAGCATGCATGTTAGAGAAGCCCCAGTCAAGTTAAAATCTCAATACTCACATATATGGTCTTGACCATAATGCAGTTTTTGTAATGCTAAGGCTAATTCACCTTTATAAATGGTAAGTTCAAATCGGGCATACTAATTTCACTCCTATTTTATTAGGAGTCCACTTGACATTTTCAATAAAAAACAAGGCCCTTGAATGAGAGGAATTGTTAACCAATATAATATAAAACCACAGTAGATCCTGTGGAACTAATATTTATTGCCAAAAGGGTTTCATCAAAGCTCTGCATAACTTACTTATAACCATTTGTTGCCAGATTTTCAAGGCTGCTTGGAAGTTCTCCTGTCAATTTGTTAAAGCTAACATCCCTGTGAAAGATTTTAGAAAGTTAATGGTAAGCTCTTATCACGCATATGCTTTTTCTCTTCACACCCAATCATGAGGACTTCAGAAAAACAAGAGGAATGCCAACTAGAATCATATGCTAAACAAAGTTATAAGGAACTTTTGCTGAATACTTGCAGGATCTATATTGGTAGCAGTCATGCATCAAAACATGATACACAATGAAAACATATGCAGTCATGCGAGGCCTTCTGTTACGATAAAAGTACAATTTCAAAATCACCCTTGATACAAGGTTGAGCTTTTCAACAAGTTTCTAGCTGTTCATCTTCAAAATTATTCAAGGTGTTCACAACTATTTGATTCAAAATCTTAAACTCGTAAATATGATGTATTTACATTTATTTGCTAACAAGATGTAATCCGGTCATAGTTTCAAAATATGAAATATGAATGACTATTAATATCATCAATACTTATTACTCAAAACATGATTAAGGAAACTATGTCTTCATGCTTAGAGATTTTGATTGATGGTTATTATGAATGCATGGCAATGGGGATATCTCATGCTTACAAGGTAAGTAGTTTTGTCATGTTTCCAACATAATCAGGTAGCTCTCCTATGAGATTGCAGCTTCTTAATATCCTGGATTAGAGAAGAAAACTTCATCTAATAAATGATTGAGGAGGATTGAGTTACTTTGGAAATGCTTCAGCACAAGATTTGTCTCACAATGTTCTCATGTCAAGATTGCCAAGTTCTGGAAAAGTGGCTTCAGTTCCATTCAAGTCACTGATTCTCCTGTGAATTTAGGTTGAAATAAGCATGAAACAAAATACTTCATGACTAAAATGGCAGTAGAACATTGAAATGTCATACTAACAGGTCGGTCAGTTTCTTCAAAGCTGTAAAACCAGAAGGAATAGGCCCTTGCAGGCCACTTCCTTCGATTGCTCTGTGAACATTAACACTTTCAATCAACTCAGATTTCCATAGCAAATTGTGAAAAATTTGAAAATCATCAAAGAGAAGCCCTCACAGTCTTTCAATATTTGTCCACTTCTCTATGAAATCAGGTATCTTTCCAGTGAATTGGTTATCATTAAGCCACCTGTATTCTAGTTAATTAGAAACATTCTCAAGAGAAATTGAAAGATAGACATTAGAAACTTACACGTCTCTTAATGATGTTAATTTTGCAAATGTAGTGGGCAGTTCTCCAGTAAAATTATTTGAGTTGAGCCATCTAAAGAAGCAAAAGCAGAATAAAAAGAAGAGAAGCAAAAATACTCATGAATACAAATATTTGTTGCCTTTGGTACTTGGTGCTTTCCCAAGAATGCAAAGCATTGAGCAAAGGGACTCACAGTACTTGTAAGTTTGCTAAATTTCCAAGTTCAGAAGGAAGAACTCCTGAAAGCTGATTGGCTTCCATACCTCTGTTCAAAATAAATCAGACTCAACAAAAATTTTATACATGTCTGAGAAAGAATAAGCAATTTGTTGATTGGATTGGGCATACAAGCCTGTAACAGTGGATATATTTCCTAACTCCTTTGGAACTGAACCTGACAATCGGTTTTCCGAAAGAACACTGCATCAACACTCGAATATAAGATACTAATGATGAGTGCATCTAGATTCACTACATTGGCAGACACGGATCAAATAGAATGAGAGAAATACAGTGTCTGTAGATTTGGCATGGAACCCCATTCTGGTGGAATTGTGCCGTTAAGGTAGTTGCTTACAACATCACTGTTTTAGAAGTGTCAATTGTTAGTCTGGATAAAAACACTGTAAAACCATAACAATATATGGAATCAAGGTGTCTAGCAAGTTTGAACCTATAACTGTTTTCAATTAACTTACAACTTTTGCAGGTAAGGAAGTTGAACCAATTCCTTAGGAAGCGTGCCCGGAAGAGATTGAAACCTAAGAGCTCTGCTCTTCATAATCACAACACAACTTTAACCATTTTATAAAGAAAGTAATGCATCAAGAACTGAAAGAAGAATAATTCTTATCCAATTGAAATTTTTCCGCAATAAATGCTGAAAACAACTTTCTCTTTTAAAAAATAAGAATCATTTTTCTTTTTGAAATTCATTGCTCCCGTTAAATAGGATATTAACAATCATTTCACTACTGCTGTCTTCGACACCACCAACAAAATAACTTTCAGAAATTGAAATAATTGTATATGCATGGAATGGGCACATAAATATTAACAAGCATATCTGCTTAAACAAAGTCAATAAATCTTGCCTGCGATTAATGAGTTGATGTGAAAATTACAAGCACCATGCTTAAATCACTGACTTAATTTTGCATATCTATCCAATTGTACACTTGAAGTTTGAAATTCTTAAATATCATACTTAATTTAACTCGTCAAGTGTCACACAAGTTTAAATTTATTAAATTCCGTACCTAGTTGAACTCCTACTTGTCAAATTTACAACCTTCTAACATGGTGACCTCTTATGGGTTAAAGAATACAGTAAATATGACAGTGAAGAGGATGGCATTTAACAACTTCAAATTTCATATGTAAAATTGAAAAGACACCCAAAATTCCAAGTCATAATCATCATTAATATGATAAACTTACTCTACCCCACATTTTAGGATACATTTAGATCATGTTTGATAGCTGAAATGAAATCAGTATTCTAACTTTATAACTACAGAATATCTACTCTCTTGTTTCACCTGTAAAAAATTTCATCAAAAAAATATCTACTGCATGTAACGCAGAACAAAAAGTATATTTGGCTCCAAAAATACACCCAATTATAAAACAAGGAATTGCAATTTCATTCCCGTGAACCAAGGTACCATTAGGTTGTATATTTGAGATTTTTCATCCAAAATTACCGATCCATTATAATTTGCAATTACAGATTTTAACCATGAAGATGCAATTAGCCATCTATATATGTGTTGTGAATCAACATAGAAGAAGGCAACAAGCATTTTGAAAGGTGTAGAGGGAAGAAGAATTACATGCTAACCACATGGCAAGTTGTGGTTCCAACGAAAGAGCAGTTGCAGAGGACGGCATTATCGTCTTTGGAAGTAAACCATCCATTTTCTTGTGCACAAGGATCTACACTGAAATCCCATTTCTTCCCTAATGCATTCCCTATATCCTTCAATGCTTGCACTGATTCATATTACATTTATTACACATGTAAGCACTAAGCCAAATTTTATAAAATCAAATTTAGGAGAGACCCTGTCTCTGTTTTTCACTTACCTTCGTCGTCAGGCAAACGAGCTGCTCCATGAACCAAGCAAGACGCACTGAACAGGAGGACGACGATGATGATGACAACTTTCATTAGTAGTGACAAAGTACTAAACCCAACTCTACCTGGTTTCAACGACAACATTTCAGTCGATGTGCACTAATATAACAAGTTTACCTTTACGCGTATGAAAAATATACAAAATTTTTAGACTAAAACTTTTTAAAAAACCCTCTTTTTTTTTTTTTTCCCCTTATTCTTCTTGTTCACATTAGAACTTTCTTATTTAAATAGTCTTGTATTTAGTTATTTACGCGTAACGAGGTCAACGCATGGTTAAGACATAAGATTATTTAATAAGGAACCATTGTTCGGTAATTGTAGCATAATTAAAGTTTAAACATGAATTAACTATCGACAAGTTTTCCCGTACAGCTTGTCTACCATGACAGGTAAGCTTCTCGCCTTAACAACATGTAAGAATGTACGACTAATAGAGTTAGTTAAGCATTATTTATTTATTTTAATTATATTAACGAATTTTTATTCTAGGGTCTGTTTGTTTTGGCTTTTTTCTGGCAGATACAGATACTTTTTCAAACTTTTTTCTATCAAATTATTTATCAAAAAATAGATATAGATAAAAAAAAGTTGACAGTTCTCATCAAAAGATCAAATAGAACAAATATAGATAAAATTTAGATGTAAATCGGATATATTTTGCACATATCATTTTAAAAAAGATACAGATACAGATGAAAAACAGACAATCCAAACAGACCCCTAATTCCATTGGGAATTTAAAATCCAGTGTTATCACTAACAAAAGTTAAATATCTTCTAATGCTACCAAATAATTAAATTTTAGGACTAATGGTTCAAATACTACCTAAACTTTGAGCAAGAGCGTAATTTATTATCCGAACTTTTAAAAGATTAATTTATTATTAAAAACAACTTTTCACAAACATAATTGCTACATGGATTAACTTTGTTAAGTTCATCATTCTATGTGTCATAGCTGGCCAATCATTTTCTGATACATGGTATTTCTCAGGTACAAAACATCCTGGACCATATTTTTCTTCTTAATTTCATTAATTTTTTTCAAAAATAAAAAACTCAAACATACTGAGTTTAAAAAATTTTGCACACATAAACTGAATAAATGCACATGTATTCTTTATATACTTTAGAAGCAATTAAAGAACTTCTTACAAAGCTGTCCCATTAAATGATACTTTGTTGCCATTTCTTTTACCTTGAGTTTCTTTTTCCCACAATGTGTCTCAACTATTGTCTCTTTTCTTCTGCTTGCTTGTGAACTATGGTTGTCTTGTTCTTCGTCATTTCCCTATAATGCACATTTTTTTTTCTCTTTTTCTTCTTACATAACAATGGAGGATGAAGTATAATATGCCAAAATGATGGAAAGGCATCTTATTGCATAGAGTTTTGCTGCTTACAAATTTGTTTAGGGTCCTTCTTAATAGTATTTGAGCTTGGGTTTCGAACTTCCATGAGGTTTAGGGTCTTGATTCATTCAGGGATCTTAAGTGTGTTTTAGCGCTTAAGGTTTTGATTCCCAAACTAGTGCTGATTGATTTAGGGTTTTAATTATATCAAATCAAATTATATCATATAAGTAGTATTCCCTGCATTCTTGTTTGCTTTAATGATGGTATGACAAATATGAGAAACTGAAATCGTTAGTTAGTTGATTTCAGTTGCAGAGGCATGTTTCTACATGGATATGATTCAGAGCCAAACTAATTAGGGTTTAGGTGTCGATTCTTCTTGAAGAAGGCATGTTTAAGTTAGCATTTGTTGCCATCCGGCATAATCATTATAGATGTATTTATTTAATCTAATTTTTATCATTTGAAATTGTTGACTTGATCATGAAAGAAACCATGCCAGAATAATGTTTATATATCTGAGGTTTAATCTTAATATATACAAACATGTTTGAATTAAGGAAGTTTGGAATGTTTCCCTACTCTTATTATTTGGTAGGAGGGTACCAATTCTTTGTGGTCTGGAAGAATAGAGTATCAAAATTATGGACAAACTTTGAGCCTTCAAGATAACCTGGTTATACCTAGAGTGGGCCCAAAAAAATCAATAATAAATAAAACCACTAACCAAACCAAATAAAATTGTTGGAAGATCTTTTTTTTTTTTTTTTTGGGCACCCCTTCTATTGGTAATATCATTTAGAAAATTTCTAAACCAACAGGAAGTAAATAGGGAGAATCAAAGGTTAGAATTTTTAGTTTGGGTAGGAAGGAAGTTGTAACTAACATCATTTGAGATTTGTGAGATCATGCACAATATGTTCTAGATGGATCGTGCTCATATGGTCTCAAAGCTGTAACTGCTTTGAGATTTCTATGTTTGGATGATGGATTGTACAAGACATTAGCAGCTCTCATCAACATTCCAACTTTAATGTTTCAGATATTAAATTTTTACGAAATACGTAATCAGATAGCTAAATTTTGAAATTAAGTTATTTAGTACTTGAACGTTGAAATTGATCAATTCGATACTTGAAAAAAACTTTTTGTGCACGTCAATAGTATCTCTGTTTAGTTCTTTTAGGAATTAAATTGATTAATTTTAAAAAAATTCCAAGTACTAAAAATTGATCAATTTTAAAACTTAGATATTAAATTGATTAATTTCAAAGCTCAAATATCTATTTTCATTTTTTTTGTAAAAGTTTATGTACTTGGTGACATTATCCCACAAATAAATACTTTATATTGAAGCTCAAGATCCAAATACCCTTCAAACTAGTTTGAGTAGAGAAGACGGTACTTCGCGGACCAAGTTAATATATTCCTTTTGGTTTTTATTACTCTTTCCACTTGTCCTTTAGATTCAATCGTTTATATGTAAATTCCAATAGCAACCGGTCAATTTCTAATAAATTTTATACATGTGTCATTTTCCTATCTTGGTAGGCATTTGCGGATACCATTCCTTATGACATTAAGCACAATCGACTCAGTCAACACATAGTTCATCTTTTTTCTTGTTTATTTTTTCCCCAGCCCATGTTCATGCAGTCGCTTACCTGCAAACCACTTTTAGGAGCGTTAAGCTTGCTTAAATTTATGGGACTTTACTAGATAAAAGTTCCATATCCTATTTAACATATGTAAAAGTACCGAACAATATTGAAGAAAATAGTATCATATGGATCATATGACAAATCCTTTTTTTATTCGAGAACTTAAATTTATTAGACGACTCAAATCTTTTATAATATTTTTATACTATAATTATGTATATCAAATAATGGATAACACAAAAATCCTTAGTTAGGATCATGTACACCAAATGTGGTGAAAGTAAATTATACTATTGATACAAGTGAATTGTGTCACTACTATTTCTTGTAATAGTAGTGATAGTGGTCACGTACGTGTTGCGTGGATCTCACGCCTAGCACATGGCTACAAAGTGCTGCTAAAGAAATGACACTTGATGATGGAACTTATCAAAATGTATAACAATGAAAAGCACATTCATTTGTATTATGGTGCCTGCTAGAGGTTTACGTATAACATGAGGCAAAATCAGTCAATATTGGCAATTGATTCCTTAGGATGAAGACTAGTACAAATAAATAGAGTTTTTATTTACTTGGCCTAAATACAATTACTAAGGATGGCTTGGATCACTTGTAAAGAAGACTAATAATTTTTAATAATTTGTAATTATTTTAGCACCTATGATAATAATTTTTATTTATTTTAGCATACACATTGCAGGTACACTGTCCTCTAGTCTATATATGTATAGATTTTTTTTTTTTAAATATAGATATAGTGCTATACTAAAAATTTACTATGCATTAGCTTTACTTTTTGCACACACAATAAAGATACACACCTACTAGTACGTGTGAATATCTTTTTTGTAAGTTATTTCTCTCGTATATATACATATTTTTGGATAGTTATATTTATGCATTTGTTAATCAATATTTCATCTTCTTCTTTTCTCTTTCTATTACAAGGTAAATATACTTCCCCAGTAAGTCATGGCAATAATCATATATTTTTCCTTTGTAGCGATCTTTCTTTCACGATGAGTTTCTTTACTAGCATTACTAATTTTATATAAATTGTTGATATGCAAATACCACTTATATTTATCAATCTTCTTCTTTCTCTTGAAACACATATCAAATCAAATTCTAGACCTGCATCCACCACCCGCCATTTAATTTACTATTATGTTATTTCTTCCTATTTTTGTTTGATTATCATATAAATAGGGAAATAATTGAGAGAGAGTTTACTGCTTTGGTTTTTCAGTTTTGAGTTTGGGAAAAATGGTTGAAATAATCACCGTTTCCAATGAATCTTCCACCTTCGATTTATGCATTCCTACTTGTTTGACCTAGCCGGGTCAATCAAAAAATAAGTCTTTAGTATGGATCGGCCTATTCTTTAACCGGTTTTGGTTGGATTGGTTGGGCTAGTATGGGTTTCAAAACATTGGTTGGAACTTGGGATTGGTTTGAGATTTTATTTTTTGAAAAAATTAAGAGGTAAAATATAGTCTAGGATGTTTTGTAAGTGACAAATGCCACTTGTTGGAAAAGGATTGACTGGTTAGGACATATAGTTAGATGAAATTAATAGAGTTAGTCTTGGTAGTGATTATGTCTACAAAAAGTTGTTTCTAGAAGTAAATTGGTTTTTTAAAAGTTATGGTAGTAAATTGCTCTTTTAGTGAAAGTTCAGGTAATATTTAGATTATTAACTCTGAAATGATCTAAACATCAATTATAAGAAATCAAAATCAAATAAAGTCAATGAAAGCCAATTTGATTTATGTGTAGATTTAAATTGCTAAATTTTTTTTCAAAATTCCCAAAATTAGCCCCCAAACCGAAAACCTAAATTTTGAAAATTCAAAAGCAATTCAAATGTCAAAATAAATTAAATTATAATTTCGTAATAGTTCTTTAAATGAAAAGTTTTGCAAGAAAAATCAGAGTAATGTTGTTAGAAGCATTAGTTTTGCAAAATTACGATTTTATCCATAACCAAAAACTTATGCATATTAAAAATTTTAAATTTTAAATAAATTAGACTTGGTTGATATATTTAAATCATTATTAGTCTAAGAGATTAATTAAAAAACCCTAAAATATTTAAAATGAGCTAAGGGTCTTTGATATGTAAGATTTAGATGTATTGAATCATGCCATGTAGCAAAAACCCTTAAAAGAGATAATTTTTTTCTTTTCTAAACCCTAATTCTGCCCTTTTCTCTCTTCCATATTAATATTCTCTTTATCTTTTCTGCCACCCCTTTTAAGAAATTGATACACTTGTTTCTAAACCTTTTTTAAAGGCACAAAAATTTATCGGCCAGTGTACCAGGTACGTATGCAGTAATAAAATATCATTAAATATCAAGTCATGTCCACAAGGAATAAGGACTAGCTCCTAGCTATATTAGCCCAATTTGTATCTAGGCAAAATGATAAGTTTGTTTGGTGAATTAAAAAGAAAAAGAAAGTCAAACTATTCTACTAAGAATTTGGGATTTCCAACACCTAAAAGACTACGAATATGAGCCAAAAAATTAGAGTACCAATCAATATGAGATTCATGCTATTAACCAAACATATGTCGAGTATGCCAAGTTATTAATTGATTTAGGTTTTTCAAACAGTTAAGCACTAGGTATAAATTCTTTTTCTCTAAGTGAATCGATAGCCTAGATTATCCAAAATTAATTCTTTTTATTTCTAGAGAAGAAATTAGTTAACTAATTTATTTTAAGTTCCCAAATCCCTAGTCAAATTAAAGTGCATATCTCTATGTCTATCTTTAATCCAAATTAGCCATTCACGAAGCGATTAGAAAAGGTATTCTCAAACTCAATCATCAATCTATATGCAATCCAAACAAATAAAATACATATTCGGTGAATTGGGATTAACAACATGACAAAACAACACAATCATGGAAAATAACACAAACCGATCAACTAATACCTCAACCACAAATTCCAATTCATATTCTTAATGAGGTTTAAAAGGAACTACAAGTTAAACAACATCCACAACAAGAAGAATAGAAAGAGAATGAAATAACCTAAAATGGAGAACCTGATCCTAACTCTAAGTTCAAATGCTAATCCCCATTGCCTATAGGTTGGAATCCATTGAGATAAGGTATCTACATCATGAAAATAAAAAGAAGCCGAAGCTTCAAGGTGGAAGCCCTCAAAAATTGAGAACTCAAAATATATTATTTGCTCTCTTGTATGTACTCTCTTTATTCTGTTCTTCATATCCTTCTGTGACCCCTTTGCAACAAAAAAAAAAAAAGAAAAGGAAAAGGGATTATATACCCCTCATGTTTAGATGATGACTCAAATTGAAAGGTGCCGAGATGGGCCAATGGACCCATGTAGAGCCTATGGTGTAAAATAAAATATTCATTTGATTGTGGTTGCCCTTCACATGGCTAAACTTCCAGGGGAAATAGCTTATTATATTTTAAAATGAAATGAAATATGGTGAGGGCTTAAATGACTAATCCATGGAAAATTATACCAACAGTTCCCTTTTGCTCCTGAATGTGATGTAAAATGAACATCTAGAATGAAAAAATGAAATTCCATTCGTTTCTTCTACTAGTCGACCCTACTGGATAAGTGTCAATGAGCTCAATTCAGTTTCCATTCTCATATATTTTTGTATGGATAAATCTCTACTTCATGAATATTACAGTATAAAAGTATATGTATTTGGTTTACATATATTTAGAACAAAAATTTGTAAACATACATAAGCAATTTTAACCCATTTCGATGATCCTCTTTACAC
Organism: Combretum micranthum; assembly: GCA_024138025.1. Lineage (NCBI taxonomy): Eukaryota > Viridiplantae > Streptophyta > Magnoliopsida > Myrtales > Combretaceae > Combretum > Combretum micranthum. The sequence goes on from JAMXBD010000158.1 coordinate 850,127, forward strand.
CATTGGTGCCATTGATCTAAAAATTTTATTTCATTATTTTTAAATAGAATTTCACAATAATAGGATAATGAAATATACAAGTGTGACCTATTTAAGTGGAGATCAATGTATAATTCTATACCTTTATCAGAGACCCTCTTAAAACCCAAAAGTGAGGTTCTCTAAAACCCTAACCCTTCTTAGTATTAAATAAGTGGAATTAAAAAATGTATAGTACTAATTAGCTTATGTGATATCTTCTACATGAGGAAAATGAAGAGGGTGAAGTAGTGTTAGAAGAGGATGGAGACCCATCATCATAATAAAATTCGTGTCAAGATAAGCATGAGATATTAAGATGTTGTAATGTGATTATTTTAGCATTTTGAGTATGAAAACTGACTCAGGTGAGTTAATACATGTTTGGAGTGTCAAGAAATCAAGTTTTGGAGTGATTTTAAAATCTTTAATCCCCCTCCTAGCTAATGCAAGTGAAAACTATTGTTGGAATAAGGTAAGACATCAAAAATAACTTATTTTCATGAGATTATGATGGTTTTGAAGTTAAGCCTATTATAGTAGTGATAAATAGTGTTTCGGGTGTGATTTGCAATTAGGTCTTGTAGTAAGTTGATGTTACCAATGTAAAACAATGAAGTTTTATATAAGCAAATTGCAAAAAAATATAGAAAAACCATGAAGATGAAAAATAGGTGTTTAAAGCTTTCAATCACAATAAATCATGTTTTAATAAATGAAAGATGAAAAATAGATGAATCTAGGCATGAATACGACCATCTAATACTTTTAAGGTCACCAAAAGTTGTTCCAAGACATGTTTTTGATAAAAATAATAAGTATAAGGAGAGGTAGTACAAACTCAGAAGAATATGACATGTACACGATGTCGTGTACATACCCATATCCCTCTCTGACCTACGAAAAACACAAAGAAATATGTTTTCCAAAAAAACATGGCATGAATACGAGATCATGCTCCCTTGTGCTTCTCTTTGTCTTAAAAATGTTATGAAACCTAGAAGAACATGACGGGATATAGGTAGTCATGTTTCCCCCATGCTTCTCTCTATTTCAAAAATGCGTTGAAGCCTAGAAGAAAATGAGGGGATACATGCAGCCGTGTTCCTCCCATACTTCTCTTTGTTTTGAAAACACTTGAAACCCAGAAGAGAATGTGAAGATGCATACAGTCGTGTTCTCCCCATGCTTCTCTATGTCCCTCAAATGAAGAAGGAACACGCTTGAAACACAACTGACCTATCCAATTGTGTATGAGAATACGAGGTGATACATCTCCTCATGTACAAGTCGTAGTCTTTTCAAGCCCCTTCATAATTTCGACAATTCTTACTCAAATCACACGAAACTTAATCCAGTTCTTCCTTTATCCTTAAGTAACCTTTTAAGACCTTCAAAATACAAATTTAACAAATGCTAACACCCCATTCACTATATACCTCACCCAAACACCTAAGTCCAAAATGCCTTACATAAACTAGAGTAATTCAAACTTAATAATTGGAATAGGATTCTAAGGACTATATAGGATTAGTAGACTTTAGGAATCAATTTTTAAAAGTTAAAGAATCAAGACCCACAAAAAGTATATTCCATTAAGAGTTGCTTAACTTAAGCTCTAAAACCGACCTTAACTTATATAATTAATTAAATGACTTGGCTAAATGAAACAAATGACCTTTTAAACATTATTTTTTAGTAGATATGGTTAAACTAAAGTGGCTTAGATGTTACAAACAATACAAATCAAATAAAGTTAGTAAATCTTGAGCTCATCTCTCGCTTCAATCATGAACAGTTGTTGGATATTGAGCTTGGAAAGGGATGACAAGCTCAGACTGATCGTCAAGTACGCAACAATTGCATGTTGCTTGCTAGGATAGTATTACCTCGCTAGGATAATATTAATAATTGAACTAAGAATTTAAACTTAGCTAAATTGATTGTTGGTTGTTGCTGGGTCGCTTGCTCCAAAGTAGCACCCATGGATTGGGTTGCAAGCCTGATTGCAACTTTGGGATTACGCAGTAATTATAAGTGCTTGGACCCCCACGAATTGTGCGGTAAGGACATGTGGGTAATTGATAGGGGATATTCCAAAACTAGACGATCAATTAGGAAGTGGTGCGAAGTTGTAATAGAGTTATATGGGGGTATGGTCTCTTGCATAACACGTTGAAATGAACTGTGCTCATTGATAGCTATTTGTGTGGAATCGATCTATACAAGACTACTTCTTTCTTTTCTTTTTGGGTAAGTTTTGAGGACTTATCGAACCCCTCTTTTCAATGCGTGATTCACTGAGTGAACCCTACCCTTTTTATTTGGAGGGAGTCTTGAATACTCTTATGCGTGTTTGTATTTCTGGAATTAGGAATACTTGTTTGTGGACCTAAAACTTAATTAAATTTAATTTGTGCTTGTTGCATTAGTCTAGGTATGCATGACATGCGCGTATGCGTTTGATTACAGTGTATTGGATTTCATAGCTTATTTTATTAACCTTTCAGATCCTACTAGTGATTTAACGGGAAATGAGAGATATGTGGAATGACCCAATTATATGAAGATATACGAAACTTGGGTTTTATGAGTTTTCATGAAAGAGTTTTATTATAATCATGTTTATAAACTTGGATGACTGTAATCAATTAAATATCTAACACTTTTGTTTGATTTAACATGGACCAAGTCCAAAAGTTTTGTATTAGAGTTGTAATTTCTTGATAGGCCCTATGGGCAATATTTGTAAATAACTACTTGTGACATTTGTTTCCTAAATTGGTTGAATTTATAGGTTTTGATAGATCCAAACCATGAATAAATAGATGACACTTTACCGAAATTTTTATAAAAATTAATAATGATTTCTCACATTAAATCTTAATTATAAACTCATTCAATAATGAAATGGCTTGCACTTATTGCTAGAAAGTGATATATGTAGCGTAACTATCGCGTCCAATGCAATCGGAGTGGTACCGTTACACACTCTAAATTTTTTGTGCCAGCATTAAGACAACTATTTGAAGAAACAACGCAAATAATGGGGATGTCTTATAGTACACATCATTCTCCATTGACCACCCTGAATGAATGCAAATTGTTCAAATATTGAGTGACAATTATTGTGGAACTAATTAACATGTCAACAACCAATCTAAGTTTTCCAGAACGAGTTGTGCGGCATTGTGAGTATATAGATTATAAATGACTATTTCAAGAAAGTTATGCACGTGACGTGGTTTTAATTAAATGTTTCTGCGTTGGGACTTGTATTTTTATAATTAAATGTTAAAGTAGAAAAATTGATGATGTTTATGGAAAATATTATATATCAATTTTGGTGAAATATAGATAATCAAGATTGATTTGTTCTGCGCATTAATCTTTTGTTGACGCCTCACTAATGGTTTTTGTTTATTTCTACCACATATTACAACTTTATAGCATGGAATATAGAACCTGATCCACAACAATTGAAAAAAAAAACACCACTTATGAATTTTTGATGACCTAGATCTATTTGCTTTACTCTAGTATTTATTTATAATATCGTTAGGAGTTTTCCATTGAAAATCAGGAATTTTGTAAAGTTAACCTGAAAGTTCAAAATCCATAACCTATCAAAATTGGTGATTTTATACATAAATTGGGGGGAAAAAAAGATCACTACTCCTAAAATTTTTTAGAATTTGGATGAGATGGTTTTACGTAAGAATCATTTAGCTGTACTTCACTGGAAATTCCCCTTAAAGTTTTGAAGTTCACAAGATGACTCCAGAAACCCATCATATAGTCTTCTGGCTATTAACCTTGGCAATTTAAGGTGAGGACTGAGGATTTAACAAATCACTGTTTGTGAATATTTTTTGTAAGCTAGATTGACTAGTTTTGTCCTAAAATCTTGTGATGATACCTCACCAACTGTTTCCATATGAAAAAAAAGTTTGACAAGGTTATTTCAGAAACCCAAATTTATAATTTATAACTTATCAAAATTGATAAACTTTTAATTAAAAAAAAAAAAAAGAACCATTACTTGTGAATCTTTGCTAAGTTGAATTTGCTGTGTTCCATTGATAAATAGGCATCTCATCACGTTGTCTCAAAATTCTGAAATTCATGATCCATAACCTATTTATGTTGGTGATTGTACAAAAAAATTGAAACAAATTACTACTTAATAATTTTTTAAGACATAGATTGGTTGTGAGAATTATCTTGTAACATCGTATTGATTATTCCCCTAATCTTGGTCAAAAAATAAGATTTAATTAATTAGTTGACCCTGACAGCTTGAAATCCAGGATTTATAATCCATAAAATATATGACTTTTAACACAAAATTGAACCAAATCATAGCTCATGATTTTTTTTCTTTTATCTGGATTGGTTGGTTTTGCTCTAAAATCATTTGTCATTTCTCTTGCTTTGAAAAATTGGAATTTAACAAGGTGATTTGAGAAGCCTAAAATCCATGATTTATATAACATATCAATATTGATGATGTTTAGCAAAAATTAAAAAAAAAATTGCCCAGAAATTTCTTAAGATATAAGTTGTTCGATTTTACTTAGAAATATTATAATAATACGTTATTAACCATTCTCCTTAAAGAAAAATGTATTATTAACGTTAATATTCGAAGCCCAATGTCCATAATCTACAACCTCTTAAAAATGATAAATATTGACAAAAAAAAATAAAATAAAATAAAAACTCTCCTTAAGAGTTTTTGGTGACCTAGATGGACAACCTTTATTATAGAATCACCTAATGACATTTCGCTATCTTATCTCTTAAAATGGATGAGAATTTTATAAAGTGATCTCAAAGACTCAAAATTCATAAGAACTCTTATTTTTATTTTTACTTTTTTTTATGATGTTATTTTTTTATTATCATAAGTAAGAAAAAAATTATTATGGAAGAATTTGAAAGCGCATCGTTTTTATTAGATTGCGACCGAAGCTGCTATCGTGACACCCTAACCCCATGACCCAGTCACCACAGAAACCAGCAAACGCACCTCCAATGGTTTGAACCCATGGAACTTTTAATTTTTGACAATTAAATGTCTTATTTTTATCTTTAGCCAAGTTAGTATTTATACTTTCAAAATATGTGTAATTTAGTAACTCTATCAATAATATTTCATAAAATTTTATTTTTATTGCAGGATAATGATAGATATTTAGCCAAAAATGCCAAATCTAAAGATATGGTACTAAATTGCTTAAAGTTGCTAAAAATTAAAAGTACAAGTAGTTGATTTGCCATTATCTTGTCAATGAAATAAACATTAATCAAATGTTATTTAATAGAAATACTAAATTATATACACTTTAAAAGTACGAGTACTAATTTATCAAAATTTAATAATAAAAAAACTAAATTACCAACAACCGAAAATACAATCACTTGGCCTAAACATATCGCATTACTGGTAGGTGGAAGACCCACACTCCTATAAGAATGTACGGGAAACGGTTAGTTAGAAACGTTTATGGGTATTAAAAGAACGAGGTTGATTGATTAAAAACAATTTAAGAGAAATAACCAATTAATAGTTAATAATGACAACCACAAAGGTTCAATCACAATAACAAAGGAGTTTAAAAGGTTCATTTTAAAACTCGTGACCAATAACATGAGTTATGGCTCATATATTTACTTAACATTGATGAAGGCAAAACTAATAATTTATCAAAATAATAAGAGATAAAATAAAATATTAAAAATATGACTTAATGCCTAATGTAAGGATACTAATAAAAATAGGAAATAAAAGTCACAAACTTGGAATATCTTAAAAAAAATAGCACTAATAAACCCAGACATCTCATCAGGGTTGGTTAGAAGCAAGATTTGATCCAACTTGACCTGTAGATTTGCTGTTGTTATAGGTCCAAACTAGATCAGCTGGCCAAACCCATGGACTTAGCATGTCCAACCTAGTCTTCAACCCAAAAAAAAAAGAGCGAATTGGCCTGACGTTACTAGCGCAATATAGCCAACACAGTGAAGCATGTTTGCGCTATTTTGTGTAATGCTTTTATTTTCTGTTTTATTATTATTAGACTTCTTTTTCCTTATACATACATATATATATATATATATATGAAGTCTATCTCTCTTTCTGTTTTTTCTCTTTCCTTTTTAAAAAAGGAAAAAGAATACTATATCTTTAGTATGTTTATGAAGCATAGTGAAACTAAAATTAATTCTAGAAGAGCCAATACACTAGGTAGCTCAAATACAAGCTACTATCACTGAGCAAGAATGTAAAACTCAAAAATTGGAGCAACAATGTTTTTGGTATTTTTCAATGATTTTTTTTTTTTTTTGTTACAACATTGATTATATAAGAGTATATTTGCTCCTATTTTGTTACAATATTCAGTGATGCATGTTCACAAATCTACCAGCTCACCGAGTTGTTATATTTCTTATACTATTATAGAAACATATTAAAAAGATATTGATAATATATTTATTATATACCGAAATTGATATTATAGCCCACTACTCATTGTGAACATGCGACTCACAAATATTTTCCAGCCCAATTTCATGGACTTGGTCTAATGTACTTTTATTTTCATTCGGCCTAATCTTCTCCTTAGTCATTTCTCACTGAACAATCTCATACAAATCATATCTCTTAGTTGTCGGCCATAAGTTGTCTCTTTCTTCCAACTTTAATATTCATAACCCTAGTACATTTTCCCCCTTAGGAAACCCTTATCCACAAGTGACTATTAGGGAAACACAAACAAAGGTCATTCAAACACTCTCAAGTGACTTTACTGGGCGAAAGTCCCTTCCATAAGATAAGTAGCATGGTTTCCACTCTTGGTACTCTTTTTTATCATTTTATGATCTAAGATTGCCTCAGGTTCAAACTCTAGATTAGTGATTGTGATAGGTGACTTGGAAGATAAATCAGAACAAGGACCGTGATATTTCTTCAATTGCGAGACATGGAAGATCAAATGCATTGCTCCTTTGTCAGGTAATTCTAGCTTATATGCCACTTGTCCTATATGATCAAGGATCTTAAAAGGTCCATAGTACTTAAGGGAAAGTTCACGAACTCTAAAAGATTTGCATGAGCTTTGACGGTAGGGTTGTAATTACGTAAAACCTTGTCTCTAATATGAAAATATATGTCACTTCGTTTTCTATTGTCTGGGGTTTTCATTCTACTCTGAGCTCTCTTTAAATGAAATTTTAGCATTCGTAACACATCTTCCCTATTAGTTAACACCAAATCAATAGCTGCATTCCTAGAATCACCTGGCACATAAGGAAGATGTATGGGACGGGGGTAACCATAAACTACCTAGAATGGCATGCTTTTAACACCAATATGGAAGTTAGTATTGTACTACCATAAGGGAAGATATTGGCTCTAGTGTCTTGGATATTTTCCTAACATGCACCTTAAATAGGTTTCTAGGCTTTTATTTACCACATCGGTTTGGCCATCAATTTAGAGGTGATAAGCCATAGAAATATTGAGTGTGACCCCCTGTAATTTAAAACATTCTTGCCAAAAGTTGCTAATGAAGATCAAATCTCTATCACTAATGATGGTCTTCAATAAGCCACGTAGCTTATAGACATGATCTAAATACACTTTAGCTACCTGTGATGCAGTATAGGGATGAGCTAAAGCCATGTAATGGCTATAATTGCTCAATCTATCTATGGAAACCAGTATAACTTCCTTCCCATTTGATTTAAGCAATCTTTCCACAATGTCTAAACTAACCACTTGCCAACATTCATTAGAAATATTCAAAGGTTGAGAAGCCCAGGGTAAGTAACATTTCCAAAATTATGACATTGACAAATGTCACATTCCTTAACAAACCTCCAAACTTCCTTTTCAAGTTTGAGCTAGTATAAAACAACAAATATGCTCTTATATGTTGCATCTACACCCGAATGACCCCCCAAGGGACCATCATGATACATGTGTAATAGTTGGGTCTTGAGAGGGAACGAAGGACCAACTACCACCTTTCTTTTACAATATAGAATTGAATTAACAAATGAACTTGTGTGCTCAACATGAATTTTGATTAGAAAAATAGTTGCACAATTAGATACTCAATTGTGTTAAACTATACTTAATTAGTCAAACAACTTGGATGAACAACATGATAGAATATGTGTGTGTGTGTGTTTTGTGTGTATGTTGTTCTTTGTAGATTGTGCATTGCAAAATAGACCAACAAGCAGGTAAATACCAAAATGTCCTAGCCTTGACCACGACTTTCATCGAGGGCTCAATTGGTCCTTTCATCTAGGGCTCGATTGGTCCTTTTAAGATGTGACAAGTTCAAATCAAAGGCACAACGAGTGGTATAAAACAAGAAAGCACAGCCTTGATTGATGGGATAATCTAAGGAGCGATAAGTTTAAATACAAGGCGCGATAAATTCAAACACAAGGCGGGATGAGTTCAAATAGCATAGTCTTGATCAATGGGTAAATCAAAGGCATGACTCCTCTTTAAAAAGCATGTTCATTCTTCATAATAGGAGAGCTGATATGGCATAAAAGAGCCGTTACGTACATTTAATCCTTGACGTTTTTAAGACATTATCTCCAACGAACATGTAAACTTTTGAAATCTATACATACACTTTTCTTGAGAGATTCAAAAATGAGAAGAAAACTTTTGTAAGAGCTTTAATTTGCAAACAAATAAATCAGAAATCCTCTCGCTATTCTTGTACTCTTGTTTATTATATTGCAAAATATGCAAAGAGAGAGACAATTAAATTGGTGCTCTATTCTTGCATCTGAAATCTATAAGAGAGTACTACAAAAGAAGGGAAATCATTTGTTTCCCAAAAGTTGTAATTTGTGTACTACTCTATTTGAGCTTGTGTATTTTTGAATTGATAACATGTGTGAAGTCTTCTATTGGAGGCAATTTGGGTGATCATAAAGATTAGGAAGTGGGCCGAACTCCATATTATATCTAGGCTTGAATCTTCTTTCCCTATCTCTTTAATATTCCTTATAGTACTATATTATATCTACGGTTATCAAAGTTTTAAATTGATCTATTGTACAAAAATTTATTATTTGAGCATTTTAGGTCAAATACTCAATTTACCCCTTCCCCTCTCTTGTGTATTTTTTAGTGTGTTTTTATTTGGTATTAGAGTCGAATCTCTAATTTTTCCTATGCTTAATTGTATTTAGAGTAAAGATCATAGTATCAAATGCATTAAGGTTTCTAGAAGGACAAGCTATCAATGGACCACCTCTTCTAAGTATGTAAATCTTTGTAAAAGCACAAAATATAATAATCTGGAATGTAATAAAAAATGGGCCTTTAACTATTGAAGGAAAAGAAGAAAGAGATTACAATGAAGAAGATTGGAAAAGATTAGATTTAAATGAAATGGTTATGAACATATTGCATTGTGAGTAAAATGAAAGTGATTTCAATAGAATTTGTACATATATCTGCTAAAGATATATGTGATGAATTAGAAAAGACTTATGAAGGAATTTCAAGAGTAAGAGATACAAAAATAAGTCTTCTATATGGAAATTTTGAAATTTTCAAAGTGCTTCCAAATGAATGAATAGATAAGATGCAAGATGGATTCATCAACATCATAAATCCCTTAAGTGTGCTTGGAAGAATTTCACTAATATGGAAATCAATTCTAAACTTTTTAGCTCTTTACCCAAAGATTGGAAGGCTAAGAGAATTGCTATTGAAAAAGCACGAGATTTAAATGCTATGAGCAAAGAAGAACTTCTTAGAGCACTCAAGACACATGAACTAATTAAGAAGTAAGGAAAAGAATCAAATAAGAAGGCCATAGCTTTAAAAGCTACAAATCATGATTCCAGTGAAGATGATGATGATGAGAAGGAGGAGCTTACCTTAATGGCCAAAAGGTTCAAGAAGTTCATGAAGTTCAACAACAAGATAAAAAGAAAGGATAATGACAGTAGCTCCTCAAGATACAAAAAGGAAAAACGGATGTGATAACCTGCTACAAATATTACAAACCATAATACATTCAATAATATTGTCCAATGCTCAAAAGGCATCTAAGGGATCTAGAAAGGATACTCTCATTTCCACTTGGAGTGATGATAACTCAAATTACTCGGATGAAAATGTGTACTTCATGGAGGTAAGTTCTCCATCTTCTCCTTCTTATGATGAATTAGCTATCATGTATAATAACCTTTGTAAAGAAATAGTGAAACTACAAAAGAAAAATCAAATTCATAAAAATGATGTCAAATGTAGGAAATGAGATAGATGTGTTTAAAAGAGAATATAACAAGTTAAATGATGAAAATGAAAACTTAAATAAGGAAAATAGTTATTTGATATTAGAAAATGACAAATTAAGTAAAGAAAATGAGAAACTGAAAATTGAAGTTGATTTATTAGACATAAAAAATAAAACCTTAAAAGGTGATAATCATATAAATAATTGTGATAATGCATGCTTAAAGTAGCTAGAAGAACTAAGAAATGAATATTATATTAAAAGTTAGCTTAGATGATTTATAGGCAACCATAGCTAAGTTTACCAAAAAGAAAAAGAATTTGAACACACTTCTTGAAAATCAAAGGTGTGAGTTAAACAATTATGGAATTGGCTATAACAAAAAAAAGTAGTTGCAATCCCCATAAAACTCAATTTGTGAGAGCTACTCATGGGACATACAACTATTATGGCAAAATTAGTTATATTGCATTCAATTATATAATAAGGAGAACCATGCATTTGAATCATAAAAATAAGCTAGTTTGGATTCTTAAGAGAGGAATCCTTATTACACCTAGCCAAAAAGGACCCAAACTCAAATGGGTACCAAAGAAATAATCCCTTGTTTTGTAGAAATCTTTAAGTGGGAACCATAAATGATACTTGGATAGTGACTGTTCTAGACACATGACCAGAGATGCATCCAAGTTTATAACTCTGGTCTTGAAAGATCAAGGTAGTGTCATCTTCAGAGACAATCGCAAATCAATAACTCTTAGTGAAGGTGACATTTTAATAAATATAGATTTAATTATAACAAATGTACTTCTAATTTTGATGGTTTAAAGCAGAATGTAGTTAGTGTTAGCCAATTATGTGACTGAAAGAGTTGATAATAATCAAGTTTATTTTGAAGGGTATAGATAAAGAAATATTTATGAAATCAATTTAGATGATTTCAAATCATTGAATGAAATATGTCTTTACTCTTAAAATGACAATAGATGGCTATGACATAGAAAATTGGGACATGCTAGCTTGGATGTAATTTCAAAACTTAGTAAAAAAAAATCTTGTCAAAAGAATTACCAAAAATAAATTTTTAAAAGGACATAATTTGTCAAGCATGTCAATAAGAAAAGCAAACTAAGACTTCTTTTAAGTTTAATGATGTTGTTTCTGCTTCAAGGCCATAAGAATTGTTGCATATGGACTTATTTGGTCCTACTCAAACTCTAAGTTTGGAAGGCAAAAAATATATCTTGGTTATTATTGATGACTTCATTAGATATACATAGGCTTTCTTCCTAGCATCAACAAATAGTGTCTTTTTTAGATATTGCAAGAAAGTCCAAGATGAAAAAAATATCTTAATATTGTGAATATCTGAAGTGATCGTGGGGCGGAATTTGAAAATTATGAAATGGATGGTTTTTGTAGTAAATATGGAATTGAATATACCTTTTCAACACCTACAATACCACAACAAAATGGTGTAGCTAAAAGGACAAATATAACTTTAATTGAAATAGCTAGAACAATTATGTGTGAAAACAATCTACCTAAATATTTTTTAGTTGAAGCTATTAACACTTCATGCTATATATCTAATAGAGTCTTCATAAGACTAATTCTTAAGAAAACCCCATATGAGCTTTGGAAAGGAAAAAGACCTAACGTCTCTTATTTTTGTCCTTTTGGCATTAAATGTTACATCTTCAACAATGGAAATGATTAACAAACAAAATTTGATGATAAAAGTGATGAAGGTATTTTTCTAGGTTACTCTTTAACTAGTAAACCTTATAAATTTTTAAATAAAAGAAACCTAGTTATGGAAGAATCTATTCATATTGCTTTTAATGATTCTTTGCCTCTCATATGTTCAAGTGATGATATGAATAATGTTTATGCTAATTTGGATAAGTTTTCTCTTTAAAATGTTAATGAAGAAATGAATGAAGCAAATGGACACAAAAAGGATGTTATGGATGAATATGTTAACTATGATCTTCTAAAAAATGGAAATATGCTAAATCACACCTAAAAGATTTAATAATAGGTGAACCTTCAAATAGGGTACAAACAAGATCTTCCCTAAGAAATATGAGTATTCTAGTCTTCCTATCTCAAACCGAGCCTAAAAATATAGAAGAAGCTTTGAAAGATGAATTTTGGATACAAGTTATGCAAGAAGAATTAAATCAATTTACAAGAAATAAAGTTTGGAACTTGGTTCCCAGACCTAGTAGTAAACCAATTATTGGAACCAAGTGGGTTTATAGAAACAAACTTAATGAAGCTAGAATAATAACTAGGAACAAAGCTCAATTAGTAGCTAAAGGATATAATCAAGAAGAAGGTATAGATTTTGATGAGACCTTTATCCCGATTTCTAGACTAAAAGCCATTAGAATTCTTTTGGCATTTGCTGCATTCAAAAATTTTATTCTTTTTTAAATGGATGTTAAAAGTGCTTTCTTAAACTGTTTCATAAAAAAAGAAATTTATGTGGAGCAATCACTGGATTTTGAAAATAATAAATTCATTAGTCATATTTACAAATTAAATAAAGCTCTTTATGGTCTCAAGCAAGCTCCTAGAGCTTGATATGAAAGACTTAGTAGCTTCATCTTAAACAAAGGATTTTCTAGAGGAAAAATCAATACTACTCTTTTTATCAAAAATCACAAATCAGACACATTGATTATACAAATCTATGTGGATGATATTTTGTTTGGAGCTGCTAACATGAGTCTTATGAATGAATTTGTTGAATGCATAAAGAACAAATTTGAAATAAACATGATAGGAGAACTCAATTATTTTTCTCCAAGTGAAGCAAACTGAAAATGGAACTTTCATCAATCAATCTAGATATATCAAAGAACTCTTGAAAAGATTGAAAATGGATCATTGTAAAACAAAACCTATACCTATGAGCATAAGTGTAAAACTCAACAAAGATGAAAATGGCAAAACTGTTTGTAAAAAGCAGTATAGACGCATGGTAGGTAGTTTATTGTATCTAATAGCTTCAAAACCTAATATCATGTTTCCAGTATGCGTATAAGCATGATTTCAATCTTGCCCAAAGAAATCACACTTGAGTGCAGTAAAACACTTAGTTGAGCATCTTGCATGCACGATTGAAATTGACTTGTGGTATCCAAAGTTAACTTCATTCGATTTAGTTGGATACTCCAATGTTCACTTTGCTTGGTGTAAAGTTTATTAAAAAAGCACAAGTGGCACATGCCACTTTCTTGGAAACTTCTTAATATCTTGGCACGTAAAGAAGGAAAATTCAATTGTACTTTCAACTATCGAAGCCAAGTATGTGGTTGTTGATAGTTGTTGTGCATAAGTTTTATGGATGAAACATACTTTGTAAGATTATGGACTAAAATATGAAAATATCCCAATTCGATGTGATAACACTAATGCTATCAATTTTACAAAAAATCCGATCCAACACTCATGGACCAATTATATCAAAATTAGATATCATTTTAGTAGAGATCATGCTCTAAATAATGATATTAGCTTAGAATTTGTTTATACAAATAATCAAATTGCTAATATTTTTATAAAACCCTTAGGTGAGGATCGGTTTTGCCTTTGCATAGAGAATTGGGCATGATCATGCAAGATGAGTGCTAAATATCATGGAGACAAGTTGGTCTAGAATTGATCTTGGAATAAAGCAAGCTATTAGATGCTAAAATATATGTTGATATGCTTTTGTGCATGCTTTGGGCAAAAAATGAGCTAAAATTGGGTTTGAAATGCACAAAATTGGAATTTTATGTTTTTGATGCCTAAATCATATTTTGTCAGCTTAATGGATCTAAAAAAACTTGTATGTAAGTTCAAATTTGAATGAATGTGCTTTTGGACAAATTTGTGCACACGTTAAAGGAAAAGTCATGCTTTTAATGACAAAAATATGCACAAATTTGCAATATGTGATCTTATATGAGTTTGTTTAGTTCTAACATGCTTAATATAGCTTTTTAAACTTGCATGAAGTGTTGCATGTGCTTAAGCATGAATCTTTGATGATATGTTGTTTTTTTTGCATGTTTTAAGCTAAATTTGTGCTTAAACTTGGTTTTGAATGCATGAAAATGACTTTTAATACTTTTGATGCATAAACAATGTTTGAATGTATTTAATGTTTCTTTTTTGACTTATTTGAATGATTGGAAATGTTTGAAAAGCTTTTTAAACAATTTTGTGCACTTTTAAGAAGCATATCATGCAATTTTTGACTGAAACTTCAATAAATATGTGATATGTGGATTTTTATGAGTTTAAGATGCTCAAACATATCTAAAACATCTTTTAAAACTTGGATGTTGCTTATGCATCTCTCTTTGTTTGGCATGTTAATAAGTTTGCCTTTCTTATGAGTCCATAGGGGGAGAAATGCTGCACATAATTAACATGTTTGTGTGCATATATGTGAAGTTTTGGTGATTAAATGTAATCCTTAGAGTTAAGTGGTTGTGCTGATGGCCTTCTTTTTGAGATAAATCATTTGCAGCTACATTGGGTGCCCACTCTTATACTTAGTTGAGTAATCCAATCCCAATAGTTTAGTCGACCATTTTTGTTGGATAGTTGTGATAAACCTTTTATCAAGTAAGTACCTAAACTTTAATGATCAATGTATGTTGAAATGTTTCCCAAGTTGGTAGTGACTCCATTTATCATTAGGATATACAAGTGCCATTGATTCTTTCTCATGAACCAAAAGACCATGATTCTTAGGTGCCAAAAAATTGCTTATAAAAGCAATTGGATGGTGATCTTGCACTGAAAGTGCTTAAATTACTTCACCACATACGTCTATTTCAACAATAAATGTCTTGGAGTAATCAACAAACTAAGCTGAAGGGAGTGTTTCAGCACTTCTTTCAATGTTTGAAAAGCTTGTTATGCTTCCAAATTCCATTAAAACATGTCTTGCTTCAACAATTGTGTTAAAGGCTTTGCAATAGTGCCAAACCCTTGAATAAAACATCTATATTAACCTGCCAACCCTAGGAAGCCCCTTAATTGTTGAATATTCTTAGTACTTGGCCATTGAACAAATGCTTCCGCCTTAGCTAAACAAGTAGCAACCCCATCTTTATTGATCACATGTCCTATGCAACTAATCTGAGTTGTCTCAAAAATACAATTCCTGTGTTTGATAAAAAATTGTCCTTTCATTATAATTTCAAAAGCATAACACAAGTGCTTTATGTGTTGCTCTATAGTGACACTGATGATGATCTGATAGTATCAATATTAAAGCCGATCAACTTCAAGTCCAACAATCAATTTCAAAGAGTTAGAGACCCATTGATTATAGTTTCAATGATTAAAACTCAAGTTAAGTAAGCCTAAAATAATTTGGGATACGAATGATTAAAGACTTGAAGAATTGGAGTTGCAAGAGGTTGTACGCCGACCCAACGCCATCAACCTTCATTTAATTTTTGTGTCTTTTCAAATTTCTTTATTTTTATTTTTTTAGTGATGTAGGAATTAGTTATAATTATGTTTTCAGTTACGTTATTAGTTACATAACCGCCACAATTATGATTTTTCAGTTACGTAATTGCCTTATAATAGCCTATATATAAAAGTTAGTAAACAATCAATAGGATATAAACAAATCAGATTACATAACAGATTTTTCTTTGAAAATACAATTGAGAGAAATCCTTTCTTTTTGAGTTCTTTTGAGAGCTTATGAATTTCTTTAAGAATTTGAATTCTTGTTGAGTTCTACGATTATATCAAGGTTCTCGGTCGGTATTTCTAATAGGATCTTGATCTTCATATCAAGATTCTTTGGATTACTCAACTACCGGGTCAAGGTCAATTCCATCTAATTATACCAAGGTTCGTGAAGTTTCATATCTGATTTTGAATATTTCATTAATCAATGTCCGCTATTTGATTCTTAGAGTCCAAGAAATTCAAGATCCGTGCCAAACACGTATCAGTTGGTATCAGAGCTTTGCTTTTTCTAAGAATCCACATCTAGTTTGATTAGAGGTAACTCGAGTCGTTCATATCTTTGACTGTCTTTTGAAAAAAAAAAAGAAAAGAAAAGAAAGAATTCAGATTTTTTTTTTTTTAGAGATTGATTGAATTTTAAGGAAGAAAAATATTTGATTTTGATTTTTCTGTTTAAGGTTTTTGATGAAATTTTTGGTTTCTAAACTAAGGTTTAAGTAAAAAAAAAAAAGAGTGAATTAAGAATGAATTCAAATCTGTTGAGGATGGATGTTGATGAGATTTTAGGTGACCCTAAATTTTATTTTAGATGCAGTATGAGTAATAATGACAAGGCATGTAGTGTGAGAATTGACAGTGGATGTTATGCAATTTTTCTTAACACTTTGTTAATAGAAAAGTTAAATTTGGAAACTTTGAAGCATCAAACACCTTGCAAATTATAATTATCAAAAGGGTGTGAAGAAATTCAAGTGACTGAGCAGGTTCTATTTTCTTTTTATATTGGAAAGTACTATGATGAAGTATTATGTGATGTTGTACTAATGGAAACTTGTCATATTCTTTTGAGGCAACAATGACATTTTGATCGGAAAGTCAAATATGATGAAAAACAAGGAGTGATATTCTTTGGTTTTAAACAAAAGATGATTGAATTTAGTACCCCTCAATCTGTTAGAAGTTTGTAAGGATCAGTTGACGGTATCAAAGCAATTTAGAGAAAGACAAAAAGAAAAGAATACTCAAGAAAAGAATGAGAAAGATGAAAAGAATAAAAGTGAAGAAAAGAGTGAGATTAAAGAAAAGAGCAATAAAACATATGAGAGCAATGAGAGAAAAGAAGTTGAGTGTGAAACACAAACACGTGAGAGTGATCTGGATAAAAAAAGAGAATATATTTGTTTTTCCACTAATGAGTTTTATTGTTCTTTTCTAAGTGAAACTGTTTCATTATTGTAGGAATTCAAGGAATTGTGTCCTTGGAAAATTCCAGATGGAATTAATCATCAAATTGATTTTCTCCCTAGATTCAATATGAAAGAATCCAATAACGAAGATTCGAGGCTGAATCTTTTCAAAGAAAAAGGGAATGATGAGGATTTGATAGTATTAATATTAGGCCGATCAACTCTAAGTCCAACAATCAATTTCAAAGAGTTGGAGACCCATTGATTATAGTTTCAATGATTAAAACTCGAGTCAAGCAAACCTATAAAATAGTTTGGGATACGAAGGATTAAAGAATTGAAGAATTGGAGTTGCAAGAGGCTGTACACTGACCCAACGCCACCGACCTTCATTTAATTTTTGTATCTTTTCAAATTTCTTTATTTTTAACTTTTTTTAGAGATGTAGGGATTAATTATAATTATGTTTTCAGTTACGTTGTTAGTTACGTAACTGCCACAATTATGTTTTTTCAATTATGTTATCGGTTACGTAACTGCCACAATTATGATTTTTTAGTTACGTAACTACCTTGTAATAGCCTATATATAAAGGATAGTAAACACTCAATAGGATATAGATAAATCATATTACAGAACATATTTGCCTTTGAAAATACATTTGAGAGAAATCCTTTCTCTTTGAGTTCTTTTGAGAACTTGTGAATTTTTTTAAGAATTTAAGTTCTTGTTGAGTTTTTCGATTATACCAAGTTTCTTGGTCGGTATTTCCAATAGGGTCACGATCTTCATATCAAGGTTCTTTGGATTACTCAACCATAGGGTCAAGGTCAACTCCATCTAATTATACCAAGGTTCGTGAAGTTTTAGATCTGATTTTGAATATTTCATCGAGTCAAGGTCCGCTATTTGATTCTTAAAGTCTGGGAAATTCAAGATTCGTGCCGAGCACGTATCAGACACTATACACCAAGATGTCATTAAAAAACACCAATACAAACTTTCTTAGGAATGACCTGGATATTTCATTCAACACACTTTGAAAGGTTAATGGAGCATTGGTCAATCTAAAGGGCATGACCAAGAATTTGCAGTGCCCTTCATGAGTCCTAAACACCATATTATAGACATCATAAGGATGCATAGAATTTGATGGTAATCGGACCTTAAGTTTAACTTGCTAAAGTAGCTTGCACCGCATAAGTCATTAAAGACATCTTCAACTATAGGTACAAGGAAATGATCCTTGATCATTTCCTTATTATGCTCCCTATAATCTAGGTGCATTCTTTATGTGTTATTTTTTTTTAAACTAACACCACTGGTGATGCAAAAGGGCTATGGCTTAAGCATATGGTCCTTCTTAACATCATCTCTTTGACCATTTTCTATAGGACAGATTTTTGTGTGCTAGAGTACTTATATAACCCTAGATTTACTGGTTTTGACTGATCATGTAGATGAATTCTATGATCATTTGACCAACTAGGTAGGGATGCAGATAAAAGCGGCTCGAGCTTGATTAATAAATAAGCTAGGCTTAAGCTTAAAATGAAGCTCATTTATCTAAATAAGTCGAGGTCGATCTTCGATTCAGACTTGCAAGCTTGCTCGTGAATATGCTTGTTTTAGGCTCATGGACATGCTCGCAGACAAACTTGCTAGTAGGCTCAATAACAAGCTTATTAGCAAATTTATAAGTTCTATAATTATGGTATATCAATATATAGTTAAAATAATAAAACTAATTTCTACTTAATATATATGTATATATATTTAGCAACTCATATATATTATATTTATATTTCAAAAAAAAAAAAAGAACATGAGCTAATTAAATGAGTCAAGCTTGAGCTTTAATTTTAAGCTTGATAAAAAGCTCGATTCAGCTCAAGCTCAATTTATAAATGAGCCAAACTTGAGTTCAAAATAAATCCGTTTATCTAATCAAAGCAAGCTTGGGCTTAGATTTCAAGCTCAATAAAAAGCTTAACTCAAGCTCGAGCTCGACAATTTTTAAACGAATTGAACTCTAGTCTTTAAAAGCTCGGTTCGACTCTGCTTGTCTGTAGCCCTATTACTACGTGATAAGGCCTTAAGCTTATCAAATAACACACTAAACTCTTCAAAGACCAACAATCTCAAGAGGTAAATCCTTTGATATACCTTTCCATGTTTTTCGATCTCCACAAACAATTTAACATTGTACATCAACATAAGGTTTAGAATTAAGGAATAATTTAGACAACTCCTTACTTGAGATGTAGTGTAACTCTTCTTTTTCCCCTTTCAATGTGGACCATCTACCTTGCCATTGGAACTCCATGGTTACTGTCTTAAAATTCCAATGAATCGTACCCAACTGCTTTAGCCATGGCATCCCATGTATTACATCATAGGAGGATAAAGATACTGCAAAGAAATTGGTTGGAAGCTCCACTTCTTGCATATTGTAGCTAAATTTTTCAATAGCATACTTATTGTGTAACCGTGCACCAGTAGCTAAAGTGATTATCGTTGGCTCAACATCTATTAAGAATTATTTAAGTCCTTTATTTAGGCATTCATCAATAAAGTTTGAAGAACTCCCAATATCAGTTAAGATACTTAACTTATGCTTCTCATGGAACCTTTAAATCCTCATAGTACTATCAGATCTAACACCACATTCTTCTATTGCACCTAAGGTTACAATAGCTATATTTAGCTCTAAATCCTCAACTTCCTCCTCTTCTGTCATCAGTTCCCTAAGCTCTACATGAAAAAGCACAACAAGCATGTTTAATCTTCTATTCTTACACCTATGGCCTAGTCCAAAAGGGTTCATCACACTAAAGCATTGCTTTTCCCTACATTTTTCTTCTAAGTCTTCTAAGGCAAGTCTTTTAATATTTCTAGGTAGTGTCAAGGTTAGGTTACGTGTTTGGTTATTGATAGGAAATTGATGTTGAGTGGTTATTTTAGTAGATTAGTTACTGGTAATGTAGGTAGTAGAAGTTGAATACTTAGGGAATGAATATGTGGTATTTTGGGTGTAAAAGGTGGCTAGTTGGTTTTGAAAGGGGATTTGGTTTAGGATATAGTGGCTTCTTGAAGCTTAGTTAACATGTGAGCTTGCAAAGGTACTAGGTTGAAACATCCATATAGGGTATTGAATTTCGAGTTTCAAACCACTAAGGAAACAACTAATAAGTTGAGACTTAGTGAGTTGTAGTTAAGCATAAGGGTATGTGAATTGGTCAAGGTAATCTTGCAATGCTTCAATTTGTTGCAATTCCTTTAGCTCCACCATGGGATCTTCATAAGCACACTCATTAAAACAAGCTTGTAGTGCCTTAGTAAGTTCTTCCCACATAATAGGAGTGGTATCAACTCTCAACTTAATATAGGAAGAGTACCACTCATAGCACTTTTTGTCTAAGCGCATTATAGCAGCCTTAGCCTTAAGATGCTTAGAAGTATCATCCAACAAAAAGAAAAAAAAATTGTTCAACTTGATATAGGAAAGTCGATTTTGGTACTATGTATTGGCAACTGGTAACTTGTTTGTGTGCTACTCCCTGACATTACACTATTCACGTCTTTATCTATGGTGTTAGAACCTTCCATCCTTTTCTACACACTAACTGGAGTGTCTAATGTAATTGCTTTACCCTTCCATTGATGTTTTAATTCTTCAATTGATTGTTACTGTTATTCTAATGTTGATTATTGTTTTTCTGTTGTTTCAAAGAACATTTTTACCCATCCCTCTTGTTTCTTTGCCTACTCCTTCATCATCGCCCTAAAATCCTCCTCCATCCCCTTAAAGTTCCTAGTTCCTTCAACCGTTAGCTCCTTATCGAAACTCTTATACCAATTGAAGTAGTGGAATTAATCAATATACTGAGTAGCTCAAATACAAGCTATGGTTACTAAGTAAGAATGTAGAACTCAAAAATTGAAGCAACAATGTTTTCGCTATTTTTCATTGATTTTTTTTTTTGTTATTACACCATGTAATATATAAGAAGATCTTTTCTCCTATTTTGTTACAATATTCGATGATGCATGGGCTCAAATTTTCCATCTCACCTAGTTGTTATATTTCTCATACTATTTAAAAAACTTACTAACAAATATATTGATAATATATTTATATGTACTGTAATTGATATCAAAGCCTGCTATTCATCTTACAGCCCATAAATATTTTCCAGCCCAACTTCATGGACTTGGCCTAACGTACTTTTATTTTCATTCGGCCCAATCTTCTTCTTAGCCATATCCAGCGGAACAATACCATACAATCATATCTTAAGTTATCTCTTTCTTCTATCTTTAACATTCTTAACCCTAGTATAGTTTAAATCTTAAACAATGCTCCTAGAATTGAATAGACCAATAAAGATCTGAAAAGGTTAAATCTTTTTTCTTCCCTTTCATAGAGGTGGAAAAAAATAATATAAAGTAAAACCTTGTTTAATCAATTTGTAACTTCTATATTTTCTTCTTTTTATGTTTGTTTTTTATCGTAGAATTCATTTGATATTATTGCAAGCCTATAGTTTGGTTATTTTGGAGTTAGTTAATTTTAAAAAAATTCAAACTTGGCTCAAGACCTAGAAGTTTTAAGGGACTGACTCGCCGCCCTAACTTAAAAGGGCAGTTCCAAATCCCTATTTTGGAGAAGCTTACCCTTGAGATGTCTAAATGAACCTATGTCCAACCCCCGCATCCTTCAACTTTGGATGGTTATCTTGCACATGTTGGTACTTAGGGCGGTTGTCAATGTAGGTTGATATTTCAACCTCTAGTGGTCAACCTTCAATGGTTTAACTAGTTTTTCTTGGACCATAAGTCCTTAAGTAGTCTTCTAATTACACTTCAATCCAATCAATTCCACCACATTTTGGCATTTTGCCCTTGGTTAACTCGACCTCTTGATTGAAATTTTGGATTCTCATAAAAGAGTTTAGGTCATACAAGACTTGCTTTTTCCATATGTCAATCTACTAATAATAAAATACATTAATCTTTTCTTTTTCTTTTAAATTTCCTAAATAACCCCTCTAAACTTTGTAAAATATATTGATACCTTACTTCTTTAAAATCTAACAAATAATTTCGTAAAGAACTAGTAACAACAGTATCTAGCTTTTTAAAAACATAAAAATATCCCTCTAAACATGTCAACTTATATACATTTGAACATCAAATAACGTCGTCATTTTTAGAGAAATTTTTGTTATTCTTTTAAAAAGCGAAATGCTAGTATATTTTATGAAATTTACGAGGATTAAGACAATTTAACCATTTTTTTCCCTTTATATTCACTCTTTTATCCTTAACTTTTATTCTTTAAAACTTTACATCTTTAAAAGAAGAAAAAAAGTGACTTTTTATTCTACTATATGACTATTTTACCTTTAAGAAATAATATAAACAATAAAATATATAAACGCAACGCGCATACGGGATGTACTTGCAATTTGTTATTGAAAAAGAGTTGTTAGATATATTATGCTGTATAGTAAAGTCTTCTTCTAATTAGACCCATAGAATGATGAAGTTATATAATTCTTTTAATGTATAAGGGCCCACTTAATCTATATATAGAAAGTTAATATCATCGAATACTGCAGAAATCATTGGGATGTTTAGACAGTTAGTTTTTTTTTTTTTTTTATTTGATTTGCATTTTTATTTTATTTGTATCTAATCTATAAAATCCATTTATAAGTTAAAATATTTTTTTTTTCAACTATATCTCTTTCTAATATCTAGTCCGATTAAAATAGACATAAAAGAGATGATAAATTAATGTAAAACTAATGAACTAAATGCACTTTTTTACTTGCACCAAAATCATAATCATTATATTTGAAAATGGGGATGTCTTCTTTCTTTTTCTTTTTCTTCTTTTTTCCCAGCAGTTAACTTTCTCTTGTGTGTGCTTCATAAGCGTCTAGACTAGGAGTGTTCACAGATTGGTTAACCAGTCAAGGGTGCTATTTTTTAAATATAACCGTAATGATCGGTTTTTTAATATCTCGATTCTTAACCGATCCATTATAAATGGTTA
This sequence comes from Combretum micranthum, assembly GCA_024138025.1. Lineage (NCBI taxonomy): Eukaryota > Viridiplantae > Streptophyta > Magnoliopsida > Myrtales > Combretaceae > Combretum > Combretum micranthum. The sequence continues at coordinate 873,400 of JAMXBD010000158.1, forward strand.
ACTGCCTTAACGGTTAACCGTTTTATTCGGTTAATTTATTTGGTTTTCGGTTTTTAACCATTTAACGTAATGGTTTCAACAAATCAAATTAATAATTTCAATAAACTTTATTCTTTAGCCTTTGTCAAAGAGTTTTTCTTTAAATTATTACATATATTACAAGAGCTAAAAAAAATGAAATTAAGGAAAAGAGAAAAACAAACCTTTTGGATGTATCATTATCAATAAAATCAAACTAAATCAATTATCACATTAACTCTACCAAACATAGGATAATAGTATTTTAATCAAAATCCAATGAATATTAACATAGGTAAATTATATGTATATGTAAATCATATATATAATATATTTATAAATATTAAAATGGTTAACTGTTAATCATTGGTTTTTTGTGGTTACAAACCAAAACCAAGACCAAAGAACGAAAAAATAAAAACCATAATCCTAAACCGAAACCAACAGATTGGTTAACCATATTTTTCAGATTAGTTTTACGATTTCGATTTTGTTTTTTGGTTTCATCGGTTTTTTTCACACCTCTAGTCCGGACTTGTATCTTCAAAATTGAATTCAGGAATAGTAAAATTAGTGATTTTACCGAAAATTGAAAAGAAGGAAGAAATCATCATTCGTGAATTTTAAGTAACCAAGATTGACAGGTTTTGCTCATAAATATTTTGTTGACAACACATCCGCAGCTGTTCCCATTCGGGAAATAGGAATTTCACCGATGCTCCCTAGTCCCTACTATCATAAATTGGTGATCTATAATCTATTATCTTTTGTTTGGCAAGAGATCTATCTATTATCACTAAGAATTTAAGTGTAGGTCAACAGTTTTATGGGATTTTAACGTTTCTATACATTTGTTTGACAACCATGTTTAAATTAAATGGTTGCATTTCTTTTTATATATTTCCTAATATTAATTACACATTCAAGAAGAGATAGTATATTAAAAAATCGAAAACGTATCTTTTGTTTTATAATTTAAGTACTTTTCCAACGCCATGGGTGCATTTTGATTGGATCAAATATATGTGCGTATATATACTTATATATACAAGTAATAGATTTGCCTAAAAAGTTTATCATAATAAACATATTAGAGATACTAACAGATGTACATCTACTTTGCATATACAAAAATGCTTCCTTCTCCACTTTTGCGACTGGATTCATTGGAATCCAATCCCATAGCTAATGTGATCGATGTAGCTTATAGGAAAGTGCAAACTGCTAAACAATAAAATTTAATGATTTACTACCATTGAATTTTGATTGCGATATGACCAACTTACAATTTAAAAGATGTCATTGAATGAGTTGATTGATAAAAAGTAATTTGAGAGTGTAATACCAAAATCAATCAATTATGTTTTAATATTTTAAAACGCTAATAAGTTATGTTTTGATGCAAGAGTACTTTAATATTATGACTTCATTTTCAAACAATTTATATGCTTGTCAGTGTCAACAATACATAAGCTTTACTGATTTAGGTTTAAAATTTTAATACAATCAATATTCCCTTATTGACCATTGTTATGTTAATTTTATAATAAATAGTTACCTAAAAAGTAATATACGCATCAAATATTCAAGTAGCTATTAGGCTTTTTTTTTTTTTTAATGTTTTTTATGTTAGAGGGGCTGTAAACTAGAATTGAGTGTTTACTAATTCCAGTAATGAGGAAATTTTATGGTCTTATTTTTTTGTCAAGTTATTATTATTTGCAGATGTACCTAAACATGGACATAAGCTAGGTTTAACTCATGACCCAAGTCGACCAATGGGCTAAGCCTGGTCGTACAGGTCATGACCCGATAGATAGCCAGGTTATTAACAAGTCTACTCGTAAACCCACCAACTTAGCAGGTCGGCCTGGCTTGGGTTAACCCATTAGAATAAATAAATAAATGTTTAAACTATTTCAATGTGAATATTGAAAATTTATTACTATTCACAATATTAAATGAGTAGTTATTGTTAACAACACCAATAATTAATATGGTTAAAAAAGATGAGTGACTCATTTATATAGACTTTATTTTTGTTTTGTTTGTCTTGATTATGTTCAAGTCCTATATTGTTAACTTTACAAGTAGACTTGGATGTGCTTCTGTATAAATAAATCTATATCTTCAACAATTCTTCTAACAAATGAGCTACAAACTATTGATCTTAGTCCTAAATTTATTTTAAATTAGAAATTTATTGAAGTTTTCTATTTATATATAATTTTATTCTTTAAAAGAATAATTAATAATAAATTTATTTATTTTAAAATTATTTTACTTAAAAAAAATTATTACTAGTTCAACTGACCATAAATTAGCCTATGAACCAGTGAATGGTCTGGAACTGGCTCGGTCTACGTTATTCCAAGCTGGTTTTAGGCCACCTCTAATTGGACTTGTGGCTCAACAAGTTTGTGTTGGTTTGAGCCCATATGGATGTCTAAATGTACCGCGGGTGATTTGTTTGGTATATTTAAATGCGTGAATGAGAGGAATAGTGAAAAGGAAACTACAAAGAAATTTTTCTCCAAGAATGTAGAAAAAAGTCGTCAAAAGCTACCCTTATTTTTTTCCTTGGGCCCCTTTTCCCTAAAATATTTTGGTTTTCTTTCGAAGGACGAGTGGGGTCTTGTCCTATTGTTTTATTGGTTTTTCATGTTTTATGATCTTGAAAAATTGAGTAAATTTAGTTTTCCTCTTTATTTTTCTTTTTGTTTTTCTTGCTTTCTTTGATTTCTGGCATCCTTTTTATTTAATTTTTCATTTCTTCCAGCATCAAATCCTTAAAGTGCTTGCCTTGACACATACCCAAAACAACAAGGGACGGGTCATTAATATGAGTTCGAAAGGCAACTGACACAACTGATTGGCTTTTCCACTCTCTGAATACGAAAAGTTCAGATGTTGGCCTACACTCAATGAGGCTCTTGGGCCCGTGAATGGTCATTCTGACACTGTTCCTGCTATGGCAGCTAGGATATTGAGGCAAGGACTCGAGGTGGCGGAAAGACTCGGATCACTTGTTGATATGATCTACATATATCACTTGTATATTTGACATTATGGGCTATTTGGAGTTTTCGTTTTTTTTTTTTTTTTTCTTTCCTTTGAATAGTTTTTACTATTTCTGATTTGAGCCTTTGATAAATCAGTACTTAATAAAATGCTGACCACATGATATTCCCATCAATGTAGGTTTTTTTTTTTTTTTTGTCCATAGAAAAAAAAACCTAGGAAAATTATGTGATCAGCATTTTTATTAATGTAGGTGGTTTGAATTCAGTTTCTATTCACACTTGATAAAGTGAGTAATAATGATAAGTGAATTAATTAAGATCCAATTTTTGGTGAGTTATAGAGGTATGACGGTCTAATGCATTATAACAGGACTCAATAATGTACATTTTGAGTTTTTGGTTTGTGATTACAGTCTAGTTTGATAATTTGAAAAGGAAAAGGAATCAATGAAAAATGAAAATGATGTAAAGTAGGTAACAACTTATATATATTTTTTAATAAGTAATATTTGCAAAGATATTGTTGAAAAATAAATAAGTCAACATAAATGTTAAGAGTTTCATTTTATCTGTTTCCCATTAAAAAAAAAAAAATCAAAAGAATGCCTATGTATTAAATTTTGTGAGTAGGAAAAAAAAATTCAGCTCGTCATATGTAGTTCATTATGATGAGTGTTTGGAGATACATTAGAAGTGCTCTTATTACTTTGAATAACTCTTCTAATTGCCAAGGTCTAGAAACTATTTAGCACAAATAGATTCCTTCATTTATTTATTCATCCATGATAAATAAATGCATTAAAGTGGTTTGGTATTAAGTTATATTCCACATAAGCCATAAAATCTCTCTCATGCAAATGTTAAATTCACTTGCCTTTTATACGGAATTAAGACATGAATTATGGACATCTTGCAAAATTGCCACTTCGGTAATTTTTAGAGTAAATTGCAAATAGACTCTCTTTTATATTTTTCCCTTTCTTTTTTTTTTTTTTTCGTGTGAATTAAGTAGACAAAGATGAAGCTGGCAAAAGAAAGTATACTTAGGGGGAAAAATGTGCATAAAAGATAAAATACTTTTCATTTTCGCATTCTTAGAGAAATATTATCGGGAGTCCTTGCCTCCTCGGCACAAAGACCCATGTTGAACATGCCAGCTGGAGCTCTTTAAAGAATAATGCAAGTTTCTTAGACAAGCACCGGTACTTGTCAGAAAATCGTTGCTTAAGCTTTTTTTCTTTTTTTTTTTTCAAGTTTAGATTTTTTTTATATAATTATGTGATATGAGATCCTAAAATTTTTTTAAAAATTATGTTAAGTAACTTAGGGATAAAGTAGTGAGTTGCTTAAGATGCTGATATGACATGTTCAGAAACTCCAAAAACAACTCTAAGATAAAGTTACTCTTAGTAACTATCCTTAAAGCAACTTCGATCTTTTCCTTTCTAAAATATTACAACAATGAAAATATTAACTTAGACTTCGAAGGGTTTGGTTGAGTGGCTAAAGTTTAAAATATTGTCAAAACAAAAAATGATGGCAGTTCATAAAGGTCTTAAATTGACATTCCATTAAATTCATTTCTGGGAACTACCTAAGTCGTGTTCAGATATAGCCTGGTCATGCAACAATAATGTCATTTAGCTTATAAAAAAGAAATAAAGCTAGGAAAAGAGATAATCATAATTTTGAAATCAAATTTGCATCTTTCATTTTCTTTTTTATAAATATAATGAAATCATTGTTAGATGCATTGTAGATTTAACGGGAACAAATTTTTTAGAAAGATATAGAGGAAAAAGTATGGGTAAGTTTTATTTACAATACCTGAACTTTTTCGATTGTAACAAAAATGTACATAAAGAATATTTCGTATTAAAAAAATACCTGAAGTTTTCAAAACTTTAATTGAAAATACCTCTGGTTGATGTGGCAATAAAAATGATTAAAAAATAATTATTTGTCCATATTGGTATTTTTTTTTCCATTTTTTAGTTTTTCTACATACAAAATGATTAAAAAATAACATACAAAATCTAAATTAAACTCTATGTTTAACTTTCTTATGATTTTTTTCACCATTATAACATTTCTCTAAATAAAAAGAAAAAAAATGTCTAACTTTTTTGTAGATTTCTCTTTTTTTATTTTTTTCCCTGATTTGGGGTTTAGGGTTAGAGGAGGAGGAAGAAGAAGAAGAAGAAGAAGAGAAGAAGAGAGAAAGGGAGGAAGAGGGAAGGGGTTGGGTCAAGTCACTTACGACTTACAACCCACAACCTACAATCCACAACTTTTATGTATAGCCTATCATATCTATAATTTATCATACATACAACTTTTTAAACAAATCTACAATTTTATTACAAAATTTAACGGTAGATCTTGCATCTTTTCTATAAATGACTTGATCCAAGTCCCACCTAGAAAGGAAATTAAAAAAAAAAAGAATTTTTTTTAAATTATGTTATGCGATTTTTTTATTTGAAAAAGAAGAAGAAGAAGAGAGAGAGAGAGGGAGAGATAGAGAATGAAGACGCCATTAATAAAGCTTGAAAGATAAATTTTCAGATTTTGAAATTTTTTTATTTGAAAAAGAAGAAGAAGAAGAAGAGAGGGAGAGAATGAAGAGGCTATTAATGAAATTTGAAAGCTCAATTATCAGTTGTGAAATTTTATTTTTTTATTTGAAGAAGAAGAAGAAGAAGAAGAAGAAGAGAAAGAGTGAGAGTGAAGATGCCATTAATGGAGCTTGAAAGCTTTGAAGAAGAAGAAAGATGAGAGAGAGAAGGGAAAGTAAAAAAAAAAAAAAAAAAAGAAAAACTTCATCAAAAGATTATGTTATGTAATTTTGTTTTTCATTTAAAGAAGAAAATGAAAAAAAGAGGGTGAAAAAGAAAAGGAGGAGAAAGAGAAAAGTAAAATAAAAAATAACAAAAAAGCTAACATAGATAGGAAAAAATAATATTTTTGTCGAGATTTGCTCGCCATACCAGTAAGGAAATGAAAAAATAAACGATTTTTCATTTAGTTGTATTTTAAGTGAAACTTTCAAATGTTTAAGTATTTTTAGTGAAATTTTAAAAATGTTTTGGAATTTTTTTATACGAAATTTTTTTTAGGTATATTTCTAATACAATAAAAAAAATATAAGTACCATTAATAAAACTTACCCAAAAAAGCATCATCATATTTGTCGGAGGTTCTCTAAGCCTTAACCATTGGCAGTCATCTCCAATTTAAGCAGGCAAGGAGATGTGTCAACATTTCATTTCCTGGTAAGTCATTCATGTGTTTGTGTATGCTGATGAAATTCTGTGATGGCAAACCGATTAATCGGCTCAATTTAAAATAGATTGGAAATATATATATATATATATGTATATATATATAAACTTCGAAGCTTGTGAGTCAACCTGAAATTAGCCATTTGAATTCAATGTATTTTTGAGAATTTATCCTAACTTGTTTAATCAATCCAAAAAATCTGAAACTGTTACAGAGATTGTGAGACTCTTTTTACTATTATTTTGGTATCAAATATGGAAGAAAAAACAACAAATTGAATTTTGGATGAATATGCTATGGATTATTTCTTTAATTTGTATGCTTTTATTGCAATAGGTTCCTAAACTCAAATTAACTTGACAGGCTCATTGCCTGAATGATTTGCGAATTTAACAAGTCTAACTGAGATGTTAGTTTCTGATTCTTCGTTTTTCTATATTAATTATCTTGTAATGGGAAATTTCAAAGGTGGCTTTGTGATAATGCCAACTTATTTGTAGGATTCCACCAATAGCAAAGCGCCACATGCCATTCTTAGATGCCGAACACTTAAAAGCCCTAATCTTTTCGAGGGAAAAAAGAAAAAAAAAAAAAAAAGCCCTGATCTTTCAATATCACACCGAAAATACATTTGTCTTTATTTCATACGTTATCTCCAAAGCACGCTGTAGCATTCTGTGGCCTCGGCAAAATTACCATCTTTGATGGCCTTGGAACCCTTTTCCATCATCTCATCAACGAGCTTCAATGACTTCTTGGCCTCGGCTTTGGAGACGGGCTCAGAAGTACCCACGATGATCCTGTGGCGTCAGTGGGTATGGTAGGGTTAGGGTCGAAAATTGTGATTAGAGTGGTATTGGTAGAACTTAGGTTTTGGGATAAAATTAGGGTTTTTCAAAAATTGAGGTTTTCAAGAAGTTTGTTAAATTGGATATGGAGGGAGGGTGGGTCTGGGTTCGAAAACGAAATGCTTTTTAGACGCAAAGAAAGAAAGGCCAGTTAGATTAATTAACTGGAGCATAAATTTAACAAATTCCCTCCTCTTTTTTTTTTCTTGGGTGAAAAACATCGTACTGGCTATTTTACTATATATATTAAAAACATAAACATACTGAAAAGGTGGGAATTATCGATATTACTATTTGGAGTAGGATGGCCATCATGTGAATTGTCAATCCTACATTTGCAATTTTTCTGGTTAAGGTTTTATCATATTCTTCCCCTATTTCACTAACCTGGGTTTAGCCACTATTTGCAATCGCCTTTCACTTTGGGGGTTATAGGAGAACATGGTAATCTAACTTGGAAATTACGCATAACAGATAAATTATGGTGCTTGCTTGGCACGTGGCTTTTGCAATTGGTGGAATCCTCCAGATAAGCTGGTGTTATAATGGGGTTAATTGGAATTGGAAAAGGGTGCACGAAAATTTGCTTTGGATACCAATAAACATAAAATCCCCAATTTACAAGTTGATTTATTGTCTTATCTCGTTCAAGAGTATGACTCCCCAACTTGTTTAAGCTGGAATAGAGTTCTAAGACTTCAAAACCATTCCAACACCTTCATTTTAGCTACTCAAAGCATAAACCCACATACCTAAATCAACTTTTATCTTAGAAATCTATAAAACTCAAGTTACAACACTTTAAAATACTACCCTTACCTTATCACAAATTTTGGAGATGTTCAATAGCTTCTCCTTTTTCTATTCTTCTTCACTTCTTCCTTCACCTAACAAGTAACATGGCTTCATCTCTAATTAGTGTTAATTTTTGTTAATCCAACTTAATTAGCACTAATGGAGATCATTAAGAGTTTAAGATTTTAGAAGCTTACCATAAGCTTAAAGGGGGTTTTCAAATAAGAAAAAGGAGGTAGAAAAAAGAAAAAAAGTTTAAATATGTGGAGCACAAGATGTACGGTTAAGGTTTTAGAAGAAAAGAAATGCCCCTTATCAAATTGTGCCACGTGACAAAATCCAGGATGTCCCATTTTCTATATATAAAATCTTGGCTAGTTTAGGCTTCAAATTTTGAAATAATTTTAGATTATAGCTTTAATTATCCTCCAACTTATTATTCTCATTTTAAGTAATTCCCAAATTTCAATTTCCCTTGATTTCCCAATTAGGGGCAAAATTGGAATTTTGCAAAAATAAGACCTTGAATTGCATTGTTTGATTTATCATTTAAAAGTTTCATCCAAAATAATTTTTAAATGTTAATTTACTTTGTTTTGGTAATTTTGAATTATTTTTATAATTTTAAAAAATGTAGGTTCTTGGTTTGGGTCAAATTTGGAAAAAAAAAAAAAGTTTGTTAGAGTTCCATTATGACTTTAATCGATTTTAAATGATTTTGATTTCTTATAATTGGTGTTTAGATCATTTCAACCTTTAATTATGTTTACACGTAACTCTCTTAAGTTTCCTTACATTTTCTTTTAATAAGTGATCAAGCTATCATATTAACTTGTATGGATGATATAAATCTCTAATTTATAATCTTTTATGAACTATAGTCATCTCCTTTTACTCATGTTCAGTTTGATCTGAGAAAGGATACATCTCAACCCTTATGATTTGTACAGATTTTTCACTTTCCCCATGATGATAATGTCTTCAAAATTTCAAATCTAAAACTAGGGATGTAAGCGGGCGGGTTTTTATAGGGTACCCGACTCGCTCGACCCGATAAATACCCTATAGGGTTTGGGATGGGTTTTGGGATCAATAATAAAACCCTATAGTGTTTTGAGATGGGTTTTGGGATCAATAATAAAACCCTATAGTGTTTTGGGATGGGTTTTGGGACAAACATAAAATCCATTGGGAAACCCGAACCCGTTTAAATATATAAATAATATATATTATGTTTAGCCTCAGTCTCTGAAATTAACCAACTGTGCTCCTTTAATTGTAAATCTACTTTTTTTCTTTTTTATTAAATCATTTATAACGAGTAAAAAACCCTAGAACAATAGATTAATACTCTATGGTCTCCACTTTCAGTCTTGGTCTTGGCTCACTCTCCTCAAATTCAAGCCTCTCACTCCCGTTGCCATATTATTTCATTCAATGATTTTCTTTCCATTAAAAAGGTTGAGATTTTATAAAGAGGATTGTATGAGTAATGATAAGAGGTTTTTTCTTGCCTATAAAGTGGGAACAGATCGGAAATAGAAAAAGATAAAAAAAAACATTTATAATGATGTTTTTAAATATTCTATTATGTAATGATTTTAATTTTATATCGGATTTCGAGTTCGGGTTTGGGTACCCTATAGGGTTTGTCTAGTGGGTTTTGGGTTCATGGACATAAATCCTATAGGGTTTGAGACGGGTTTCGAGAATCCAATTAGATATCGGGTTCGGGTTTGGATTTTAGTATACCCGTCCCGATTGCATTCCTATCTAAAACAACACTAGCAAACTTTAGATCATTTTAAAATACAACAAATACTCCTTTAAAAAATGTTAACATCAGTATCTTACTTTTTAAAAACATAACGAATACCCCCTCTAAAAATATCAACGTCAATAATTATTAACATCAAATGACCTGAACAGTTAATATATATATATATATATATATATATATAATATTGAAAAGGAGAAGTGCTAGTATGTTTTATAAATTTTACAAAAATGACTGAGGCAATTTAACCTTTTTCTTTTTTCCTCTATATTCACTCTTATATTATTAAGTTCATTCTTTAATACTTTACGTCTTTATAACTAAGAAGAAGTGATTTTTATTCTACTATATGACGATTCTGCCGTTGTTAAAAAATATAAATGATAAAATATCTAAATGTCAACGTATACAAGATGTACTTACAATTTATTCTTTAAAAAACGTTGTTAGATATATTATTGTATAGTAAGGTCTTCTTCAAATTAGACCCATAGAATGAAAAGAAGAATTGGTGATCCATGGCCCGCGTAATTTTGGCACACCCTCTGAAATAGCTGTAATTCTCAAATTTATATCTTACACATAAGTGTTAGAGTAATTGTGCATGATTTGAACATGATATATGTGATTTATGTTAATATACAATATATATATATATATATATCATATTAATGTATTTGAATATTGAAATATCTTAGTGTGAATAAATATAGTGTCTATGAATTTGTAAGTATAATAAAGTGTATGAAAAATTTGTTCAAAACAAGTTAAATATTCTCAAAATATATTTCTAAGCATAGCAGAAATTTTGGAAAAAAAAAGCCCAAATTCATTTAATTTAACCTAAAAATAAGCTTAAGCCTATGCAAATTAAAGCTCCTTACTATGGCAGCCTTAAAGTCAATATTTGGATACGCATAAACCTCATTTTCTACTAAAAACACACTCCCAAAACAGACCCAAAAATCCATACGAATTTCCCATATTCTTACATATTGTCTTCTCTCTTGTTCCTTAAAAATCTTGCACTTCAAGCTTATAACAAGGTCAAGACCCAAAGCCTAAGAGATTTTTTACAAGACTTAAAGCTTCCTAAGGTAAGATTATGTATGTTTGGAAACTCAATTGCTTGTTTAAGTTTTTATAGACATGTGAGTTTTATGTTATTATGAATATGCATATTGAAATGAGTTCTTGAGGAGTTGCATGTGTTATTTGTAGATGAGATAGGATTTTGATGATAAATGAGTTGTTGGTATATGCTAAACAGGTAATAAGTAGTGTTAGAGTGCATGAAGTTGGAAATGAGTAGGGTTAGCATAGTTAGAGAAGAATAGATTGGCTTAATGAGGGCGAATGAGAATTTGTGATTGAAATGGTGGATATGGGTATTTGATAAGGTTGAAGTGAAGATTTTGTATGTTAAAGGAAGTTAGAATGCATATAGGTTGAAGTTTGATGTTGGAAATGTGTTTGAAAGAAGTTTGAAAATGAAAAATGTAGTAAAAAGTTTATGTTTTCAAACAGAGGAGGTCCGCAATTTTTCAAAATCTATGCTGCAGTGTACGCAGCCTCAATGTCGTCGGCGTAGAGGTTAGCACTACCAACGTACACAGCAACACTGCCGGTGTTGGGGGTATTCACAAGCATGGATCGACCCCATGAAACTCTCGAAAATTTTTATAAATTTGAGTTGCAATCTATACCAGCTCAACGCCGCTGGCGTAGACCACAACACTGCCGGCGTTTGGCTTAACAGTGCCAGCGACGACAAGCGTAGAATTTTTAGTGCTGACTACATCGCTTCAACGCTGCCGGTGTATCCTCTGTAGTTTTCCATTTTCAAAACTTCTTCAACCCATTCCTTTAGCTTGTTAATTTGTTTTGTGATGATAGTATGAGTTTATATGAGTTTACTTGATGTATAAATATCAAGTTAAGATCTTTTATGAATATTCATTAGAATTTTTCAATCCTTTAACCTTGAGCTATATATATATATATATATATATATATATATACATGAAATAGAGTAAAAATTATTAATATGAGTTGAAATTTCTTATAACAGTGATAGATCCTCGGTTGAATACTACCTCTGATTCTCGGTTTGATTCAAGTACGCAGTAATGTGTTTGATTTCTTGCCTATGATAGGTATGACTAAATTTACTTTAAATTTAAGATAAAACTTAAATTGTTTGATTGATTGTCTATTATGTCGTTGAATCCGGTTTGGAGAGTGGCACCTAGCTCAGATAGGGGATATGGTAATTTTGGTGCTTAGGCTACCCCTGTCTTTATTATAAGGCTTCTATAAGTGGCACGACGGGAAGTTGATAAGGTTATTGGTATCGGTATAACATTTGTTTATTCTTAATGAGAAATAATATAATTTAATTCAATATTCATGGAAACACTTGAATTAGGTGATATTATGGATTAAGTTAAGTTGTGAAATGGCTGAAAACCCTAGAAAAAGCTACTTTTTCGTTTATGAATATATCATCTAGGAGATATAAATCCCCAAATAACTTATATAACCCCCTGAGCATTGAGATCGTTATGCAGAATACTCGGATACTCTTGTTGTTCGAAGTTTGAATACTGCAGTATTGTTTGACTAACTAAAGATTTTCTAATAACTTGATGGTTGTTGCATTTACATGTAGTTTAAGTTTGTGTGCCATTTGTATTTGTTTTTGTTACTTGCGTACTGGGCATTGACTCATTATTTCATATTTTAGGTGTTGATGCTAGTGATGAGTTCTACACCAGTATGGGGTACGGGACAGACTTTAAAAATTTCCTAGATGATTGGAAGGATTAGAGATGACCATAACTTGATGGAACTTTTGTAATAGCATAATTTAAAAGACATATGTAATAGTTATGATAGTTTTGCTAAACTTATGTATTTTGTAAATGGCTTGTTTATAAGCCTTGTCTGTAATATCTATATGTATATATGTTTGGAATGGATCTATATCTTATATGTAAATATTATGGTTCTTTTCTAAAAATTTTTACAAGTTGATAGTTCTTAAAATTTGTACTTATAAGAGATTTAGGTAAACAAATATCCAAACTGATCCTAGTAATCAACCTTACATATAACACTGCAGGTTATATGTGGTTGGAGATCTAAATTCACCTATTTTAAATATAAGAGTGAGTCCAGGTCTTTACACCCTCGTTATGGTACTGCACAAGATCTCACATGCAGTACCATATGCAGTCCTATAATCTTATGTGGTATACTCCCAATAATCTTATATGGTCTACCTCTCTTTTACTTAATAGAATGATGAAGTTAAATACTTTTTATTAGTTTGTTTCATTATATTTTGATCATTTTGATATCATATTTTTTTATCTTTTTTTCACATGGATATTTGTCAAGAAATAAGCAGTAATAAACAACTAATAATTTTACTTATAAATAAACTAAACAAATACGATACATATATAATACAAATGTGGTACGTATTAGTTATAAATACAAATATAATATAGATAAAAAAAAATAAGCCAATCCAAACAGAATATGTATGAGGGCCACTTAATCTACAAATAAAAAAGCTGACATCTTTAGATTGCCGAAATCATTAAATCTTCTATGACCTGCACCAAAATCATAATTATTATGTTTTAAAAAGCAAATAATAGGGATGTCTAAATTAAATTATATCAATTCAATTTTTTTGGGGTGGGAGGTTGTGCAGCAATTTGTGTATATGGACTATTTCTTGAAAGTATAGGTATTATTTTAAGCAAATTGTGAAATCCTTCTCCTCCTCCTCCTCCTCTCTAGCCGCCCGCACAAACCCCAACCCCCCACCAACAAGCATCCGGACTTCATGAATATTTCGTTGACAACTCATAAGCAACTATATTCTCATTCGGGAAACAGGAATATCACGGATGGTCCCAGATATCATAGATCTGTGATTTATAATCTATTAATATTTGCCATCTTTACGCTATGTTTGGGATGCTAGAAGTCTGATGAAATGGAGGGAAAGTGAAAGAAACCGGATGAAAGTGTTATGTTTGGTATGTTTGTTGGGAAGGGAAATAAGAGGATATGGAGAGAAATCAAATGAAAATGAAGCCTTCCAACTTTCCATCTAAAGTTGGTATGAAATGGTGAGAACCAAGGGAAATACATTGAATGGACAAAAATACCCCATCTCTCTTCTTTCATTGATATCTTATAAAAAATAACATAAGAATAATTTTGTCATTCACTAACTCCATTTCTCTTCCTTTCCTCTCATTTCCTTCGTAACTTACCATATATAAAATAAACATTCTACTTATTTCAATTTCCTTTGATTTCCATTTCCCTTCATTTCTTTCCTTTGATTTTCCTTGATTACCTATTTCAAAAAGTTAGCCAAACACAGTATTAATAAATATTAAAAAATCTCTATTTATTAGTTAATTCTCTAGCATATTCACCTGAAGAGTTACTAAAAATCTTCGGATTCATCGTTGTGGCGTAATTAGGATGTCTTGGAATTTGAATCTTAACTATAAAGTACATTCTATTTTGTCATACTCATTATCTAAATCTAGCTTTATTAAAATTGTATTGTCAGCTGATTTTCTTGCGGGACTGAAGCTAATTTGGGGTGGGTAGACTAAGGAATCTAGATAACTTCTAAGTCTTCCAACCAAATTCTTTACAATAATGTTATGGAGGATGGTGAAAGGCAAATTGTCTATACCTGTTTACAGTACAAGCTCCGCCCTGCTTTGGAAATAAAGCCAATTCGTATTTGGTTTTGCTTGTTGTCGGATTTTGTCAGCCAAAACTTCTTTGACAGTCCATTCTATTGAATTTCCAACATGATTGAAAATGTTTCGTTACTTCAAGTTTATGCCATGCGTGGATTTTGATACGAAAGAATATATAATATATAATATATATTTGTGTATATGTATAAAGTTATATATTTATTTAAAAGTTCATCACAATAGATATATTAAAGATACTAGTATATAGTGTATCTATCTAGACATCTCTTCGGACCAAGTCTAAACTACGACCCGACCTGGAGCTACCCTAGTGGGACTATTGAGACCCGTTGTGGTGGACGAGTCCCTATTGGGTTCAAATGGCGAATTCGTGGACTCGATGGGTCCTTAAGGGTTTGAACATAAAAAAAAGAAAAAAAAAACAATTTGGCATAGATAGGATTTCCATACACATGGCACCTTGAAAATGCCAAAAATAGTAACTAGTGCCTTATGTCCCTCCAAATGGTTGCCCAAAAAAAAAAAATAAACTTTTATGTTCGGTATAGAGGAATTGGGAGGAAATGTGAATGGATTGGATTCCATTCCTTTGTTTGTTTTGAGAGAGAAAGCGGATGGGAGAGAAAATGGATGTAATATTTTTTTTGTGTCCCACTACTTTTTTATCCCCTCAAAAATGAAGAGAATTAGGAGGGAATGAGAAGTTTTTTTTTTTTAAATTACTCTTATATCATTCTTTTTGAAATACCAATTATCTTTTAGGGGTACATAAGTGACTTACCATTCATCGGATTTTGTATTTTATAATAATAAAAATTCTATCCATTTTCCTCGCCTATTAACTAAACACATGAAAGGGTTTAAGTTCCCTATTAATCAATTCCCTCCACATTCTTTCCTTCCACAATTTTTCCTTCTTAAATGCCAAACAAAGCCTTAAGGACAGTGCAAAAAAGGCGCCTACAATGAACGATGGATGGTTTCTTTTTCTCTCTCTTTTTTTTTTTTTTTTTTTTTCTGTGCCACTCACTTGCATTTTAATTAAATGAAAATTTAAAAATATATATGAACCATGTTTTACCCAACGAACCCGTCCTATTGAACCGACCGATCCACGGGTCTAAACCGTCCTGCCTATAATATGGGGCGGTTGTAGATCCTTATAAAATTGGATTCAAACCCGATAAATGACTGAAGTGAAAGATCAGTTTAGGTCATATAAAAAAAAAAAAAAAACATAATTGCTAAAATTGGACACATGGCAAATTGATTATCAAAATAAATCACCAAATTTCCATATAGAAGACGCCAATTAAGTAAAGAATAAATTCACATGTGAGAAGTGCGGATCATCTTGTCTCTGCGTATTTTACCGGTAACTAATTCGCATGTAAAGTATGCGGAGACTCGCACTTCACCTCTTCTACCGTGGCAGGTGGCTCTTCTTTTCACCCTCCCTAAGAAATGATTCTTCCTGCCACTAGTACTATACTTGTTATCATTAAAGACCTCGGTCTCAAGCTCTTTGTATAGCTCTTTGTGTTCCATGTTGGCCGGGTCGGAGACGGTGAATTCGAGTGTCTCGTCCCATACTGGGTTTAGGTCGTTTAACTTGGTGGAGTTTCGTCTTTTGGTTATCGAATTATTTGACGATCACGTAAGCGATAGGACTTCCCTGGCCGTTCTTTGGGAGGAGGTCGCATGCATCGATGACTTCGACAATGAGCTTGCGGATGGTACTAGGATTCGCATCTTCCGTATACGTTATCTATTTTAATAATTAATTTAAACAGTATTCTATTTTAGTAATTAATTTCAAAACAGAATCTATTTTAACAAAAAAAAAAAAAAAAAAACTCGAGATGCCTATTACCGTCTTCCATATACAAAAATGGTTATATATGGAATTATTCAATATTCATGAAGTTGAATAATTGCTTGTATTCTTTTTTCTTTTTCTTTTTTTTTTTTTTTGGTTATTTTGAGTAAGAAAAAAATGTTCGTGGAAGAATTTGAAAGCATGCCTTTTTCATTAAATTGTGATTCTAAATATCATGGCGCGCTCACTTCCTTAAATACGATAGGATGCTATAGAATCTATATAATGAATAAGTATTATATTGATGCTCTTGTCATTACAACTAATATATATAAATTAAATAGGTAAACAATAGAATTAAATATATAAAAATTCTGGTATATTTTCAATTAGAAAACCTCATACCAGCCACCACTCACCACCAAACACAAAACACCAAACACCAAACACCGACCACCAAAATCAACTGATCAATCGAACTCATTGCGTTACTACCACTTGGACGAGCACACAAATTAGATGTCAAAGTGTGATTGGATGCACATGACAATCATGGAGATAATCGACACTAAACATGGTTAAATGAAACAACATAAATAATTTATCAGGAATAGGAGCAACAAGATCTAAGTATATGTATAGAACCATAAAACGGACACGATCTTTTAGCAAGCCTAAGGTATATATTTTTTTTCCTCAAATATAGTCAATGAATTAGTGCTCATTCATTATTTTGCCACTTAAAAGAATTTAACATCAATGGATATAGATCACTTGTTGATTCCGACGAGCCAGTCCAGGGTGCATCGCTTTGACTTTGCACACTACGTGTCATGCTCTCATTAGTTTGGTTGCTCATCGTCATGTTCTCATTCACTTTCACCGGTTCATCAGCTTTACTTCCTCCAAAATGCTTCCTCATAGACTCAATCTTGGCAGCATCAGCTACGACCTCCGATGAATCTAAAACTATTTCGGGAACATTTATGTTGCCTTCAAGCATGTTCACCACTGAAGACATAGCTGGCCTTGCCGATGGAGATCCACTAGTACACAGCAAGGCTACATTGATCATGACTTTTACTTGTTTCTTGTTCATATTTGAATCCAATCTTTGATCGACTAGATCCATCAGTTTTCCTCTCACTTTAAGAACTCGAGCCTAGAAAATAGAATGATGAACATTTGTTACATGTAAATTCCAAATCAAACTTAGTATGAGATTATGATACAATTGATGCCAAAAACCAACTTACTACAAGGGCAAAGGAAAAAAAAAAAAAAGATAGAGAAAGAAAGCAACAAGAATGATGCATTAACCTGTGACAACAATTTCTATTTAATTGTTGCAGGGGATTTTATGTTAGGGACATATTACTACTACAATATACCCAACATTTTCAAATTGTTTGAAAAACAATAGTAACGTGTTAGGATAATTCATAAACTATTGCTACAATGACACAAAAATTGCTATTATTGGTTATCAACTATGACATTAATTTATAAATATGCCATCAGTTTACCATTGTTTTTCCCTCTTTTTTAATACCATGAGTGAACCTTGCATATCCATCTGTTTATAGTGTCCACATTGCGCATTCATTTATAAGATGTGGCAACTTTTGCATAAAATTTTACAACTGCATCAAACACATTATTTCCTTTTATGAAGAATGCAAAAACTTCAAGCTTCGAACTATATATGAAATGCAACTACTTTTCTCTATACGGTAACTTTTCCTTAAGTAAAGAAAGAAACTTTAAATATGATGACTCCAATAAAGCTAGGATTTATTTATTTACCCAGTCTAGAAGAAGAATGCACTCATCCTTTTGCCGGCAAATGTTGCTCTGGCCACTAACAATTTCCAAGGCAACAATCCCAAAACTGTAAACATCTGCTTTTTCGGTTAGGTGACCATGTAGTGCATACTCAGGAGCTATATACCCACTGCAATACAAAACCATAGCTAAAACATATGGACCCAATTTTCTTTTTTTTACAAGTGAGATAAAAACCTAAGAAACATAGTGCAGGAATTAAAGTCTATGGCTATCGCAAATTACCAATGACTACTTGGTAGTTTCGAAAAACATTAAACGTTCTATTAATGATGTTTTTCTTCTCAATTTTATCCTTTCTTATCTTATGTAGAGGCAACTAAAATGCATACAATAATAACTTTGCATTGAATTAAGGAAGATGTATATAATATATATATATATATATATATTATCTTTATCTTCTTATATTACTCCAATGTTAAAATTTCATTTTAATCTTCTTCTATTATTAGATTTGAGTGATTGCAATAAGGAAATGTTGGGGCTATATAATAAGACAAATTTGATGTTTCACTCATTTCCTTCTATGCTCCTTTTACGGCATATTTAATTAGGAAAATGAAAATGACTTATGCAACATTAAAATTGTGAAAGTAAAAAAACAATGATAGATTTTAATGAGCACATAGATAACTGTAGGTATTAATTTATTTACTGCTTGCTCATCTAGCCAAGGGTGCTTAATGGATTTAATTTGTCATAAATGCATCGGAAGTTCTAACCCTTTATAATTTGTCCAGTTCAGTTCTAAAAGTATTGATTGACTCTTATTTGAGACTAAGGCGGCTTCATTTGAACTATGTAGAATGTGCTGCAAAGGTCCCTCACTATTTGAGATTCCCCTCTACTTATGGTGAAGCATTGTCACAAAGTCATGGCTGTGGTTTATGAATTCCCATGTGCATCTAATTATTAGCATATCAAATGTAAAAGTGAGCTGAATAGATGTTCTTACTAAGTTCCAGCAACCCGAGTGCTTATGTGTGTGTTATCTTCCTCATCTAGCTTTGCCAAACCAAAATCTGATATCTTGGGTTTAAGACTTTTGTCAAGCAGCACATTAGTAGCTTTAATATCTCTATGCACTATCTTGAGTCTTGATTCTTCATGAAGATAAGCTAAGCCTCTTGCTATTCCGACACATATATTGTATCTTGTTGGCCAATTCAAGTTCAACTGATGTTCTTTGCGACCTGCAAGGCAATATAGCAACTAAACATTCATCCATTTTTTTTTTTTTCCATGACAAAACTTATGAAACATAATAAGTAGTTGATATTACCAAACAGAGCGCGAGCAAGACTATTATTTTCCATATATTCATAAACTAGCAATAATTGATTTCCATCAATGCAACAGCCAAAAAGCTTGACAAGATGAGGATGTTGAAGAGCAGAAATCATTCCAATCTCATTCACAAATTCCCGGTTCCCTTGCTTTGATTTGGAAGACAGTTGCTTTACTGCTACAGCTGTGCCATCTGACAAGACTCCCTGCAATTGAGAAACTCTTGGGGCCTTGTTTTTCTTTGATCAATGAAATTTCTTCATCTTTTTAAGGCTAATAAGATACTAGCGTCTTACCTTGTAGACAGGGCCAAATCCACCTTCTCCAATCTTATTAGCGGCGTCAAAATTGTTTGTGGCTTCTTTTATTTGTCGCAGTGAGAATGAGCCGGTCTGTAATTCAACACCCTTCAATTCTACATAGCGAAGTGTGAAAAATAAATTGTTACAATTTCTGATGCTCTATTATGGAAAAAGTTCAATGTTTAACTTCATACAACTTCTTTATGGAGTCAACACAGCACCTGGGCATCACTTATATTTCTAGTATGCAAAAGTGAAAATCATATTGGCTCCCTAACCAATTCTAAAGATGCAAGACTTGGGACTGTAGGCATATATATATAGTCTTTTAGCTTGTCAAGTGCTAAAAAACTAGTTTATTAGTTGATACCTTGTTCCAGTGTAGGTTCATGCCCCAAACATCCTCTCCAGTACAAAACTCCTAACGTCAGGAAAATACCAGACATTGTTGCTGCCACTATACCGACAATAAGACCAGCAGATATTGAATTTCCATTTCCAGAATCTTCTTGTCCTAAAGAATCTGCATGATATGAGTAGAAATTTGAATTTCTTATGGCACAATATACTATTTATTTATTTCCGTGGCAGCCATTCATATGTTAGCTCCTCATGATTGACATATATATTTTTTTGACCATATGAGAAGGTGGGTGATTAGTGTGGAGATTGCATTTGAAGAAACTAATAAAGTGATAGAAGAGAAGAGAATTGCATACCAGAAACTACAGATATCGCAGATATTAAAGGTCCATAAACTCCATTAGACGGAAGAGATCGAGTCCCTTTACCAGCCCAAATTAAACGTATCTCGAGGGTTCTATCTGTCACAGCAATATTCGGGAAATTTTGTATATTAAGTTTTTCAGCTCCATTTGCATGTTCTACAATATTGAAGTCCTGTAGTACCCGCTTTCCCTAATATTATCAAAAGAATTTAATCTTCTTGTTAAGATAAATAACCAATACAGTGAAGGCTTTAAAAAAAAAAAAAATTCCACTTACCAAATCAATTCAAAGCATGAAGTTGCATAACTTACCTGGATGTAAACATCGAAAATGCGCCTACCAAGACTACCATAGTCTTCACCATTGGAGAACATTATCTCCACGAAGTGAAGTCTAACTGTATAGATTCCATTATCCAAACAATAGGCATAATATGTGAGAGTAATGGGAGATATACGTGCTGTCACATAGAGTTCTGGATTCTCCATAGATAGAACTGATGTATTCCGAGTGATGTATGTTGTCTTTGCGTTGCTATCTAGAAATTGACCAGTGTTACTATAGGCCCACTTGTTATCTTTGTAGAATCTTGATGGTGACCCTTCATCCACATCAGAAACATAATCTGTATTGTTAATAGTCACCGCTTGACCTCCACAGTTTATGTGTAGCTCAGATGAACCTAGAATTGAACACCATAAGAAAAATATCAGCAAGCAAAATGGCATATAGTGCATGTGTAAGAGTTGTTTGAAATCCAATAAAATATGGACTTTGAACTCACTTGTTTGACAGTACATGCTTCCCAAACAAACGTATTCTCCACTGGTTCAAAAGCACAAATATAACAGACAAGTCAGCAGAGTCGCAACTTTCATCGACTGTACTCTAAATACAAGATAAGGTAGTTCTGAAATATTGAGGAAACAGTTAATCCGGAACATACGCATTGTTGCTCCCCAATGTGCTTTTGAATAAATTCCTGAAAATAATTAAGCAATCCAAAACTCAACTTAAAATGGCCAATCCATAGAGAAATAATATTAAATATAGAGACGAGTCTAGCACATACACGGACTTTCCAGCCTGTTTTGGACATGAGCTTTCATCGATCGTGAAGTTATTATATGAAAGATCACTACATGGCAAAAGGTAAATTCGATTATATCATCGCCCAGTGCAATTATACTGCTAAATATATGCTTCAAACATCATAACAAATGGTCTAAAGTGGATTACGAAGCTAATTCATTGTGATTTGTGTCTACAACATAAAGAAATATATGGATTAAAAAATTTATCTGGATATGCCAACTTCAATTGATTCTTCATCTGATGCCTTCATTTCATCCTAAAAATCTTTAACATAATGTGAAGTAGAAGATCCTTTTACAATTGCACATATTGATGGTGCAAGTCAAAGGCCATAACCACTAGGTCATCTATGCCATAATTTTATTGAAACTATGATCTTAAAATCGATTATTGATTTAATAACTCTACTGTTGGAGGCGACAACTTCTGCTAGCATCTCTAGGGAATATCTGGAAAGGAAAATGAATTAACATTTCATGTCCGGATAATAGATATTATTGATTGAATTTGCAAAATTGAGTGACTACAGACCTAATTAGATTTGAACATCCTCCATTAGAACACTGACACATACATCAAAGCAATAATGTTGTTGGAAGAAGAAAGGAGTGGGGAAAAGTCCCACATGGGCTAGCTAATAAAAAAAAAGATGGTTATATAATAAAAGAGGTACTCAAGTCAGATTGCCTTAAGGCATTTTGACAAAAAAGCCCTATTAATCCTTAAGACCTATTCTCTAGCCCACTCACACACACACATATATATATAAAAAGCACAAGCCTAAGAGATGACGATGATGTGGTCTCAGGGGTTCACTTGAAGTACAAGCTCAGGCTTATAAAAATTGAAAGCAAGTCACAACTAAGCCAGGCTAATTGGACTTGAAGGGGAGTGATTGAAGAAGAAAGGAATGAAAGCTCTCTCAACTCTTAAGGCCTACTCCCTAGTCCACACACACACACATATATATAAAAACAAGCCCAAGCTTATGGTGAAAACCCTCTATCCCATGGTTGATGTTGAAGACTTGGACCGGACCATGCTGAAGAATTCCCAACAAATGTCCCTTAACTCCAAAGTAGCTCATCGTCACCCGAACCACAAGGAATATAACTTCTCGAATGGATCACTAACTCCCTAAGTTGACTTTTTTATACTACTAGTATCACTTGATAACTATGCCACATGGTTACCTTTTATTTGACAATACTTCCAGCACCAAAATTAAACTTAGTTTTTTTGTAGAAAATGTGAAAATCACTACCCGAACTTTGATTATTTGATCTTGAACTTGAATTTTGAAGTTAGAAAATAAACCACATGCAATGTAACGTATTTATCAGATTTACTATTTCTATCATCTATAAAATGATATTGTGGTGCATACATATTGGCCAAAGGGTATGACTGTAAACAATAAGAGATAAGATAACAAATTTGACAAGTGAAACTTCTATTAGATATGATTTTCAGCAAATCTAAACTTTTGGTGAAAAATTTGAGATACAAGAAGAAAGTTACTGCTTGTGCTAGAAATTAAGTGTGCAACAATAAACTAGTGCAGTTTTAGAAATTTTAAACAATATCACAAAGATGAATGTAATATAATTAGAGATGAAACTTACATGTGTTTTGTTGTGTTAACAAACCAATCGAGAATTGGACCCGTGAATTGATTATTGGTCAAGTACCTATGAAAAAAAATGTGAAACTGGTAAATAACAAAATGTAGAAGAACTATTAGTTTAAGCCACTAAACTTTGTGGTTGACATAGCCCAAAAAGTCGTATAATATAACTTGTCCCCGGACATAATATCAATAACTAAAGTAGTTAGGATTTAAGCCTCTCCTAGTAGTGGTCTCTACTCAACGTCTTAATCAATCATCACTCTCTCATCACCTGTTTCTATTTTATTTTCATTTTTTTCCCTTCTTTTTTAAGCTACATTGTTCTGGGCAATCTGTTCCTGCATTCATTGCATTAAACCATGAATGAAGCGCGCCCGCCTAAAATTAAGCATCTGAAAAGAATCTTTCTAAACAGCTCAAAATTTCACAATCACTCCATAAAACAATACATTGAAACATTTGCTAAACTTACAGGTAATCAGTTGTTGTTAAGTTCAAGGAACTTGGAAGTTGACCGGTTAGTTGGTTGAAGCTGATATCTCTGCAAGAAAAGTTGGAAATATATAATGTCAAAATTCTCCTTGAATGCTTTTCTCTAAATGAGACTATTAATCAAACTAAGGGTGTTACAACAAGAGCTATTAATTCAAATGAAGCAATCATTCCTAGGTAATAGCTATCCCTGGTAATAGCTATTGCCCTGCCAGCCAAACGACACTAATTTTAATGCTTTTTTCCTTTGTTCTCCTATTGCGATGATCACACTTTTTGTATATAGAAACAGAGAGAAGGCGGGGAACAAGGAGAACAGCAGAAGGAACACGTAGAAAAGCTACAATAACATACTCAGTTAGCATCAGTAGACTGCAGGATTTTAACAAAGCGCATGTCAGCAGGTTTACTATTAACTTGATCATCATCATCTTTTCAAGAAAAGGTCCGAAAAAATTGGATGTTTACATATTCAATCATCCTAAATAAATAAACAATTAGAAACAAAAAGAGAGGAAACCATTGCTACTGACAAGGTCTGTAAGTTTGTCATTGTCCCTAGATAATCAGGAAGCTCGCCATGAAGATTGCAGTTTCTTAGGACCCTGCAAAATAAAAAATAAAAAAAAAAAAATTTCATAACTCAGGTAACATGGGTATTTTGCAACAAATTTAAGATCATCATTTGTCAGGTCTCACAATGCCTCCATTTGTGCACCGCTGAGTTTAGGAAATTCTGCTTGGCTTCCACCTAGGTCACTAATCCTCCTGAGAATAAAAAGTTTATAAGACATATATTTTATTCTTCATGAAAAACTTAAATCATAAGAAAAATTGATCACGAAGCTATACTCACAAGTCGATCAATTTCTTCAACTCTGCAATCCCAGAGGGAATCGGCCCTTGCAGACCGCTTCCTTGTATAGCTCTATTAAAATACAACCAATGTGAACTCAAACAAGGCAAGGCAGTGAACTAATTCTCAACACTCATAAAATGAAATGCAGAGAAACCCTCACAGTTTATTGAGATTAGTCCAATTCCGGATGAAATCTGGAATAGTCCCATTGAATTGGTTGTCATTAAGCCACCTTTAAAATTATCCATCACAAGATAATTAGTATAAATAAACCAACACAAAACTAAAATATTAAAATTTTCTTTAGAATCAGAAGCTAACATCTCAGTTAGACTTGTCAAATTTGCAAATGATTCAGGCAGTGGCCCTGTGAAGTTATTTGAATTGAGGTACCTATAGGGATATAAGCACAATCAGTATAAGAAATAATCCATAGCAAGTTCATCCAAGATTCCAATTTTTTCATTTTTTTTAATACCAAAATAAAGTTAGAGCCTTACAATCTCTGTAGCTGTTTCAAATTTCCCAATGCCGATGGAACAACTCCTGAGAGCTCATTACTTTCAACAACACTGCAAATTAAGGATTAAATGAACATGTTATATGATAAACTTTTTTAAAAAAATGCAATTAATTCAAAAGGCTAATTTTAGGTTGACTCACAAGCTTTGGAGTGTAGATATATTTCCAATCTCTTTTGGGATTGAACCAGTTAACCGATTTGCCATGACAGAACTGCATCAACACAAAAGCAATATTAGACATGTAATTCGGTGGCATATGCTTTAAATTTAGAATTTTAGATCTTAAATAGTAGTACATATTATGAATGTAATGGGGGGAGAGAGGGAGAGAGACGTTAGGAAGAGATTACATGTTCACAAGGTACTCCATAGAACCCCATTCAGATGGAATACTGCCCTTAAGATAGTTACGAGTGACGTCGCTGCATGAAAATTTACCATTAATTCCGTTATGATATCTTAAACAAATCAAAACAAATCAAAATTAAAAGAAATAAATTAAGCCACTTACAATTCTTGCAAGTATCGAAGTCGCAGCAGTGTGGCACTTGGAAGTGTGCCAGGAAGAGACTGGCCCTTCAAGACTCTGTTTATATTTGTTGAAGATAGATTATCAATTATCATAAGATATATACAGTTCTTCATTTGTAATTTTCTACGATTAAGCTTAAATTTTATCTATTTTTATAATTAACCATATAAGATTTGTTAAATTTTTCAATTAGTTACTGAACTAAAAGAGTTCATAGATAATTAATTGACATATCTGAATACCAAATATCAAATTTACCTATTATATAATAAACGGATTCGTGGTGGTTTTCTTTGTATTTCAAATTTCCATCAAATATTTCTAAAGAAAATCTTATTAAGATATATGTCATTATGAATAATTTTAATAATTTCAAGTAAAATGGTAACTTTTTTTAAATTTTTTTTTATCTCCTATTTACACCATATATATTATATCTAATTTATCTATTTCTCCCTCACGTACATTTCTCTCTCCTTGTAAATTTAGTGCATCTTTTGATGGCAGTTAATGGTTGTATGATCATGGAATTCATTTCCAAGCTTTTTATGACAACTCATGTAACAAGTATTATTACTAATTTGAAAGCACGTTTTTAAAAGTTTCATTTTAACTCTTTCTCAAGATATATTTTGATTTTTATTTTATTCTACACCTAACATTATTTATTTATTTATTTTGCATATAGATGTAAGGCAAATCCAAATCGCACACAATTGCAAAATTTTTTCCAGAAAAAATCATTAAAAAAATTTTGTATGGAAGAAATAGTTTAAGAAGGATATGTGTATTTTAAAAATTACAAAATAAAAACATGTTTTAAGAGTTTAGCAATTTATTTATAGTTGACTAGAAATTATTTATTTTTAATTTTGGATTAATATCATGAATGATAACTTAAATTTTGGTAAAACATGTAATTAGATACTTAAACTTTGAAACTGATTACTATACTACTTGAACCTTAAAATTTATCAATTATTTAATACCTAAAAGAACTATTCATATATGGTAACAATATTTTCATGACAATTTTAGATAGCATACAAAAAAAATAAATTCAGATACTAAATTATATATTTTACCAAAATTTAGATACCATTAACAATTTTTACCTTCTAATTTTTATTTTCCTACTTTAGGAATAGCGAAATCTTGTTGATATATGTTTAATGTCGAAAAATCGAAAAGCTTAGTGAATCTTTCGTGGTTATTCGGAAAAAACAATTTGGTTTTGGCCCTTCATGGGACAGAATAAGACTTTGACCAAAAGGAGACACACATGTCTTGTCCATACACGGCCTGTCATAGTCAAAATAAATGCTGAGAAAATTTAAATATTATTTCGTAATTAAAAATAAGAGTGTCCACACACGCTTTCACGAATTTATCAATTATTCAATCTCCTTTTTGGGGGGAAATTCAAACATGATCAACGACGACTAAATTGGGTCAAAAAAAACGACGACTAAGAACAAGACAGCTTACACGTAACATTACAATGTTTTATAACAACGGTTGTAGAAGCAAAATCCAATATGTGTGTCTAAACTAAAATTAAGCCATTCTCTAATTAAATGTGAAACTATTGTTATTTCCTTTTTCAAACACATTATAACTTTCAAATACTAGATATCATATGGTATGCAATTATAACATATATAGAAGGTAGAAGATTTTGGATGACTATACCGATATAAAAATAAAATCCGAAATTAATATAATAAAATTATAAAATATGGAAAAAAAAAGGGAGGGTTGGCCCCTATCTCTATTTAGTGATCATATATACATATACACTTTTATTTACACTTACTAATGTTTCGATAGGTAATTCGATAGAAAAGGAATCAAAGGAAGTGAGAAAGTGAAATGAGAAAAGGAATAAAGAAGTAAAGAAAAAATATATTTCTTTATATAGAAAAAAAAATTGAGGAAAGTAAAATCATTATATGATATTTTCTTTGTACCATTTCATTATTGATGAGGGATATTTACTGAATCTTTTATAATTCCTCTTGTTTCTCCCTGTTCTATTTCTACCCCACATTGGAGGGAAAGATTTGAGACGTTTTGGGGTTTACGTTTACCCGTCAATTAACCCTTTCTGGTTTAAAAACCAAACATATATCTTTCTACACTTCCTTACTTCTTCGTCTATTTCCCTTCAACTTTCCCTCGACTGGAAACAAATCCAAACAGGCAGACACAACTTCATAGCACAATATATATATATATATATATGTAACTCTCAAGTATCAGGAGATCAAAGATATACGCTAATTGAAGATGAAAATAAAGCGGTATTAAATTACATGCTAACGACATGGCAAACGTTGTCACCGGAAATGGTGCAGTTGCACGTCACAGCGTTGTTTGCTCGATCCGTACCCCAGTCGGAGCATGGATCCGCAGTGTAATTCCATCCCGTTGTCTTGTTCAATGTAACTGCTATATCCTTCAAAGCTTGCACTGTAAACACAAACATTAATTACAAAACATACATATAAATACATAAGAAGCTAGATGAATTCGAATATATTTAGGAAAATAGAATGGTTAATCAATCAATTGATGGTACGAACATTCGTCATCGGGCACGGCTCCATAGACACAGCTACAAGTGCAGCAGAGAAGGACGATAATAATGAAAAGAAATTTTGCAGACAGAACAATGTTTGCTGTAGAGAACATGGTCGGTTTCTTGGTTTATCTTTCTATCCCTTGTGTGGACGAAGCAGTAATGGTGTGTATCTACAAAAATAATGGGCGTGTTTGTTTGTGTGCGTGCGTGTTTGTTTCATGGAGATAATATACAGACATTACTGAGACAGCTATGTGCGTAGAGATCTACAAGAACTAAATGGTGAGATTAAAGTTGAACATGTTCATACATAAAAATAGAGAGAAATGAAAACGTCAAGTATGAAATAAAGAGGATATTGACGTGGACCTTTTACCTTTCTAGTAGCACGTGATTAGAAGTCTACTTGCGATGCAAGTTGTATTATCATTATTGTCATAGGGAGTATAGCATAGAGTCATCACAATAGCCAAAGCCACCCTTATGTTGGACTTTGTCCTTGGATCCCTTTTTCCTTGAATTATTTCGCTTTTGTTTGGACACACGGTTTTGTGTGTCGTCGTCCAAGGGTTTGTTTAGAATGTCTGATCATTTGTATTTCATTTATATATAATATGTATATATTTTTTTATTTATATCATATTTATATTTGATATATTTAATCTTGTTATGAGTAAAAATATTTATTTTTCATCTGTATATGATATTTGTTTGAAAATAACATAACTAAGATATCAAAATAACTAGAAAAATGATGAGATAAAAAGACCATTATTGAATTTTCAGTTTTAATATCTCTATTATTGAAGCAAGTTGTGTACTTATAATTTCAAGACAATTAAATTATTCGAAATTCGTAGTAACATCAAATTTCCAAAGTTTAAGTCGAAATACAATTAATAAAGACAACAGGTAAATTAAAAGACAAAAGATAGAATATGAGAAATAACCAAAAATAAGAATGAAATGTGAAATTATGAAAAATACGATAATTGGTGCTTTGACTAATATGATATAAATGTAGATGGAAATATTAATATTTGAAAATAAAAAATTACATCAGAAGGGAACACATTTGACCATAAATTCAAATAAATAATGATAAATTTATGTGGTTACGAGAAGGGGATCAATATTGTACAACATAGTGCAAGTGAGGGATTATTATGTTATGATAAGATGCATTAACATGATACGTTTGGATTAAACCACATCAACATATATAGTCAATGTCCAAATTAGCAATTACTAATGGTTTTTAATAGTGTGATTTGGTTTTCACTACGATGGCTTGATAAATCATACTTCATTTGTATGAGGCTCTCAATCTCCCCTTGGCTACGTGACATCTTGTTGTAGGGCCTCGCAATCAGGTTTATTTTTCCTTCCTTTTTAGTATAGGATTGGGTTCATTCATGCAACTCTTAACCATAAGACATTTGGGGAGTACAAGGTAACATCCAAGATACACTCTACGTCTTCCTTAGACTTCTCCTTTATATTAGGTCGTAAGAAGCCTATTATCTTCCACTTTAGTCCATCCCCGAATTATCTATCCACTAGTAGAGGATTAGCTCTGATACAATTTGTATCATCTCAACTCAAAAGTAATCAATAATTAAGTCAACAAATACTAATCGATCTTTTTAGCTATTCTTCCTAAAAGTTTTCTTACAGTGTTAACTTGATATTCGCTACTCATAGTTTTATAAAAATCAATTCCAATTCTCCCCCTATACCTTGCCCCATAATCCATTTCGAGAATCCATTCATATGGGGTATCACAATCTCACATGCGATGCAGTTGCTATGAGACCATATAACTAAGCTTAGTTTCTCCCACTTTTTAATATGCCAGTCACATCTAAGCAATACTTACCACCTTTGCCATACCTCTTCTTTAAATTGGATCGTGACATGTTTATTAGTTTTGATTTTAATCCCTTCCCACACCATCCCCTTATTGGTAAGGGGTAACTCTGGTACAATTTGGAATTTGGAATGTCCCATATAAAATGAGTCAATAGTTAAGGTAATAGATACTAACAGACCATTTTAACCTCTTGCGCTTTAAAATTTTCTAATTAGTGTTAACTTAGTATTCAATAGAATGGACTTATGAACAAATTCCAAATTTTTCCCACAATTCATGTGGGACTTTATTTGTGTGTGGTATTGCATAACATTAGAAACAAAACTTTACCAATATATGTAACATTATATGATTAATTTTAAACCCACCATGAATTTTCATTAAAAAAAAAAAAAAGCATTGTCTATTTAGGCCAGGCATGTGTTTTATGATGAGATTGAAAAAGGAAAAAGGAAAAAGAAAAGAACAAAAGAATATAATAATGTACCTCAAACCTCTTATAAGCTAAAAGACATCATCTAGCCCTACCTTTTTGCTTATAACTTCTCACTATTGATGGATCTCTCTCTCTCTCTTGTCGGTCTCTCCCGATTCTTTCTATATAAATTCATCTATTTTCTTCTTCTTCTCACCCTCGACTAATTTTTATTAATTCTTTACTCAACTCCAAAAATCAAAGCCAACAAAACATTACTCTACACCCTCTATTAACTAAGCTCCACCATTATAATATAATTATCACCACTTATTGGAAAACTGCCTACGGTTACCCTACTAAACCAGATGTAGAAACCTCTACTTTCAGCCACCATATCTCCCTTATTTGAGCACAAAATCACAAACAACAAACTATTAGGGTACTACTATTGCAGCTCAAGATACTGTCTAAAGCATCATAATCACTAAGTGTCGAATTATTCAATAATCCTAATCTATGGTTTAGGTGAACTCATTTTCTAGAATTCAAAACAATCAACATAGATATATGATCACAAATTCTTGAAATTTCTGAAGTAATATGATTCAAATTAGACTCTCATGAATTGTAAGATACTTTAACATGACTATTAAATAATATTAATGAATCAATATATCTTAAAAGGATAAATTATATCAAAAGGTATGAACGTTTGGAGGTAAGTTCATTTAAGATATCAACATTTAGGGGATGAATTCATTTAAAGTATCATTGTTTAGCAAATTGAGTCAAATAAGATATCAGTAATTGACTATTGATGGAAAATTAAGAGAGATTTAATTAAATATTAATCCAAGCATACGTTGATATCTTATATGAACTTTGTAAAATGTTGATACCTCATTTGATACAATTTTCTAAATGTTTATATCTCTTTTTAACTACTTAAAATGTTGAAACCTCAAATAAACTTTCCCGCAAACGTTGATACTTTCTAGTATAATTTATCATATCTTGGCCTTTTAAGAAGCTAGGATCATAACTATAACAAAGAAAGTATAATAAAGGGGGGGGGGGCGGGGAGGGGGGGGGGGGCACGGGCGTGGTTTGTTAAATTTTCTTACATATCGATGCTCTTAATAAACATGTATGCTTTATTGGAATTTTTTGAAAAGAGTAAAATTGTGTGCATTATTGGGTATCTATAATTAGGGATGCGATTGGGTCAGGTTTCAGACGAATAGTATGAATTTGAAACCAAACTTGCTATCTTATAAGGTATATTAAACCTGACCCGATAACCCTATAAGATTTTCATGTAATTTCCCTACCCACGATAGATAAAAAAAATGCAAGTAACTAATTACTTCATAATTTAAGTTCTTTGACTATTTGCTAAAAGGTGAATGTTGTCTAGACTACCATTAATGTCTTATATATAATCTATATTATCTCTTTTGTCTTCTCAGAGATTTAAAAATTTTCCTTTTGTGATGAAAATTTTAAAAAGATTTCATTTCCCTTGAAGATATGAAATATAGTTGCAACATGGTCTTGATGATGTGAAAGATTTTAAAATTTTTCATTTCAGTATTTTGTATTAAATGAGATGACTAGATGTTCCAATTTTATAATAGAAATTATGTATTA
Organism: Combretum micranthum; assembly: GCA_024138025.1. Taxonomy (NCBI): domain Eukaryota; kingdom Viridiplantae; phylum Streptophyta; class Magnoliopsida; order Myrtales; family Combretaceae; genus Combretum; species Combretum micranthum. The sequence goes on from JAMXBD010000158.1 coordinate 905,551, forward strand.
TCCAATGGACTATTGACAAAAAAGGTGGGGGCAGCTTACATGGGAACTGGGATTATAACTTACTGGTTACTAATTTTGTTTGTTTTACCCTTTTCCTTTTACAAATGTTTTCTTTTTTAATTTTATTTTCTAGTTAGGTACCCATCAGGTATTTTATTGTATCCAAACCTGATTCTATGACCCTATTAGGTTTTTATTCCACATCTAAATCGAATCCTGAAAAATAGATTACTAAGTCAACAAACTTCTTAAGAGTCAAACTAAATGTTGTATATTTCAAAAGTAATATTTGGTCTTAAAAAATACCTCTTAATCAACATCATGACTTGAGAAAGAGAAAAACTAAGGGAAGAAGTAAAACCTAATTAGGAAAGAAGAAAGGAAAAAAAAAGGAAAATAGATGGAGATCATAATTTTTTTTTTCAAAGAAACAAAAAATTACTCACATAACATTATTACAATACAATGAAATCCTAGCAATTAGCCAAAGAGATCGGTTTGATGACTTTATCCACTAGAACATCTAGTTTTATGATTATAGTAGGGTTGATATGACTGTAGTGGCTACATGTGTGCAGCATGGTTTTCATGCTATATATGATCTTAGAAGAGTGATGTGAAAACACACGTAAGGAATGATTAAGATTGAGAAGGTCGAGAGGAGTAACAGGTAGTATTAGGAAGCTAGAAAGAACTAGTGATGGTGGAGAATCTTTATAGCAACATACTCTCTATTGTTCTTAAAAGGAGGTAGTATGCTCTTTCTGAGCTTTGCTTGATCATTCGTGAGAGTATTTTAGTAGTATGATCGTGTTTCTTTTAATTTCTAAATCCTTAAATGAGGATGAGCTCTAGGTATTATAAAGCTTGACTTTTAATTACATCTATCAGATCACAGTGACCATTAATGGGGAAGATAAGTCTTCTTAATGATGGAATTTTATGTGGGTCTCTCACTCATGAAAGGCCTCTTTAAATACATGAGCTTCTTGAGAAAGTTTGAGAGAGAATATAGGCTATTACAGTGAACAATCCCTGCATCTACTTTACTGTGCCAAATCTCCTTTAGTCATCTTAATTTTATGAGCTTAACTCTCTAGACTTGGGCTTTTAGCCTAAAGAGTCGGGATCAAGTCATTACTGTTCTTTAAAAACCCAACAGCTTGATTTAGCCATATACAACGATTTTTTTTTTTTTTATGAATTTAGGTATTTCATAAGGAAAAAGTTAATCCTAAAATAGAGTCGTTTTAAAACTTATTTCCCTTTTAGCATAGTGAAAACGCATGTTGCACATACGTTTTCATCTTATGAAATATTTTATAGAAAAGGGTGCATACTGTGTCTTTTGTTGAACTAATAATATCAGTGAGGGTACATACATTGCATGAACCTTCTATAAATTTTATATTAATATTGAAGGTGAAGGTCATTCATGCATCTTCAATTTAGTTTAAATAAGCACTAAAATTAAGCATCTGAAAAGAATCTTTCTAAACAGCTAAAAATTTCACATTTACTCCCATAAAACAATACATTGAAGCATTTGCTAAACTTACATGTAACTAATTGTTGTTAAGTTCAAGGAACTTGGAAGTTCACCTGTTGGTTGGTTGAAGCTGATACCTCTGTAAGAAAAGTTGGAAATATATAGTGTCAAAATTCTCCTTGAATGCTTTTCTCTAAATGAGACTATTAATCAAACTAAGGGTGTTACAACAAGAGCTATTAATTCAAACAAAGCAATCATTCCTAGGTAATAGCTATTCCCCTGCCAGCCAAACGACACTAATTTTAGTGCTTCTTTCCTTTGTTCTCCTATTGCGGTGATCACAAGATAATTACAACAAGAGCTATTGGTTGTCATTAAGCCACCTTTAAAATTATCCATAACAAGATAATTAGTATAAATAAACCAACGCAAAACTAAAATATTAAAATTTTCTTTAGAATCAGAAGCTAAAATCTCAGTTAGACTTGTCAAATTTGCAAATGATTCAGGCAGTGGCCCTGTGAAGTTATTCGAATTGAGGTACCTATAGCAATATAAGCACAATCAATATAAGAAATAATCCATAGCAAGTTCATCCAAGATTCCAATTTTTTCATTTTTTTAATACCAAAATAAAGTTAAAGCCTTACAATCTCTGTAGCTGTTTCAAATTTCCCAATGCCGATGGAACAACTCCTGAGAGCTCATTATTTTCAACAACACTGCAAATTAAGGATTAAATGAACATGTTATATGATAAAACATTTAAAAAAAATGCAATTAATTCAAAAGGTTAATTTTAGGTTGACTCACAAGCTTTGGAGTGTAGATATATTTCCAATCTCTTTTGGGATTGAACCAGTTAACCGGTTTGCCATGACAGAACTGCATCAACACAAAAGCAATATTAGACATGTAATTCGGTGGCATATGCTTTAAATTTAGAATTTTAGATCTTAAGTAGTAGTACATATTATGAATGTAATGGGGGGAGAGAGAGAGAGAGACGTTAGGAAGAGATTACATGTTCACAAGGTACTCCATAGAACCCCATTCAGATGGAATTAACTATATAACATATTTAAAATTTATTAATTAGTTACTGAACTTTTATATATATAAATTAAAATTTTTTATAGATAATTAATTGATATTTTAAAATTTTATATACTTAATTGCAAGAATCGGTGAGATCCGAATACCAAATATCAAATTTACGTATTATATAATAGGTGGTTTTGGTGGTATTTCAAAATTTTCCATCAAATATTCCTAAAGAAAATCTTATTAAAATAGATTGCACAATGAATAATTTTAATAATTTCAACCAAAATGGTAACTTTTTAAAATATTTTTTTAATCTCCTATTTACACCATATGTGTTATATCTAATTAATCCATTTCTCCCTCACGTACATTTCTCTCCTTGTAAATTTAGTGCATCTTTTGATGGTAGTTAATAGTTGTATGGTCAAAAAATTCATTTACAAACTTTGCAACTGATTAATATATTACTTTAACTTTAAAATTTATCGTTCATTTACTTAAAAAACTTCTCATATATATCAATAATATTTTTATAATAATTTTGGTTAATATATATAAAAAAGTAAATCTAAATACTAAATTAATTAATTTTAAAATTAAAATATTTAATTATATATTTTCCCAAAATTTAAACCAACCAGCAAAATCTTGTTGATATATGTTCAATTTCGGAAAAACGAAAAGCTCAGTGAATCTTTTGTAGTTATTCTAGAAAAACAATGTCATTTTGGTACCTCATAGGACAGAGTAAGCTTTGACCAAAATCAAACGTACATGTCGTGTCAAAAGAGCAACATTAGAATGTGCGGCCTGTCATAATCAAAATAAATGCTAAGAAGATTTAAATATGAGTTTGTAACGAAAAATACGTGTCCACACACGCTTTCATGAATTTATCAATTATTCAATATCCTTTTTGCAGGAAAATTTAAACATGATATACGACGACTAAGAAGTAGACAGCTTACACGTAACATTACCATGTTTTATAACAACGGTTGTAGAAGCAAAATCCGATATGTGTGTCTAAACTAAAATTAAGCAATTCTCCAATTAAATGTGAAACTATTGTTTTTTCCCTATTCGAACGCATTATAACTTTCAAATACTATATATTGCATGGTATGCAATCATAACATATATGGAAGGTAGAAGAGGTTAGATGACTATACGGATACAAAAACAAAATCCGAAATTAATATAATAAATATATAAAATATGAAAAAAAGGAAGGGTTGGCCCCTGTCTCTAAATGTCCTTAGTGATCATCTATGTAATTATAATTATATAATTTAAGTCCGAACTTTTTCATTTGTCCCATATTTTTATCATATAATTTTATTTGGTAATTTATCAATCTCTCTAATATTATTATTCTATTATTTTATTTAAGAAAATAGACTTATCATTGCATTTAAGAATATTGACTAAAGAAAAGAATCATCATTGCTATCACTCATTTTTATCATATAGTTTTATTTGGTAATTTATCTATTGATGTGTGTGATCCAAATTCATGTACATGGCCAGTTTTTGGACATACATCAGCAGCTTGCATCACCTATACTACCAGCCTTCATATTAACTTTAAAGATTTTGTTTATGTAGTTGTTCAAGGCTAACTCAATGCTGCCGGCTTATATTCCAACGTTGCTATCCTAAAACTCTGTGCCCTACTAGCCTTGAAGCCAGTGTTAGAAAATTTGATTATGTAATTGTCGAAGGCCAACTCAACGCCACCAACCTTTGATTGGCGTTCGAGTAAAATTGTGACTTTTCGTATGCCGACCTTTGTATCGGCTTACATGATCCATATATAGATTTGTGAGTTGTTTTTTAGGGTTTTATGAGTTTGCTGAGATTTGTGATCAGTTGTACACATTTTCTGTAATTCCTTCTTCAGCATTAGTGGATTTCGTTCTCTCCTCTGCCTGTGGTTTTTCCCGCAAGGGTTTTCAGATAAAATCTTGTGTGTTCTTTACTTTTTCGTTTTGTTTTTTTGCCAATATTTGTTTTATTCAATAAAAAAAAGTGGTATTAAAGCCTAAGGTTTTGGTTTTTTGTGTTTCTTCTACAATGGCAACAGTAAAGTATGATATTCCTTTGTTGGATCGGAGTACAAGATTTTCTCTATGGTAGGTTAAGATGCGAGCGGTGTTAGTACAGATGGATTTGGATAATGCGTTGTTAGGGTTTGACAAGATGCTTGCATTTTGGTCACTGGAAGAAAAATTGTATCAGAATTGTAAAGCCCTTTCGCAAATTCATCTTCATTTATCAAATCAAATTTTAGAAAATGTGTTAAAGGAGAAGACAACTGCTAGGTTATGGTTAAAATTAGAATAACTGTGTATGACAAAGAGTTTGACCTATAATTTACATTTAAAACAACAATTACTCACACAAATTGACAAAAGATGGGTCTCTAGAAGATCAACTGATTGTTTTCAAAGACATTATTTCTGATTTGGAGACTTTAGAGGTTAAGTATAATGAGGAGGATTTGACTTTAATTCAATTGTGTTTACTACCTCCTTCATATTCGAACTTTAGAGACACAATCTTGTATAGTCGTCATTCTCTTACCATGGAAGAGGTATATGATGCTTTGGCATCTTTTGAGAAGATGAAACACTTAGTTATTAGATTCGAGCCTAAAGTAGAGGGTCTTATTTCTCATGGTAGGAGTCAAGAACACAGTTCTGGTAATTCAAGGGGAAGGTCAAAGTTTTTAAACAGAGATAAGGTCTATAGGTATTGCAAGAAGAAAGGATACATTAAATAAGAATAATATAAATTACAGAACAAGAATAAGAAAGCTGCTGAAAATTAGAAGGGGAAACAACTAGAAAAATCCGTTGAAGCTAATATTGTTGAAACAACTGTGTTGGTGATCTTCTTGTTGCTTCTAATGATGATCCTTATACCAGTGAGGAGTGGATTTTGGATCCTGGTTATATGTTTCATATATATCCCAATCAAGATTGGTCTTCAACATATGAAAAAGTTTCCAAAGGTGTTGTCCTTTTAGGAAATGATGCTTCTTGCAGGGTTATAGTCATTGGCACTCTAAAGATCAAGATGTTTGATGGTGTTATCAGAACCCTTGGAGACGTAAGATATGTTCCTGACTTGAAGAGAAATTTAATTTCATTAAGTACTCTTGATTCTAAAAGGAACAAATATACTGACGAATGTGGAGTTTTGAAGATCAATAAAGGATCTCTTGTGGTGGCAAAGGGGATGAAAAAGACTGCTAATTTATATATTTCATAGGGTTCTGTTATTGCAGGTGATGTAGCCATCACTTATTCTTCTCTATCATATGAGGATGCTACTAGACTTTGGCATATGCGTCTAGGGCATATGAGTGAAGCCGGTATGGCTGAATTGAGCAGAAGAAAACTTCTTGATAGGTAGGGCTTCAGTAAGTTGAAGTTCTATGAACACTGTGTTTTTGGTAAGCATAAAAGACTCAAATTCACCACAGGTACTCACAATACTAAGGGTGTTCTAGATTATATCCATTATGATCTATGGGGGCTATCAAGAGTACCTTCAAGTGGAGGTGCTATCTACATGCTGACCATCATTGATGATTTCTCTAGAAGAGTATGGATATTTTTCTTGAAACAGAAGAATGATGTTTTACCCACATTTGAAGAGTAGAAGATGATGATTGAGAAACAAACTAGAAAGCAAGTAAAGCATCTTCGCACGAATAATAGCCTTGAATTATGTCCTAATGATTTCAATGTTTTGTGTAAGTCAAAGAGATTTGTGAGGCATCTAACAATTCTTGCTACACCTCAACAAAACGAAGTAGCGAAACGGATGAACATAACCATTATGGAGAAAGTCAGGTGTATGTTGTCTAATGCTCAATTAGCGAAGTTATTTTGGGCTAAAGTAGCTTCTACAACATGTTATTTAATCAATAGGTCTCTATCTATAGCTATTGAGAAGAAGACTTCATTAGAGGTATGGTCTGGTACTCTTACGGATTATTTAGAGTTGAAAGTTTTTTGTTGTCCTACATATGTTCATGTAGATAATGGGAAGCTTGAGCCTAAATCTCTAAAGTGCATATTCCTTGGTTTTAAACCTAGTGTCATAGGATATAAATTGTGATGTCCTAATTTGAAGAAAGTTATTGTCAATAGGGATGTGATTTTTGATGAAGCCATTATGTTATCTGACTTACCTTCTGCAACTTCATCTAATAAAGTATAGTAGAAATCAAGCCTATAGGTAGAGTTTTAAATTGATTCAAGGTCTACATCAGAGTTTACTTCTTAGCCTAAATCACAGACACATGATAGTTCTGTCTCTACACCACTACAGCCGCAGTACTCCATTGCTAGAGACAGACCTAGAATAGAACTTAGGCCTCCTCAGAGATATGTAGAGGCAGATCCTGTAGCTTGTGCTCTTAATATAGCAGAGGAGATTGATTATAATAAGGAGCAATCTACTTACTCAAACGCTGTGAATTGTAGTGATGGTAAGTGGGTGATTGCAATGCAAGAAGAGATGGATGATTGCAATGCAAGAAGAGATGGAATCTCTTTATAAGAATGTAACTTGGGATTTAGTGAAACTTCCTAAAAGGAAGAAGATTGTTCGTTGCAAATGGGTACTCAAGAGAAAAGAAAGAACACCAGGAGTTGAAGAACCCAGATAAAAGGCAAGACTTGTAGCAAAGGGCTATAGTCAAATATCAGGTATTGATTTCAATGATGTGTTTTCTCCTGTTGTAAAACACAGCTCAATTAGAGCTTTGCTAGGTATTATAGCTTTACAAGATCTTGAGTTAGAATAGTTAGATGTGAAAACTACTTGCCTATATGGAGAGTTTGATGAAGATGTTTATATGCAATAGCCAAAAGGCTTTCGGATCTCAGAAAGGGAGGATCATGTTTGCATGTTGAAGAGATCGCTTTATGATTTAAAGCAATCACCTAGATAGTAGTACAAGAGGTTTGACTCGTTCATTACTTCTCATGATTTTAAGAGAAGTATTTTTTATAATTGTGTGTATTTCAAGAAATGTGAAAATGGGTCTTTTGTTTATCTACTCTTGTTTGTTGATGACACGTTGATTGAAGCTAAGGATAGAGGAGAGATTGAGAAGGTTAAAAATCAGTTGAGTAGAGAGTTTGAAATGAAAAACTTGGGAGCAGGAAAGAAGATACTTGGGATCGAAATCCTGGGGGATAGAAAAGCAAGTATGTTGCATATTAATTAGAAGGCATACTTTGAGAAGATTCTTTACAAGTTTAATATTACGAATGCTAATCCTATTAGTATAACTTTAGCAGCACATTTCAAATTGTCGTCTGCTTTGTCTCCACAATTAAATGATGAAGTTGAATTTATGAAAAGAGTTTCATATTCAAGTGCCGTAGGATCTCTTATGTATGTTATGGTCTGCGCACATCCAAATTTGTCATATATTGTGATTATTGTCAGCAGGTATATGGCATATCCTGGTAAAGAACACTGGAGAGGAATTTATTAGATTTTCGAATACTTAAGAGGTACTAGTAATCTTTGTCTACATTTTGGTAGAACTACAGATGAAGTTGTTGGTTTTATGGATTCTGATTTTGCTGGAGATTTAGATAAGAGAAGATCTCTTATAGGTTATATTTTTACACTTGGTGGCTATGTTAACAGTTGGAAAGCCACTTTGTAAGTTACCGTTGCTTTTATCCACAACTAAAGCTGAGTACATGGCTATTATAGAAGCTTTTAAGGAAGCTATTTGGCTAAAGGGGTTATTTGGCGAGATCAGTGATGACTTAAAGACTGCAATAGTCTTTTGTAATGGTTAGAGTGTAATCTATCTCACTAAGGATCAAACGTATCATGAGAGTACGAAGCACATTGATGTCAAGTATCATTTCGCTCATAATGTTGCTATTGATGGTGATATTACTTAAGTAAGGCAGTACTCAAGAAAATCGTATAGATATGATGACCAAGATACTTCCTATAGCCAAGTTTAGGCACTGTTTGACTTGGTTAGTGTTGATTGCTAATTGATCCCCTTTTGGGGTTTGTGGAAGAGGAGGAGAATGATTTCTTGTATGTATTGAAGACTGGATTTTGTTATTTTTCTCCTGAATTTGTGTCAAGGTGGAGATTATTGATATGTGTAACCTAAATTCATGTACATAGCCAGTTCTTGAACATACGTCGGTGGCTTACATCACCTACACTGCTAACCTTCATACTAGCTTTAAAGATTTCATTTCTGTTGTTGTTTAAGCTGGCTCAACGCCGCCAGCTTATATTCCAACGCTACCAGCACAAAACCCTATGCCCATTGGCCTTGAAGCTAACATTAAAAATTTGATTATGTGATTTTTGAAGGTCGGCTCAATGTTGCCAGTCTTCATACCTAAAGCCACCGGCCTTTGGCTGTCGTTTGTGTAAAATTGTGACTTTTCATATGTTAACCCTTGTGTCAACTTACACGATCCATATATGGGTTTGTAATTGTTTTTTAGGGTTTTATGAGTTTGATGAGATTTGTGGTTACTTGCACATATACTCTGTAATTCCTTCTTGAACAATAGTGGATTTTGCTCTCTCTTCTACTCGTGGTTTTTCCCACAAGGCTTTCTATGTAAAATCTTATGTGTTCTTTACTTTTCTATTTTGTTTTTTGCTATTTTTTTTTTGTTTTATTAGATCATAATATTATCAATCTCTCTAATATTATTGTTTGATCATTTTATTTAAGAAAATAAACTTATTATTGCAAAGAATATTGATTAAAGAAAAGAATCATCATTGCTATTTAATCTATATAATTTAAGCCATAACCCTTTCATTCATTGCACATTTTTATCATATAGCTTTATACAGTAATTTATCAATCTCTCTATTATTTGATAATTTTATTTAAGAAAATAAACTTATCATTACATTTAATAATATTGACTAAAGAAAAGAATCATTATTATTATTTAAATCTATATCTATAAAATTTAAGCTAGAACTCTTTCATTCATCGCACATTTTTATCATATAGTTTTATTTGGTAATTTATCAATATATCTAATATTATTATTTGATCATTTTATTTAAGGAAATAAACTTATCATTGCATTTAAGAATATTGACTAAAGAAAAGAATCATCATTATTATATAATCTAAATAATTTAAGCTAGAACCCTTTCATTCATCGCACATTTTTATCATATAGCTTTATATGGTAATTTATCAATCTCCTTAATATTATTATTTGATAATTTTATTTATGGAAATAAACTTATCATTGCATTTAATAATATTGACTAAAGAAAAGTCATCATTATTATTTAAATCTATATCTATATAATTCAAGCTAGAACACTTTCATTTGTTGCACATTTTTATTATATAGTTTCATATGATAATTTATTAATCTCTCTAATATTATTATTTGATCATTTTATTTAAGAAAATAAACTTATCATTGCATTTAAGAATATTGACTAAAGAAAAGAAACATCATTACTATTTAATCTATACCTATCTATATAATTTAAGTCAAAAGCCTTTCATTCGTTGCACATTTTTATCATATAGTTTTATATGGTAATTTATCAATCTCTCTAATATTATTATTTGATATTTTTATTTAAGGAAATAAACTTATCATTGCATTTAAGAATATTGACTAAAGAAAATAATCATCATCTATTATATTTAAGCTAGATATAATTCATTTGTCGCACACTTTTGTATTATATAGTTTTATATGCCAACTTTATCAATTCTCCTTATTATATATTTGTTTTACTTAAAGAAACTAATTTATTACAATATTCATGACTATTGACTAAGTAATGGAATAAATATTGATTTTAAAAACTTTTTCTTTTCTTTTGTTCCCCTTCTAACTATCATTGCAATTATTATGTATACATATAAGTATAATTTAATTAAAACTACCTCTTTGATGAAGCAAAATAATTGCAATTAGGATTGATTTGTTATAAACTTCGTTATAAATATTTAAAATGTATTAGAGTATTATTTTATTAATCTTATGATTTTTTTTTCATGTATTTTTATAAAATGTATGCAATATATTTAGTTTCTTCATTCGTCCACCGATTTTGCATGTAATAAACTTCAATTATGTTGTTTATTATAAAAGTTTAATTTCTTATTTAATTTTTCTACCCATGGTGCAGGTGCGTCGTCTGCTAATATATACATATAGACTCTTACTCTCACTAATGTTTCATTAGGTCATTTGATAGGAAAGGGAAATCAAAGGAAGCGAGGAAGTGAAATGAAAAAAGAGTGAAAAAGTAAAGGAAAAATATATTTCTTTATATAGGAAAAATTGAGGAAACTAAAATCATCATATGATATTTTCTTTGTGCCATTTCATTATTGATTAGGGATATTTATTGAATTTTTTATAATTCCCCCTATTTCTCTCGGTTCTATTTCTACCCCTCATTAGAGGGAAAGATTTGAGATATATTACGCGGTTTACGTTTACCCCTCAATTTACCCTTTCTAGTTTAATAACCAAACATATACTTTTCTACGCTTCCTTACTTCTTCCTCTACTTCCCTCCAACTTTCCCTCGACTGGAAACAAATCCAAACATGCAAACGCAACTTAATAACACGATATATATATATATATATATATATATATGTAACTCTCGAGTATCAGGAGATCAAAGAGATGGCTAATTAAAGATGAAAATAAAGCGGTACTAAATTACTGCTAACGACATGGCAAACGTTGTCACCGGAAATGGTGCAGTCCACGTCGCAGTGTTGTCTGTTCGATCCGTCCCCCAGTCGGTGCATGGATCGGCAGTGTAATTCCATCCCGTTTTCTTGTTAAATTACAAAACATATATATATATATATATAGATATATATAAGAAGCTAGATGAATTCGAATATATTTAGGAAAATAGAATGGTTAATTAATCAATTGATAGTACGAACATTCGTCATCGGGCACGGCTCCATAGACACAGCTACAAGTGCAGCAGAGAAGGACAATAATAATGAAAAGGAATTTTGCAGACAGAACAATGTTTGTTGTAGAGAACATGGTTTCTTGGTTTATCTTTCTATCCCTTTTATGCACTGTGCGTGGTTGTGTGCGTGCTTGCGTGTTTGACGGAGATATATATATATATATATATATATATAGATAGCTATATGCTAAGAGATCTACAAGAATTAAATGGTAAGATTACTCATACATATAAATAGAGAAAAATGAAAACGTCAAAGTATGAAATAAGAGGATATTGACGTAGACCATGCCCTTTTCTGTCTACTTGCGATGCAAATTGTATTATTATAATTATTATAAATAGGTGATTAATAAAAACTTTGGTCTTAGGGAATACAGCATAGCGACATTAATAGCCACCCCCATGTTGGACTTTTGCTTGGGTCCCTTTTTCCTTGAACTATTTCACTTTTATTTGGAAGATTAACCCTCATGTAGTCGTCTTAGGATATGTTTAGATTATCTAATTTTTATTTGTGTTTTATATATATTTGATCTACATTTATTTTTCATTTTTATCTTATTTATATCATATATATATATTTGATTTGTTTGATTTTTTAATAAGTAAAAATATCTTTTTTTTATTTATATTTTTTTAATAAATATCTATTTGAAAATGATATAATTAAGATGGCAAAATGGCCAAAAAAAAATATGTGAGAACCAAATCCTTATTGAATTTTTAGTTTTAATATCTCTATCACTGAAGCAAGGTGTGTACTCATAATTTCAAGACAATTAAATTATTCGAAATTTGTATTAACATCAAATTTCCAAAGTTTAAGTCAAAATACAATTAATAAAGACAAAAGGTAGATTAAAAGAAAAAAAAATAGAATATAAGAAATAATAAAAAATAAGAATGAAATGTGAAATTATGAAAAATACAATAATTGGTGCCTTAACTAATATGATATAAATGTAAATGAAAATATTAATATTTTAAAATGAAAAATTACATCGAAAAAAAACACATTTGAGTATAAATTCAAATGAAAGATAATGAATTTATGTAGTTAAGGGAAGGGGATCAATATCATACAATATAGTGCAAGTGAGGGATTGTTGTATTATAATAAGATGTGTTGAGATAATGTGTTTGGATTAAACCACATCAGTGTATATAGTCAATGTCCAAATTAGCAACTACTAATGGTTTCCAATTAATGTGATTTGGTATTCTACCATGACTTGATAAAATCATACTTCATTTGTATGAGGCTCACAATCTCCCCCTAGTTACGTGGCATCTTATTGCAGGACCTCGTAATTAGGTTTATTTTTTATTCCTTTCTAGTATAGGATAGGGTTCATTCGTGCCACTCTTAACCATAAGACATTTTGGGAGTATGTTAAAAGTAACATCCCAAATACACTCTATAGCTTCCTTAGACTTCTCCTTTAAATTAGGTTGTAAGAAGTCTATTAGCTTCCACCTTGGTCTATCCCAAGTTATCTATCCACTAGTAGAGGATCGAGTCTGATACACAAGTCAAAAGTAATTAATAATTGAGTCAATGGATATTAATTGGTCTTTTTAGTTACTCGGCCAAAAGTTTTCTTATAAGTGTTAACTTGACATTCACTATTCATAGTTTTATAAAAATCAATTCCAATTCTCCTCCCTACCTTGCCCCACAATCCATTTCGGGACTCCATTCTTATGGGGTATCACAATCTCACATACGATGTTGTTGCTATGAGACCATATAACTAAGCTTAGTTTTTCCCACTTTTTAATACGCTAGTCACATCCAAGCAATGCTTACCACCTTTGCCATACCTCTTCTCAAAATTGGATAGTGACATTTCTACTAGTTTTGACTTTAGCTCCTTCCGACTTCGATCCCTATTAGTAAGGGGTAACTCTGATACAATTTGGGATGTCCCATGTAAAAAGTGGTCAAAAGTTAAGGCAATAGATGTCACGATCCTAAAAGAGGGTCTAGAAGGAAAACTTAAAGTAATCATATCAAGTATTTATCCAAGATATGAAAATCGTTTTACAAGTTAGAGATTTGAAAAACTCTACTTAATATATGCTATGCAAGTTTTAATTCATAAAAACATTCTAATAACTAAGGAAATACAAATTTCTACAGTTTACCAGAACCATAGATAATTGGTATCTCCGACCAAATAATAAAATAGGATAGATAATTACATATTACAAAACTTTGGACCATTATCTAATTAAACTAAATCATTCGAAGCTTATCTCATATACTATAAAAATTTCTATCTTAAATACAAAACATACGGATTGCATTCTAAGCTAATCTTTAAATCTCCAAGGTTTTCACACTCTCTTAACCCATTCCTAGCCTGAGATATACCTGCACAAAACTATAGGGGTGTAAGCTCAACCATAGCTCAACGAATAACAAAGACCAAACAACATAACAAATAATTGTCAAGCAAGTATTGTTAACAAATATATGCAATGTAACACTAAACCATATGTTATGCACAATTTAAATTACCGAAATCTAAACCAATGGAGATTTATGCCCTCTCTTAGGGGTTGAAGGACCAGTCCAGTATCATGCCCAGGAGAATTTAAGAACTAAGGAAGGGGGATTTCTTTTCTCAAATTCCTTGTCTACATATTTACTATCAACATAACCTCTAACTGCTCCTTATAGATCACTAGAAGGGAGGATTTCCTTTGAAACTCATTTTGTTGAAAAATAACCTCTAACTGCTCCTTATATATAACTAAGAAGGGAGGATTTTCTTTAAAACTCAGTGAAACATAGCCTTTAACTTATTCTTAGAAAGAATTAAGGAGGGAGGACTTCATTTTGAAACTCATTTTGTTCTTAAGTACTCATACTATTAAAAAATCCACCATTTCACCTTAGAATCTTAAAAACCCCCTAAGTATTATCATTCCATGCTAGCCCTCATCAGGCGATGTTCTTCAAGCCTACTTACTCCCTGTATAGCTGGCGACCCTATGATAACCCTCACTAGATTCACTAGATTTCCCTAGGCATTACCATAGAATAGGAATGATAATACATGACGTGTATACTTCATAAATGCTAATGTAAGTATGTTGTCATGCAATGCATGTCTATTTAATTAAATAGTCATATAGTATTAAGTTCATTTATTCGAGTGACCAATCAATGTAGCAGACACTCATTAATAACAATAATACAATCATTTCATGCAATGTGTGATCACTTTGATTTTTAATGTTCTATCAAGTAATATAATCATCACTTAGTATGCAAATACCTAATTCCCACACATAGTCAGTTATATTTACTTTCTCATGGGTACAACTAATTTACAAGCACAAGCAAAGCGATAAAGTCTGTGTTACCCACCTAACATCCAAGCTCAGTCTCAACAAACTTCTAGAAAATCCAAATCATCCCCACCATCAATCATCAAAATCCAATCATCATCAACATTCTCATCATCAGCATCAACTTATCATCATCGTTCACAATTGAAATCCAAACAAAAATAGAAAGTTGGCTAAGGTTATTTAAGAGATTATACCAAAAGTAAAACATTTACGCAAGAGATTAAACTCATTTTAAAGTCATAATTTAATTAGACACTAAGTAGGAACCTCGCCATGATTGTGAAGATCGTCTCGCCAAGATACGGACAGTTCTCCATTGTCTATCAAAATATTTCTTTCCTCTTTGTTTATAATCATTTATTACAAAAGCATCAACAAAGCATTCATATACAAAGCATTCATTTCTTAAGCAAACACACATTTGAAACAACATATTCTCCATATAAATTATGATTATCCCAACATATCATTCTAATCCAATTTGTAGCTATTAACCCATTTTAACTTAATCCTAACCAAATGGATTAGAATTAATTATTTAATCCAATTACTAAGTCATTTTGATGAAACTTAATCAATCTAATTCATTTTAGCTTGCTAAAGTCTATTTAGTCAAGTTGAACTAAAAATTGATTAACTCAGTTCATTTTACATCTAAGATGCTTATTACCGTAAGTTTATGTTGACTTAATCTTAACCAAGTTGATTATACTTAATCAATCTAATTCATTTTAATTCATTCAAGTTGAACCTAGGTTTATTAGCTAAGTTTATTTTACACTTAACTACACAGATTTAACGAGCAAATATAAATTTTTAACTTTGTTTGGAATATGTAGTAACTGAAATCAATTAAAATTTAGGCATTGGTACTTTTAGAATTTGTAAAAACATGAAAGTTATAGAGCTCTTTTCAAGCTTTTCCATAACCTTTTGAATCGCCTCAATCCAAGTTAGGATGAGAAGGTTATGATCAATTTAATTTAAGTCGAGAAGGAAAAGAAGGACAATATGGCCCCTCGTTCCATATAGGGCATATCAAGGATGATGGTAGCCACCAAACCCCTTACCACTCTCCATATAGGTTCAATAGGGGTGACAGTGGCTACTACGCCCTTTGTTAGGCCCTGTATGGACCCATATCACGTCCCATGTTTTCCTTTGCTCCATTTTACTCTATTTTAGCCACTTGTCTACTTGTTTTATTCAAAAAACTCCACTTACAACACCTTAACAAGACCTTACAAGCTCAGCACCATAACTCACAACACCTTTAATCCCATTACTACATCTCATTTCTTCATACCATCTTATTAATTATCAAAACCACTTATGAACATATTACACTTAAGTCTTAAGACACAAACTTATATACCACATGTTTACAAGTTTCATGTCACAATTTTGCTTATAATTAACAATAAACCATTATTTATATGCATTTATAACAATCAAAACAAAGAAAATAAGCATACTCACATGTTTGATGAATTTAACTAGCTTGTTCTTCACTGCTACTACTTCTTCATGGTTGTTGTAGCTTCTGTTAACATGCTTCTTATCTTATTTATTGATTTCATCTCTTATTTCTCCTTTTGATATTGTTAAAAATTGATGTTTTGTGTTGATGATTTAAAGGAAAGAAAAGAAGATGAAGGTGAAGCAAAAAAAATGAAGAGAGAAGAAATGTAGGAGTGACGAAAATGAAATGAAAGAGGCATACTTCAAAAGGGAAAAAAAAGAAAAGGATAAATATAAAGTGATTTTTAAGGATATTAATTGGTAGGGTTTTGTCCTAACTTTTCATATCATTATCTCAAGTATTAAAAACAATTAGAAGGAAATTTTAGAATATACAAAAGTAAAATCAATAATTAAATTGAACATCTAGTTTGGAATTTAATTTATGAAAACTTGATATTTAATTGAGTTTGAGCTTAGAAATTGAAAATTTTAAATAAGCAGATAAACTCAAAATTCATGAGAATTGAAGGTATACAATTTAGATTAAATGGGCTATATTTGAGTATTTTAGAAATCTAAGTATTTGAACTGAAGAAAATTTTAGATCATTTATAGATTAAAAGAAATGAGTTTTTAAATTAAAATTGGGAGAGATAAGAGTGGAATTTGATTTGTTAAATGAATAATTAAGGTAATTAGGTAAATTGAAGGAAACAAAGTTCAAATTCGATAATTAGAAAGATTTAAGAAAGTTGATCGATAAAATAGGTAATTGAAGTAAATATACGAATGAAAAGGCGTATTTGAAATATTAACTCCACATAAGCCTATTTACTAACTTGATTATGTTAATCTATCTATCTAAAATCCATAATTTAATTTACTTTTTTTAGTTAAATTACCTAAGCTTAATTACTAAATTGTATTCTAAACAAAGCTTAAAATTAATCATCTATGGGTATTTGACATTATATATTAACTATAACTTTATAAATCAAAAGCTTTTGATCATTTTAAGATGTATTCTTCCACTTATGCTTTCATTATACTATTCTAATTAATTTGAATTAAATTTTGATACTATGTTCTACTTCCATTATAATTTCGAATTATTTAGTAGTCTATCATTTATTGAGTTTATATATTGTATATCTATATTTATTATCAATTTTGTTTGATATTTCTTGTTGTTTTTCATTATTTAGAGCATATTGAAACTTGATATTATTTTGCAATTATTTCCACATTTCAAGTTTGCTTATCACATGCATTATATGTTTACATGGTTTTATTCTCTCTTGTTATATTGATTTGGTGTTTCTTGTAATTTTTTATTTTGATAAAACATCTTGAAATTTATGTTATTCAAATTTAGTACCATTCTTCTATAATTATTTAATTACTCATCATTTATTTTTTTTTAATTATCCATAATGTTATATTTTACAACTTTGATTATTACCTTAATATCATTAAATCTCATTTTCGTTCATTTAAGTGTGTGTGTGTGTATATATATATATTCTAATTTTATCCTCTTTATATTTGTAGAATTTTATCGAGAAGTTATGGAAGAATTTTATCTTGAAATATGACAATTCAAATATTAAACGATGATTAAATTTTTCATATTTTAATATTTTTAGATTGTGAAAATTTAGGAGTGATCCTCGTGACTTTCCTTAAAACTTCATCAAATTTCCACATTATTTACTTAATGATTATTATATTTGATTCATGTTGTTTAGGTGATTACAATAGATACTAATAGATTAAACATTTTAACCTCTTGGCATAAAATTTTCTAACTAATGTCAACTTAGGGACCTCATTTGTATGGGGTATTACATAACATCAAAAACACAACTTTACCAATATATGTAATGTTTTATAATTAATTTTAAGCATACCATGAATTTTAATTAAAAAAAGAAAGAAAGTATGGTCTATTTAGGGCATGCATGTGTTTTATGAAGACATTAATAAAGGAAAAAGAAAAGAACAAAAGAATTTAATAATGTACCTCAAACCTCTCATAAGCTACAAGACATCATCTAGCCTTACCTTTTCGCTTATAACCCCTCATTGTAGATGGATCTCTCTCTCTCTCTCTCTCTCGTAAGTTTCCCCCAATTGTTTCTATATAAATTCACTTATTTTCTTCTTCATCTCACCCTCCACTAATTTTTATTAGTTACTTACTCAACTCCAAAAATCAAAGCCAACAGAAAATCACTCTATACCTTCTATTAACCAAGCTTCAACATTACAATATAATTATCACCATCTTATTAGAAAACTGCCTAAGGTCACCCTATTAAACTTGATGTTAAACCCTTTACTTTGGGTCACTATATTATATCTCCCTAATTGAGCACAAAATCACAAAAAACAAACTATTATGGTACTACTACTAGTGCGTTCAAGCTTCCCGATACTGTCTGCTGCTCCTTACCTTCTAACTCTTAGTCATTCCTATTATGGTACTACCACTAGTGCGTTCGGGCTTCCTGATACTGTCTGCTACTCCTTACCTTCTAACTCTTAGTCATTCCTTACATGTACTTTCACATCACTCCTCTAAGGCAACATATAGCACGAGAAGCATGTTGCACACATGAGGTCACGACAATCATATCAACCCCACTCCAATCATAAAACAAGAGGTGCTAGTGGATTAAGTCATTAAACCTATCTATTTGGCTAATTGTTCATATTTCATTGTATTGCAACAATGTTATGTGAATAATTTTTTGTTGCTTTGAAAAAACAAAATGTGATAGCCATTTATTTTCATTTTTGTTTTTTTCTTTCTTTTTTCATAATTAGGTTATACTTCTTCCCTTAATTTTTCTCTTACTCGATTCACGATGTTAATTAAGAGGGATTTTTTAAAACCAAATATTGCTTTGAATATACAACATGCAGTATGACTCTTAAGAAGTTTGTTGACTTAGTAACCTATTTTTTAGGGCTGGGTTTGGATATGGAATAAAAACCTTATAAGGTTATAGGATTGGGTTCGGACACTATAAAATACTCGATGGGTATCTGTCGAGCCTGGATTTTTTCCACTATCTGGTTCATTTCTCCTAACCCGATTCACATTAAACCCGAACCCATTTAACATGAATCCTCGACTAGGGGTTAAAAGAAATTTAAAAAAAAAAATTTAGAGTCGCCACCCGATATAAATCGGGAAAAAAATAAAAAGCTAGGATCAATGGGTCGGTTGATCCTAACTTAGCTACTAGTCTGCGAAAATTTGATTTAAAAAATCAACTTTTAAAACCAGATATCATGGATTCGGGGGCTAACCTATTAAAACCAAATTGGTTACCACTTTTGGAATTTTAAATTTATAATCTATCCTTTATATGCTCAAAAAAAAAAAAACTCTAATAATATATTACAACAGAAATATTTAAAAGTCAAATCATTCATTTTATTTTTTTACATGTTTTTCTTCATTTTTACTTTTTATTATTTTTTTTAGAACATGAATAACAACAAACATATTTCTTTTTTTTTTAAAAAAAAACTTATATTTCCAAAAAAAACAAAACCTTTTTTATTTTTTATGTCGCCCCGCAGGTGCCTACGTACTCGCTAATCGAGATCAGACAAAACGTAGTTCTTTTAAAAAAGAACTTAATTTGTTGATCAATTTTATATTTTTGAACTCTTTTCACTTTAAATTCATTAAATTTTGAATTTTTATGAAACCATTTTTGATGATCCTATGATCTAATCAATTGATTTTCATTTCATGAAAATGCAATTTTTCTAAGTCCAAAATCATTTTTCCAAAATCATTTTATGATAATTCATGGCTAATTTAATGCTACATGAAAATATTTTGATTGAACTTTGGATGATTATTTCCATAGCTAATTTATGAAAATAATTTGATTAAAAACTTTGATTATTTTCATAGCAAATTTATGAGAATGATTTGATGAAAACATGGATTATTCTCATAGCAAATTTATGAGAATGATTTGATGAAAACTTGGATTATTCTCATAGCAAATTTATGAGAATGATTTGATGAAAACTTGATTATTCTCATAGCAAATTTATGAGAATGATTTGATGAAAACTTTGATTATTCTCATAGCTAATTTAATGCTATATGAAAATAATTTAGATTGAAAAATTTAATCCAAACTCACCTGGACCGTTGGATTGTTCGGATCAGATCTGGAACGTTGATCTGGATGTGGACAGTTGACCGTTGACCATTGACTGCGCAGGTAGACTGAGACCAACAATCAATTTGTTTTTCTTCCCCCAGGAATGAATTGATCGCTTGCAATTGGTTCGAAATGACAGTGAAATGAGATTACCATCACACGGCTTGGACCTCGACTAAAAGCGGATTGGACTTTGGATCTGATCTGGAGCGCTGATCTGGATGTGGACCGTTGACCATTGACCGTTGACCATTGACCGTAGACCATTGACTACACGAGTAGACTGAAACCAACAATTGATTTGCTCTGCTTCTTCTTTTTTTTTTTTCTCTCTCTCTTTTTGTGTTTTTCTTCTCTCTAAACTCTTACTTTAAAATTTTCGAATGCTTTGAATCTCTGAGTAATCCTTGTAATTGTTGTTTTCCTTTTGTTCATGGATCATTCCTATTTATAGATCCATGGTCTGATTTCAGTTACGAATTGCATTTAATGACTTCCCAATTTTTCGTAAAAAATTTAATTCGAAAATTGAAATTTGATTCATTCGTAACTGACGAAATTAATAATCAGTTACGAATTGCATTTAATGACTTTCCAATTTTTCGCAAAAAAATTTAATTTGAATTTGGTTCATTTGTAACTGTCAAAATTAATGATCAGTTACGAATCGCATTTAATGACAAAATTCATTTGTAACTGACAAAATTTAATTCGAAAATTGGAATTTGATTGATGATCAGTTACGAATTGCATTTAATGACTTCTCAATTTCCTGAAAATTGGAATTTGATTTGTTCGTAACTGATGAAATTGATGATCAAATCCTCGAATATTCGATCCTATCTCTGTATAGGATCAATTGAATCGTTCAAATTCATTGAATTTGATCAGCCGCCATTGATGATTCTTCAATAAATCCAGTCTATCCCATGCCGACATTGAATCCTCATCCTTATTTGCCTCTTCATGGAATCAAACCCAGGTCCTGTGGCTGGTCTAGTCATATGGGTCAGTGGTCTTAACTGTTAGGCCGTTAGCCTGTACCTAGTTGGGTTCAACAAATTTAAACTTTAAGACTCATTCAAAATAATTTTTGAAAATTTGTTTAATTATCTTTATGAACAATTTATAACAAAAATATGTATTATATAAAGCTCAAATAATTTTTTTTTCTCTTTTTTTTTGTTTATTTTGGAAAAGACACACTGTTTTTTTTTCATTTTTTTTATTTATTTACCTTACTACTTCTTATTTTTGCTACTTTTGATTTTTTGTGCTATTTTTTTATTTTTATCTATTTTTACTATTTTTTTGTGAGCTTGACATAATACTAATTTTTATCATAAATTTGAGCCTTAAATTGAGCAAAAATTGGGTGTCTACAGCTGCCCCTCTTTGCGGTGAAGTTTGAGCAAAACTTTACCACAAAGACCAAAAGATAGCCAATTTTTGCTCTTTGACAGAACCTAGGTCATCATTTTGGACTTCTAGACAAATGGTATCAACTTGATAGGATGGATTGGGTCATTTGGTCTTGGTCATCATCTGAAATGGATTTCTAAATTTGGTCTTGATCACCATCTTTAATGGATGGATTTTGAATTTGGTCACCGTGCTAAACCATCTGTCGATTTCAGACTTTGATATTCGCTAGGTCAACTGTCGGACCTAGACTTAGAAAACTGATAGACCATCTGTCGGGTCTAGATTTTGAGATTTGCTAGGTCAACTGTCGGACCTAGACTTAGAAAACTAATAGACCATCTGTCGGGTCTAGATTTTGCTAGGTCAACTATCGGACCTATGGGCTTTGGTTTGGTCATTTGCCGGACCAATGGGCTTTGCTTTGGTCATTTGCCGGACCAATGGGCTTTGGTTTGGTCATTTGCCGGACCATTGGGCTTTGGTTTGGTCATTTGTCGGACCAATGGGCTTTGGTTTTGGTCATTTGTAGGACCAATGGGCTTTGGTTTTGGTCATTTGCCGGACCAATGGGCTTTGGTTTTGGTCATTTGCCGGACCAATGGGCTTTGGTTTTGGTCATTTGCCGGACCAATGGGCTTTGGTTTGGTCATTTGCCGGACCAATGGGCTTTGGTTTTGTCATTTGCCGGACCAATGGGCTTTGGTTTTGGTCATTTGCCGGACCAATGGGCTTTGGTTTGGTCATTTGCTGGACCAATGGGCTTTGGTTTGAAAACTTGGATAGGCTTCAAGTTTTTCATTTTTTTGGAAAACTTGGTTTGAAAACTTTGATGGGCTTCAAGCTTTTTTTTTTTTGAAAACTTGGTTTGAAAACTTGAATGGGCTTCAAGTTTTTCTTTTTTTTTTGGAAAACTTGTTTGAAAACTTGGATGGGCTTCAAGCATTTTTTTCTTTGAAAACTTGGTTTGAAAACTTGGATGGGCTTCAAGTTTTTTTTTTTTTGGAAAACTTGGTTTAAACGTACCCTATGAACTGGCGTTTGGTTTTAACATTAGTGCGCTTCTTGAGCTGACACTCGACTTGTTAAGGTGCTCCTTGAGCTGGCCTAAAACTTACAACTTGACAAGGCAGCACAACACTTCCTTGAGTTGGCGATTCTCAATTTGAAGAATAGGATGAAGCTCCTTTGAGCATACGATCCTAAAGATTGAAAAAAAAAAGACAACGCTCCCTTGGCAGACTATCCTGATGCTGAAGAAATAGGATGATGTTCCTTTGGGCATATAATCCTAAAGATTGAAAGGTAGGATGACGCTCCTTTGAGCGGGTGACCCTAATACTTAAACACAAACTTGAAAATCAAGTTTTGAAAACCGTAGCCTGAATTTTTTTTTTTTGCTAATTTTTTAATGTGGGAAATTCTTCCCCTTTTTTCATTGAAAATTTTTAAGAAAACCTTTGAGAATTTTTTTTTTTTAAAAAAACCAAAACCTTATGCCCTTTTTTTTTTTTTTTTTGCAAAGTTTTTTTTATTCTTTTATTTTAAAAATTTAAACCAAAGGCAAATTTTTTTACTTTTAATGAAGAAAACTTATTTTCTCCTTTTTTATTACTTTTCAGATATTTGGAAAAAACTTTTTTTTTATTTTTATTTTTTTTGGAAGAAATTCCTTCTTTTCTTGAACATTTTCAAGGTAAAAAGTTTCTTTTTTTTTTTTGAATTCCAACTTTTTTTTTAAAGTTACCAACAGGTAAAAATAATCATAAATAGGGTTTGCCCCATTGATCACTCATTTTTTTTTTCAGCTTAAGGCTTCACTATTAACCACCTAAGGTCTTTTATTGAAAAATTTTAATCATTGGGGGCAAAGTTTTTCTTTTAGGACATTAATTTGAAAATTGGGGCATTGTTTCCAACTTTGGGGCAATTAATTCCTAACCCTGAGGCAGACTTCTTTCAAATTGGGGCAAATGATTTCATGCCCCTGGGATGATTCTTACACCAAGGTTGGTTATCTTATTTTAAGTTACCTAATCAAAGAGGACTTCCTTACACTCTCTCAGGCTTATTTTCACACATTTGACTCGGATTCCAAAAATTATGGTCCGGCTTGCAAGTGACACACTTTGGTCAATCTATTAGGTCTTTTTTGGACTGTAATGTGGGTTTTGGTTGTTGGCTTTAATCAAAAAGAGATATTTCATAAAGGCTTTTTTTTTTTCAATACATCCCGGGTTTACAAGTCAAGAACCTTTAAGGAAAACTTGAATATGCACTTATTCCTAGTTTCAAGAGCATTAATAAATCAACTCCTTTGATCCAAAGAGTCTCTAAAGGGTGGAATTGTGGATGGGCCCATAATATAGATTTTGGACCTTGTGTTTTGATGGGCTTTGAACTTTGAGCATGTGCCCCCAGTGTTTGGGTATGATCACCTTGTGTGATTGTCTTCCATCAGGGTGGAATTGTGGGTGGGTCCATGATATAGATTTTGGACCTTGTGTTTTGATGGGCTTTGAACTTTGAGCATGTGCTTGTAATTTCTTGGTTTAATCACCTTGCTTGGCTATTCTTCATTTTTTTTTTCATTTTTTTTGGCACTTTATTCATGTATCCCTTTTTTTTCTTCTTTTGCAAGGTGATTTGTATTTTTTCCATTGGATAGCTTATAGCTCAAAGTATATGGATTGTGTATGGTTTGGGATAGAAACTCTTCTTCCTTTCAAAGGAAATGATTTATTTATGTCAATTGACTACTCTTGAATTGATGCAACTAGGCAAGTGCATATAAGTTAATCCTTTTTCTCCTTGATAATGACCCTGACCTCCAAATTGCCCCGTTGTGGGGTACCTAATGTAGGGTGGTTCTTGACAGGGCTTAATTTTAAAAAATTCTTCCTTAATAGGCTCAAATGGGTTAACAAAGGATAATGTGTTTAGGACTTTGAAATGAATGCCTAATGTCACTTTGACCTATGTATCAAATTCAAACTAGACCTCCTTTAAGAATGAGTCCATTTTATCTCTCACAATTCACTCCACTCTTAGTGTGTAGGGTAGGTGTTTGGGATTAAGTTTGCCTCTTTTCATCTTAGGCAATCATTTTTAGTGAGATATTTCTCTTGGCTTACAATCATCCATTTTTAATTGCCTCAAGATATTTAACTAAATGCCCCATTTGGGTTTATCTTTTCAACAAATGCCCCTTAATTGGTAAAGTCCTTTTGGTTGCCCCTAATTTTGATTTCATTTGCCTTTAGCTTAAAATGAATGATCATTGGGGTAACAATTTTGAAACATTCTTTTTCTGTTGGCAATTTTCCTTCTTTTCTAATTTTTTATTATTTTTATTTTTTGAAAATAACTTTTATTCTCTTTCTCATTTGTTGGAAAACAACTTTCATTTTTTTTTTAAAAAAAAATTGTTGGAGAACAAGTTTGAAAAACTTTTATTCTCTTTTTTTTTTTTTTTTAGACAACAACTTTTTGTTCTCACTTTTTATTTTAAAAAATCTTCAAAAAAAAGAAAGAATGTTTGAAAATGATTATTTATCCTAAAGTGGAAAAAGAATATTTACAAAAATAATTCTTTTTTTTTTTTTTTCTTTAAGGCAAAAATTATTTTACAAGAATAGTGGAACAAAAGACCCCCCTTTTTCTTTTGGAAAGGAATTCAAATGGGGGTTGATTTTTACAGGGATGATTATCCTGAAGACAAGGGAGAGGAATACATATGACAAAGGTAATTTTGATTGGAGAGGACTTATAACTATAGGTGGACAAAATTTACTCTATGAGTATTTACAAGTCTACTGTACACATTCTTTATTTTATTTTATTTTTTTCTTAAAAAAAATGCAAAGATGCAAGCATACAGATGCAATTGGGGATAATGACCTTGAAAATTTGATGAAAAAATTTTGCTGGAGTTGATGAAAATTATTTTTTTTTTTGAAAACCTTTTTTTTTAAAGAAAAAAAAAATAACTCCATTTTTAAAAAAAAAAATTTTGGTCGCTATCCATATAAATGGAGATAAGGACCCTGAAAGTTTTGGTGAAAAAGTTTTGTTGGAATTGATGAAAAATCATTTTTTTGAAATCTTCTTTTTTTTTTTTGAAAAATAAAAAATTAATTAATAAGACTCCATTTGAGAAAAAAAAATTAGTCACTATCCATGCCAATGGGGATAATGACCAAAAAAACTTTACTTGAAGTGGTATTATTTTTTTTAAAAAATAAAGGTTTAAAAACCATTTCAATCTAAAATTTTATTTACTAAAAAAAAATGTTTGATTTTTGAAAACTTCCTTTTTTAGGAAAGAAACAACTCCACATTTAAAAAAATTTGGTGGACTTTTTTGAAAATTTTTTATTTTTTGAAGAAAAAAGAACTCCATTTTTTTTGAAAAGTTTGGTCAAAATCCCATGTTAATGAATGCATGATTTGGTGAGGTTCTATAGGTTCCCCGATTTAGTGGTACTAAACCGGAGTGGGAGGACATTTCTTGATCTAGAGGGTGGAAAGCCACAGCCCCCGGACCTTACTTCGTCCTCCTCGCTTAGGCTCTTAAGACGGCCCTGGTACGACCGTATCTAGCACACAATCATGCTAATGCAAATGCAAATGCAAATAAATAAATAAACAAACAATCAAGCTTTTGCCTTCTATTTTACATACCTGCAAGGTTAGTATATATTTACAAAACAATTATTCAATATAATATACAAAGAATTATATATTCACAAAAATTGAGCAAGGATAAATTTAAAATTTAAAATTCCCTAAGTGGCTAGCCCTCTCTTTTTTAAAAAAAATTTAGGCGTCCCCAGTGGAGTCGCCAAGCTGTCGAGCCTGGATTTTTTCCACTATCTGGTTCATTTCTCCTAACCCGATTCACATTAAACTCGAACCCATTTAACATGAATCCTCGACTAGGGGTTAAAAGAAATTTAAAAAAAAAATTTAGAGTCGCCACCCGATATAAATCGGGAAAAAATAAAAAGCTAGGATCAATGGGTCGGTTGATCCTAACTTAGCTACTAGTCTGCGAAAATTTGATTTAAAAAATCAACTTTTAAAACCAGATATCATGGATTCGGGGGCTAACCTATTAAAACCAAATTGGTTACTACTTTTGGAATTTTAAATTTATAATCTATCCTTTATATGCTAAAAAAAAAAACTCTAATAATATATTACAACAGAAATATTTAAAGTCAAATCATTCATTTTATTTTTTTACATGTTTTTCTTCATTTTTACTTTTTATTATTTTTTTTAGAACATGAATAAAACAAAACATATTTCTTTTTTAAAAAAAAAAACTTATATTCACAAAAAAAAAACTTTTTTATTTTTTATGTCGCCCCGCAGGTGCCTACGTACTCGCTAATCGAGATCAGACAAAACGTAGTTCTTTTAAAAAAGAACTTAATTTGTTGATCAATTTTATATTTTTGAACTCTTTTCACTTTAAATTCATTAAATTTTGAATTTTTATGAAACCATTTTTGATGATCCTATGATCTAATCAATTGATTTTCATTTCATGAAAATGCAATTTTTCTAAGTCCAAAATCATTTTTCCAAAATCATTTTATGATAATTCATGGCTAATTTAATGCTACATGAAAATATTTTGATTGAACTTTGGATGATTATTTCCATAGCTAATTTATGAAAATAATTTGATTAAAAACTTTGATTATTTTCATAGCAAATTTATGAGAATGATTTGATGAAAACATGGATTATTCTCATAGCAAATTTATGAGAATGATTTGATGAAAACTTGATTATTCTCATAGCAAATTTATGAGAATGATTTGATGAAAACTTTGATTATTCTCATAGCTAATTTAATGCTATATGAAAATAATTTAGATTGAAAAATTTAATCCAAACTCACCTGGACCGTTGGATTGTTCGGATCAGATCTGGAACGTTGATCTGGATGTGGACAGTTGACCGTTGACCATTGACTGCGCAGGTAGACTGAGACCAACAATCAATTTGTTTTTCTTCCCCCAGGAATGAATTGATCGCTTGCAATTGGTTCGAAATGACAGTGAAATGAGATTACCATCACACGGCTTGGACCTCGACTAAAAGCGGATTGGACTTTGGATCTGATCTGGAGCGCTGATCTGGATGTGGACCGTTGACCATTGACCGTAGACCATTGACTACACGAGTAGACTGAAACCAACAATTGATTTGCTCTGCTTCTTCTTTTTTTTTTCTCTCTCTTTTTGTGTTTTTCTTCTCTCTAAACTCTTACTTTGAAAATTTTCGAATGCTTTGAATCTCTGAGTAATCCTTGTAATTGTTGTTTTCCTTTTGTTCATGGATCATTCCTATTTATAGATCCATAGTCTGATTTCAGTTACGAATTGCATTTAATGACTTCCCAATTTTTCGTAAAAAATTTAATTCGAAAATTGGAATTTGATTCATTCGTAACTGACGAAATTAATAATCAGTTACGAATTGCATTTAATGACTTTCCAATTTTTCTCAAAAAAATTTAATTTGAATTTGGTTCATTTGTAACTGTCAAAATTAATGATCAGTTACGAATCGCATTTAATGACAAAATTCATTTGTAACTGACAAAATTTAATTCGAAAATTGGAATTTGATTGATGATCAGTTACGAATTGCATTTAATGACTTCCCAATTTCCTGAAAATTGGAATTTGATTTGTTCGTAACTGATGAAATTGATGATCAAATCCTCGAATATTCGATCCTATCTCTGTATAGGATCAATTGAATCGTTCAAATTCATTGAATTTGATCAGCCGCCATTGATGATTCTTCAATAAATCCAGTCTATCCCATGCCGACATTGAATCCTCATCCTTATTTGCCTCTTCATGGAATCAAACCCAGGTCCTGTGGCTGGTCTAGTCATATGGGTCAGTGGTCTTAACTGTTAGGCCGTTAGCCTGTACCTAGTTGGGTTCAACAAATTTAAACTTTAAGACTCATTCAAAATAATTTTTGAAAATTTGTTTAATTATCTTTATGAACAATTTATAACAAAAATATGTATTATATCAAGCTCAAATAATTTTTTTTTATAATAATGTTTTTTTTTCTCTTTTTTTTTTGTTTATTTTGGAAAAGACACACTGTTTTTTTTTCATTTTTTTTATTTATTTACCTTACTACTTCTTATTTTTGCTACTTTTGATTTTTTGTGCTTTTTTTTATTTTTATCTATTTTTACTATTTTTTTGTGAGCTTGACATAATACTAATTTTTATCATAAATTTGAGCCTTAAATTGAGCAAAAATTGGGTGTCTACAATATCCTACCTGACAATAAAATAAAAAAAATTAAAAATAAAAACTTTTGTAAAAGTAAAAGGGTAAAACATACAAAATCAGTAACATGTAAGTTATAATCCTAGTTCCTATATGAGCTGCCCCCACCTTTTTTATTAGTTGTTCATTGAATAATACACAATTTTTATTATAAAATTCAAACATTTAGTCATCTCGTTTAATACAAAATACTGAAATGAAAAATTTTAAAATTTTTCACATCATCAAGACCATGATGCAATATATTTCATATCTTCAAGGGAAATGAAAATTTTTTGAATTTTCAACACAAAAGGAAAAATTTTGAATCTTTGAGAAAACTAAAGAGATTATGTAGATTATGTATAAGACATGAATGGTAGTCTAAATAACTTAAATACCCTATACCCTTACTTAAGTTAAAAATTTAATTTAGATAGTTTAAATAAATAAAATAAGTAAACAGTGGAAAATGAATAGACAATTTGATATAATTAAATCAGTAAATAGGTTAAGTTGAAATTTGAGATTTCAAATATCCATTTCAAAATTGTTTAGCT
Organism: Combretum micranthum; assembly: GCA_024138025.1. Classification (NCBI taxonomy): domain Eukaryota; kingdom Viridiplantae; phylum Streptophyta; class Magnoliopsida; order Myrtales; family Combretaceae; genus Combretum; species Combretum micranthum. The sequence continues at coordinate 935,424 of JAMXBD010000158.1, forward strand.
GTTTTATCTATCTCTTTTGACATATTGAATTTCATAATATTTTTCAAAATTTTCAAATATAATCTATTTTCTTCATTTATGAGTCCTAAACTTTTAAACATTCAATCAAAATGTTAAGTAAATTCTTAAACTCTTGAATTTTATTTCAACTTCCATTTTCTTAAATTCCCATAATTTTTTAATTCATCTAATTGTTTTAAAATATCAGTTCTTAAACTCAAACTTAATTTAAATAACAGTTTCTTGAAAACTAAACTTCTAAACTGTATTTCTAAATTAGATTATTAATTTTTATAATATAGATTCTCAAATTATTTTTTAATTAATTTTGATACTTAATATAATTATCAGGAAGTTTTAAACCTAATACCCTTATCCTAAAATATCCTTATTTTCCTTACCCTTATCTTTTTCTTTCCTTTTTCCCTTCCCATTTTTCTGCCCTTCCAATTTTCCTTTCCCCATTACTCTCTCTTCCTCTTCTTTTCCTTTTCCTTTTTTCTTTTCTTTCATCAAATCCAATCCTCTATCTCAAATTCAATGAGACCATAGGAGAAATTGAAGATAAAAAACAAGATAAGAGGTGGAAGTTAAGCTTGAAGCAGCTTCAACAATAAGAAAAGAAGATCAAGTAACTTAGATTTGCAAAACATGTAAGTTTGTTGTTTTCTTTATTTTAATGGTTGAATATGCATGTATATGATGTATTAGAATTAAATGTAAGTAGGGTTTATAATAAAATTGGTAGATTAGTAATATATGGAATTGTGATTTAAAAATTCATGTTTTGATCATGAAAGGATTAGATGGTTTGATAAAATAGGATGTAATAATATCATATAAGTGTTATAAGCTATAAATATAATTTTGTATGCCAAGTAAGAAATGTAATATGTTGAATTATTATGTAAAACAAGTAGATAAATAAGTTAAAAGTAACATGCTCAGTTTTTTGTATATGAGCACGAAGAGAACACAGGGTTCATATCAAGCTATGCTTCTAGCTATTTTTTAAAACATATGGATTTTTAACTCATTAGAGAAGAAACACGGTTGGAGCACAACTCAACCTATCCAATCGTGCTTCTCTCTGTTTTACTTTATACATGCATTTCCAAAATAGCACAACTAGTACATGGCTAGGTGTATTCGACTGTGCTTCTCTCTGATTTCTTCATTAAACTTATTTCTAGAAAAGCATGGCTAAAACATGGCTACTCCTATCTCACCATGTTTCTCTTTCATCTTCGAATGCATTGCAAGATTAGTGAAACACGAGAACCAAGGACGTACCCGCTGGGGGCCCTAGCGCGCACACCCCACCCTCCCCCCAAAAAAAAGTCCGAAAAATATTTGTTGAAAAGGCTGTTGATATTTTGCCATATTTATAAAATAGACAAGCCCAACACACAGTTTACGGAGCCTAGAGTGTCTAAGTTCAATATAGAGTCCACCGGGTGCATGAGTTGTTTAATATATCATTTTTTCCTTTTTCGATGAAAGATGTTTCGTAATTTGTGTAAAGGCATGCAGTTGGCATTGATGATATGATAAGTGATGTTTACATTTTAGCTTTTCTATTCTGGTGGATTTGGAATGATGTTATTGTCGGTATTCACTTATGTATTAAATAGAATAGTTATTATGATTAGTTATCTTAATTTATTTTTTTTCTTTATCATATGGAATATTATATAAAAATGGCAGGACTTTCTATTGGTCATACAGGCAATATTCGGTCCAAATTGCTATTTTATATCAGTTTTTTATTTTCATTTTCTTTTTTAAATTCCAAATTTATGACATATTAAATTTTTTCCCATTTTTATTTGTATATAATAAATTACTTTTTGATATTTAAGGAAATGTATTTTACTGTTAGATTTTAAAATATCTTATTTGCATTAGATAAGTTTAAACTTATTTTTTTTATTCTCCCTTTTTATTAACAAAACAAATGAATTTTCTATATTTAAACTTATTTACATTTAATTTAAAAATTATAACTTATCCTAATTAATCTTAACGATGTCAATAATATGCCTGTCTTGTTGGCAAAAAATCATAACTTTTTATCTGATTTTTTCCCTCTTTTACTCTTTCTTTATATCAAGTGTAAAAAAGCAAATTTTTTTTTTGAATTTTTTCCTTCATAGAAAAAGATACTTTTTATGAGTAAAAATGATAATAAAAAATGACAAGTTTTTAGTGTTGAAATCCAATGTTTTACCATCAACATCCCTCAAACACAGTTTTTATCTTCATTGCATTCATTTATGACATTGCAAAAAATCTTTATTAGATATAAAATAATGTCTTCTCCCACTTGCCACTTAGCAATTGTGTGATGAAGTTCACGTATGCTACATCAGTTGGTATCCGAGCGGGTAAAATCCTGTGGAGATGTCAATAGACTGCAAAATAAGAGGTGGTCGTATTCTTGACGGTGTTCGGGGTACGAAAGTTCTACATCATGGGCAATCGATACGAAGGGCGGTAGAGGAAAACATGGGTCAGAAATTCCGGTATACGGAACATCACTTTGATGACCTGATATATCAATCTAATACCAATAGTAGTAGTAGCAGGTAGGATTATTGGAGACGACTAGAAGGTGATCCTGTTACTTATGATACTGATGATGAAGATGAGATTTTGTTTTATGATAGACGACCCTGCAGAAAAGGAGGTGATGGTCGTGGCAGATCTACAAGAGGTAAGGCATATAAAAGATGCAATTTTGATGATTATTATGAATGTAGGTATAAATATGGGAGGAATGATTTCAAATTACATATAAATATTCCATATTTTAGAGGGGACTTAGGGAATCAAGAATTTGTTGATTGGATTGATGATATTGAGAGAATCTTTAAATATGTAAAAATTCTTGAAGAAAAAAAAGTGAAATTGGTGGCTTGTAAATTAAAGGGCTATGCTTCTGTCTGGTGGGAGAGGTTACATAATAGGATGTATCGAGAAGGGAAGCGGCCTGTTAGAACGTGGTTTAAAATTAAGTTATTAATGAAAGATAAGTTTCTCCCTCAGTTTGAGAAGTTGGTGGAAAGTAATAATTGGAAGGAAGTAGAAGATGTTCCTACTCCAAAGAAAAGTAGGAAAGGACATGTTAAAGAGACTTCTCAAGAAACCCTATCAAAAATTTCAGAAGCCATTACTCCTGATATACTGCCTGAAATTGCCACGAAACATATTGAGACTCTTGAAGTTATTGAAAGTAAACTTGTGGGAACACTGGTTCAGGAGGAGAAAGCAAATGAATCAACTGTTGTTTAGCTAGAGGACAAGCTGATTGATGAAGTTGAAGATGAATAAAAGAAAATAGATGAAGTGGTTAAAAAGGGAGCAAAGGAGGAGCCTGAAAGTAAATAGGTTGATACTAGAAACAAGGAGAAAGTAGATGTGGAAGAGAAGAATTTGGATGCTGAGGATGTAGGGTATGAGCATTTGAAAGAATCATATGATAAGTTTCCTTTCTACTCTGACGATACACCTCTATATCCATATGAGAACTCAGGGTCGAGTTCTTTGTAGGTGGGAGAAAATGATGCGGTGCGAATCATAATCAAACGACGAGATAAATGGGATAAATCAAGATGATTCAAAGAAAGGAAAAACGAAGTGAAAAGATGTCAGTCGACCTTAAAGTCGCTGGCCTTAATTAGTTTGTTGCTTTGTTTCCTATTAGATGATATCTTGCATTTATTATTTAGTCAATTTTGCATTTATTAGGATTTTGACTTTTAGGATTCTATCTTTTGGGTTTCCTTTAGTCATTATTTGTATTTATTATTTTGTCTTTATTATTAGTGAATATTGTATTTATTATTTTATCTTTTTAGGATTTTGCCTTTTTAGGATTTTCATGTAATAGTATAAATAAGCTTTTAGGCTTGTCTTTTGACAGATAACGGATATTTTAACATATTTGATATTGAATTGAGAAGATTTTCTTTGAATTTGCAATTGCTTAGCAATTATGTGATTAAGTTCACGTTTTGAGATTCACTCGTTGAGTGTTCTCTATTATTCAACGCTTCTGTGCTGCATCAAAAATGAACTTAGTTAATAATCTTAAGTTTAACATGGATTAATGAGCTTTAATGAGTTAAAATGAATTATAGGTATTAAGATTGACCAACTTAGTTAAGTTAAAATATGTTTATACAATGTTACTTGCAATGTAGAGCAAATTAATAAACTTAAGTTAATATAAATCTTAGATATAAGATGAATCAGATAATGGATCTAAGCTCATCTAGACTTAATAGTAAGCTAAAATGAATTAGATTGATTAAGTCTAAACAACTTGGCTAAGACTAAATTAATATAGACTTAACTTAGAATTAGCTTAGATAATATAAATATTATATCTCAGAAAAAATCAATAAACAATATAAGGAGCATGATGTTTATAAAATGTGACAGACCAAAACTAAGTTAATTAAAATGATTTGACAAACAATGGAGAACTACTCGTATCTTGATGGGGTGATCTTCGTAGTCATGGTGGATTCCTACTTCATGTCTGATCAAATAAAAACATGAAATGAATGTTTTAATATAAAATTTAATATAAGTTAATAAATAATTGAAATGCTCATATAATCTAATTTCTTGAATAGAAATTATGGATAGCTAATCTATCTTCTCATTCTATTTGGATTGTGGGCATCGTAAAAGGTATATAGTAACTTATGTGTTGTTTGTTTAAGTTAGGCATACCTAAATGAACTAAAACTTAAACTTGGTTTAATAAATGATTATTGCTTATGCTTGTGTCGTAGGATCCGATCCGAGGAGCGATAACCTTGTTTGGAGCTGGGCAAAGTAGTTAGGTGTATGCCATGTTACAATGATAATTCATAAGTGGCTCAATGGGTAGCTAATAAGGCAAACGGTATCGGAATAATGTCTATTTAAGCTTGAAGAGATGTAATACAGCATGACTCACGTTTATGGGACTGGTTGAGCCATATTATATTATAGAGTGAGATAAGTCGAAATGTGTAACAGCTATGAACACTAGATGAAGTTATTTTCTCTTTTTCAGTTAGATACAAGAGATGAAGGTATTCGGGCTGCCTATATCAACCCCATGAGTAGCTGCTATAACTCAGGACCCCTAAGTTCCTAGAGATTATTTCGGAGTGTGAGTGCTCCAATGTTGTTTGCTTTATTTTAAATGAAAAGATAATAACTTGTTGTTTGTTGCATTGCATTAGTTCAAGCATGTGTGTCATCATGTGTGTGCCTATGTTACTATCGTACTAGGCTTCGACTCATTATGTTATTATTTCTAGGGGCTAATTGAATGATGATTGTGTTGATGATGATTTCGGTGATAATGATGATGATGCTTGACTCAGATATAGGCAATTTTGGAGGGTTTAGAGGAGAAGTAAGGTGAAGTAAAGTTGTTGGATTATTTATATATTATTTTCTTTTATTTTAGAACTGGATTTTCTTTTTAAAAGTTGTATTATTCTTTTAAAGGCATAGTTGTGATGCCAATGTTTTGAAAAGAGCTTTTAAAGCTTTGTTTACTATTATGAAAGATATAAGTGACACCTAATGGTATATTTTCTTTTATAAAAGTTTGTTTTTACCATTATTAAATCCTATTGTCTCTAGAATCTAATTAAACGATTTATAATCTAAAACCAACTAGTAAATGTTCACAATAAACAGATCCTTTAGGGAAGCCTGAGCATGTAATACTTAAGATGTTATCCATAGTTGGGGATTTGGCATACTTGAATTTTAGATGTAAGGCATGCCGGGTCCTTACAACAACATTCTCCTCCTATCAAATAGTCAAAGAACTTAAATTATGAAGTAATTAGTTGCTTGCCTTTTTCATTTGTCTTGGGTAAGGAAATAACATGAAAATCTTATAGGGTTATAGGGTCAGGTTTGGTATACCTTATAAGGTAGCACGTTAGGTTTCGAGTTCATATGATTCTTCTGAAACCTATCCCAGTTGCATCCCTATTTGTAGATACCCAACAATGCATACAATTTTACTCTTTTTAAAAAGATTCCAATAAAGCATCATGAAGGCATACATGTTAATTAAGAGCATCGATATGTATGTAAATTTAACTTTGATTGGTAGAGAATCTATATAGCATCATACTCTATTGTTCTTAAATGGAGGTAGTATTCTTTTTTTGAGCTTTACTTGATCATTCGTGGAAGTATTTCAACAATATAGCAGTGTTCCTTTTAATTTTTGAATCCTTAAATGGGGAGGAGCTCTGGGTATTATAGAGCTTCACTTTTAATTACGTCTACTAGATCACAGTGACCATTAATGGGTAACATAACTCTTCTTAATAATGGAATTTTACGTGGGTCTCTCACCCATGAAAGGTTTCTTTATGTATATGAACTTCTTGAGAAAGTTTAAGAGAGCATATAGGCCAGTCCAATCTAACAATCCCTGCATCAACTCCACCATACTAAATCTCCTTTAGTCATCCTAATTTTATGAGCTCCACTCTCTCGACTTAGTCTCTCAGCCTAAAGGGTTAGAATCAAGTCGTTATTGTTCTTTAAAAACCTATCATCTTGATTTGGCCCTATAACAATTTTTATTTTTTATTTTTTATGGATTTAGGTATTTCTTTAGGAAAAAAGTTAATCCTGAAATAGGGTTGTTTTAAAACTTATTCCACTTATATTTTGTAAAAAGGATGCATGATGTGTCTTTTGTTGAACTAATAGTATCAATGAAGGAACATAAATTGCATGAACCTTCTATAAGTTTTATATTAATATTGAAGGTGCCTATAGTGCATGCATCTTCGATTTAGCTTAGAAAAGTAGTAAATCAACACGTGCCTTCTTTCCCCTAAATATAACACCTAGAATAGAACAGAAAACTCGTATTCTCATTCTCTTGTTCTCTATCTATTTTCTCTTGTTCACATCATTCTCCCTTGACCTCTCTTTCTCTCTTAATGTTCTTTCGAGTAATCTTTCCCACACTACTCAAAATTCACTTCCATGGTTTTCTACTCTTTAAAGAAGGTAACAAATCGCACTTCACTTTTTTTCTCCGTTCTACTGTGAAGTACGTGTAAAACCCTTAGTGTAGTAATAGGCTTCTGTAATTTATTTTAGTTTGTTAAATATTATGCATTAACCATAAAAAAATGACATATAGTTTTATTTTGTAAAATTGTGTGTTGATGCATCTTATTGTGTGTATTTTGATGTCACATGGCACATGGTTGATAAATCGCTAGAAATGGAGTAAACATTGTAATTATAATATCGAACCTATATAGCACATCCAATAACATATGTATGGAGTGCTTTGATTTACTACAATTTATGTCGATAGATTGAAAATCTCAGATTATGTAATGTTCAACATTTATGCACACAGGAATATCATGAACAATGATTTGGGATTAAAGTATGCATGCCTCCAATTGAAAAGTTGAAAGTCACAATAAACTTCGATTGCAGTGGATTTTTAAGCAAGATATGTCTAGGTATATGAGTCATTCCTAATATAAGTCAGATTAAGATAAGACATAAACATCATCATATATATATGCATGTCGTGTAATATACATGTTGATGCCAATTGCTAATGATGATGATGATGTTGGATTGTAATGGCTTAATGATTAAGGAAAGGTTAAATTTAAGAATTGTTTGTAAAGATTTGCGAGATTTAAGTGCACCGTCAAAACATCATATATTGACTACTACAAGCAAAAACGTCCACTTATATCTCTCTAGGATTCCACGCTAACATCTCCAATTACCCTTCCTGACGCAGCGTAAAGCGTAGATAAACAAGATTTGCAATAAAAATGCAAACTTTGTGCGAAAAAGTTCTTAATTAGGGTTTTAAAATATATCAAATGTTCTTATTTAACAAAGATAAGCTTAAAAGCCTGTATATACTATTACATGAGGAATCCTAAAAGACAAGATCTAAAAAAGGTAAATAATAAATGGTGTAATCGACAATTAATGTTGGAAATAAAAAACTAGTAACCTTTAATTAATATAGGTGGTTTCGAAACCGTCAGTAATAAAGACTCGTTTTCAATTCTGACAGAGGCAGTTTCAGAACTCAAAAGATGAAACCATCAGTAAAAGGCTGGTTTCAATACCGATGGTGTAATGTCCAAGGTTGGCGGCTTACAGTTCAAAGCTGGTGGCATACGCCACTATTCATCATCCACATCATTCTCCTCTACTTAAAAAAAAAAAAACTCATCCTCGAGTTTATGGTTGAATCTGCTTATAGGAGTTCTTCAACCTCAGGACAACAAACATATGCTTAGAATCATAAGTATCCTCTAGGATCAAATATGAACCCCCTTTAGAGCCACTCTTGTATTTTCTTGGGCGTTAACAAAGTCGGAACTGCACATGGACTCATGCTCTCCTGTAGCAAGCCCTTCCTCAATAGCTCCTCAACCTTTGCCTTGAGAATCTCACTCTCCTTTGGGTTAATCCTATAATGAGGCAAATTAGGGAGACTAGCCCCAGGTATAAGGTCTATCTGGTGTTGGATGTCCCTCAGTGGTGGTAACCCAGCTAGAATGTTATATGGCATCAACTTTTTGAATTCCTGCAACAAAGGGCGTACTAATTCTGGTTGCTCCTCCACTTGCAATTGAGCATCATTCATTAGGACTTGTTTTACAATTAAGGCATGCACTTGCCTAGTTTCTTTCATCTTAGCCCCAAAATCCTTCACCACAAAAAAAAAAAAATATTCTTATATGGTAAAGTAGACTTGTCTTTTAGTGGTAGCAAAGTATATTTCACTCCTCCCCTTTCCAATTTATACACATTATTCTTTCCTAAGTGTTGTGCATCTAAATCATATTGCCGTGGCCTACCAAACAGAAGGTAGCACACATCTATATCAACCACATCACAATACACAACATCATTATACTTACCTATGGAGAATGGAATCTTGCAGCATTCCATCACTTCAATTTTTCCAGTAGCTGAATTAATCCACCCCAAAATGAAGGGATTGGGATGTTTCTCCATGGGCAATTTTAGTTTTTGCACTGTCTTCTTCCCTATTATGTTTTCACAACTACTGCTATCAAAAAATTACACCAAATACCTTACCATCAATAGTGCATCTAGTTCTGAACAATTGGTGTTGCTGATTATGATCTTCTATCTTCGGTGTCAACATCAACCTCCGAACGACATACACCCCTTCTTCTTCCTCATCATATTCCTCCTCTTCATCTCCATTAGCTTCACAACAGATCCCCTCATCATCATCTTCTCTTTCTACAATATTAACGGTTTTCCTTTTAGGACATTCATTAGATCTATGTCTAGGTTGACCACATTGAAAGCACTTCCCAATAATTGGTTTTGCATAAGGATTATCTACTATCCTACCTTCTTTCTCCTTTCCCTCATTCATAGGACGCTTTCTTATAGTTTTATCTTCTGGAGTTCTGCTCTTTGCATTGAATCCACGATTCGATTGTTCCTCGACCTCTTTACCCTTCTCTTTTGACCATGAAGTGGATCTATCCCCCGAAATTTCTATTCCCACACTCTTGTTGCATCAATTCGGCCTTCAGTGCCAGATTTTTTGCCTCACTCAAAGTGTGAATAACTTGTACCCTTATTATATCTTGCAAGGTTGGTTTCAACCCTTCTAAATACCGAGCCACCTGCTGACCTTCAGACTCTAAAATATTGTTCCTTTCTGCCAACCTCATGAACTCGACAGTAAATTCATGCACCGATTTGTCTCCTTGCTGGCACCACTGATATTGTTGGAATAAAATCTACTCATAATCTGGTTGTAAAAATTCTGACTTCATCAAGTATTTCATCCGATACCAAGTACGAATAGTACCCTTTCCTTCCCACTCTCTCTTGTATTGGATTTGTTCCCACCATGATGAAGCCATCCCTTTGAAGCAACAACCCACCAACCTAACTTGTATTTCAGGAGGAGTCTTTGCATAATCGAAGAATCTATCAACATCTGCAACCAATCCAAGAATTCCTCAATCCCCAGGTTTCCATTAAAATACGAGATATCAACTTTCAAACGAAAATCTTCGATATCGCTATCATCATATCCATCTCTTCTATGACCACCATACTGCTGATAGTGAAAATTTCTCGGCACCTCTATCCTCATAATCATGCCTTCTCTGACCACCATACTGCTGGTAATGAAAAATTTTGACATCTCTATCATTATAATCATACCTTTTTTGATCTACATACTATTGGTAACGAAAATTTCTACCATCTTTATCCTCACAATCGTGCATTCTCTAACCACCATATGGCGGATTGCGAGATAACCAACATGGTTCCACATCGCGCTCTTCTGAATCCTCTTTATAGACTGGTTGTCTACGAGCAGGGATGGGTCTGTCAATAGGGTCACCACGAGCTATCTCGACCCATGGCCTTCTATTGTCATTCCATCTCTTATGTACATTATTACCATAAGCATTCAGACGTTCCACACTCTCCTCAAAATGTTCCTTGAAAAGTTGGGACATGCGATCCATCTTTTGCTTCAGATGTTGCTCCAACCGTTGCAACGCCTCGTCCCCCTAAGGGGCTCCACTCCCCTGAACACTATCACGGAGAGCACCGCTATCACTGTCAGTAGCTATCCTGCTCTGATACCACCTAATGCAGCGTAAAGCGTAGATAAACAAGATTTGCAATAAAAATGCAACTTTTGTGAGAAAAAGTTCTCAATTAAGGTTTTAAAGTATATCGAATGTTCTTATTTAATAAAGATAAGCCTAAAGGCCTATATATACCATTACATGAGGAATTTTAAAAGCCAAGATCTAAAAAAGGTAAATAACAAATACAAATAAATAGTATAACCGACAATTAATGTTGAAAATAAAAAACTAGCGGCCTTTAATTAATATAGGTGGTTTCGAAACTGTCAGTACTAAAGGCTAGTTTTCAGTTCCGGCAGAGGTGGTTTTAGAACTCAAAAGATGAAATCGTCATCAATAAAGGCTAGTTTCAATACCAATAATGTAATGCCCAAGGTCGACGGCTTATAGTTCAAAGCTGGTGGCATATGTTGCTATTTGTCATCCGCAACACTTCCATTGAATTCCAAACAAATACTCCAATGTGCAATAGTCCACAATTCCAAGCAAACACATCCACCTAGTGCTCTACAAGATAAAGGCATGATGTCCTACTTTACGATACATGGTGCACTATTTCTGACCAAGTTTTAATTAAATTAAGTCCTATTATTTATTTCCTTTAATGTGGTCAACACTAGGCAAGTGTACATATCACATGTAATATAGGAATAAAATATATGATTGTATTTCTCGAGGTCATCGACAAGTAATATTACTCACCCTATTAATTATTGTGTAGCAAATTCAATGAAATCAGAAATTAAAATTAAACAACTAACTAATTCTTAACTACATCTATGTTTATTACATTAATTAACAAATTGAGTTAACTTTAACAATCAACAAATCAGACTTGCTTTACCAATGAGTAAACATGTAATAGATTTTCGTTATTTGCTATGTCCTTCCTAACTATAGGATTCCTCCGTTTAGTTCAATATCTCTCTCGAGTCTATTAAACCTTAATTCTAGCATTGTCTAGTGGAATCTTTTCATAGTTAACAGCCGACTAAGATCACATTACAAACATGATACCAAGGTAATTTTCTAATTACATGCAGAAGATTTCACAACCTTATCTCTAGGCATCATGAGAAACCTTTCTCTAAAGCCTAGATCTATTCCATAAGTAGATTTCTCAATCGCATTCTATGGAAATCTGGTCTAATCCTAAGTTGTGCATTACTTAGAATTAGTATACTTCAACACATTATAGAGATTAGTGAATTCTACAATAATTACCATCTATTCCATGCATGTACATGCTAAAACATGGCTACAAAAGCCCTAACAATTACTATTGCATAATATAAGGAAAACAACAAAACATAACACAATAAAATGTAAGAACTGAGAAGAAGGAATATGAAAACAACCCTTAAACAATCTTGTGCAACTTAATCTCATACGCAAGTACAATGATGATAGATAAGATGGTAACAACAGATGGGGTACAAGAGAGATAAAAAATGGTGTATGTAAGAATGGTTGATCTATATCTCATTACTTCTTGTAATGTTTCAAAATAGTATCTATATGTATCCTCCATTGAGTGCATCTAATGGGTGAAGATATGCACCATCAAAAAGACAAAAATTATGAAATGGTGCAAAAATATGCCATTAGTAACTATCATCACGGCCGTTATTTGTCCCGTTATCACTTCGAAAATAATTATTCAAGGTAGATCACAGCCATATCCTAGGTCGTTATCTTCTCGGATGACAAAATCAACATGTCATCACGGCCGTAATTCGCCTATATTGAAGACCTGCAATTTGATACCTTATCAGTCACGGTTGTTATCCAGGTTGTGATGTCCTCTTATACCATATTACTCCTTATTCCTCCCCTTTATTATGGCCGTAACCTTTTATATAAATTTCTTCTCGAGAAGATCATCATCTCTACTACGGTTGCAACAAATTAAATTTTCCAACTCCAAGAAGATCAAGCTTATGGGTACAGCCGTATTATAGGCCGTGATTTTCTCTGTGGTGATTTTCTCCTCTTCTCTTGTTGGTCACGCCCGTAATTGCCTCTTTAATAACAATCTGAGATAATGACTGGCGTAATCTGGATTGGATGATGTCTTTAACTCCAAATTCTTGTTCAAATTGATCAAAATATTGATATTTCTCCTAATTAAACATGAAATGAATATATTTACTAATTAAGTACCAATTATCTTAATTTAAAGAATAATTAAAGCATGATTAACCATAAATTAACCCAAAATAAGTATAGTAAATATCCCCTATCGATACATCATCAAGCAAATGATCTTATACACAAGAGCTATCTTTGCCTAAAACAAAAGTCAAAATTATTGAAGAAATAGGCTCTATTGTTAGCACAAATTAAGAGAAGAGGGAACCAGTAGATGATGAAAAGACCTTTTGATGAGGATGATGAGAATTTGTAAGATGACGAACAAGCCATAAATGACATGCCAATACCATAACTTTCTAGCTGATTCAAAGCAAGCAATGGAAAATCCCCATGATATTAAGCAAACTCTAATGGTAGTGAGAGATCCTATTCCTTTTTCTAATATTGATGATGAAAGTGGTTACTTTACATTTGACGATAATGGTAATGCAATGTGTAGTAAATTATGCACCCACAAAGACTTAACTAAGGGCAAGAGATTTAACGAAAAGGACAATCTTATTTGAGCCATCAAGATGTTCCATGTGCGAAACAATTGGGATAGTAACTACAAATGGAGGCAGTAAGCTTATAAGAAGAAATGGGAGGGGTTTTTATGATAACTAAGCTAAAAGGAACCTGTACATGTGTCACACCCCGCCCCTTCAGGTGATGGCTATGTGATAGCCAGCAGCTCCCCTTGGTTGCCACAGGCCCTAACTTTACGGGGCACACCCCCTTCTTAGGCACACTCAAAGGTACTGTTATACATAGTCTAGGAATTCGATTGAGGTTCATTGCAATACCCATGAGTCGAACCCTAAACCTATGCCTTTTGTTCCTCTCAAGGGAGAATGCCTGCACCAATTGAGCTGAGCTCAATTGGTGGAGGCTTAGCCTTTGGGGCCATAAAAAGCCTTACGTCCTGGGTTCGAGGCTGCGGAGCTGTAGACTTAGAAACTCAAAGCTTGGGGTAGGAGATACTAATGATTTGTGCTTCGATTGTGCCTGAGAGTGCACTAAGAGGCCAGTGTACATAACATCATGGTTCTGCCTACCCAAGGTGGCCAAAAGGACTGAGGCACCCCGCATACCTTGCAGTGTGCTTGGAATGGTGGGGCGTGACAACATGTTTTAATCTGTATATAACCTAGGATCATCAACAACTAAACTCCTAAGTCACTTTTTCAATCATGTTAAAAGTAATCCCGAGGTAATTGTTGTTGATCAAGAAACTGTAGCACTGGATAATTTTGGCTACAAGGTTACAAGACGATGAATCTGGAAGAGTAAGAGAAAGGTCATTGCCATTATATATGGTAATTATAGAAAACCTTACAATGAGCTCTTGAAGTCCTAAATGCCATCAAAATTAGCTACCGTGGGATGCATGTTAAATGGGGGTAGATTAGATCAATAGTGCCCAGACATTTACAGTCAAAGTGGGCCCTTTGGACATGTTGTCCTTGCATAGAGGCTTTAATTTCTTTAAGACACACAGGTGCTTTACTTGCAAAACTGGTATGTAATACTGTAGCACTCGTCAAGTAACTTGAGGACATAAAGGATATCATTTCAACTTTGTTTCTTCATTCAAGTTTATACATTTCATAGGATATGCTTAGCTCTATTTCTATCATTAGTAATGAATTTTACCAATAGAGCAGTCTAGCTTGCAGAAGATCATGGAAGGCTGAGGCTCTTTTCAATACCCAAGCAGTAAAGGGTATAATAAGATCCAATAAAACCCTAACCACTACATAAGCCAGTATATCATTGCGTTATGGATGCATTCCACACCTAAGGTAAACATAGGCTTAAAGTTAGAGGAACTTATAGTATTGACTTGGGAGAATTGTCATTTGACCCAATTTAAGACTTGTGTGAACCCCATTTGCCTTTAGATAAATTTGCCTAACTTTTGTAAACCTTTTTCTCTTGCTTGGGTCATAGGTCCAATGGGCTTGTTGATTCCTATTACTATTGTTCTAGATCCGCTCATTCTTAATAAAAAAAATAACACTAGCTAATGTTGGATTCTTTACCCATATAGTTAATAGCCATTATTAGTTGGGAAACAAAATAATGGCATGAATGTAACACTAGGTTTGACAAATTTTTAGCTAAATTAAATTATCAGTGCATGAAAACAAAAGAATTGAAAGAAAAGTATAGAAATGTAATTTCCATTGTGTTTGTATAAATAAGAATGAGGTGTAAGGAAATGTGATAAACCCAATTTATTCCTATTTTATGAATGCCAAATTGGACTTTTATTAATCATTTTATTTATAAATATTATGAATTTGACACTTAAAAATATTAATTTATGCTTTCATGCCTTTAAAGGAGTTATTTTATAAAAAGAAAGAAAAACGGGTGAAAAATGCAAAGTTTGGACCAAAAAGTGGTTAACACAACAAAGACAAGCAATGTCTATCAACCATGTCAAGGAAAAAGAACAATCGAGGTCTAAATCTCAAGTTTTGGAAGGACAAGTTTGGTGACATGACTTGTCATAAACCATGTCAAACTGGAAATTTCACTTTGCAAAGACACGACCATAACATGACCTGTCCCTGGGCATATTGTTTTGAAGATTGAAAACAACCTGTTACACTACTTCGGGACAAACCATGTCCTAAGTCGTGTCAATAAAGAAAGAAAGACCACAGCAAAGGACATGACTCTAGAACAAGTCATGTCCTAGTCATGTCAGTTTGCACGATAAAGAAATTTGCCAGACATGCTCAAGTGACACGACCTCTCCCCAAACACGTCAATTTGATAGTGAGTTACTTTTTGAGAAATGACTTGTTTAATGAATAGTAACCCCTTATTTATTAAAGTAACGTTTATTGGGCATTAAAGGGGTGTTACTTTGGAAAGCTAAGAAACCTGTAACTCCCTTAACTTCTCATTTTCTCCATAATGAGCATTCAATTCCATTTATATGAGAATCATTATAAATTGAAGATGGAGGAAGAATCAAGAATAGGGAGGCAAGAGCACAAGTACATAAATTATATACGAGTTCTTCAGGTGTTTAACAATCAGTCAAGACTATCTTGGATTGAAGATCCACAATTTTGAGCTTCATTTCTCAGGTGATATCATGAATTCTAGTTTGTTTTTAGAATTTCATGTATTCTCATTAATTACTACGAAAGAGTAAATTTTGAGATCTGAGTATTTTTTAACTCTAATTTTATCTTATGATGAGGATTTGGGCTTAATAAAATATTGATGTTCTTTTGTTCAATTGCATGTTCCTTAATTGTTTTTACGTTTATATATCCGGAATGCAAATTTATGTCTAATTTTCATTTAAGCCAATTTAAAAATTGCTTTTATGAATTGATTTATGCAATTGATGAGATTCGTTTGAAATTCTAGACATAGAATAGCAAGAATCTTCTATGTATGATTTTTCAATCGAGTTCATGTTCTTAAAGCAAGCTTAAGTTGCTATTGATTAAGGAGAAATCCTGATTGATTAAGTCAGGTTTAGATAAATTGATAGATTCGAAAGAATTATCACTTTGCTTGAGAAACTCAACAGCTTAAGAACTAAATCAAATCTGTAATTTCCAAGGAGTCACAAGTTAAATTAGATGAAGACAAAACCTAGATCATTTGTGTTAATTGAATCTTGCTTGTTATTAGTGCTAGCGTATTTGTTTCTCCTAGTAAATTAAATATAGTTAGCAGTATATTAGTAATAGGAAATCATCAAAATTGTCAGTTACATAGTAGAGAAACGGTAATACTAGTACTTGATATCCAGATCTTAAAGGACAACACACGTATTAATTTTATTCTACAATTGATAGGTACACTGCCTATTACCTTTATAGTGAATTAAGAATGGGCCTTTACAAATTTAAAACTACGCTTGAAGGCAACTATCAAAATGAACTTTCCATTCTAATGCTTGTTTTAATATACATAAATTTAAAGGAAATATATTGGTCATAAACTAAATGTAAAACCCCAATCAAAAGTTGGTAGTAAACAAACCAAAAAATACTAATGATCCTTTTTTTTCAATCCATTTAACTTACAAGTTTCAAATTAATGTTGACTAAGTATATACTATTGAAAGTTGAGGCTTAAAGGAAAATGAATCGTGAAAGACAATATGCTGTAGTTACATAAGCACACATTATACCACTTACATGCATGCTTATTTCTAATATAGCAATTAAAACTTGATGATGTGTTTATTTAAGCATAACAAAAGCAATCCATTTATCATACCCCTTTAATCCTTAACTCTAATCACTCATAACTAGGACTAAGGTGGTTCAAACTCCATAACAAGACATTGTTTATGACTTGATGGAGATAACCAATTCACTACATTCGAAAACAAAAACATGAGTAGTCCTGTATGGAGACAACGACATTACCTATTGTATCAACTAAAAAAAATTGTGGTAACTATTTCTAATGCTTAAAGAGGCAATAAACATGATGAACTAAACCATTAATTTCTATGCAAAAGATAGTCAGAGTCCAAATTTATTGGATATAGATCATTTGCTGATATTGAATAAGTAGTTTGTGGACCCTCCATTTGAAAGTTTTCAATGACCTCTTCGCTCACCTTTTCACTTGAATTGCCTCGAAAATGCTTTCTCATTGCTGCAACTTTCCCCTCATCAATTGTAACTACATCATGTAGAGGTGGTGCTTCAACTTGGATTATGCCTTCAAGCATGCTTACCACGGAAGACATGGTAGGCCTAATGGTTGGAGACACATTAGTGCATAATAATGCTACATTGATCATCGTTATTGCTTCCTCTTTGTTGAAGTCGGACCCTAATCTTGGATCAATTAATTCTATCAAATCACCATTTTCTTTCAACACATTCGCCTGAAAAAAAAAAACCACACACACACTCACTCACACACACACACATATATATAAGAGAAAACCTTTAGTATCCCCACTATCTAGGTAAATAAAGTTGGAGTGACTTTAGTGATTTGAAAAATAAGAATTTCCATGATATTTAATTTCAATGTCAAGTCAACATGTACATAGAACAAATAAATAAAAATTAGATCCATCTTACTTTAGATGATAGTTTTACTTTGTTTGAGTTTTAGAATATCCAAATCATGTAGTAAAACGTTTTAATATTTTAATTTGAAAACAGTGTTAAGGTCACAAATGATATCTAAACATTGATAAAAATGTGTAATTAACTACTTGAACTTTGAAATTGATTAATTTAATACTTGAACTTTGAAATTGATCAATTTAGTATTCAAAAGAATTTTTTGTGCATACCAACAGAACCTCCATCATGTCTTTTTAGGTACTAAATTAATTAATTTCAAAGTTTTTCAGATATTAAATTGATCAATTTCAAAGTTTAGGTACCTAATTGTATATTTCATCAAAGTTCAAACACTATTTATGATATTATCCCTTGAAACTATGATATCACTAACTTGTACAATTTATTAATCTCCTTAGTGCTATCATAAGTTAACAAAATACTAGGCATATATGTATAATGGATTATCGCAAAATATAAAAATTAATTACCCAATCAAGAAGATAAAAACTTTCATTTCTTTGTTTCCCACTAGTGTTGCACTTGCCACTGATAATTTCTAGGACTACAATTCCAAAACTGTAAACATCTGCTTTATCGGTTAGATAACCTCGCATTGCATATTCCGGAGCCATATATCCACTGCAATAAGATAAGAATGCAATTAACGTGTATTAATCATAATTAAGTTTTGTATAGTTACTTCTTCCTTTTTTTTTTTCCCCTTTCCTTCTTTATTTGTTTTTATAAAGAAAAGTTAGTTCTGGAGACTCACAATGTTCCAGCAATTCTGGTACTAATATGTGTATTATCTTCTTCGGCGAGCTTTGCCAAACCAAAATCTGATATCTTTGGGATGAGATCTTTATCAAGCAATACGTTAGTAGCTTTAATATCTCGGTGCACAATCTTCAGTCGTGATTCCTCATGAAGATATGCCAATCCTTTTGCTATACCAACACATATCCTATATCTTGTTGGCCAATCTAACTTCATTTGATGTTCCTTTGAGCCTTGAAGTAATCATAAAAAGTGATTAGTAACTTAACTCAAATAAATTAAATAATAAATAAATAACAAAGAGATTTTAAAACTCCATTGATTTTCTGAGTTCACCAAATAATGCATGAGCAAGACTATTATTCTCCATGTAAATTAAAAAATAAATAAATAAACCAGCAATTATAAAACTGCATTGATTTATGGAGCTCACCAAATAATGCACGGGCAAGACAATTATTCTCCATATACTCATAAACTAATAGCAATTGATTTCCTTCAATGCAGCATCCATAGAGCTTCACAAGATGAGGGTGTTGAAGAGCCGAAATCATGCCTATCTCGTTCAAAAACTCACGATTCCCTTGATTTGATTTAGATGATAGTTGCTTTACTGCAATTGTGGTGCCGTCAGATAGAAAGCCCTGCATTAAGGTTATTATAAATCTAATCACAAGAAGGTTCCAATCCGTAAAAATTGAGCAATTATTTCCTTTTCTTCTTTTGAAAACCTAAAAATGATTTCTATAATACCTTATATACAGATCCAAAACCACCTTCTCCAATTTTGTATGCAGGATCAAAATTGTTTGTGGCAGCTTTAATTTGTCTTAGAGTGAATGAACCAGTTTTGAGGTCTAAACCCTTGAGATCTACATAGATTATCTGTTAAGATAACATATCTACTAATGAGACTTGTAGTGGCACTAATTGTAGCTCATTGGCACATACCTTGATCCAAATTGCCTTTTTGTCGTAAACGTCTTTGCCACCAAAGAATACCTATGATTAAGGAACAAGAGCACGCCGTTGCAACAACTATACCAACTAGAGCACTAGTAGATAATTCCTTTGGAGGTTTGGAATCTACAAAGTAACAAAACAATATACACGATAGTAAAATAAAATTATCTGGTGATCTATAAAGAAAATGCTGAAAAAGATAAACATAAGAGGACACGGATGTCCATGGCATACTTGACTTTAGAGAGATTGCAGATATAAGAGGACCATAGACGCCTCTTCTAGGGATAGCAGTAGTCCCTTTCCCAGCCCAATAGAAACGTATTTCTACAGTTCCATCAGTCACCATGACGGTGAAGTTTTTGACAATTTCCTTTCCTGCACCACCTGCTTCACCCGCGATATCAAAATCCTTCAGTTCCTGCTTTCCCTGAGATAGTTAACCAGCAAAGAAATCTTCTAAATTCCAAAACGTGTATAAATGCTGAATATGTTTCATGGGATAGGAATGTAGGAAGTAAGAAATAAATAAATTGCAGCAGGATGATAATACAAATTACCTGAATATAAACATCAAAAATACGCCTCCCAAGACTGCTATAGTTTTTACCATTAGTGAATATTATCTCCGCAAAATGAAGGAGTAATGTGTAGTTCCCGTTCTTTAGACAAAAAGCATAATAAGTTAGGGAGATAGGAGAAACTCGAGCTCGCATGTACAGTCGTGGATCTTTCATGGAGAGCTGTGTTTCGTTGGTTATAGTATATACGTCATTCTCTTGATCGTCACCAGGAAAGTAACCGGTATTACTATAACCCCAGAGGTATGGTCTGTTCAAAGAGAAGCTTGAAGGTCCTTCACCATTTGAATCATCAAGGTATTTTACGTCGTTAATATTTTCTTCCTTTCCACCACAATTAATGTAGAGGTTGTCATGATCTAAGAAGTAGATTGAAAAATAATATGTTAAGTTAAAAAAAAAAAAAAAATTAAGTATGTGAATTCAAAGACATAACTTTTGATCTTTTGAAAATTCTTTATCCCAACATTAATTTTGACGGTTCCGTATCATCTAACGGCTCACAATATATTCAACTGTGTTCGAATCACTAAAATAGTTAATATTGTATTTATTATATTTATTTTAATAGTTAAATTATTGACGGAACAGTTTAATCGATGGGATCATGAAACTCTTTGACTTTTTCAATTCAAAACTATATTATTAAATAAAAAAATAATTAACTCACTTTTAGGACACTTGTAACCGCTTAAACATGTCACCATGCTCCTGCAATAATGTACGAAAAAAAGGGTCCTCATAAGTTCGAATCCCTACCAAAAAAATTCAACTTGTAAAAACAATTCTGTCAAGTCCCTAAGAAACCAACTGTAGACTAAAATTAAAATTTAAACGTACGATGTATTGCCCATTGATGAGCTCGCGAACAAGTTCCTATAAAAGTAAAAGCACAGGAATTAGGCATAAACTAAACACTTACTAAGGGTAACCATTAACAATACTCATTAATATTGCATATGCCACTTTTTTTTTTTTTTTGGGGAATTAATACGTACACATTATCCTTTTCCAAGCATTTGGCGGCGAAGTTGTTGTAGGAAATATCTATAGACGACAAAAAGTCAAAAGAAATTGTTAACAAAAAGATTGCTTATGGAATTAAAAATAAATTATATGTGTTTTATACGAGGAATACATGTGCACGAACCACAACAGGTAATGTAGCCAGAACCTTAAGATATAGACATACAATACAAGTTTCTTAGAGTAACACAAGAGAATAAAATCATTCATTTGGGTGTATTGATATGCCCTACAACTGCAATGGACTGATGAGGATTTTGAAGGAGGATTTTTTTATTCTTTAAAATCACAGGACTACTTGGGAGAATTTATTTATTTATTTGATTTAGCAAAAAATGCAGTAGTAATAGATAGTTATATAGAGAAAGTAATAATTATGAATGGTTCTCATATATATATATATATATATATATGTATGCAGTAAATTATCTATTCTAATTGCCACATTTATCATAATTACCTATTAGCAGCACTAACCCCTTTTTTTCAGCACTAATACACTTGATAACATTTTTCTATTCAATTTTCCCTTTAAATATTTTTTTTCGTTCTCTCCATTTCTAACTAATTTAATTCAATAATTATCCTATAATATAAATTTAATAATATTATTGCATTTAATTCTTACATGCAGATGCGTGCAACTATTAGGAGAAATTATTTTAAACTCCCGTGATATGTTTAGTGTCATAGTGATTGTAAACCATTACCAAAATAATCAAAACTATTGTGCCATATAGTAGTTTTTAGTAGTGTGTGGGGTAAGTTTATCTCGTCACACCCGGAACTTTTTAATACGATGGAATTGTATTCAAATAAAATTTTTGTTCATGAAAATACTTAAATTTTTAAAATAATGCAATCACAACACCTTTGGCTAGAATCCAATTTATTTTTAGGTGAGATGCTGATGTAAAAAGAAATGTTTATTAAAATAAATAATCTCTCTATGAGGTAACATACTTATTTTATTTCATGCTTTTAGTTTTCTCTCTCTTGCCTTCTCTCTCCCTTGGTGCTTCTTCTTCTTCACACAACTCATTAAAAAAATAATCATAACAAATTAAAAAAAACCCAAAATCTTACAACAAATAACAAACAGATTGGATTCTTTGAGAGATAAGGGTTGGTGCTAAAGTTTAGAACTTTCTCTCTCTTTCCATGAAACTGAATAAAGGAAAATTAGTAGAGTAGGTCGGAGGTTCTTTCACTGCCCGACCAGGAAATAACGTCAGATTCCGGACGGTTCTGTCGGTTTAGAGTGATCAAGGCTAAGAACAACGGTCGTCGGGGGAAAATTAAGGCATGGCGTCTTAGTTCTTTTGAGAAAAGTGAGGGTTATAGTACCGAAAAAAAAAATTGGAGCTTTATAATATATGGAGGTTAAAATTAGTTCTTTTTATTTTTTTCAAACTTAATTCTTTATTAATTTACTGGGTTAAAAAGGTGGACTGTTTTTTATTTGGATTTTTTTATTTGTTTTGATTATTTTTTTAATGGGTTATGTGAAGAAGTCGAAGAAGAAAAACTAGAAAGAAATAGAGGGGAAAAAGAGAGAGGAAAGAAGGGAAAAAAGAGAGAAAAAAGAGTAAATATGTCAACTAGTAAAAAAATATTATTTTTTTAATAGAAATTTTCTTCCAAGTAAGATCTTGTCAGAGAATTGATCGAATTACAATAGGTAAAAGATTTAAAAAATTTAAATAGTTTTATAGATAAAAATTTTATTTAGATATAACAAGAAGTCGGCGATGGGTTGAATAGGTCCTAAGCCAGCCCGGAATCGTCGAGCCATGGTTCAAGCTATGGTTGAACAGAAACCGACCCGTAGCCATGAAAGGCTTGATCGGGCCAGTTCAAGCCTTAGGTTCAAAGCTAGCTCATGGCCATTGACCCGTGAATGATTTTTTTTTAATTTTTTGTAAATGTTTTTAATTAAATTGATAAAAAAACGTATAATTAGATCATCATATAATAGACATATAAAGAATTTTAAATTACAAACTTGTGCAAAAGTTTATTAAAAAAACACTTGAATAGAAAAGTTACTCTAGAGTGCATATACTTAGGCTAACAAAACCTACTTGAACAAATAAGGTATTCAACCAAAAAAAAAAAAAAAAACAAATGAAGGTAAAAAAAAAAAGGATAATTTTATAATAAATACTTTTTATTCACATTAAAATGAGTTTAAATATTTACTTATATTTTTGCTTATATATATATATATATATATTTTACTCCCCCACTCGTCGGGTCGATGGATTGGCTTGCGAGTCAAGACCCTATGGTAGGGTCGGACCGTGAGCCATGATCTACCAGTAACAGTTTAGACTGGATTGACGGTTCGACTAGACCCATGTCTATGCCTAGATACAACTTCGATATATTTAAAATGTTGAAGTAAACTTAACTGGCATATGGTGGCAAGGGAGAAAGTAACAAACATCAGTTTTGGATGGAAAATTGAATTACTAGGAAAATGATCCTTTGAAAATGAGGAATGTGTAAGATTTTCTGGTTTAAATAATCACCACCACGGCGATGACAGCCGCCAACGTAGCCTTGGAACATGCCATAACATTAAAAGTGACCAATTAAAGTGATTTCTTTTATTGCAATTACCAGAAAAGTTAGAAAAATTGTTCCTTGTAGCATTGTGCTTCCATTTTACCATTATGTTTCAGCAAAACAATATGATATTAATTGCATTCGTGCCAAGTGTAGCAGAGTATGCGATAGAGAAAACGCGGTATCATCAATATAGTGGAACTTATGATATTGCAGTAGTTCTTACATATTTTTTTTTCCTTTTAGAATCCATTCAGGTACTTCTCCTGTTAGTTGATTTCCTGTTAGAAACCTGAAAAGAAGAAATAAACATATCATTGTAATACCGTTTGGAAAATAATAATTATTGTTGCCAAAAATAGTTGTACTTTACAAAGTCGTGATCAATATGATGGGGAAAAAAAAAAAAGTTGAGTAATTAGTTTATATAACCCAAAGGTATGTACAAAGACTATTCTACGACAAATTCCACCAAAGACTGAATATAGAAGATGCCGATGCCGAAAATATTATAAAACAGAGAGGAAAAATGCTATGATAAAAGTAATAGTTTATACCATGGAAAGTTTTGACAGACGGAGATTTAAAGATTATTTTCATGAACCGCAACGCAATGTAAGACTTAACTCCATGACATAGATTTATTTGGATAATATTGCTGTCTAATATTCTTCATACAGATACCCTTTTTTTTTCCCCCCGCAATTTATTTATATTCCTGTGCAATGTTCTCTAAATATCCTTAACAAGGCAATTTAGTATTTAAACTTTCAATTTTAGCGATTTAGTGTTAATTTAGTGTCTTTGTTAATGAAAAAGTTAATGCCATTATACTTTTTTGCATTTTAGTATTTGTAGTTCAATTTTATTTGTATCTTGGTGTCTATACTTTAAGTTTGATGTATTTTAATGTCTATTCACAAATTAATTTATTAAAAACTAATATTTTACATTTCTTAATTGATATATTATTTTAAAATTTAAAAGAAAGTTATGCATTAAATTTATATTTTTAACCAATATATTATTTTTAGAAAAAAAAGATTTATTTACATATGATAAATGTGATCATAAATAATTTTTCGCATATAATGTTTGATTTTTATAAAATCTTATATCACTAGAAAACTATCAACATCAATTTTATTTGAAAGGGTAAATATTAAATCTGATACTTAAACTTTACATAAAAATGCAATTTAGTATTTAAACTTTGAAATGTTCAATTTAATATTCAAATAAATTTTTTTTGACTATTTTTACTACCACCTTAATATCGTTTGCTCAATTTGTAGACATAGAATATGCAACATATCATTGAACTTTTAATAATACGTCTAGCACCATTTAATACTAATAGGTGTCTCATTTGCGATAGAAAACATATCAAATGTTGTTAATGGGACAATAAAAGAAGTCATGAAATCTTTGATTAGGTATTAAATTAACCATGTTAAAGCTCGAGTATCCAATGAAATTTTTGTGTAAAGTTAATATACTAAATTTGACATTTTTCCATATTTAGAAGTAAGATTTTATTATGTGTTCTAAGACAACATAAACCAAATAAAGTTTGAAAATGGTTATTATTTGTAAAGCATGTGTCATATTCCTTATAACTAAATTTTTAAAGGGTTAATTACAAAAACATGATCCGTGTTTTGATCAATTTACAAACATATGACCTGTGTTATCTTTTTTGACAGTTAGGTGACCTGATTTTATAAAAGAGTGTCAATATTATTCATTATTATCAGAGGGAAGGTGTTATAGTCTTATTGGTCTAAGAAAAATAAATGTGATAAAAATAATATTAAATAAATAAAATATTAAAAATTATTTTTTAAAAAATACGAAAATTGAAAAAAATATTAATTTTTATGACTAATAAAATATTGATATGTGTCATTCTAAAATTATTAAATAATATTAACACTTTTGCATGAAACCAGGTCACCTAATTGTCAAAAAGATAACACATGTAATGTGTTTGTAAATTGGTCAAAACATAGATCATGTTTTTGTAATCAACCCATTTTTAAACTTGTTGAATAATATACTCTACATATTATAATATTTCTTTAGATTTTTTTTTTTTATAATGTTGTGAAAAAACCCTAATGAAATTGTTCAAAAAGGCTGCCATCGATCTTGGGATTTAAAAATTTATATTAACTGACCCATGTTTATGGATCGACGAATATCTTTTTAACAATCTTATGAAGGATTTTTTAGGGACACGACAAAAGAAAATTTAAACAAATGTTATAATATATAAAGATGTATTGTTTAACAAATTTGAAAATTCATATTATAAAGCAAATGAAACTTGATTTACAAATTATAACCTTTTTCAAATATTTCCTGTTCTATTTTATCTTGAAAGACATAGTAAGATCTTATTTCTAAATAAAATTGATGTTGAGAGTTTTATAGTAATAGAAGATTTTATAAAAATCAAACATTACATGCAAGAAATTATTTATGATCAAACTTATTATATATAAATAATTTTTTTATTTCTAAAAATAATATATCAGTTAAAAATGTAAAATTAATTTTTTATAAATTAATACATAACTTTCTTTTAAATTTTAAAATAATATATCACTTAAAAAAAGTAAAATATTAATTTTTAATAAATTAATCAATAAATAAACATTAAACTGCATCAAAATTAAAATATAGATACCAAGATATAAATAAAATTAAAGTATAAATACTAAAATGCAAAAAAAGTGTAATGATATTAACTTTTTCGTTAACGGAGATACTAAATTAAAATTATAAATACTAAATTATTGAAATTAAAAGTTTAAATATTAAATCGTTAAAAATTAAATATACAGTCACTTCAGGAATATTTATTCCAATAATGGCAAGAATTCACTTCCATAAAACCAAACAGAGCTCCTTTCTTGAGAGTTTTAAATTTAATATTTCTGGTAGCTAAAGTCAAAATCACTACCAAGATCAAGAGTATCTCAGACTAGGGATGTAAACGGGTCGGGTTCGGGTCGGGTCATCCTGTCCCAAACCGACCCGATAATAAATGGGGTGTCCCAGAACCCGACCCGACCCGTTTATTTAGGACCCCGACCCGATCCGAACCCGACCCGTTTAATATATTACATAATTAAATGCATCATTTTATTATTTCATTAAATTATTATTGTAGTGAGGCATGTTGAGGAGGGCAAAAATTTCAATGGAGTTGATAAAAATCCTAATTTTTATTTAAAAAAAAATTAGAAAACGTTAAAGACAGGTAAAAAATTACTAAACATGAAAACTGAATATATAAGCTAAAGTCAGTAACTCAAGACATGTCATTGCCTAAAATTATTAGAAGACTTACATATATCTATATATATATATATATATATATATACATCCAACTCATAATAATAATAATAATAATAATAATAATAATAATAATAATAATAATAAAATGATGACACTATACGACGATCTATATATTCTTGATTTATTGTCATTATATTAATATCTATTTTCTGAGAAAATTAATTTTTATACTTTGTTGTGTTGTATGGGAAAGAAATGAATTTTGAAAAAGTGGAGAAGGTTGCACATGGAAATCGATTTTCTCTGGATAATTGGTCAGTAATTATTAATTGTAAATATAATTCATATCCTATTATGTGACTCAATACATGAATAACAAAATAATAATATGAAAAGCATCATTCAACTAATGAATAAGTAAATTTCTTAAACTAAAATTATTAATTTTTTTTAATTAAATCGGGTCGGGTTTTCCCAACGGGTTATGAGTACAACCCAAAACCCGACCCTAAACCCTATAGGGTCTGACCCTATAGGGTTTTTAGCGGGGCGGGCGGGCGGGTACCCTATAACGACCCGCCCCGGTTGCATCCCTATCTCAGACATTAAATTGGCAATAACAAAGCTGCTTCAATAAAGGTAGAACTGACCATCATATTCAAGTTGTACAACACCGACAAACATAAAGTACGACCGGGCATCATACCAATGCAGCTTAAAGTATTTTACGCGTCATCAAGATAACTTAGTTAAAGGTTATAGAATCACTTACATATATTGCGTTTTTGATAACTCTGAATAACGGTTTGGGATAACTCCAGTCAATTTATTGAAGCTGACGTCTCTGTAAAAAAATTCACGATAATAAAACTTTGTCCATGAAAATTTTTTAATCTCATTACCATTTTATATACAGTATAATGGAATGGTCCTTTAGTAAAGCAGTGATTACTATAAAGAATTTAATTCCTTTTGTATTTCTAATTCAAAAGTAAATGACAAGTTAAAAAGGAAATGTACTGTACTGACAATGTCTTCAAGTTTTTTTTGTCGGCCAAATACTCCGGTAGACGTCCCGTAATATTGCAACTTCTTAACATCCTACAAAATGGAAATAGTGTTTGCTCATTCCACAGTTCTATATATATATATAGTCATGTCTAATTCCCCAAATTATTTTGCAAACAAGCTTTTTGTCTTACAAAACTTTTATGCTTGTACTACTAATATTTGGAAACTGCATTTCAGGTCCATTCAAGTCGGTGATTCTCCTGCATATTGAAAAGAAAAAAAAAAAAATATATATATATATATGTATATATGAATAGATTCAACTTCACATAAAGGTCTAAAGTGCTCATGGCCAAATGTAGTACTAACAAGTCCTCTAATTTATCCAAAAGCTTAATGCTGTTTGGTATTGGTCCTTGCAAGCCACTTGCTTGGATAAATCTGTACACATCAAAGTTTTGAATTGCTTTAAGAACTGAAACAATTTGTACGCAACTTAAAATAAGCAACACACGGAGAAGCTTACAGTTTCGTAAGGTTTTTGAAGTTTCCTATGAAATCGGGAATTTGTCCTGCGAAGTTGTTATCACCAAGCCGCCTAAAAATGTAGAGCGAAACAAATAACAAGCAACATTCAAACAGCAAATAATGACAGGAAAATAAAAAATGGAATAAATTATGTGCTATTTATGAATCAAGAGCTCACAATTCTTCTAGCGTTACTAAATTTGCAAAGGATGAGGGTAGCTCTCCTGTAAAGTTATTTGATGTGAAAAGCCTAATAAACAAAACAAAAGAGAACAAAACAATTAAATAGGGCATTATAATTTAGGATTTTCAACTTAATTATGCTGCCAAAAAAAATTACAATTATTGTTCTTACAATCTTTTTATCTTGGTCAAGTTTCCTAATTCCGGAGGAAGAGGTCCAGAAAGCTGATTCATTTCCACAACACTGCATACGACAAGTTAAGATTTATTAATGTATCAAAAAATCAAAATAATTACAATTAGAAAATAAATAATATTCGAATGGGATTTGGAGAGCACTTACAAATCAGTTAATGTGGATAATTTTCCTATTTCTTTCGGGATTGAACCGGTTAAACGATTTCCAAGAAGAGAGCTACATGAAACATACCATAGGTTGCAGGAATTATTAAAATCTCTAAACATCACCAGCAACTACATATTAGTATATATGCCACAAAGAGTTACAGAATAATATTCATGCGACTAGCGTAAAACGCTCTACGGAATAATGGAAAAAACTTCCATTAAACCAAAATACCAAATTAAAGCCTGGATAAAGTTTTTCCTTTGTAAAAATTAGGAGTGATATTCCCTGCATTAATTAACTATCGCCATCTGTTAATGGCTTTATAATCTAATAGAATTAATACTATTTTCCAGTAGCATGGATCAGATTAGAATTTCCATTCCAATTATAACGGTAGTAGAAAATAACAACTATCTTGCAGTGCTAGCCAATGCTATGTCAACAAACATTAGTAAACGATTTACAACAAAGAGAATTAGAGAAGTGTATGCCCATGAAATATGTTTTGCATAAGAAAAATATTATTTATAATTTGTCTCATTCTAAAAATATCACCGAAAAAATTCATATGTATTATTCGATAATCTTGAATGAAATAAAGGAAGAGTGAAAGATGGTCGATGAAACATGGTTGAGGTTGAAATTTATTATCATGAAGGTTTAGTATTTAGGAAAAGCAAATATTGAAAGGTTATCATGTAAAACTAAAAATTAGACAGACATTATGCGCTGAAAACACCGAAAACATCGGACGACTTCAACATTAAAGATAATAGTGCATTGATACTTATTATATATTTCAGAAAATTTTATCATCCTCAAATTTATAATCAATTATAATCATACCACTTAATTAGGTAACATATCAAAAATCATAATTACTATGTTTATTTCAATAGCGAGATAATTAACTATCCAGTAAACTCCCCGTATACATTTGTATAAATTCAAGGAAACTTTCATTTTTTTGAGATATTTAATCAAAAGCCACGAAATTTTTTATGAACTATATTTATAAACATCAAAATTTGGCGGGAGGATGGAGGCCATGGTAGGGAATTACATGTTTACAATCATGGGCATGGCGCCCCATTTCGGAGGAATTGTGCCATTGATGTAATTACGGCTGACATCACTGGAAAAAAAAAATACAAAAAATTCTGTTAACTTATTATCTAAAATGTAAATAGAAAAGTCATAAGAATTGATATTTGCCATTAAAAATGAAGAGCATATTGGGAATATAGGAAAATTTTAGTTTACTTACAAAATTCTAAGGTATGGGAGCTTCATCAATGCCGAAGGGAGAACACCCGGAAGAGACTGGCTTTTTAACAATCTGCATAAGACTTCAATTTATTCTCAGAAAAAGAAAACAAAAAAGCAGTAGAGTACCTATTTTCGACATTGGTCTTCGTCATGGGTGTACTAATTAAATAATCTATATACGGTACTGTATGGGATTCTTTTTTCTATCTGAGACGTCTCAATGAAATAGAGGGTGTTGTCTGACTCGAATGTCAAATTTTGTTGTGCTTTCCAATTTTATATAGAGCCGTAAAAGGTATATATAATAATTACATAAACTATTGGCAACTGAAAAAAAATGATGCTTGAAGGGACAAGAAAATTTTCTGACTTTTGTTATATTCATTGTGTACTTTCTAAAAAGGGAAGTTCTTGATAAGATTAGAATGTATACATCCGGAGAGAGGATACGAGAGAGATTTATAGAAGTTACTGATATATGTTAATATATAATTCAAAATGGAATTGAATAAATTATCTATTTGAAAAAAATAAATACTAAAGAAATATTAATAACAAATATGGATAATGAATATATTGTTAGATGAAAAAGTAATTTAAATAGTTAGTATTAAGGAGGATGAAAAGGATAAACAATTTTAACCATTCAAAGGTTCTCAACAAAATCAAAATCATCACTTCTCATAAATTATACTTTCGGCTTTTAGTAACACTTTCAAACATAAGAAATAAATGCTCAATTTCATTCTATTTCGTTTTTTCATAACAAACTTGACTAGGTAAAATGACAATTTCAATGAAGGTAAAATGCCAGTTTCATCCTTATAAACCAAATACAATAATAAAACTTTTAGGTTTGATAAATTTATGGATAAATATATGATACTAAAATAATTAAAATATTACGATGACCAAACAGACCCTAGATATCAACCCACCTGCATCCGTGAGCGGAGCTGGGAGTAATGCACCTTAACCTCTCATGGGCCAAGAAACGGAGTATATTACTTGAGTCAAAACTCAAGGACCACCACTAGCCAGGTGGAGCCCATGACGAATTAGTTCATAAATATCTATTTAGCATTTACTTCGAGCCTACTAATATGTGAGTAGCTACTTGCTATAAGCTATTGTGTTTTTCACGGTGATTATTTTTTTCTTTTTTTATTTTCCCATTAAGAAGAAAGAGTACGACTTACATTCTGTCGACGTGCGAGGTGTTATCGGCGGCCGGGGGGGTGCAACTGACGGCGTTAGCAGTGTTATCATCCCACGACGTAATCCAACCAGACTGTCCACTGCAAGGATCAACATTGAAATCCCACACCTTTCCCAAACTTTCGCCGATATCCATTAAAGCTTGCACTATACAAACATGCAATGTTCATTATTATAATCTTAGAGCATGCTCTTGGTGAATACATATTCATCAATTTAGCCAAAGTAATCAGGGAAAAAAAAAATTTTCTGAATTTAAGGGGATTTTTTTTAATATTATATTCAAAGATTGAAGATGTTAAATAAATAGAACTTTTACATCAAATTTACCACATTACATACCAAATCATTTATTTACAAATGATATATTTAGTAAATTTCATAAGTAAAAGTTTAATTAGGTATGATATAAAACAATTTTAAATTTCAAATATATACTTTTATGAAACAATTTTAAATTTCAAATATACACAGTAAGTTTCCTTAACTGTCTTTACCTCTAGACTAGAAGGTAGAGGAGAACAAGCGAGAAAGATATGGGATCAAATAATTGAGAGAGTAAAGGTATAATAATGGTCAGAGAGCATGAAGCTAGGACCCACAAAGATTATGACCCATACTGGTTTTAATTTTTTTTTAACGAAAAATATCATCGATTTTACTTTTATATATTTATTGTAATTAAAAAATTTAAATCATTAAATATTATCAATAATTATTGATTAAAAAAATTACAGTCCCTACTCCCTAGGGATGGTAATTACATGCCTGTAGATTACATATCCCTGTAGTACAGTCTGGTTCTAGAGTCTATCCCATCTGCGGCTCAGAGAGTTATGGGTCCGGTTCCGCGAAGAACACATACATATATAAAAAATTTATGAAACAACTAAAGGTATAATAGGACTAATCGTACTACTATCTCCTTAATCAAGTAAGTTTTCAGCTGAGAAATGGAAAAAAAAAAAAAAAAAAAAAGAAGTTATCACCCAAGTTTAAACTCTGTTTGGCTTGTCGGCATGTGGTAGATCGTTCGTTAAAAAACAAATACAAACATGGTCATGATCCACCCACTAATATAATTTGTAGACTAATTTTTTATATAACCAAGCAATCGAAATCATAAATTTAAATAGAATATTTTGATTCAATAATATAGATATACCTTCGTCATGAGGCAAAAGCGTATCAGGAAGAGCAGAACTTGAGATACAGATGAGAGCAACCACAAAGAAAATAGTTGCAGGAACGACTGAGGGTGAATGCAAAAGCATCTTTGGTTTTTTTTTTTTTTTTCAAATTTTTCCTTATGAAAATTTTTGTAAGGGACGTTACACTATACTTATGATGCGTAGTGCTGGGTCGTGGGTTTCTTATAAATAATAGAGTTTCTCTCAGTATATATAGACTAGAAGGGACAGAGAGGAGAGAGAATTTTAATAAAACGTGATCAAATAACTGAGAAAGTAAACGTAGACTTATGGTCTTGGTCTTTGTCTATGAAAGGTCTTCGTCTTTGTCTATCAAAGGAGTAGGTAGACGTCGTCACGGTTCGGTGCGGATCTAGAGTAGAACTTGAACTGTTGGTTTTCGATTCCAAAAATGGTGGAATTAGAACCGAATTCATGGGTACCGGTCCGATTTTCGGTTCTTAGGAATTGTTGGTTCCCACGGTTCAATTTCGGTTCTAGAGAAATCGGAAACCATGAAAAAAATAAAAAACCAATTAAATAATTTACTTAATTTAACTAAGAAGAAAAACAAAATAAATTTTTAACTTAAAATAACATTGAGCCCAACAATAATTGGTCGTAACATTAGTTAAAAGAAATTCTATAATTATGTATTTATTTATATACAATCACTTGCATTTTTTGAGTTGTTATATTAGTAATGTGACACTATAAAATATTTAAGATACAAATAATTCTCAATAACAAAAAACGAATTATACATTGTTAAGAAAGAAAGTC
This sequence comes from Combretum micranthum, assembly GCA_024138025.1. Taxonomy (NCBI): domain Eukaryota; kingdom Viridiplantae; phylum Streptophyta; class Magnoliopsida; order Myrtales; family Combretaceae; genus Combretum; species Combretum micranthum. The sequence continues at coordinate 969,081 of JAMXBD010000158.1, forward strand.
TACATTTGTTAGAAGTCTGCATAAATTTAACAATATATGATTTTAAATATATTTATTACTTGTGTTGTTAATAATAACACATTAAATATTGTGAATAGGAAATAAAATTTTTTATTATTTATGCAAAAGTAGTTTTAAATATTTGTTTTATAATTATAATTTTCTTTTCCTTTTTTCTTACTTTTTTTTATAATTTTTATGATGTAGAACCGTCGGTTCTACCGGTTCTTGAATCGACGGAATCGACGGTTCCAAAACCGCCGGATCATGCGGTTTTTGGGGATGGAATCGTAATGACCCATAAGAACCGATGGGTCCTTTATCGATTTAGACTCATCATTCTTGGGCAGGTTTCTGGTTCAGAAACTACCGATGAGAGGTCAGATCGGTTCTCGATTCGGAACCGACCCATGATGATGTTTAGTAGTAGGGAAGGATGTTTAGACCCACAAAGATTACGACATGTAATGGCTTTAATATTATTTTCGTTTTAATCGGCGTCTTCCACGAAAAATATCATCGACTTTTTCTCTTTTCGATAACTATTAAAGTTAAAATGTTGCGATATAAAATACTGGTGATGAATAATGATGGAAGATATACAGCAACCGGTGAACAACAACTAGTGGTGGTCATCAATTACTTTAGGCTTGTCAACACGAAAAATACTAAATGGAAAATAAGTCTATTTATTTATAAAACTAAAAATCATTTTCACTATTTCAATCAACATTTTTTTAATAATAATAATGATCAACCATCATTATTTATCAGTCTCAGATACAACTTTAACATATCTTCATTGCAAGACGTCAGAAATCACAGATAACTACGCAATAGGGATGAGCGAGTACATGATAGATATGACATGAAGTGCTATCTGTATCCTATCCTGTATATTATATCCTGTAATATATTTAACTACCTTAATTTCATACATTTACTACAAATAGTATACAGAAAGGAATTTTAAAAGTAATTTGTTAATTTCACAAGTTCTGCAATGTGTAGAATTTATTTATGTGGGAAGCCTGAAACTTATAATAAAAATCTATTGAAGCGTTTATTTGATATTAAAGAAAATTATAGAAATTGCAGCAACTTTTAAAATAAAAAACTTTGGAGCAATTTTCATATTAACTAGTCTTAGAAAATAAATAGCATATCTATATAATTTGGGAGCTCAGGTATATACATACAGTTATAGGCATTCTAAAATAAAAAATAACGAGTATTTCTAAAATAAAATAATACAAATTCTTTTATAGTAAAAATTTTTAGAAGATAATTTGCAAAACAATAATCTTGAATAAAAATTGGTCGGCAAATAAAAAACGGAGTATTGTTGTTTATTTTGTGTATAGTAACATTGTTTTATAATATTTAATTAGATATAATATACCCTAAAATATGTATTAGTACAGGTTCCAGGATGGGTACAGGATATGAAAACCTCATATCTGTAATTTACCCTGTGAAAGTAGGTTCCATAAAATCTATACCCGCACCTTATCTTGTAGCCTTTAATACCCATCCGGACCCCATCCGAACACAATAGAATTACCTGCTCACTCCTACTACGCATACAACTCTCTAAAAATTATTACGCTAATATTTTATCATTATAATATTTTAATTATAAAGATGAAAAAATCGAAAAACGTCTCTCCTTGCATGTCCAACTATTATATCGATCAATACACTTTAGATATACCACGAATATTGTGTTTTTATAAAAGTATAGAATCCTCTCTTAGGTAATTTTGTCTTGACTGTGTAAAGTGTAAACTAGATGATATACTAGGGACCGTTTTTCCTTTTGCCAAAATATACGCGAGACTATGGAATTTGAAGAGATAAAAAAATTAATAGTATTTGTTTATGAGATTATACGTATAAAAATACAACTACAACAGGATTGGGATACGCCTCAGCCCTTATAATACATGATCATTTGAATACCGAAAAAAAAATCACATTCAAAAGAAAAAAAATTAAAAGTTGTTAAATGTTATAACTAACCCTTTTCTAAACTTGATTGTTATTTTTCATTATTTTAACTTTATAACATGTCGTTAATCAAACTTATATAAATTTAGTTTGAATTAAGTTGAATAATGTAGATTTCTCTTGTAATCACATTATTATGTATAATATTTTGGGTGTGCTCTTGTAGCTTTAACACCATACGAATTTTTTTTTTTTTATTCAAATGTAACTAAATGATATACCATTAAGTGCACAATACATTATGTAAATACTATGAATATATCTTGACGATAGAAAACCAAGAAATGGCAAAGCATAATAAGAAAACACAGTTATCTTCATTTGTCAAATGCTTCTCAAGCATATAGATTGTTATCAAATGAAGTGTGTAAGGAAAGACAAATTGAATTGAAATACTAATTTATGGCTCAGTGACCAAATTTACAGTTGAGTTAAGATACCTTCTTTTAAGCTGTCTTCCTATCTCAAGTTCAACTTATATTGAGTTTAGCTCTAAGTCTATCATGGCACTCTATAATGTCATTGCAATCTAGTACTTTTGAACTTTAATAGCTATAAGCTCCATCTTACTTAGCCTAAATCTGAAGACATGCCCTGCAACAACACTATTTACAAAAAAAAAAAAAAAAAAAAGAGAAATCTGGTTCAATCAATGATAATAAACTCCATGGTCTAATGAGAAGCCTGGCGACTCTACTAAGCAATCCCATAATATCACTACTCACATTAGTTCCAAGACAAACTGAATCTAACCAGAAAACACTTTCATTTTCATGCAACTGTTCCAATGTATGTAAAAAAGAGGAAGGTACAATATACCTATGGAAAACTAGCAAACCCTTTTGATAACACTTTCGTTGTATTAGAAGTCCTTATGATGTCTTACTGTGGCACGTCAATAGTTAGGGGAGACGGACATGGAACATCATGATTCTTTGCAGACAAACATCCATGGGATTGCTCGCTAGGTATAGTATGTATAACGCCCTAACCTGTTGGCAATTACAACCCACCACATGACCTCTCTTTATAAGACACGCAAAGGCTAACAACCTAAACCACAATATAAACACATAAGATATAGTCTCCATAACTCTCATAGAGGGTACATCAGAAGGCTCAAAACTTATATAACATATAAAGAAACTCCTTTATAAAAATCTCTAGTTTATTTAAAACAAAGTTGGCATAAACCTAGGCCAACCAAAATCAAGATAATTCTAACTCCACTGATAACATAATAATCCTTCAGATCCAGAAAAAATATTCAAAATCATAAAAATCCAAAGACTTTTAGGAGAAATAAAAATCTTTAACATAATTCTAAATTCTGCAAAAGATCTAAAAATTCCTTTCTCCAATTCCTATATTGGAATCTAATCCTCAACGGGGTAGTCTGGACCACAATAGCCATCCCCTTGATCTATGTATAGATCATATCCAGAAATATCGTATATTATGTCATCTTCACCTGTACCTAAAAAATGAAAGGAATGAACGACAACGCCCAATACGTCAATCCATAAAACAAATGCATATGTACATACAATATATATATATATATATTTATATCAAATGCAACTTAATCTAATGCAAACAATCATATTATTATCTTTATTAAACCAGCAAAATAACAGGGTTCAGAACTATGAATCCCTAGTCCCAAACTTGGAGTAACTCAGACCCCTGAGAAATCAACCAACTCTTGAAAATAAGTAATTATATACATATATTAGTGAATGAGTACTCCTCAAACACCCGCGGCCATACTGTCAAATCACATAAATCTATCGGAATCATATTTAAGTGCAACTCCACTAGGGACAATGACATACAAAGATTATTAGGTTGCCACACCAGTATCACTGTCTGTCAGGTCTTTATTGGTCATAGCCAAACACACCCAACAAACAAATTAATTAAGCCGAATAGATTTAGATTAATTATTAATCTGTTCCTACAACGAAGCATACATAATACTAAACCTACAAGCAAATACAACAAACAATGAATAGCGTACGTTTTCAATTTCAGGAACAATTCCTCAAATCCATAAACCTTTATAAGCAACAACCCAAAATCTCTAAATCTCCTTAATATAATATATGAACAAAAACAACATATAAATCATCAACATCAAACAAACTCTAACTTATCCAATTTCTCTAAAAACCCTAACCTTTAAATAGAAACCACAACTGCACCTTCTTTCTTGATTGAATTCCACAAAACGCCACAAGAGCAAACTTTTCTCCAAAAAGCCTAATTTGATATATAACAAGAACAAACATTTATCATCTATAATACATCATATGTCAAATTTATGATTGAGAAACAGACTTACTTTGATTAGATTCTTAAATCCCGATTGCTCTCCCAAAAGATTGGATCTTGAAAAAGAACAAGGGTTTTCTCCAAAAATTCCTTCAAAGAAATCCAAACAAAACCCTAAACAACATGATCAATATGTAATTAACTTGTTATAAACGAGCGAATCTACTTACCTTTGATTGATTTTTGCCATCTTTTGAAGCCACACACCTAGAACAGAAGATAAAATCCCTAGAGATGCTCTGAAAGAGGAAAAGTTTGAATATAACAATTTGTTTTCAAACTATCGTCAAAACGTCCTATTTATAGTTTTTAGACCTAGCTGGCGGCGTATAGAGTATAACTGGGGGCATACACTCAACACTGGCGGCATTCATCACGGCCTTGAAAATCCAATATTTGATCCAGACAAACGTACACCGATACTACAAAATCCAATGCCGGCGGTGTTCAAGGTAGCGTTAAGGGTTTGCTTACTGATCATGTTCAACACCAACAAGCACGAGATAACATTGGTGGCGTGTATGGCAGCGTTAAAGTTTTTATTTTTGATCACTCTCAACACCGGCCATGCGCCGGTGGTGTAGCTTCCCAGAAAGGTGGCGTTAAGCATCAGATGTTACTTGTAGAATTTCCATCTCAATAACTTTTTTCCAAACAACAAAATGATCAATCTTAATTAGGATTTGACTATAAAACCCTCTTGTTCAATTCCAAATGACTCTGTTGCCCCTCTTTATAATATTTATTATTCTATATATTACAGTATGCATGTTATTTTCCTACATAGTCGTAATAAAAGTAAGGCATCAGCATGTGTTTGAACCTCACCACCTTTTAAGTGTATTGACTGATCACCATCACTAACATCTTCATCAGATTCATCCATTCCATTAGACTAGCTAAATGCTTGTGACTCTTCGCAATCTTCGCTACTTTATTATGTTTGTTGTTACCTCCATCTACGGCTACAAAATAAGTCGAGCTACTCGCAAGCTACTTGAGCTCGAGCTCTAACTTAAGATCATTTAGCTAAATGAGCTGAGCCTGAGCTTATCCATAGACTCGGGAGTTGGCTTGCGAACAAGCTTGTGAGCCAAGCTCATGAATAGGCTCATTAAGGGCTCACGAATCAAGCTCGTGAACAGACTCGTTTAATAATTATATATAATATTGATATTATATTATTAATATAATATTATATATAATAATTTATATTAATTTAATATTATAAATATAATTAAAAAATAATTATTTATGCTAAATGAGCCGAGCTTGAGCTCATTTAGCTAAATGAGCCCAAGCTCAAGCTCGACTTGTTAGGCTAATATAGTTAAATGAGTCTAACGAACCGTGCTCGGGCTCGAAAAAGCTTAATAGGTTCGAGCTCGAGCCTACATATTCTAGGCTCATTAAAAGCCCATGTTGGCTCGAGCCCGTTAAAAAATAAATGAGCCGAGCTTGAGCCGGTGAAAGCCCTGCTCATTTGCACCCTTACCTCCATCACCATGATCAACTGCCATGTGGCCATCAGTCTCTTCATATACTTGCTCGGGAGTTGCTTCATAATCAACTAATTCTTCATTATCCTCCCTATCTACAATCATATATGGTACAGAGTGATCATAAAAAAAAAAAAAAAGCTAATTTCCTTTCCCATACTAATGGGTCGAGGATTGTTAATAGCTGGCATAAAGCAGTTACGCTAGTACTTCCTACCTCTTGCTCAGCTAGCACTAGGGTTGTGCTATCTTCAGTCGTTGCCTATAAGAGAAAGGATCTTACAGCATTAAAAAAAAAAAGAAAAAAGAAAAAAAAAACGGCAATAGATACATCTGTATATCAAGCAAGTGACAAGTGTAATTACATACCTCATGGATGCATATATGCTTAGTATGCTTAGCAATGAGTAAAGCAGCTGGTGAATGGTTGTCTTTCATCATTCTATGAGACTGACAGGTTGAATTTGATCCAGTTATGGAAAGCCAAAGGTAAAATTCATGCCTATGAACGATTGTCTCAACTAATTCATTAGTGACACGAACAGAAGTAATCCTTAATAATGTTGGCCTTTAGCCATATACTGCAAGGAGAAGGGTCCTCTAGTGGTCATCCATCTAAATGAACTCTTAATTTCTTTTGGTTGGCAACAATAGTGTTCTAAGATCGATTTTTTTAAACTCCTTATCCATGCTTAAGATAGTCAAGTTGACCATGATGCTTTGTGGTGTAGATATTGCTCTGGAAAGTGGTGTATAATGGCAAGGATCCTATTACCACCACTTAGGGGAAGAGAAAGAGATCAATTAAATGTCCTACCTATGAAACAAATAAAAATGAATGATTTCAATGTTAATATAGCATCCAAAGTCAATGTACAAGACTGAAAAAAGTGGGTAATGTAGTGCATGAATTTGGAAATTTTGATTTTTTGTGAGGAAAACAATATTTTTTTAGAAACTACCCCAATCGGAGTCCAAGAGACCAAGATATGGTCTATTGAAGTTTCAATTGTAAATGTAAACCCCGAGATTTTTCATACAAATATAAATAGATAGAAATATAAAATAGGAAATAGATAGCTAATTTTGAACCCAACTGAGACTCTAGATTTAAACTATAAGTAGTATTGGTCCGGTTTATGGTTTTGAACCTTAAAATAAAATTTTTAAATAGATAAAATATAATTTACGATAGTAAGTATAAAAATTATAAAGTAAAAGTCTTAAACTAAAGATTCTATGTATACCATAGTATTCAGAATATTTAATATCGTTAATCTGTAATTTTTTTATCCAAAAATATTATCGAATCAGTATTTATCATACATGTCACTTGGACATACAAAATTGATTTTTTCACAAGTTCATAGTTTTTCTCACTCCTTACAGAGTTGTTGATTATAAATTCATCATCTTCTCTTTATTTTTGTATTTCTATATACCTCATCTTTTTTGCATTTTTCTTATTTTCTTTTGCACATTCCACAATTCTCCTTAAAAATTCTGGAGATCTTTCGCATGCAAACTACGGATGAATGCAAGCTGAAATCGTCCCTATCTTGCTTCAAATTGATCTCTTTAAAGTCAACAATATACGCACACACTCCACTCATAATTGGCCAACTGTATGCCTCATTTAATGAAGCAAGTATGCAAGTGGAAGAAGAAACTTTCGGTGGAAAATTTGTGCTCAAAGCCGTCTCATTCTCTTCTCCTTCCTTCCTTCTATATATATGTATTTATACATAATAATGGACAAGCAAACAAGGCTCATTAATCTCCGAAATTTCCAGTTCAAACCAGCACCAAAACCACACTCAAACAATTCCAAAAACCAACCCTAACTCATAATAAACAGCTGTAGCTTGGATCAAGAAACACATCTCCATTAAAACACTTGAGTAAGGTTTCCAAGGTAAGTTAATCTAGTTTAAGTTAGTTCTTTGTTAAATTAATAAGTTAAAACTTGTTCTGACTTCCCTAAGATTCGAACCAATACAAATCCAAGCTTCAACAACTCACAAATCGGATCAAACAAGGTAATAAAGCTAAACCCTAGTTGTACTTTTCCAAATTCGAAAATTAAAGATCAGATACATGTAGATATGTTATGAGATGATGTATGTATATATATACCATAGAAACACTTAGGAATGATTTGGAAATGATTATAACGTAGAAAATTAAAGAAATATGAACTGGTTCATTGGAGAAGATGATGAATAGTGCCAACGCTGGCCCTGCACTGGCAACGTATACCTATATGCTGGCAACGTAAAAGGCTGCGTAGTCTAAAACAGAAGCTACGTAAAGTTTATTTTTATGTAAAATGAACGAACGACAGCTAACTGGAGTTATATGGCAGCAGCGTATAGTTCGGTGTACGTGGTAAAGCTGGCGGCCTACAAGCCAGCGCAACCTGATACAAAATAAAATGTAAAACCTAAGAACGTCAGCATCTGGGTTCAACGCCAGCGGTGTTTGAGTCGGCGTACAAACATGTTTTTCTTACGTAAAGTCTGTATTACACGGACATAATATATATACTAAATAATAATAATAAACATATTATATATATGTATATCAAAACAAAAATTACTAAGCAAATAAATAAATACAAATACTTAGAATAACAATATGTTTAATATTCGATAACTTCTAAAACCTTAGAAACTATAGAGAAATATTAAGTATTATTAGCAATTATAATTTTTAAATATTTGTTTTATATAGATAAATAGATAAGAATGGAAATCGAAATAAGCTAAATTTATGAATATTGTGACTTCTAAAAATGACAAAATAAAAATGTAAAATAGATCCAAAGAAACACGACGACACTAAATAATAATAAACGAATATGAGTTACTATAATGAGTCAGACAGAGAATAACATAAAAATAGTAATAATAACTATAAAATATAAGCTTATTAAATATCAATTTTTCAAATACCAGATAAATGTATATAAATATTAGGCAAGACCGAGACAAGTAACATGGAAATAAAAATTAATTGATAATTGTTATCATAAGACCATTAAAGGACCAAAATAAGTAACAGAAACTGAGCCAAATATCAATTTAGGACACTAGACACTTATAGGAGTTTAGTTATATAATCTATGTTATATTGATAAATATTTTATTCATCTCAATAGATGACTTTGATATTATAAAAGACCTTCCTGCTGATTACTACGACTAATCACTATGAGTAGGTGAGTAATTCAGTCATATTATACTGTTTGCGCTTGTAATTAGCTGAATATGAAATGCAAAGATAATAATATGAATGTTTTGATTAAAATGTGTTGTAATCTGATGGTATGATAATGTGAAGTAATATGATGATTATTGTGTGTAATGTATAACCACCATGAAACTGAATAAGAACCATTGACTTATTAAAATAACCTGATCATGCATTGCACGTACTGCATTATTGCATATATAAACGGGTGACAACCTGCTATGTATTAATATTTCGATTCTCTATTAATTCTTAGTTTTTTTAAAGTATTAGTTCTTCCAAGGTTTTATTTGTTCCATTGGTTCTATAGGAACTAAGTGGCAACGAAGAACGCCACTTGTAGTATCGCTTTGAATGATTAATACTTAGGGAGTTTCTAAGAATAGATACAGGAAATGGTCAGTTAAAATAGTTACTAAATTTAAAGTGATAACCCTAAGACGAGAAATCGTTGATTTTCCTGTATACTTAGTCTCTCCTAGGCAGATGGGTTATAAAGTAAATGTTGTTCAACCCTAAAAAGTAAATCTTTTTCCTGTTTAGATTCTAGATCATATAAGCTCATATCAAAGCATATGTTTAAGTAATTGCATCACATATGATTTGTTAATAAACTTATTTGGTATGTAATATGTCTGGTTATTTACTGAGCTGTGGTTTCGCTCATATTCCCACAGTCTTTTCAGGTTTACACTTCGACCTTGGTTAGTTACTTTCAGGAATATGGCTCCCGTAAGGGCTTAAGAGCTGAAAGTCTATGGTTCTATTTGGGACTAATGGTTTATATTTTCCTAGAATAGATTAGCTAGTATTATCTTATCAGTTATGTATGTAGAGAATTACAAAAACACTACATGATTTGTAATAATCTATTATACTTTATGATTAAGATGGCAGTTATTTACAAATTTATGTCTTACATGTATTTATCATTTCTTATCAAAGTAACTAAATGATCCTGTTATTTTGGAAAATATGTCACTCTCCAAAGGTAATATAGTCATAGTATTCAGGTATAACTTGTCTACTTCTACTAGGGTACCCTCAGGGCGTGATAGTAAACTATACTCAAAGTTTGTCCAAACTACTTAAGGGATTCCTCAGATGTTGATAGCATCAAACATATATGTTTCTATTGATATTAAAGTTAAAAGGAAAACATCCTAAAAATTGTGAAAGATATCTAGAAGGTTCACAAGAATCAGTGATGAGGATGCCAATATTTTACTAATAGTGGATGGTTATTGAGAAGTGGAACTTCCCAAGTCTTTGATTGGAATAAAAATGTGCCTAGTGTCAAAACTTAACACAAAAAACTCATAACACTAAGGAAGTCCTCTACTTGAAGGTTTTGCAAAGATAATGGACTTAGGAAAAAAATAAAGTTTAGACTCAAATATAAAAATGTAAAACATTGATGACTAAAAAAATGCTTTTCCCTATTTAGTTTTCCAATATTAGGGGACTATTTTGGTATATGGTTCACATTGTCATTGGTAAGTAATTATTTTAGGCTAAATATTAGTTTTCTTTCTTGACTAGAGTGTTTAGCCTATAGATAAGCTCTTTTATGTATTGACAAGATAATTTATTAGTGATTTTTTTTTAGAGAAAAACCTTTTTCTTTTGTTCCTTAGAGAACTTTGAGCTCTTCAAGAACTACATTCTTGTGGCATTCTTCACTATACTTAGGATTAAGCATGTTTTGGGAAGTAGGATTTTGTTGTAGATAATATCAAATCATAAAATGACAAATTCATGCATAAAAGTTATGAAACTTTTAGAAAAACTTTGAAGAATTTGGTGATTGTGTCATTTAATGTTTTAAACCTTCGAAATTTCCATTAAACATGTTTCCAAGAAGTGGAGAATCACAACAAGCAAGATTTAAGACTTAAAAATAATCATCTACCCTTTTTAAACCCCAAAAGTCATCCAAAAACTCCTTTCATTGAAAAAACTAAGTTTAAGTTCGAAACAATGAAAATCCATAAGAACACGATCAATATACAGGCTTGTGGATCAAGTCATGTAACCCTTTGACCAAAAAAATGTGAAATAACTTAGTTTTCTAGAAGAACACGACCAATATATGGGAGCATGTATTTGACCATGTATTTCTCTAACCTTGAGCTTGAAGTTTCCTATAAAATCATTGGGAACACATGTTCTTGTGTATCATGCCATCGTCCCATATACCTTTCTAATGCCAAAACTAGGTGGTCTACGGCCAATACATGGGTTAATGTATTTAGCTATGTAAGAGGACATAACTTAATATACTTGCCCTAGGATTGCCCATGGACTTTTCCAGCCTCTCATAACCTTGCCAATCGTTACTCAAATTGCACAAAACTTGATCAAATTTCTTCCTTAAGCTCGAATAAGGCTCTGGAGACTTTAAACCATGAATCGAGTAATCGCATTAGGCTCAAAGGTCTCAATAAATGCATGTTGCTTATTAGGGAAGTCTTAATAACCTGAGTGATAATTTAAACCTGGCTTAATTGTGTGTTGGTTGGTCGTTATCTCAGGAAGTAGCACCTTTGGATTGTGTTACGAGCACGACCACAACTTTAGGAGGATATGGTAGTTTAAGCACTTAAGCCACCATGGAATGTGTGGTTGGGCTTGGCAGATAGTTTCAAGATCAAGTGGTTAACTAGGAGCAAGTACAAAGTTGCAACAAGTTATATGGCATTGTGAGACCGTATATAAAATGTTACAATAGACTGTGCTCGTTGATGGCAATCTATTAGGGGATGACTTGGACAGGAGTATTTCCTTCTTTTCTTTTCTGATAAGTTATAAGGACTTAACAAACCCCTATCTTCAATGCTTGATCCACTGGGGAACCCTATCCCTTTTGTTTCTCGAAAGTTATAAGTACTCTTGTGCATGTTAGAGTTTCTAAGATGCTGAGAATACCTTAGTTGTGGACTCTAAACTAAATAAACTAATTTGTGGTTGCTACATTAGAATAAGAGCATATGACATGCATATGTGTGCTTGTTTTACCATGTATTGAGCTTCACAGCTCATTCTTCAACATTCTAAGTTCTAATGATGGCCTTTGGGATGCGAACTTCAAGGGATACTTCTAGTAAGAGGTGGTGTACAATAGACAATATATCTGTATTTCATAAAAAGAGAACTTTGTTGTAAATTTATTATTTTGTTTAAGCTGGATGAATGTAATTAAAAAATTAGTAACTAGTACATTTTATAACAAACTACTGGTCCAAAATGTTTTACTAGATCAACTATGTTATCTAATGGGCCTTGTGGGCAATAGTGTAGACAAAGAATATTTTATTAAATCTAGTTTTTTTCCCAAAGTGGTTAAACTGTACAGGTTTCAATAAACTCAATTCATGAAAAAGTAGACGACACTCTATCGAAATATCTACAAAAACTAATAATGATTTCTCGATTTAAAATTTGATTATAAATTCACTTAGTTAAGGTATGCCTTATACATATTGCTTAGAGGTGATATATGTGACATAACTATCATGCCCTACACACTCGGGGTGGGTCCGTTACAATTTCTCAATTTTTTTATCACTCATATACTCCTATTGCAATTCCCTAAATTTAGAGATACTTACAACCGCCACATGTTCATATGGAATATGGACACATGCTTGTAACCATGATCAACTACATAAATATCTACTTGTGATTTTTTACAGTTTAACTAACATCCACAATACTAATGGTACAAGAATTATAAGTTACTACTAAAGATACTCTATAAAAAACAATAAGAACCTAATGTTCTTTAAACCAACCACTCTATTTTTCACAAATCTTCATATGTTCTCTATTCCTCATCTGAAGGGGCTTTAATGCTGGTGGTATTCCTAGCTCACTAACCAATAGCACTAGCAATACAACAATGTATACATCCACTACCTCTACAAACACACATTCACATGCAGACCTATTACCAATGCGACAACCAACATCTTATTATCTTTATTTTTAAGCCAAACAATCAATATAAGGATAACTTATTATCACTCCACATGTAAATATAATAATATACTCATATGCGATGTTAGGTACTCTCCAAAATCCATGATTCCAAAACTAAATATTGCATACTCCCTAATATCCCTAAAATTGAAACATCTACATCTATTTAGATCATTTTTATACATGACTTCACTCTTAGATAACATCACACATGAATTGTTGGGTTGCTACAATAATAGTATGGATTCTCTCCACCTATTATCAGTAGTCAAGCATAAGCAACAAATATATTATTAAAGTCAAATAGTTAATTAGTTCATTTAAATTTCAACCCTAAATAAGCATAAGCAATAAACAAGCTATACAAATACCTAGAAATTGTTTCGTTTTGAATTCTAGTGTCTACCACTTAAATAACACACAACTAAGTTAGTTAAAGCTTTCTATACATCTAATTCAATGCTCACAACATTCCTATTTTAGCCATCCTTACGTTTTTATTATCTATGTTCAAATGATCTCAAAGTATACTTTAAATCCAAAGGGAATAGTTAAATGGATCCTAGTCATTTTTTAGGTCAAAAGGAAAAAAAAAAAGGATGATTTTTAGCTTGTTATAATGTGCACAAGTGGGTATACAAGTGGGTATCACTTAGACAAGAAATTAGGTCATAAAAAGGTCCATGAGGAGGAATGTGGGTAGAATACTAGGGGTACACGAGGCACACACGACCTTTTGTTCTTTTCCAAGCACAACCTTTAACATATAGGGAGGAACACAACTATAAACACGATATTGTGTACAAGCCATGTACTTCCTAAGTTCCTTTTTCACTGAATTCATAGAGAGATACACGACCTAATAAATGAGTTCATGTATAGGCTATATATTTCTTGAAAACACCATTTTTATCATAGAAAGGTACACAACCCTATACATGAGGTTGTGTAGTTGTTGTGTACTTACATTAAATATTCATTTTCACCAATTTTCTCTTGTTTTTAAGTCAAAACATGTTTTAATCCTTCTCATACTTATTTTACAACTATAATACCCATTCAAGCAACACTTTAACGTACTTCTATCCATTTCAATCAGGAATTTCATTAAAAGATTTTTTTTCATTAGAATTGTCTATTGTATTACCTTTGAGAGTTCTTCAATTTTCATTATTCTTTAATTCATTTGCTTTGCATTTTTTGAGATTCCTCATGTAATTTTCCCAAAACCCTGAGTTTTCTCCATCGAGTATTGTTGTTCTACTTTGAATGATTGCTATTCATATTACAAAACCATTAAGATTGTTGAAGGCTGTTAAGATTGAAAGGAGTATCACTTACCATGGGAATTTCTTTTAGAAAACTTCATGAATTTTGAATGGTGATTGGAGTGTACATAATGTAAAGAAGAAAAAATGAAAATGAAGAAGCATTTTTCTTCTACATTTTCAATACGTTGGTTTGAAACTAATGTGTCGTTTGAAACTTAAATGTTGAGACAAAATTGCCTTTATTTTAAAAAGTTAAAATTACTATCCTACCCTTCAATATATTTTGTTTATTTAGTGTATTTCACCTATGATGTGTGTCATTATATAACTTAATTATACTAATTATATCAAATTAAATCAATTAAAAACCTATTACACATAAAAGAAATGATGTAGTATTGACAACAGGCTTATTCCAATCTTATTTTGGAACGTGTGAAATTCATCATTCATTTGTTTCATGTGCAAAAGAAAAGCAAGTTAAACACTACTAATCGTCATGTTATTGCACGACAAGAAAACTGAGCTTTAAAGACAAAAATTTTGTCTCTAAACATGAATTTTGATCTTAAAAATTGTCATTGCCGATTCTATTTATAAAAATAAAACTATATTTTCCAATTTCCATCACAGAAAATCTATCTCTATAGGCTAGTTTTTTTTATAGTGTTGGTCAACTATCAGGTTTTGGATTATATAGAGAAGGGGTAAGTTTCATTAGTGGTACTAAATCTTTTTTAATATAATAGAATTGTACTTAAACAAAATTTTTACTCACAAAAATACCTAAATTTTTCAATCTTATATCCATGGTACTACTAAAAAATAATTTCTTTCTTTCACGTCAAGATATTTATTCTGTATTCTTTTTTTACTTCTCTCTCTCTTCCCTTCTCTTCCCCCCACCCCTCTTCTTCTTCTTCACAAAAAAAAAAAAAAAATACTTTTAGCATTAAATCAAACAATAGGAAAAAAAAACTATTTTTTTCTTCCTCCTCTATTTTTCTTCCTTCCTTCCCAACCAACACTATGAAAACATCCAAAAATAAAAAAGTTGATTTTCTAGCTTCTCTGAGATATTGTACATCCCTGTTCATGAGTTTCACTAGTCTATGCTAAGAACATCTCCAATCAAATTTCGATCATGATATTTTCTGGTGTATTGTCGACTATTCTTATGCTATTTGTGTTACTCTTCATCATCACCCGATTGATGGAAGGAGCTAGCACATCATGCAGTGTGAAATAAGTGATATCCACGTTCAAGAAGCTGGTGAAAATAGGAGTAAGAGTGGTAAGTAATACATAAATCATGAGATTTGCAAGGTTTGAGATAGACCTAGATGAACTTTCTCAATTATAGTTGTACATCAACAACATGAAACAACTTTCTCTTACTCTGGTGAGATTCGCAAGGTTTAAGAGGGAAACATAGCTACACGGCATTATAAATGTGGTTTAGAGAATTAATTTTCCTACAATGGAGAATTAAACCAAATCCATCTTGTCAAAAGCACTATGTATAGTTTGGGCTTAGAGAATTAAATGGGGTTAGAGAGTAAGAACAAAAAGAAAAGGAAACCCTAAAATGTCGCCTAATCAAAAGGAGAAGGAGAAGGTAGGACTAAAGCTTGAAACTTTAGTCTCTTTTTTTTGTATCTTTTTTTTTTAACATGGTGTTTTGGGTTTTTTGTTTGTTTGTTTTGATTATGTTTTTTCTTTTCTTTATGTTGGTAGTGTTGTGAAGAAGAAGAAGAAGAAGAAGAAGAAGAAAAGGGAAGGGAGAGAGAGATGATGCCAGTGGAGAGAGAGATGATGTGAGTAGAGAGAGAGGGAAGAGAAAAATTAATTTTTTAATATAGATTCCTCCCCACATCAGTATAGCACCAAACTTTTGGTCAGATTTCAGCTAAAAGTACCAAGAATGTTAGAGTTAGAAGTTTAGGTATTTTTATGAGTAAAAAATTTATTTTTGTACAATTTTGTTGTCTTTAAAAGGGATAATGCTACTTTTGATACCTGAACTTTGATGAAATGAACAATTAGGTACCTAGACTTTTAAAAAGACCAATTTTATACCCAATTAAACTTTTCGTAGCCCTGAACACTACTCCACTCATGGTTGTATGACACGTGTCCAATTAGTTTAATAAACAATAAAAAAATGGGTAGTGAAAAGGAGTACGAAAAGTTTAATTGAGAATGAAATTGGTCTTTTTAAAAGTTCAGGTACAAAAAGGGCCACGAAAAAGTATAATTATATATGAAATTGGTCTTTTAAAAAATTCAGGTACTTGATTGTCCATTTCATCAAAGTTCAGGTACCAAAAGTGACTTTTTCCCTATTTTAAAAGGTTCAAGTACTACCAGTGAAACTTACCCTACAAAGAAGCTACTATTATTTTTCAATATTGTGCTAATTTCAGTTACTATATCTGAACTTTTTTAATATATATAAACAAAATTTTCTCATAAGAAAGTATCTAAACTTTTTATTTCTTGTACCCATGCTACTTTTGGCTGGAATTTGGCCAAAAGTTTGGTGATATGCTGCATGGTAGGGAATCTATATTGAAAAATTAATTTTTCTCTACCATATCAGCATATTTATTTTTTTTCCTTTTTTTTATTATTTTCCCCTCTCTCTACTATGTGTTATCTCTCTCTCTCTCCGATCCTTCTTCTTCTTCTTCTTTTTCTTCTTTACATAACCCTATAAAAAGCAACCAAAACAATTAAAAATAAAACCCCAAAAATCTAGGCTTTTTGAATAAGAACAAACAGTAAAAAAAAAAAAAAAAAAAAAGCTTAAATAAAACAAATCCATTTAAAAAAAAACCTCAAAACGAAATCCGATAAAAAGTAGGCTAATTATACATAATAAGTGCAATACCTAATCGAAGATAAACACAATCATAAAAATATTAATTACTACATAGGATCATGGAAGAAGAAGAAGTACTTATGTTTAGGGTTCGATTTAGCATGGAGTAGTGATGATTTGTTGGTGGTGGCTCTATGGGTGCTTTAGGATGGGGGTTTGGTTTTTGTTGCTGGTTCGATGAGTTGGTGGTTGAATGGTTATGGCGTTTGATTATGGTATGGTTGTTTGGATTTGTGCATGTGTGTGTCGAAATCAAAGGTGGTTAGTGTTGAAGTTCAAATTTATAGTGGTCGGCATGGTTTCAGGTTTTAATTTGGGTATTGAGGTTAGTTGGTCTGTTTGTGTTCAAACAACAATGCAATAGTGGGTGTTTAGATTGTGGATTTGTTTCAAGTGGTGGAGTGTGAAGTCGAAAGTAACCGAATATAAGTTCTTTGATTCATCAAATTCTTGATGAATCTAAGCCAAAAAAAGCTCATTGAATTTCTCCTTCAATGGAGGTTCTCGAGAGAGGCATTCAATGTGTGACCTATCCTCCTTTTCCATTATTATGGTTTGACGGAATTGTCTAGTTAATCATCTAATCGTTAAGATAATTATAGTAATTAGAATATTAATTATTCTAGTGATTCGATCACGGTTGGATATAATATAAGCTGTAAGATAATAATGAGACTAGTCCCATAAAAATAATTGACGAAACCATAGAATTTTTGAAACTTTGTATATATGTTTGTTTTCTTCAAGAATCTTGCAAAAAAAAAAAAAATCTTTGTAGTTTCTAAAATTTCAACTCAAATCCCTTTTTTTTTTTTTCAAAGAACTATTGATTTCTACTCAATCTTTGACTTCCATATTTATCAAATTTTAGAGTGAATCTTTTATGTTTTTATGAGTTTTGTCAATTAATTTGTAAGATTGATGCAAAAACCGGTGAAAAAAGATGTGACTCTAGGCTTTCATGGTGTACTTTCATATTATGAATGACAAAATAGATGAGAGTAAAAAGAAAAGGCAAGAGAAAGAGATAATCCAGTAGAGAGAGAGAGAGGAGAAAGTGAAAAAATAAAAATGCTAATGTGGGAAAATTAATTTTTAATGTAAATTCTCTATCATGTTAGTATATTGACAAACTTTTAGCTGGATTTTAGCAAAAAATACCATAAGTTCAAAATAAAAAATTTAAGCATTTTCTTTTAAGAAAATTTTGTTTAAATATATTTTTATTATATTAAAAAAGTTTAAGTACCGTAAGTGAAATTAATCCTTCAATATTCAAATAATTATATATTATGTAATCTAATTTTCTTTTTCAACTGCTTTAATATAGTATAACTCGAGAAAAAAAAGAAAAAAAATAATTATTTAGGCCACTGAATTACTTCAATATTCAAAAATCAAAGTTACCAACTCGATTTACTAGGTCTAATGGGCAAAAGTGTAGCTTAATGAGCACAAGTTGAGATGCAATACCTTCTTTGGCCATTTGTTGTGTTGTTTCATCAAGTGGAGTTTCTCCGAAAGACATGGAGAGAGGGAGAATAAGGGTATGTTTGTTTCGCTTTTCAGTAGATATAGATATTTTTTTCAAATTTTTTTAAATAAATTAATTATTAAGAAATAGATATAAATAAAAAAAATGGTATTTCTCATCAAAAGATCGAATAGATCAAATATAGATAAAATATAGATGTAAATCGAATAAATTTACACATATTATTTTAAAAAGATATAAACACAAATAAAAAATACTCAGATTTGACAACGTGAACGTGCTTGGTCTTCGTCTCTGCACGGACCAGGATGTCGCTCTAGCTCTTATGGCCACGATGATTACGTACCGTATTGGATTTGATTTTGTTTAAATTGGTGTCATTTTTTCACCTAAAATATTTATTAGATATAATTTTCTATGAAAACTACGATGAATTATCTTTTCTTTTCCTTTTTTTTTTTTAATTTCTAGATACCGTTGTGATAATTTCACCAAATTGTAGATACAAGTAGTTTATTGCAAAATCTCATGATAGATCGGGGTAGTAGTGGATATTATTAATATTTGATGCTTAAAATTACACGGCATTTTATTCATTTTCACCATTTTTATTGCAATCATTTACTACTTTGATCCACATTATTAGCGGGGTTGGAAAGAAGCTAAGCTATCTACTAGTTGCTTAAACTCAGTTGATTGTAGCCTTAGTTCACCTCTAGCTTAATTAGTAAATAAGTTGAATTCAAATTTAAATAAGATTCGTTTATTTAAATTAGATGAGCTTGATATTTGGTTTAGGTTTACAAGTTAGCTTGTGAACATATTTGTTTAGGTTTGAAAGCAAGTTCGCGAACAAACTTATGAGTAGGTTCGCTAGCAAGCTCATGATTTTTTCAAATTTATGATAAACTATATATAAATATATAATTAAAATAAAAAAATTAATTTCTATTTAACAAATAAAATATATGTACAAATATATTTTGCTACCCTTATTTTTTAGTTCAAGTTAAGGAAAATTTTAATGAAAATGAGTCGAGTATGAACTTGAAATAAAGTTTATTAATCTAAACGGGCTGAGTTTAAGTTTGAATTTGAGGCTCAATAAAAAGTTGAGATTTGATCAAGTTGGATTTTGCAAATGACCTAAACTCAAGCTTAGTAAAATTCATTCATCTAAATGAGTCAAACTTAAACCTTAATTTTATGCTCGATAAAAGGTTTGATGGAGTTGAAGGTTTGATAATTTTTAAACAAGCCAAACTTGAATTAAAAAAAGAAAAAAACTCTGCTTGGCTTACCTCATCTATATTCCTATTAACTGCCACTAAAAGCCATTAACGATCGTAGCCTATTAAAATTATAAAGATAATATTCAATAATTATATAGCTTTAATTTTAATAAATAAAAAAATTCTGAATAAAAAACGTCTTCTTTAAAAGAAGAATGCCCAGATACGATATCAATTGCAGTCATTTTTGAATTAGTGTTTTTAAAAAGCAGAAAAGGACAGAAAGCTTGCTGCCTTACATGATCTTGACTATTTGGTGAGTTTTTGGTCCTACAATGAATTGATATAACTCCAATAATAGAAAAAGAAATAAAGTAACCTACACCACGGAAAATTCCCCATGGAAAATTCTACTTGGGCAATAGGAAAAGAAAGAAAATCAAGGCCGCCGCATAAATACAACAATAGTAACAATACTAATCTTGACTATTTAGAGAGGTGTCGGTCCTACAAGAGTAAATGATACTTGGGCAATGGAAAAAGAAAGCGACATTATATTTCCGTAATTATAAAAAAAATACTTTTAAAGGTGTTAAAAATTACGATTAACCATCTTGTTGACTTGATTGTTATTGTTTATTATTTAAATTTTTATAAGTATAGAAACGATGACATGTCTTAATTAGAATCATGCTGTATCATCTGGGTTCCTCTCATAAATTATAGCTATGGAAAACTCGTAAATATAATTTGAGATTTTTGCAAACAAGCAGTATGTACTTTTTATTTAATAAATACATCACCTGAATTTTAAAATTAAGTGTTAATAACAGTTTAGAAGATATATCAGCTTTTGATTGATTTGCAATAATTAATTTAACATTATAATGTTATTAAATAAATTTAACTAAATGATAAATTAAAGAGAATTTCAAGAATTGCAAAGTAAATATATTAATAGATAAATAAAAGCACGGAAGAAAAAGTAGAACATGTAAACACTTCTACCCATTCTACAGCCACCATAAAAGGTCAAATTCTTTAATGGGAACTTGTTTAAATAATGTCATACAATAATAATAGTGGTCAAATCGATCAAACTGAATATTTCAAACCGGTTCAACCAAATCGGGTTAACACAGATAATAAGAAATTTCAACCTCCACGTCAGGTATTCCTTAGTAAGAGGGGTCTACTTATGAAGCAATAAGTAAAGAAAGAACATAAACAAATTCTTTATTGAATGGAAAATATATTACATATACTGAAGGTGGGTTACATATACTTCAAGACAGACGCATATGTGTGTGTGCTGTGAATCTTGAGGGACCAGTGACAATGAAGGAGAAGGCTTAAGGCTTGAGAATTAGAGAGACAGAGTGTATGAAAGAGAGAGTGAGTGAGAGAAATGAGGGAGAGTGTTTGAGAGAAATGAGGGTTGCTTGGAGGAGATATGAGAGGGAGTTTTCTCTGATTGTGTGTAAAGACTGGTGCCTAGTATGTGAGGAGAGTTCTCTTTATATTGGCAAGAATGAGGGTTGTACTGTAGTAAACAGTACACACATAATGGCCGACAGTTCACTATTTGAACAGTGAGTGGCCATGTGGTTTTACTGTTGTGAACAGTAAAAGTTGAGAGCATCCAAGGTGTACATCAGAAAATGGTGTATAGTTTTACAGTGCATGACTTATAAATAGACGTAGCATTCTACGTATTTTATACATTTAAGTCCTACACTATTACATTGGTGGACTTTCGTCATGGTTCTGCTAAATTGATACCATAACAATCGTCTTCATTGGAGTCTCCACTGATGCTTGATTCTTCATCATTGGTTGATCCAGCAGGGGTTTCATTGAGGGTTGCCAAGGCCATTTCCAGAAGCTGCTTCATTTGTTCTGGTGTTTTAGACTGTGACATGGTTGACATGATAAATCCTTTATCATGAAAGAAGGGGCTTTGTTGTTCAGGTGTTGACATTGTTGAGGCACTGCTTGAATGACTATTAATCCATTGGATAATAGCAGTCTCTTCAAGTTTGTCCCAAATTCTGTAGTTATCCCACCATTTGACTTTGTATCTTCTGGTGAGAATGGTTGCTGCATTATCGGTTCTATATTCATAGAACCAGCTCATTACCCATGAAACGCTAATATGTAAGAAAAACATCATTTCTTTCTTAAAAAACTTTTCATAAGGTTTTAAGGAGTAATTTTTTAGAAAGGTATTGAATCCTTTCTGTGCATTAGGATGAAGGATCTCAGTCACAGCTCCAAACTCATCCCACGAGCTTGCAAACCAGTGGGGGAGGTTTCTAGAAGAACATTTATCAAAAAAGATGAGCCATGTATGAGTCCGTGTAGCATTTGAACGAAAGAAAGCATTCCACCAAGCCTGCTTATAATCATAATAATTATATTGCATTCGATGGTTAGGTTGAGCATTGGTGATGGGGATATTAAAGTTGATGGGTTCAAAGGGTTGTTTTCCAAATGTGCTAGTCCATTCACTAAAGTTATAAACCTTGCGAATTCTAGCAGTTGAATATAGGGTCATTCCATTTTGTTGAAAATGCTTAAAGGAAACTGATTGTGTTTCAGTTAAGATTTTCTCATAGAATTCCAAAGTTTTGAAAATGTCATTTGGAATAAAATGGAATTTTTCTGAAAACATTTTGCTAGCATATTCATAAGGGTCTTTTTCAAATACATCTCTCTCTGCTAGGAGGATATATTTGAAAATGGCTTTTACGAAAAATGTTGACTTTTGAACATTTTTATGAGGGACAATTTCTTTCCTTGAAGAAGAAGCCACCTCAGTTATTTGAAAATTTTGGTGTGAATTTCTTTCGAGAAAGAACCACACCTTCTTGTGGTTTACCACTGTATGAGATTTTTTATTAAGAGGTTTCTCTTCCTCTTCTGTACATTTTGCCACTAGGGCCATTGAAGGGTTAGGTGTATTTTTTGCCTCAGGGGCCTTTAGATTAGTGTTTGCTTGGCTAAGGGCCATTGCCAGTGCCTTGAACAATTCAGGGGTAAGAAATTGGGATAAATCTTCCGTTGATTGGGAAGATTTCTGAGAAGGGATTGAACCATTTGAGATGGTTCATTTTTTGAGGGTTGAACCTCCTGAGAGGATGGTTCATTTATTGCAAAGGGTTTGGCTACATTAAGCCATGTTTTAATGTCTGTGAGACCTTTCTTTTTTGGGGGTCTGCTTTCCCCTTTCCTTTGTCTTTCTTGGGAGGCATCTCCCTGCAGAAATTCACGGGTGAGAAAGTCAGGTATGTATTGGTTTTTCCATTGATGTGTTCAATATCGAAATCAAAACAGGATAGAATTGATTGCCATCTGGCAAAAATCTGTTTAGAAGCCAAATTTTGAACATCATTTTGTAAAACATTTTTTGCTGACTTACAATCAACTTTTAAAAGAAATTTTTATTTAACAAATCTCCTTGAAATTTTGAAATTGTTAAAACAATGGCTAAAATTTCTTTTTTGATAGTGGAGTAGTTCATTTGACATTCATTCCAGTGTTTGGAGACAAATTGAACTATACATTCTTTTCCATTATTGACTTGTTTGAGAATCCACCATAACCAATATCGGACGCATCAGTCTCTACAATTTTTTGTAGAGATGGGTCAGCAATATTGAGGCAAGGTATTTCTTTGATTTTGGTTTTGATTAGTCTAACAACATTGGTATGTTTATCAGACCAAGGAGGAGGATTTTTCTTAAGTCTATCATGCAATGGTTTGCAGATAATACTTAAGTTAGGGAAAAAATCCGCGACATAATTAAGACTTCCTAAGAACCTTTGAAGTTGGTTCTTATCCTTAATTTCATCAGGGAATTTGGAAGTGAACTCTATTGACCTTTGGATTGGTAATATAGTTCCATTGTGGATGTTGAATCCCAAAAATCTAATTTTCGTTTGAAAAAGAGAAATTTTTGTTGGGGAAACAACAAGTCCATTTTTCTTAGCAATTCATAAATAATTTAACATGCTTGAAGTGTTGATCTATGTTTGGAGAGTATATCAACACATCATCATAAATTATTATGAAGTTGGAGAAATCATTGAATATTTCATTCATAATTCTCTGGAACTCAGAAGGTGCATTTTTAGGACCGAATGGCATAACATTCCATTCATACTGCCCAAAAGGAACAGTAAACGCGGTTTTATACCTATCGGCTTCATTAATTTGAATTTGCCAGAATCCAGATTTCATATCAAATTTTGAAAAGATTCTAGCACCATAGAGGCGATTGAGTAAATCTCTTTTATTAGGTATTGGATACCTAATCCATTTGAGTGCTGTGTTGAGAGGTTTGTAATTAATTACAAGTCTAGGTGTTCCTCTCTCAATCTCAGCATTTTATTGACATAAAAAGCCGAGCAACTCCATGGGGATTTACTCTTTCTGATTAAGGATTTTTGTAATAAATCATTGATTTCTTGTTTACAATGATTTAGAACAATTTGATTCATTTGTGTTGGTCTTGCCTTGGTAGGAATGTTCTTTTCATCAAAATCATTTTCATAAGGAAGATCAACAATATGGCATTTTCGATTCCAAAAGGCATTTGGTAGGTTTGAACAAATCGATTTTTGAATTTCTTTTTGTAATTTAGAAACATTTTCTTTTAGAGTTTTTTCTAAAAGTTGTTTTTCAATTTTACAGAAAGATAAATCATTTTGTAAAAATTCCAAATGCTTTTCTTTTGATTGAATCAGGCAATTCAATTCTGAAATCGAATTTCCTTTAATTGGTTTAATGACCTTGTTCTAGGTTTTGAGACAAAATTAAAAATGATCTTGTTTTTCAAATATTTAGTCTCAATGCCTTGATCATTAACCTTGAAAGGTTGGATAAGATTGATGAAAGGTGTTCCTAGAATAACATTCTGCTTAAGGTTTTTGACAAGAAGGAAAGCAGTGTTATAAGAAACATTATCTTTCATTATCTTAACATCTGTTAACTTGAAATTAATCTGTAGTTTGTTACCAGAAGCTGAACTAAGAGATTGGGTTGTTTTCTCAAAATATTTTGTTGGTACTAACCCTTCTCTTATGCAGTTTAAATCTGCTCCGGTATCAAATAATGCAGTTGATTCCAAGATGAATTCATTGTTGATTTTCAAAGTGATGTTGATGATCCATTTTCTAGTGGTTACTTCTACTAGATGTAGAAGGTAATCATCTTGATCCTGAGATTCTGAAGACTTCAATTTTTCAATAGTGTTTTCTTCATTTCAGAATCAGAATCTTCCTGATTTAAACTTTGTTTGAAATCAAGAAATTCTTGTTGCAACTTCATTTGCATGAGTTTTAATTCTTTGATTTCTTCTTTCTGAATTTTTATTTCAGAATGAAGATCATTGACAGAGATTGGTTTTTTCTGTTTTGGTTTTCCTTTTTCAAGAATTTCATTAAGACTATAGGGAAGCTTTGGTATGATATGATTCATACTCTGCTTTTCTATTTTCTTAATGTATTCTTGTTTTTCGGAATCTGGCATTTGGTCTAACTTTAGAAGAATATCTTCTTCTTCTTTGGTTAGAACATATATTTCTTCTGAAGAAGTGGATTCAATGTCATTGGCTTGAATTCCTTCATTGTCAGAGGAGGAAATAGAATCAGAATCAGAGGAATAATCATTTTCAGCAAAAATTTGCAAAAGGTGTTCCATTGTTTCTTCATTAAGGTTTAATTCATTGATTTTGTTGTTGATTTTGCAGAATTTTGCCGTATGCCCAATTTTTCCACATTTGAAACATTTAAGTTTTTTCCAAAATTGTTTTTCTTTCTTTTTGGAAGGTTTGTTGTTCTGTTGTTTTTTCTCATATTTATTTTTCTTAAAGAATTTTTTTTTTGAAATTTTTTTAGATGAGGAAAACATTCAGTACATTTGTTTTTGATTTTTTATTTCAAAAGAGGGATCATATTGGGCACAGAAGTCACCAAGACTTTTGTGTTTCATTCTTTGTTCATTCTTCAATTGTTTTTGAAGTCTGATGTTGGTGCAAAGATTTGTTCCAATTTTAGAAACATATGAGGCTAATTCTCCATATGAAAGTTGATCATAAGGAATTTCACCATTGTAATCTTCTCTAATTTTATTTCTTACTTGATCACCTATGAGATTAGGTAATCCTGCAAGAAACTTTTCTTTCCAAAAAGCTTGATTACAATCATTTCTAAGGAGGACCCTTTGGAAGAATACATCCTTATATGGGCGAAATTCTCCTAATGATTTACATTTCATATTAGACAACAATTCTAAGGATCTGTCTCTAAAGTGAGATGGATCACCAATAAAATGTTGGCTAATAGAATATATGAGAGTATTAACCATATGGGGGATAGGTTCATCATTTTCATCAAGGATTTTTATTCCTTCTTCATCGACTTTGTATGAAGTAAGAATAAAATTCCTTCTTTCATCATCCAAATAATTATCCCACCAACCTTTTAATTGTCCAGTAAAACCGGAAATTATCATTATGGCGATGTGATAATCACTTGTATCATTTGCTTTGTTGGTGTTTGAAAACATTATCATTTGATTCAAAACATTGAGAATTTTTTGTTCTGAGGCTCCATCTATGTTCCATTCATAAGTGGATCCTGCAGAATATTTGTTTTGATAATTGTTTTCATCATTTTCTTCGATCAAAACATCAGGAGGGGTTGCTCTCTGATAGTAAAGTTTCTGGGGTTCTTTCCAGGTAACTTTATTGATTTGATCAATTTGTTCGAAAAGTGAACTGTTAACTGATTCGTTATCAGTTTCATTTAAAACATTGATATTTTGATTAGGGGTATCCTCAATGGTCAAGTTCATGAGTTTTGTATAAGAAGATGTTGCAGTATTAGGGGTTTTGTTGAAATCAATTTGTTCTTTTGATTTTCTTTTTAATGCTTCTAAAAATTCTTTAGAAGGTTTTTTGGGAAATTCAAAAGGTTTTATCAAAGGGGCCTTAATTTCCTTTTTCTCTAAAGCTTTTAAAAATTTTAGAGGGTTTTTTGGAATGTTTAAAGAAACATTTGGGAAAACTTTGGGTTTATCATTATCCAAAATAACTTCAATCCTGTCTAACTGTTTGCCCATAGTGTGCAAATGTTGATTGGTAAAGTTATTTTGCTCAATGATTTTCCTGATTCCATCTTCTTTATCAGAAGACTTGAAAGGTGCCAGAGTAATCTCTCTTATTCTTATAAACTTGTTTTAATTGGGTGAGTGGTGGATGGTTGGACTCAATTGTTTGTCCATCACCAATCTGCCAAGTAAAACAATGGTTTATAACATTGATTTGTTTAGGGGCCAAATAATATTCCTGGAACCAATCAAAGAATAATATTTGGGTTTGATTATCAAACATGAATTTGTAATATTCATCTTTGATTTCATTTTTAAAATCAGAAAAAGTATTAAAATACCATTTCCTGATTTTCTCATTTTTGGTTGAACCAAACTCTTTGTTTAGATTTTCTGTCAGGTGTGAAAGGTTTATCTAAAACATTGAGTTCATCTCTTGGACCTCTGAGAAGGCTGGTTCTTCATAATCAGTTTGTTGGTGAACTGATCTAGGTAAACCATTATCTCCAGTCACAATTCCTATCAAAGACGGATTGCTTTGATTTGGAATTTCAAGAGTAGTTTCAACAGAAGGAGGATTATTTTGATTTGGGGGAGCTCTAACATTCATAGGAGGTATAGGAGGAGGAATTAATCACAGGTGGAGGTAGGTCAAGATCTTCTTGAAGAAGAAGTGACATTGTCCTAATTTCTACATTATTTCTGGGTAGATCTAGAGATCTCCTAGAAAACTGAATGGTTACTTTTCCTTCAGGATGTTGTATAACATTGGTTGGTTCAGTGTTATACACAATTTTTTGGAAGAGGATTATCTACTTCCCATTGCTGGGGTAGATTGATTTGGTTCCATTGAATCATTTTAGGGATAGAAACATTAGCTTTTGAAAGTCTGTCTGGATTAATAAGGTTTGACCTCTCCTGTCAACCTTAAAAGCCTTAGATCCAAAAGCTGTTTTCATAAGTTTGTAATATATCCTGTATATTACAGCCATTGGAAGTGATCCTTCCACATTCGGTAGTTGTGAGTTTTAATCTGGAGGATTAAAGACTTCATGATTGTTTTATCCTTTAACCCTATGGTTACATTAGGATGACAATCGAATTGGACAGGGCCATTACTCAGGCTAGTTTCTACTGCAGCATGAATTGATCTTTCATACTCCAGTTCTCTAGAATCTCTGAGTATCATGAGGACGGAAGTATCCAGGCCTAATTTAGTAAGAGGTTTAGCTCCTACTTGACCAGACCTATGTGGATATAATTCCAATCTTGGAATATTTTTTGATAGATTCTCTGTTGAGAATCTCCATAGAGGTGAGGCCATCAGAAATAGGAACATCCTTTTCTTCTGTGGCTATAACATAGTCATTTTTGGAAAAGATTTTCCACTTAGCCATTTGATATATTTCATTGTAAGCCAGCTTTGGAATTTTCCAATTATCTATGGCTTCATCAAAATCTTTCATATGTATTTCATCTCGATTTAGAATATTATCTTCTGAACCTTGCTCCGAGGGAGCAAAGCTAGAAGAGGACATAGTTCTTCTTAGTAAATTCATAATAACAAAACTACTTTCTTCTAAAATTGTATTACATTTTTACAGGACTACTTTTATCCCAAACTGTGACTTCCAAATTATGACCTTTAGCAACCTCTCTAGGATTTACGCCTGGCCTCAGTAGGCTAGTCTCACTCTGGGATCACCACTAATGGTAATCGTCCTAAGTAAAATTGTAATATAACTTTATACTCTTTTTTTTTTTTTGAACATAAACAAGATATGAGTTTTCATGAGTTAAAACGTGGTAATTGAGTGTTTAATGTTATTTGGAGTGACACTAAATTGGGTGTTTTAGTGTTTACTTGGATGAGTTATAGCTTGCAATGAATTAGTTTGATTGTTGAGTTTAATATTGATTTGCAAAATATTTGAGGTTGAGTATGAGTCTTTATGAATATGAAACTTTCTGTAAATTTGAGTTTAGGATGTGATTATGATGATTGAATAGTTTAATCAAATGTTTAGATGTGTAAGAGTTGAATTAGTCTTAATAGCTAATGATCTGGTGAAGATTGAATGCTTTTTAATATGTTTTGCACATTTTGGATTTAAATTTATGTTTTAAAAAAATTCTAGAAAGATTTTGAAGAGTTTGAATATATACAAGATGAATAAATAATGATTATGAATATGTATTTTTGATATAGAACATAATGTTTCACTCATAATAATTTATGAGTTGAAATTGGTTTGTGTTTTAGTTTATGTTTCTGAAAATTTTCTAGAAAATAGTTTGAATGTTCATGAGGGTCTTCAAGT
Organism: Combretum micranthum; assembly: GCA_024138025.1. Lineage (NCBI taxonomy): Eukaryota > Viridiplantae > Streptophyta > Magnoliopsida > Myrtales > Combretaceae > Combretum > Combretum micranthum. Next base: position 998,474 of record JAMXBD010000158.1, read on the forward strand.
ATTCAACCTCATATTCATAGTGTTCTTCATGAAAATACATGTTAGATCTTTAATTCAAGCCAAATTTAACTTAAAATGTGTTTTTTTTCTTTTTTTTTATAATTTTTTGGATTTTCATTGTTCCTGAAAGTTTATAACTCATAAATTAACATGAAATCAATTGCATAAACATAAAATTTCAAATTTGACATTTAAAATCCAAGTTAATGTAGTTATAATGCTTTAGTGGCAAAAAGGAACTATCAGATACAACTGGCTACCTATACCAAAGGAATGTATTATTTGTTAATTAGATTCTCCTTTCCTCGTATTATTTGTTTTTACTTCATATAATGGAATATATGAAAATTTTGGTTTTTCTATCAAAAATCAAACCATGAGTTCTCTTGAAAGTTAGGTAAGGTGTCATTCGCCCGGACTTGTAGGTGGAAGTTTTTTGGAACTGATGCATAAATGGTCCTAAAATATTTTAGGCATGTTAGAACAATTTATTATTTTTGTTTTTGTTTCATGTTTGATGCACTTAATTTTAGTGCATCAAATTGAACAAATAGTTTTATGAGGAATATCTTTAGACAATATCATGTGAGATTTAAACATCCATATTCATCGATGTTTAATTAGATTCCCCTTTCCTTGTATTATTTGTTTTTACTTCATATAAAGGACATCATGAAAAATTCAATTTTTCTATGAAAATATTACATGGGATCGTGGACCAAACCGTGTTCCTCTCGCTACAAAATATTTAAAATTTCTCTTCTAAAGTCCACATAATAAGCATGAGTAATATGATAGTGTTGTACTTCTCTCTATACAAGATGAGCTAGTAATTCATACAAAAGCACGACTTATCCATGGAGTCATAGATTTAGCCGTGTTTCATTTGATCAGGGAACCTATAAATTGATAGAAAAGCACAACAAAACCACGGGTTCTTGGTTCTTGCTGTGGATCTATTTGAGTAAATGGAGAATTGAAAATTTGTTAAACATGAGGAAACACACGAGCTCATGGAATTCTGCAAGTTGCCATTCGCCCATACAACATGTATGTTTATGATAACACTTTTATGAAAACCAACTTTTTTATTATGCTCTCCTTAATTGTAGAAGAACCATATGCAATGCAAATAGTCACGTTCAAATGTCAATGTATTTACCATGCACCACAAATAATCTGTCTTTTGTATAGTGTCAGCAGTTTACCAAGCACCACCATGTAATTCATTCCCCATGTTTCGTAATTTTCATCTTAAGCCTCACTTTACAATCAGCACTACACTAGGCATGCCAATGCTCTTTGTTTTTCAAGAGTAATGTGCCGGTAGCTTACCCTAAACCAAAATGGTCTACTTGGAATCCCTAGTGACAATGGTAAAGTGTCGGCACTTTAGCATAAACCACAGTGTACTTTTCTTTTTCATTCATAAAGTGATGGTAGTTTACCAAGCACTACCACGTAATTCCCTCCCTATGTTTCGTAATTTTCATCTTAACCATCTCGTTACAATCCTTATATAGTACCAAAATGATCTACTTGTAATCCTTAGTGACAATGCTCTTTACTACGACAATGCCCCCTTACCTTTCATTGGTTTGCCTCTGCATAGTGCCAGCACTTTGCCATCCATTCCCCTACGTTTCATAATTTTCATCTTGACCATCTCGTTACAATCCAGGTACAATGCCAAAATGGTCTACTTGGAATCCTTAGCCAAATGGTACAATGTCAACATTTTACCATAAAATCACTTGCTTTATCAAGTACAACAATTCATCGGTTCGTCTCTTACATAGTGCCGACACTTAACCATCCCTTCCCATGTTTCGTAATTTTCATTTTTGCCATCTCATTACAATCGTGCAATGTTGGCACTTTAGCATAAACCTCAATGCGCTTTTCTTTTTCACTCACATAGTGCCGACACTTTACCAATCCTTTCCCATGTTTCATTAACTATTTCGTTACAATGATCTACAATGGCAACGTACCTACACTTTACTCGAGTGCTATTAGCATTTTTATTTGTATAGTGCTAGCACTTTATTGGAGTATTCTTTGTAAATTCATACGTAATGTGCGAGCAATTTTCTATAAACCACTTACTTTACCAAGTACGAAAATTCATCGGTTTGCCTCTTGCATAGTGCTGGTACTTTACCATCCCTTCCTCATGTTTTGTATTTTTCATCTTAATTATTTTGTACCAATAGCAAAGTACCAGCACTTTAACATAAACCATGGTGCAGTCCTTTTTTTTTTTTTTTTTTACATTCATAAAGTGCTAGGACTTTACCAAGTACAAGAATGCACCTTACCTTCCATTGGTAATGTGCAGGTAGTTTACTAGGCACGACAATGCTCCTTGCCTTTCATTGGTTTGCCTCTTGTATTGTGCCGGTGCTTTACTATCCCTTCCTTATGTTCCCTAATTTTCATTTTAACTAAATCATTACAATGGTCTACAATAGTAAAGTGCTGGCACTATATCATTGTGATTTAAAGTAAGTTGCTTGGTATAATGCTAGCACTGTGTTATCTTATTACAATCCTGGTACAGTGACCCCAATGGTTTACAATGGTAAATTGCTGGCATTTTAATGTAAACCACAATGGTCTACTTGGAACCCTGGTGTATGAGCGACAACGATAACGTGCCGGTAGTTTACCAAGCACCACCATTTTATTCCTTTTCTTGTTTCATATTTTTCATCTTAAGCTTATCCTCATTATCCTCATGCTGGCACTATACCATTGTCACTTATGCATGAGGATTGTAAGGAGAGGCTTAAGATGAAACAAGGAGAGGAATAACATGATGGTTTATGGCAAAGTGCTAGCACATTACCATTGAAAGGTAAGGTGCATTGTTATGCTTGGTACAGTACTAGCATTGTATAATTGTTGCTCATGCACAAGGATTGTATGGAGATGGTTAAGATGAAAATTACGAAACATGGGGAATGAATAGCATGGTGGTGCTTGGTAAACTACCAAAATTGTACAGGAATGCTAAATGCGTTCACATTTGAACGTGACTATTTGCATTGCATATTATTCTTCCACAAATAAGGGGGGCAAGATCACAAAATTGGTTTTCACAAAGGTCTTACCACCAACATACATGTTGTATGGGCGAATGAATCCTTGCAAAACTCCATGAGCTCTTGTTTTCCTCACGTTTCCCAAAATTTCAGTTCTCCATTTACTTAGAGAGATCCATGATAAAAACCACATACTTGTGGTTTTGTCATGCTTTTCAGTCAATTTATTGGTTCTCTGACCGAATGGAATGCTGTTAAATCCACAACACCATGGACAAGTCGTGCTATTGTGGGAACTACTAACTCAACTTGTATAATGAGAAGAACGGCACTATCATATTACTTGTGCTTATTCTGTGGATTTTAGAAGTGAAATTTTCAATATTTTATACCGAGAGGAACTTAGCTTAGTCCATGATCTCGTGCAACACTATTATAGAAAAATTAAATTGTTCATGCTATCCTTCATATGAAGTAAAAACAAATAATACACGGAAATGGGAATTGAATTAAACACTGATGAATATTGATGTTTAAATTTCACATAATATTGTCCAAAGATATTCCTTGTAAAACTAGTTGCTCAATTTGATGCACTAAAAATAAGTGCATCAAACACTGAACAAAAACAAAAACAATAAATTGTTCTAACATGCCCAAAATATTTTAGGACCATTTATGCATCATGCCAAAAAAATTCCACCTACAGGTCTGGGTGGATGACACCTTACTTGACTTTTAGGAGAACTCAGAAGAGGATGAACAAACATGTAAAAAAAGGTTGATTTGATGTTTGATAAAAAAACTAAAATTTTCATATAGTCCTTTATGTGAAGTAAAAACAAGTAATACAAGGAAAGGGGAAGAAAGAGGAGGCACCTCTATATCGGTATCAATGTTGAGGATGTTAAATTCACAGTTGCTAGATTTACAGCCACTATTGGTGGAGTTTTCTATTTTAGAGGATGACAAGGAGCAATTCTACAGCAAACTAGCTAATATTACTGCTACAATAAATCCTGCAAAAAACACAACAATCTAATAAAATAAATAAAAATAATAATAATTTTAGAACTTCAAAACTGATGTTAAGATGATAATCTAATGTTACTATTGCTATATATCAATTGAAAATACTATATTACAATGCAAAACATGTTGAGCATTTTGTGAATATATGTATTTTTATAGTTAAATGTGTAAGCTCATGTTTTATTTGTGTTTCCCAAATTTTCAATTCTTCTTTTACTTAGAGAGATCCATGACAAGAACCACAAACCCATGGTTCTATTTAACTTATGTATTGCACTAACATTTAGTGAAAAACTTGTTGAGCATTTTGTGAATGTACATATTTTGATAAATATAAAATAAAGAATATGTCATAACCTTCAAGAGTTTTTACAAGAGAAGAAAAAGAAGAAGAGATATCACAGCTTGAAATATCAAAAATAAAAGAAAAAATACCTCAAGTTGAATCATGCTTATTGTTGAAACTTGAAAGAGAAGCAAAAATACATAGAGAGACTAAAATAGGTCATCTTGTTCTAAGAGCAAAGCAACAGAAGCAAAGGTTGATTTGATGTTTGAGAAAGAAAAGCAAGTAAGCTTTTCTTGGGAATGATACTTAAATGGAGCAACATCTAATCGCTGAAAGTGAAAATATATTACTCTTCTATATATTTTTGCTTCTCTTTCAGGTTTCAATAATAAAAATGTTGGTTCATTAGCCGAGGAACTTAATTTTAAATTTTCATAGCCTACATACTAAAACATATTAGTATGGGTAGCCAGCTATATCTGATAGTTCCTTTATCATGCCAATTTTGAAGCATTATAACAGGAGTGTTCATGGTTGGGGTAAGGACAATCATGCTATGACAGATATAGGGTCTAAAATAGAGGCAATAGTTTAATCATCGAATACGTTGACATACGAATGTGACTATTTGCATTGCATATTGTTCTTTTCAAATTAAGGGAAACATAATCACAAAATTGGATTTCACAAAGCTGTTACCACCAATATACATGTTGTATGGGCAGATAATGCATTACCTGACTTTTAGGAGAAGAACTCGGAAGATGAAGAACAAACTAGTGAAAAAAAGGTTGATTAGATGTTTTAAAAGGAAAAGCAAGTAAGCTTTTTCTTATGAATGATATTTAAATAGAGCAACATCTAATCGCTGGAAGTACAAAAGAATTTATTTCTCTTCTATATATGTTTGCTTCTCTTTCAAGCTACAATAATAAACATGTTGGTTCATTGGCTAAAGAAGCTTGATTTTAAATTTTCATAGCCTATTACCTATATACTAAAACATATTAGTATGGGCAACTAGCTATATCCGATAGTTCCTTTATCATCATTGCTAATTTTGAAGCATTATAACAGGAGTGTTCATGGTTGAGGCAAAGACAATCATTATATGACAGATATGTGGTCTAAAATAGAGACTATAGTTCAACCATTGAATATGTTGACATTCAAACGTGACTATTTGCATCACATATTGTTCTTTAGTAATTAAGGGGAGCATAATCACAAAATTGCATTTCGCAAAGGTGTTACCACCAACATACATGTTGTATGGGCGGATGACACCTTGCAAAACTCCATGAGCTCGTGTTTTCCTCATGTTTCCCAAATTTTCAATTCTCCATTTAATTAGAGAGATCCATAACAAGAACCATGAACTTGAGGCATAAGAGCTAGGAGAAGAAGATTAATGATGATACCTATGATGGTACTGGTTTAGGAAATACTATAAGTGAGGATAGTTAGAAAAAATAATGCTTGGAGACAAAAGGACAGAGGTAGTTGGGGTAAAGATAGTGGGCACAATTCAAGACATGACAATTGCAAGTCTAACATTGCTAAATGGGAGAATACAGCTGATAAAAGTGATGGGAAAGACAACTAATGATGAGCTCAAGTTGGTAAAACTTTAACTAGTTTAGTAAGGAGGGAAGGTTCAAAGCAACTTGATGAATTTAGCTTAGATGTGGTGTTAAGTCGAAAGATTCAAGTCAAATTTTGATGAAAAAATGCATTGTACAAATAGCTTAGAATTAATAGTAAAGTCATAACTATTAAGAAAATAACGTTTGTGATTTGTTGAGCCTTTATGTGCAATATATATGTGTTTTCGTCTATGCTTGATTTTGCAGGTTGATACAAACATATTTTGGACTAGTTTAGTAAGGAGGGAAGTTCAAAGCAACTTGATGCATAAGAGCTGTGATAAAAGGATTAATGATGGCTCCCAAAATGGTATTGGTTTGGAAAATACTGTAAGTAAGGATAGTTAAGAAAATTTTCCTAAAGAGTTTTGGACCTAATTTGTTCTTGCCACTACTTTTCGTACCAACAAGATGTTTTGTCTAGTCTTCATGGTAAATCTCCTTTTGAGATGTTATTTGGAAAAATACCAGATTATTCTTCTTTACATACAATAGGATGCCTTTCATCAAAATTTGATTTAAACCTAGTGATTCAACACATCACAAACGTAATTTGCTTATTAATTTTAGCTTTACTATATAATTTCGAGCAATTTAGGTAATGTATTTACTCATCAAAATATTCCTTGAGCCTTTTGATTCAACACCACACATAATCTAAATGCATCAAGTTGCTTTGAACCTTCCTACCTTATTGAACTAGTCCAACTTTTACCAACTTGAGCTCCATCATCAATTATCTTTCCCAAGTCCCTTACAAGAAGTCCTCTAGGTTTCTCACTTTTTTTAGTTGTATTCTCCTAGTTAGCAATGTTACACTTGCAACTGTTGTCTCCCAAATTGTGTTAACTATCTTGGGTCTAAAATAGAGACAATAGTTCAACCATCGAATATGTTGACATAGGAACGTGACTATTTACATTGCATATTGTTATTTCGCAATTACAAAGCACATAATCACAAAATTGGATTTCACAAAGGTGTTGCCACCAACATACATGTAAGAAATATATAAAGAGACTAAAACAGGTTAAAACTATTTTGTTTTTAACTAACCCCCACTTATAGCATTTCCCAAACCAGTACCATCTTAGGAGCTATCATCAATCTTCTTCTCACAACTCTTTGCACCTTACCAACCAGTGCCTCATTTTTGACCTATCCCACCACACTGCCTACCATCATTAATCTCTTCTCACTGCTCCTCTTCAATCCACCATTGGCACCACAAAAAAACAAACTTAGAAAAGCATGGCTTCAACAAGTATAATATAAAGTAAAAAAAGGAACAAGAAGAAGATAGTACCAGATTTTGTGGAAAAGAACTCCAAAGAAGAAGAACAAACTAGTTAAAAAAAGGTTGATTTGATGTATGAGAAGGAAAAGCAAGTAAGCTTTTCTTGAGAATGATATTTAAACTGAGCAACATCTAATTGCCAAAAGTAAAAAAATATTTTGATCTTTTATATATTTTTGCTTCTTTTTCAAGCTTCAATAATAAACATGTTGGTTCATTGACTCAGGAACTTGATTTTAAATTTTCATAGCCTACTATCTACATACTAAAACATATAAGTATGGGTAACCAGCAAGATCTTATAGTTCCTTTATCATCATTGTGAATTTTGATGCATTAAAACAGAAGTGTTCATGGTTAGGATAAGGACAATCATGCTATGAATGGTATAGGGTCTAAAATAGAGAAAATAGTTCAACCATTCAATACGTTATCATACAAACGTAACTATTTGCATTGCATATTGTTCTTTAGCAATTAAGGGCAGCACAATCACAAAAATGGATTTCACAAAGGTGTTACCACCATATGTTGATACCAAAATGATCCAGAACTAATAAAACAAATAGAGCATATATGGTATAGAGTTGATTATAGCTAATACAATAAGCTTCGATCAAAAAAGAAAATAAAAATTGCCAAGCAAAACTTCAAGCGATTAGATGTGCACTGTTTAAATATCATTCCCAAGAAAAGCTTACTTGTTTCCCTTCTCATACATCAAATCAACTTTTTCTTAAGTAGTTTGTTGTTATTCAACCAGATTCTTCTTTAGAAAGTCTTTCTGGTACTTTCTTTTTTTCCTTCCTTTTTTCACTTCTATTTTTTATCTTTTTGGCTTCAACAATAAACATGTTGGTTCATTAGCTTAGGAGCTTGATTTTAAATTTTCATAGCCTATTACCTACATACTAAAACATATTAGTAGGGGCAGCCAACTATAGTCGATAGTTCCTCAATCATCATTGCCAATTTTGAAGCATTATAACAGGATTGTTGGGGCAAGGACAATCATGCTATGACAAATACAGGGTCTAAAATAGAGACAATAATTCAACCATTGAATAAGTTGACATATGAACGTCATTATGTGCATCGCATATTGTTCTTCCATAATTAAGAGGAGCATAATCGCAAAATTGGATATCATGAAGGTGTTACCATGCACAAACAACACTCAATTATTAGCCGTATTTAAGTATTAGTTCATTTATGATGTTTATCCTAACAAGCAACATGTACGTCACTGCGTACTTGATATCAAAATGGTAGATGGTAAAGGATCACACGTAAGACAATAGATAGATCGAATATCTGTTAAGGAGAAATGAAGTTGTATAAGAATTTAGTATAACAACTAATAATTCAAGTCATATCGATTGATCAATTAATGCAAGGCCTTTATATAGTAACCTTTGGGTTATAATTGAGTCGAATCTATCTAGGGTAATTAGACTTAGGTAAATTAGACTAAACCCATTGAATTTAGAAATTAAATTTATTATTTAGATGTATTAGGCCTCTAGGGATCCTAGGTTAGACCTAATAATTGTTTCACTTTTTAGGGTAATGGGTTTTAGAATTTAAGAATTGAGCCCATTAAGGAATAAAGATATTAAATGATGTGCCTAAAAAGGATTTCATACCAAAGATGATATTTTTAATATTTATATTTAGATGCATTGAATTTTAAAGGATATGAACAACGTTATTGATGGATATGACACATAAAAAATAACCCGAACTACACTCGCTCTCATTTGATATTATGCATAAACAAGATAAAGTGGTTTGTTCGCCACGATCACAAAAGATGCATAAGAACTAAATATTCTTGCCACAATCCAAGAATTGATAAGAGAAAAACTCCAATTAGGTTTTCAATATGCTAAAAATTGATGAGTTCATAATACAAAAGGGGTATTCATAAGAGTCCCCTAAATGCAATATTAAAAAAAGGACGAAAAATTAAAAAGAAATCACGTCTATTGGAGATAGGCCGCCAACCTTGACCATGAATGCCGCCAACTTTAAATTGAAGGCCGTCAACCTTGGGAGGTGGTGTACAATATAAAAATGCTAGATTTCAAATGCTGCAATGTCGGCCTTCATCTGCTGACTCATTTACTTCATTTGTCATGTCTTCATGAACATTTATAGCTGGTGTTGTTCTCCAATGCAAAATGATGCTCATCATTCTCCTGGGCTTGTTAAAGATTTACCCTCAAATCTTGATATATAATATATCCACCCAGATAAAAAATAAACTTGCAAAACTCAAAATTCCTAGCTATGCTCAACACAAAAGCTTTCTCTAATGCTTAATTCGAGAACCCTCTCTTGAATAATAATTCCCATAGCCTTATAACATCAGCTGCAACAACTCTAATGTCTCTTCTACAATCGTGTTTAAGGAAATAGTGCTAAAGTTCATGCAGTTCATATACAATATGGCAAACCATATTAGTCATTGCATATCCAGACCAACTAACATCAAATACCTTATCTTCAGCCACAAATATTCCATTATAAAATTCAATGAAGCCATACTTCCTTGCTAATATTCCCAAGAAATGTAGCCTACCTTCTAAATCATCAACAAAGTTATGAGTTTTTATATCAACATGATAACAAGAAATCATTAACAACCAATAAGGGTGATAATGATATGGTTGATTTTTCCACTTTACTGAATCAACACATTTTGTAGCAGTAGCTAACTTATGAGTAAACCACTTATACACCTCTGTCCACTCTACAAGTTCACCACAAAATAATTGAACACTCCTCCAATATATATAACCATCAAATAGGCTCCAATGAATGTTCACAAAAAATTCATAAGATCTCATAGAACAATAATATCACAAGAATCCTCAATTCTTGGTAATCCCATAAAAGCATCAAAATATAATGGATGAATTGTAGGAAAATCAATATAAAAATAGCTGAAATTCTCAATAGTTCCTATCTCAATTGGAAATGGTATTATCTTCGATACACATATATATGTTTCAACCTGTAGGCAACAATGCATACCTCCTGTAACATCAATCTCCTCCACATCGACATCCTCCACATCAACATCCTCTATGATTCCCACCAGCACTATATGATTATCTTCTTTCTTTACATCTTCCTTTTCAACCAATTCTTCCACAACTTCAAGTACATCATCTTCATATAGAATTGTAGGAACCCCTCTATTCTCATGAATTTTTATGGTGATATTTTCCTCAACAACTATAGAAGTTTCCTGTTGTTCCACTTTTCTATCAATTTCATCTTCTTCAATAGTTACAGGAACTCCATTAATAAGCTTCACCGCATATTCATTTGGACATTGATATTCAAGATATCCATGACCTAAGCATCTTTTACATTCTAATTTCCAATCATCATCATCATCTATCTCAATGGATTGACATTCCTTCTCCTCAACGATATCATTAATCGGTTGTGAATTCCATCGATTGATCATGGACTGAAGCTTTTGTAATTGATAATCAAGAGAACCTTCATAATTCCTCATCCCTATCATTAATTCAAAACCCTAGTTTTCCAATCACACTATGTAAACCCTAATCACATAAGTCATGCACCAGAATGATAAAAATCCTAACTTTGATCACCTCATAAACCTTAGATTTCATTCACTACACTAGTGCACAATAATCGTAACTAAAGACTATGTAAAATCATATTTCATAAACCCTGAGATTGGTATTAAGCACCAATATCCAATCATAGTTACATAAAACCCTAATTGTAATCTTTGCACTGCACAATAACATAAAAGATAAGATTTTACACTTACCAAACATTCCACTATCACAATTGTAATTTGTCAATGTAAACCTTTAAACCCAGATATGCAAAAAACGTGGAACCTTCACTCTTATACCAAATTATGATGTGCCTAGAATGATGATTTGCTCTTATACCAAAAAGATGATGTGCCTAAAAATGATTTGATACCAAAGATGATATTTTTAATGTTTATATTTAGATGCAATGAAATTTAAATGATATGCGTTATTGATGGATATGACGCACCAAAAAAAACCTGAACTGCACTCTCTCTTATTTGATATTATGCACAAACAAGAAGAAGTGGTTTGTTCACCGTGATCACAAAGGATCGATAAGAACCGAAGAATCTCATCATAATCTAAGGATTGATAAGAGAAAAGAAATTAAAGAAAAACTCCAATTAGGTTTTCAATATGCCAAAAATTGATGAGTTCATAATACAAAAGGGGTATTTATAAGAGTCCCCCAAATGCAATATAAAATAAAGGAAAAAAAAACATCTCTTAGAGATAGTCGACCTTGACCTTGAATGCCACTAGCTTTAAATTGAAGGCTACCGACCTTAGGAGGCGGTGTACAATGTAAAAATGGTAGCTTTTAAATGCTACAACATCGGCCTTCATCTGCTGACTCATTTACTTCATTTGCTATGTCTTCATAATCATCTTATTTGTCTCAGTTGAATTTTTTCCTTAATGGAATAGGTGATTATGATAAGATGATGATATATTCAGCTGTCGGAGGGAAATTATCATTAATGTTAACACAATTGGTGTTTGCAATGATCGATGAATTCTTAGGAAGCCAATACAATGATCTGAGCAATTCTCCCCCAGTAATATGTTTGTGGTGTAACGGATCACATGAAAGCTCTCAATGTTAAGGTGGTAAGCCAGAAATTGATTTTAGTATGCCAACTCAAAAATATCACCACAATTGTGAGGCTCAAAGACAAGAGATTGTTGTTAATTCTTTTTCTATTGCCACAATCCTAGATCTAGGTAAAGAGAAAAGTATGGATGAGATTGTAAGGGGATTAGAGTGGAAATGGGAAGAAAAGTTTGAGAAGCAAGAAGCTATAATAGAAAAATTGGAGACTCCAATAGCAGGTTTGACAGAACTTGTATCTTCTATATTTAAACTTGCTAATTCAAGTGAATATTGGGAGCATCTTAGTGATGGAAAGGAAAAAGAAACCCCATTTGATTGTCAAAGGCAAGATGAAGAGAAAGAAGAAAAAGTTGTGTTAGTTGAAGAAAAACAGGAGAACACTTCTTCAGTGGCTAATGAGGTTAAAACAAATGAAGAAAAGCCAGCTTGAGGATTAGCCATTGAAAAGCTTGGAGATTTGACTATAGAGAGGTTTGAGAAGTTAGGAAAGAAAATTGCAGGTATTGTGAGGCCCTCTATCCCAATTGAGAAAGTAGATGAGATCAATGCAAAAATAAGCAAGTAGGTTGAGAAAGAAGAGATTTTGACTTCTACAGGTAAAACGGAATATGTGCTACAATAGGAGCACACTCCTATAGTCACTGAGCCTAGTGTCATATCATATGTGCCATCAATTCCTTCTCTAGGATGGTCAAGAAAGAGGAAAGAAGATGAGGAGTATGAGAAATTCCTTGAGGTGTTTAAGAAGCTGGAAGTTAATATTCCCTTAGCTAATCTTTTAGAGGAATCACCTCAATACAAATGCTTTTTGAAAGAAGTCATGAGCAAGAAAAGAAAGATGAATGGGAGAGAGACAGTCATGTTAACTCATACATGTACTAAAGCTTTGAAGGATGCATTGCCCCTTAAATTGAATGATCTAGGGAAATTCACTTTAGATTGAACCATAGGAGATAGTTAGTTCAAGAATGCATTTTGTGATCTTGGTGCAAGTATAAATTTGATACCTTTCTCTGTGGCTAAAAAGTTACGATTAGGTGATGCAATCAAGAAAACTGAGAAGACAATTCAGTTGACTAATCGCTCTATTAAAAGACCTAAAGGGATTATTGAGGATATGCTATTAAAAGTAGATAAATTCATATTTCCTATGGACTTTGTAGTATTGGATATTGAAGAAGATCCAAAGATTCTCTTAATCCTTGAGCACCCATTCATGGCCATTGCTGAAGCTGTGATTGATGTGAAAAACAGGAAAATGGTGCTGAGGGTTGGAAATAAAGTGTTAAATGTCAATATCATGAAATGTTGGAAAAAGAAGCTTAAATCCACCAAGACAGACACAACATCAGAAAGTTCAAGAATAGACACTTGCAAGAAAAGGAAAGAGAAAAAAGACTAGTGATTTTGATCCTCCCTGAAGAAAGTAAAAAATTCAAGCTGAGACTATAAAATAAGCGCTGAGTAGGAGGCAACCCACAAATATCTTTTCTTTGTAAATATTTCTTTTTGTTTTTGTCTTTTGTGCTTCTTTGATATATGTGCCTAATTATGCAGATGAAAGAAAAACAGGATCTAAAGAGCATAATTGACCATAAAAGCATGGACTTACAAATGAACATAATTGGAAAACTTTCTCTATTGCTATGCCAGTTGGAATTCAAAATGCATCAATTATTCAAAATCGGGGAAGGACCGTAATTCCTTTACTCTTTTATATTTATTCTTTCACGTTTTGAGCTAAATGAGGAACAGTGAGACAATGTTCAATTTAAGTATGGGGGAAGGGATAATGAGATGTGGAGAATGAAGTGGACTATAGAGTGCTGATGTCTGATGTTTGAATTTTTTGTTGAATTGATTGAAAATATATGACATATGAACTTGAATTGTATTGTACCCATACGTTGAACTCATATTTGTCCTAAAGCATTATATGGAAATTTTAGGCCAAATTGCTCCAAAATTTTCATGAAATCTGGAGATTGTACAGAAAGTTGTTGATAGCATATATACAAAAATGTGTAATTGGCTTGCTTAAGTACCTTAGTCACTTACTATTGTGATTAGAATACTTAGTTAAAATTAAGTAGTGAAATATTTAAGGAACAAACTTACCTTGTATTTAGCTTTAGAATTTGAAATTTAAGAGTAGGTCGAGTCCTTATGTGAAAAATAAACAGGTTTACTTCTAAGAAAAATTTAGCTTGTATATATATTTTTGAGTTATTTTGATAACGTTTCAACACTTAGTGAAAGAGGTAAAAGAAACTCTTTACTTAGTGATCCTTTATAAAAAAAAAATCTTTAACTTTGTTGTGCATTCAAAAGAAAAGCAAGAAACAAGCATGACCTTTACTCCACTAACTTAGGCAATTGAGTGAAGAGTATCCAAACTTGAATGTTGAAGTGAGGAAGAGTCCGTAGGGGTCTCTTTTAAACGTGGTCATTTAAGTGATGAGCCTGGGATGTTCCGACTCAATGAACTGACTATAACAAAAAGAGAGGAAATGCGAAAGTTCAATATATAAACTTTGAAAAACGAAAGAATAAGTGCTTGTATGAGATAAAAAGAATATGAATGCAAAAATACCAAATAAAATAAGACTTATAACAAAATGGAAGAAAATTTAAGAAAAAAGTAGATACTATATGCTTTCACTCTATGTTGCTAAGACTATATGCCTGCTAAATGTCTAGTGAAGTTTAAATGGTTGTTTTTCCTTACTGGATTGAGTGTTTACTTTTGGATAAAGGTTTCCTTTGTTAGACACTAGTATTAAAGTTTGTTTTGTTTAGATTAACTACTAATTTTTTATTGTAGTAATCTAGTTACATGTACCCAGTTTGGTTAGAGTAGTAGATACCAGAAATGCAAGTCATGATCTATAAAAGATGCTTGAATTGTGAAAGTTAAAAATTTTGTACTCTTTATGATAGATTCCAATTGTACTCTTATTTATTCTACTTAAGGATAAGCAAAAGTTCAAGTGTAGGGGAGTTGATAAAGTCATTTTATACTCACTTTTCATTTATTAAATCATGTTAAACTATTACTAATTTTATAGAAATCGAAAGGAATTGGTATTTATATGCACTTAATGTGATATTTCAGGTCTTGAAGGACTTATAAGACAAATATGAGCAACTAGGAGGAACTTTGTGCAAATTTGGATAAGAAATCTATAAATTCCGATTTTCCTAGTAACCAAGTAAACTTCGGAAATCGGAAACCAAAACCCTAAACCGGATTAGTTTAAGCTTGAAAAGGAAGCCTAGGAACCCTGGATCCGGCTTTTCTTCGATTTCAACTAAAAGAATTTTTGTAAAATAGATTAATGTGGAATATTGTTTTAAAGTATATTTCAAACCATAAAAAGTTTTGATTTCGAAAAATTTTCTATTCCGAGCCTTCCCGAGCTCCATTGCGAAAAAACGAGCCCCAGAACTAAAAATTTAGAAAAATATTCCGGAACACTCTTTAAAACCGAAATTTTATAAGGATTTTAAAAATATACGTTTTATAATTTTTCGGGTTATAAAAATTATAGCTGTAGCCTTTTTCCCGTATTTTCTTTCCTACCGGTAAAGTAAATGTCTTGTTTACTATTTATTACTATTTACAAGTACAATCTACTACACACACAACCCATACCCTAGTCTTACAAACACTCCATTACATTTTCTTTTCCAAGAAAAGTTGTCTCTTAAGAATTATTACAATTTAAGATATATTATTACATAAATTACAAAACAAATAAAAATCAAACTCTCTCCCTCTCTTACTCACCCTAGAACCAGCGCACCCCTCCCCCTCTTTGCCTCCATTTCTTTTATTTTATCTTTTTCATAATGCAAAAAACCCTAATTTCACTTAATATAAATTGTCTTTTACTTTTCTCTCTCTTTCACTTTATTTCATTTGTTTCAAAAGCTCACAAAACCCTCTCTTTTCTCTCCCTATTGCCGTGACTCTCATCCACCACCACACACACTCACACAAGTTCATTTATTCTCCATTTCTCATCTATTTCAAGCTTTAGGTGATGAATCTTAAGCCTCTCTACCATTTAATCTTGTAATGGCAAAATTATTCATGAGTGTTTTCACTCTAAGTCCCCATGAGCACTTGCTAGGAACAAAAAAATACTAATACATGAATATCAGGCCATCATAAGAGTGGATCTTGTGTTTGATTAAGTTTTTGTTGGAATATCTCCATGTTCATGCATGTAGAAGTAGAGTAAAGTAGAGATCTTGCATAAAAATCCATGTTCATGCTTTTAAACTTCATTTCATACATCAAAAGTAGTAGATCTAACTTTTAGATGCTTATACCATACTTGACATTTATGATATTATGGATAATTTATGTTTCCATGCATAGCTCGTAAAGGCTTTGTTTTGTGAATATAGATGTTGTAGTTGGTAGATCCTTAGGCAAATTAAACAAGAAACTTACAAAGGAAAAGTTTTTGTTTGAAATGTTCAAAGAAAAATTCGTATGATTTCAAAGCCATATTTTAAGAACCCTTTTATCAACTCTAAAACTCATGTTTTATGTGAAAAATGAAGGATATAGGTAATAGATATTATTGAGCAATGATTTTTATAAGTTGAAATGAGTTTTGATGAGATTAATGTGTAAAACAAGGGATAGAAACAATATAGAAGATGTTGAGTTACTACTCAATTTAGAAAATTCGTAATTTTGGAGTAATGCCATGAAAACACTTATTTTTCAACTCAAAATGAAAGTTTTATGTAATAAATGAAGTCCTTAAGGAATAGGTATAGTAAAGCCTTAAATTTTAATGCATTAAACAAGTTTTTCCCAAAAGAATCATTCAAAAATTTAATTTCAAAAAATTCGAATTTTTGAATAAATCCTATTTGAAAACATATTTACAAAGTGTAAAATGCAAATTTTTATGTAGAAATGAAGGCTTAAGTAATATGTATAATGAAGACTCAATTTGAACAAGGATAATTTTATTTTCTTAAGAAAATAAATCCAAAACAAAGGGAATGGTCAAAGTTAAGAAACTAGTTTTCTTGAAAATAAATAGTCATATAGTTTTACAAATAAAAAGTTTCTTAAATTTCCTTTTAGTAAATAATGTCAAGAGCATGCATGCATCAATTTCATAACATGCCATTCATGATAGGAAATCATCAATATTGCATGTATGGTTGATCTATACGCCAGAAACATCACAAACATTCACAAAACTATTTTTAGGAATTGGAAATTTCGACCGATCAGAACTGATCAGATTATTTCGTGACCTAAAAATTTTTGAAACTTGAAATTAATTTTAGGAATAAATAGATCTTCCGAAGTAGATAGAAATCGGTATATAATATGCTCAATTCCGAGTTAAAATGAGGTAGATATGGTCATTTGAAGTTAAGACTATAACTTATGCGAAAATTGACGAACTTAGTAAATAGAATTGTTAAGTTAATAGAACCTTATAAGAAATACTCATTCCTGGTATTCCTTGTACTTAGGTGATTTGGAGGACAAATTTCCACTCCCTGAGGACTACTACGACTAGTGGATTTCTCTCCATGGCCGAGTGAGTTCATTTCTTAAATAGTTGTGCTCATGTATGTGCTTGTAATTATAGCGGCATTAGAATTAGGAAAAGATAAAACTATGATGAGTGGTGATTAAATCTTGATTGAATGAATGATAAGTATATCGAGATGAGACTTGTTGTAAAATCATTGTATGAGCTAGTATAGACTTGGATTGTCTAAAATTCTCTATGATCGCATTTAATCTATATAATTAACATGCCACGATTATATGAATAAACTGTTCATGCATATCACGTAGTGAGTCTCATTGCATTAGCTAATATACCTTTGGTGGGACAAAAGTATATTAGCGGAAGGCGAGGGGGCCTATGTTAACATTAAGGATGTGAGATCGCTTAAGTTAACGGATGTGGAGTAGGCACATAAAACTACTACAATAAAACAACAGAGGTTGTATAACTAAGAGAAAGAGATCGGGATTATGGTTGCATGACTTATGGACCACCTCACTCAAAAATTGGAATTTATGGTTACATATCCTATGGACCATCCTAACCCCGAATGGAAGGCGTAAATCTATTCACGTATGATTCCCGGAAAGTCATACGCTTGTATGCTCAAGTGCTTGTGCATTTCATATGGTTGTTAATAACTTGTCTGTTATATACTGTTGTTGAGTATTAAATATTTGGGATTGAATCTCACTAAGCCAGTTAGCTTACACCCCGATAGTTTTGTTGTGGTATTCTCATTTTTTGTTGTTCCGAGAGAGCACTTTTCACAGGGTTATCTTTTGGATGGATGAGCTTTTGAAGAAGTCGAGGCCTAGCTAGAGGCATGGACTTCTAGGAAAATCTCTTGAACATAAACCCTGATGTTTGTAATATGGTTTTAGACTGGATAGACTTTTATTATTTTGGCAGGGGTATGCCCCCTTGACTTTTGTAAGGACTTAATTTGTTTATCTTGTTGTGATTTATATTCTTAATGTTATTGTATGCTTTTTTAAGACTATTCGATTCAAAGTGCGATCCTAAAAATTGTGCAAGTACACCTTACACTCGATATGTAAACTTATGGGATGACTAAAGATGTCATACTTAAGTTCAAGTATTGAGTGTGGTAGGCTGTCGCGTTTTTGGTACCCTTTGGGGTGTGACGAAATCAAAGTACGCCGACAATTGAGGAATGTAAGCCACCAACTTACTTGAAGATCAACATCAACAGGGCCAAATTTGAAGCTACATAGCCGGCCTTTTCAACAGATTCAAGCCAGCTTTCAATTTTGTAAGTACGCAAGCACCTGGGTGGATTTATGCCGTCGGCTTTATGCCGGCCTCGCATGTCCACAGTTTCAAAATCTTTAGCGCAGGCTTCAACATTGCCAGCATAGAAAGAAAACATTGCTAGCCTTTATTGTCTAGACTATATGTCAGCTACTAGGAGACTCAAGGCCACCGTCCTTGAGCTAGCGTAAACTCATCAATGATTTTGGAAATCAATTTTTTTTTTCATCAAACACCAGCTAATTTAAAATGTAGGCCATCGTCTTGAAGGCGGCCTATGTCCTGTGCTAGTCTTTTCATATATATTATTCTCTTGTTGGATCCTTCAGAGGAGAGAACCATAGCACAAAATTGAGAGATTTTTCCCTTTCTCCTTGATAAAATTAGGGCTTAGATTAGTAATTAGCTTTTTTTTTTTTTAATTTTGATTGCGGATTCTACACTAAGATTAAGTGGAGGATATGATTTGAACATGAATTTGAGTATAGGATCCTTATACAAGATGATTTCATTCCTTTTTATCTGATTTCATGTTTTGGATAATATCTAAAGCTTTTTCCTTTTGGATAATATCTAAAGCTCGAATACCTATATCTCCTATATGATATAACCAAGAGAGAGAAAATAGTGTCATCTAGGGTTCACAGTTGTTATACATCTTTACTTACAGTTCAGTCCATAACATGGTTTTAGTTCAATTGTTCCCATAAAGGTGAACAAAATCATGGTACTTCTCTCCAAGCTTAAGCAAGCATTACGTTAGTACCGTTTGCCCCATCGGCTGCCCGCCAAGCCAACTAAGAATGTCATTGCATCATGACGAAGGTAGCCTAAGCACTTAAACTACCATACCCCCTTGGGACAAGCTCGTTACTCCTCAGACTGGATTCAACAGTACACGCACAAGCAACACTCATTAGTTATTAAGCCAAGTTTAAGTTTTAGTTCATTTAAAATACCTATCGTAGCACACAACACATATGTTATTACGTACCTTTAAATGACATCCATAATCCAAAAGAATCAAGAGATAGACCAGAGGGTAGGTTCAAGAGAAAATATTTGTTTAAGAAATTAAACCATATAAGCAACTTAATTAATTATCCATTTATATCAAACTCATTTTATTACCCTATTTGATCAGACACTATATCAGAACTTCGCTATGGCTGCAAAGATCACTCCCGCCAAAATACGAATAGTTCTCATTTGTCTGTTAAAGTATTTCTTTGTACTTTATTTATACTATTTTATTACAAAAGCATCATTAAAACATTCATTTTCGAAAACTTTCATTTTCGAAAACATTCTTTTGCCAAACAAACATACATTTCAAATAACCTATGCTATTCATGGTTTATCCTAACTCATTATTCTAAGCCAACTATAATTTATTAAGCCTATATTATCTTAACTTAGCCATACATATTAGATTTAATCATTTAATTTAATTACTAAACCAAGGTGATTAAATTTAATCAATCTAATTTATTTTAACTCACTATAACTTATTAAGTCAAGTTGAACTTAAGTTTATTAACTAAGTTTATATTTTATATCTAACTTCTATATTTAATCCAATTATTTATTAAATCTATAAATTCACTAAACTTATGTTTAACTATATCATTTAACTCATATAACATATCAATTATCATTTATCTATTTCATTTCATTTCATTTTATTTTCATTTTTAAATAGTACCAGGGGACATATCATGCCCATGATGAGGGTCGTAATCATCTTAACCTGCCTCATCACACCAATGATGGAGACCATGATCACCAATACGAGCCTTGTCATGCCAGTAACAAGGAGATAACGCCCCTTGTCATGGCTATGATCTAGGTTGTTTCCTTTGAAAATTCTTATAAGAGGAGATCACGCTCTTCATGATGGTCGTGATCTAGGTCGTGATGTGCATTATCTGCAAAATACACCCATTATTGGGGATGTAACCGGGTTGGCTCTTATAGGGTTTCCGACCCACCCGACCCGTTAAAAACTCGATAGGATTGAACCCTATAGGATTACAGGGTCGGATTTGGATATATAGTAAAAACCCTATAGGGTCGAGTTTGGATCATATAACAAACCCGATGGATACCCGATAACCTGATATTATAATTAAAAAAATAAAAACATTACTAAAGGAGCAAAAAGAAAAAAGAAGACATGAAGGAGCTACTATCTTTTTTTGTCTCCTAAGGATGTTTTTCTTTTATATTTATGGATTAGTTATGGATTTAGAACTTTTTATTAAATTTTGTTCAAGTCATGTTTGCTATGGAAATTAATATTATTTGCTGTCCGTTATATTTTAGTCCCAACAGGAAATTTAATTTAACCATATTTTTAAAATATTATACAATGACGAAAGTAATATATTAATGTGTTTAAATGTTATATAATGAATGTGATCTACAACATTTTCTATCAATTCTACATGCATCATTTCATTTTTAAATGTATAGGAAATTTATGTCAGAAGTATAAGCTTTTCTTAAATTTATTATTAAAATTTGAAAATAGTTTTTTTTTTTAAAGGGTTATAGGGTCATAGGTTCAGGTTCCGAGTTCTAAATCAAACCCTATAGGACGAGTTTGGATATAGCATAAAAACCCTATAAGGTTATAGGGTCGGGTATGGTAGACCCTACAGGGTAGCGGGTCGAGTTTCGGGTTCATATGATCTACCCGAAACCCGACCTGGTTACATCCACACTCATTATCATGCTTTATATTTTGCTCAGAGGAGATCACAGTCCTTGTCATGCCTATGATCTTCCTTGATTTTCATTTTCCACTTGCATCATGGGTCGTATCATGCCCGAGATGAACATGAGGATCTTGTTACGTTTTTTTCTTTGTCTTTTGTTGTAATTTTATCTACTTGTCTTTAACATACATCAACAATAACAACTTATTATTAGCTTACCCATGCTTAGTCTTAACTTATAAACACTTATATATACATATCTATATCATATTACGACAAATCATTCCATCAAACACTTGATCTACATAACATGCACATATTTAGGTTCTTAGAAAACATGTTCATATGTCTTTTTCTTTATCAAAATCAACACAAGTTCTGCATATATCTAATCCTAATTTAACATTTCCAAACATAAAAAATAATCAAAATAAGAAAATAAACAAATTTACATGTTTGACATGCATAAATTACTTGATATTCTCTACTACTGCTTTTCATTTGTTGTTAAGGCTACTTCTAGCTTAATCCCTACTTAAATCTTGTTTTCCATCTTCAATTTCTCTTTTAGTCTTGTTGAATTTGAGATTTGTGAGGTGATTTTTGAAGAAAAAGAAGAAGAAGAAGAAAAATAACGTAGAAGGAAAAGGAAGAAGAGAGAAGACAAGAGAGAGATAGGTGGAAGGAAAAAGGAAAAGGCAAGGATGAATATATATATATATATAAATAAATTTAAAGATATTTTTGAGATAAAGTATTAGATTTAAACAACCTTTTTTATAATTATTTTAAGACTCAAAACTAATTGGAAAATAATTTGAGAACATAAAAATTAGAAATTTTATGACTTGATATAAAAATATAATTCAAAAGGATAATTTATGAAAGTCTGATATTTAAGTCGGGTTCGGGTCTAAAACTAATATTTTTAAACAAGCAGTTGTTTTAAAAAATTATTGGGATTTAACAAAATAAAAGCTAACTAAGAAACAAGGGTGTATGAGTTTGTAAAACGTTTCAAAATATCAATTTCAATTTAAATCTATTTACTAAGATAATTTATGTCAAATTACCTAATCAAAATTCCTTGTTTGTTTTACCAAGTCTATTAAACTATATAAGATAAACTTCTAACTAAGCTCAACTTTAATACTATAATTAACTATCTATTATGTTATTCAATTAAATCATTTCTAATTTAACTAGGTGAGGGTTTGGGGTATTTCACCTTATCATTTCATTCTACCACTTACCACCTTTAGACTTCACAGCAATTGAATTTTCTAGGAAACAGAGCACTTTACACCGCCAAATTCATAAAGGAGGTTAACGTACTTTGACAAGAGTTAACTTTTCCTCCCAGTGCTACTTACATGTCCATATTTTTTTCTCATTTGGCTACTCATAAATCAACTTTAACATTAGAGATTCTATCCTGACCAGCCATGGTCGGTTAAGGAACTATAAGGAGGCTACAAAAATCTGCAGGTACTAAAAGATCTCATTATAGAGTTTAATTCTGGAAATTAGGATGATTTGATAGGTGTAGAGGTAGGGAGTTGTTCTTGCATTACCACCTATGTCCACTTGTTCTTTATTATTTCTTAAATAAGCAGTCAGTTGCTTTTGAGGAAACAAAATCAGAACAGGTAGTCTGTTACATTTAAAGGAAAAGTAATGGTTTCGGATTGGTGGTTCACATGGAGGTTAAGCTTCCCTTGATGATACCTAAACGCTTGTTTGATATGAGAGAAATTTTCCACACTTGACACCTTGCAGGCTGCATATCCTCCGAAGTTTAGCATACCTTCCTTTGTTACAATGATTATTTTGAAAGTTAATGTTGCTAGTTTGAATTTGAGGAAAAATAGGGTGCATCATTGTTAGCTCTATTACTGTCCTAGTACAGCTCCTATGCTGGCTCTCAATGGCCATAGGACTACTGTTGTTGGCTCTATGAGGTTATGGTGTTGGCTCCAAGATGTCCTAATGTTGGCTCTAGTGTACATTCGCCTAATAACCACAACTTAGTAATCCATGCGAAAACCTGTTAACTTGTTGAGTGGAGATAGGAAAAGAAAATAAATCGATCAACTTGAGTATGTTTGGTATAGAGTTGAAGACTTGATATTCCATTTTCCTATAAATATTTTGGAAGATAGAGTTGAGAAGAGAAAGGAAGAAATAGATCTAATTAAATATTAGTTGAAGGCTTTAATTTTTACTCAAGTTTTCAGTTACTCAATTCATAGTTGTTGTCTAAATAACAAATGTTTCCAACTACTTGGTTTTGAGATCATTTATGGTATAAGACCTATTTCTACAAATTCAATTCAATTCTTAAGATAATTCATGGAATAATTGGGTTGATAAATTAAATCAAAGTTCAGTGACTCCAACTTAAAAGCATCAATTGAATTTTAAATTAAGTCAACTTCGTAATTTGGCGATCGAAAATTTAGGGTTCCCGTATACATTAGAATACACATTTTATATATATTTTATTCATTTTCGATACATCTATACTTAATTATATGATTAATAATTAATATTTAAGTTTAGGAAGAAGAAAAGAAAAAATAAATTTAGGGGTGGTTTTTGAGATAAATACTAAAATTTTCTTAGGATCTTGTTATCAATTCTAATAATTATTACAAATTACGCTTACGTAAAACTCGAGGGATTACATCTAATTTTCTATCCACCCAATTTTACAATTAAATGTCATTTTGTACCTAATTAGTCAATTAACCTATATATATATATATATATATCTAATTTTAAAATAAAAAGCTTAATAAATCAAAATATACCTAAATTAACTAATTATAAATAATTACACTTTAACCAAGCTAGTTTAATAATTATTAAATTCAAGTAAAGTTGGATTACACAAATTTTTCATAGAAAATAGGGGAGGGTCTGCACATTGGTTTATTTTTAGATTGGTTCACTACTATTTTGCATAGGGATAGGGAAAAAAAGAAACTAACCTGACCAAACCGAACCAATCCATAATCGAATGAAACTAAACTGAAAAATATGGTTTTTTAAAATAATTTAGTTTAGAAAATTCTCAATCCGAACCAATATGTAAATTTATGGTTAGTTTGGAAAGGTAAATCGAACTAATTCATAAAATCAAACCAAACCGCTTTAGACAAACATAAAAATATTTTACTTGTAGTTATAAATTTTGTTATGATGATTGATTAAAGGTCATGTATGTTCTAATGATTTTAGTATGATTTTTATTATATGATAAATATTGGTTAATAATAACTTGTTTCTTTTTTATCTTAAATTGATTTTTGGGTTCAACTTATATTCCTCCCTTAGTAACTTATATTATTTTTTATTAATTGTTTGAACTCTATAGAGTGTGGATTTTGTTATTTAGTTGTATATCTTATTATATATTAATTTTTCATTGTATGTTTTGTTAGCATATAACTTTTATTCATAGATGACTTTTGTTGGTAGATGATTTTTTTTTTTTTTGCCCAAATTTGTTGGTAGACCGTTGATTGAATGATTTTTTAAAGGACTATATATTATGTTTTACTATGTATTAGTTAATGAGTATAGTTTTTTAGTGACTAAATGATTTTATAAAGGATTATGGGTTATGAATGCGATTGATTTATAAAATATTTTGTTGAGATTTATAATATAAATTTTCTAGAATGATTTCAATATTTGAATATCCACAGAAATGTAAAATATTAGAACTAATTTTTTTATTAGAATTTTGATTTAATTCGTAATCCGAACCAAACCAAACTGTTATTTAATGGCTTGGTTTAGGAAGGGAAAAAAAAAAAAAAAACTAAACCGATCTGTGCCTACCCTCAGTTTTGCATGATTATGGTCTGGTTCGGTCTACTACACCATACTAGACATCCTAAGCTATCGATCTAACCAACTCTCATATAGAAAGAAAGAGAAAAACTTACTGGTTCAGCCTTTATAGTAGGTCTGGTTCAATCAACATTTTACATAGTACATCCAAGAAAGAAAAATCTAAAAAAATATTTAAAAGGCTTAAAAAATTCTAAAAATTTACAGATACAATACACAATTACTAAAAATCATGTGCTCAAAATTTGATGCAAAAATAAAACCATTTGATATTTTTCCTAAATTTTTCAAAACAGAGCAAAACGGGCACTTCAAGAGGTAATTTTATAATTCCATAACCATTATAAGTTGTATAAATCCACCTGGAACACATTTCCAGCATAATATAAGATGAATCTAACATATTTATATGATTTCAACCCATTGTAATATAGTTCTTGCACATAAATATCAATTTCTATGTCATTTTCATAATTTCTAGCTAGAAATAATAATTTTCCAGATTATATGCTTAAAATGTATTATGTGAATATATCACAAAAACATATTCTAAATTTAGATTCATGATTATAGCAAGTTCCTTACATTATTTATCAAATTAATCCATGATTAGACATATATTAGGCATTAATCACACAATACAAATAACAATTTATCAAAACCATATCAAGAACATGTTCAAACTGAATTTTTAGAAGTGAAACCTTATTAATATCATCAAACTCATGTCAATTTCAATTTAACTAAGAATCACTAACTAGAAAAGCAAGATAGTCTTGATAAGCTCTTAGTCTTCCTACTACTATTACTACCACTGTCAATTTGTTGTAGCTACTTTCTCAAATCTTCGACTTCAATCTCCAAATTTTACCTATGTTTCAATTGAAATTTAGAGGTTAAATCAAGCATTGAAATGAGTAATTTTATAGTATAAGTGTCATGCCTCGAAAAATACCCTAAACTTAGCAGCCTGCCACATATAATATCAAGACTTAAGAATGACCGTCATGGTCATACAAAAGTCTTAGTATTACATGTAAGGCGTCTAGCACGATAATAGAAAACATTTTTGGGAAGTGTGGTCTAAGTAAGTAAAAACGAATATACAAGAATCCAGAAATAAAATAGATCATAATATTAATAACTAAAGGTCTATTACATGATTCTTAGGGGCATACCCCCGCTAAAACTCAAAGATCGAAATAGTCTTTACAATATTTAAATACTACATCAAAGATTTCAAAGGAATTCTAATCTAAATCTTCAAGTAGATTTACTCCAAAAGCTTCAAAACAATACTTACGTAGATATGAGGAGATCTCGGGTACAAAAATAGGTGTTCCCGAGAATGCAAATACCTATAGGGGCGTAAGCTTACGGGCTTAGTGAGTAAATCCTAAAAATTCATACTTGAAGTAAAATATCAACCAAGTTTATTAGGTAAGCAAATGAAATGTAATCAACACGTGAGCAAAGAAGACATATGACTTTTTGGGAATTATATGTTGACTGAATTACACCCTTCATTCGGGGTTAGAGATTCCGGCCAATTATAGCCACAACTTCGTTTGATAACATTTTTATAGATCTTACAGGCTCCTATATGCTATCAAAATATGTAGTTATTACAGGCTCTTACTAGCCACCGATTTATGTAGTTTTTACCTACTCGCCACATACATGATATACCGGTTATGCCTACCACCACTATCATCCACTTGTCCCACCAATTGTATAATAGTGAATGCAATGTGACTTAACATATGAAGTGCATGCATAATTTCTTAATCATAGTCTAGTCGTTATATTTAATTTCTTTCAAGTGAGCAATCAATTTCAAACACTTCAATGTAATAATATACATACAACTTTATTACAAACAAATCATGTTTCGATATGCTTAATATTCTTTCAACATATTATCATACAACTTCCATTTGATTTTGCCTAAATTCTAATGCAACTAAATTTACAAGCACAATCATAAGTATGAGAAATAAAGGGGAGTAGACTCACTCAGCCATGATGACACCTTTCTTCTAATGGATGAGTCGTTCGGGATTTCCACTAATCGTAGTAATCTTCCAGGTATGGATAATCCTCATCGAGATCACCTAATCAAGAAGAATACCCAATATGAGTATTTCTTTTTGATTCTATGGTACTTATAAAAAACTATG
The DNA here is from genome assembly GCA_024138025.1 of Combretum micranthum. NCBI lineage: Eukaryota > Viridiplantae > Streptophyta > Magnoliopsida > Myrtales > Combretaceae > Combretum > Combretum micranthum. The sequence continues at coordinate 1,026,083 of JAMXBD010000158.1, forward strand.
TCATAAGATCGTTAAAATTCGTATAGAGACTAATTCCAATCTTAAAATGGCCATAACTTAGTCATTTTAACTTGGAATTGCGTTTATAATATATCGTTTTCTACCTAATTGAAAAGATCTACCTAATTCTAAAACTATTTTTATCAAACTAAGTTGTTTGAGCTCCAAAACAGTGGTGATCAGATTCACCACGAATTTTACAAAACTATATTTCTTCTTTTTATAAAAACTTAAATCAAGGAGATAGATATAATAGTTTGTAAGACCTTTGAAATATTATATATATATATATATATATATATATTTTCATTTACTCATGTTAAATGAATGAAATTTATGAAGTTGTCTCAATCATGAATTTTTGGTAAAAGTAAAGTTTTAAAAACTTTGGAAAAGTAAAACTTTTGAAAATTTCTTCTTAGCTAGAAACTTTCTCAAGTTATTTTGAATAAGTATTTCCTTTTCCTTAGTCTTTTCTTTTTTTTTTTTTATATTTCAAAAGAATGATTTTTATTTTCTAAACATCTTCTAGCTTAGTTTCTAATACTTTTTGAAAATAGTAATAATTCTATATTTAGAGAAATGATTTTCTAAGTTGTTTGTTAATCTTATTTCTTAAGATCATTCTATTTTTAGGAAAGGAAATTTCTTGGTGTTTATCAAACTAGTCTATTTGAAATTCAAAGTAATGATGAAAGTGAAGTTTTAGTAAAACTTTTTGTTTAAACAAGAACTTGAAATTTCTTAATCTTAAAGAATACTTTTCCAATAAATGTGTATTTTCTAAGAAGTCCTATTTTCTTTAGTTTCTAACTTCTAGTATGAGCTCCACTAAATTTCTTAGAAAAGATATATTAAGATAGGTCCTTAAGTTTTCATAGAAAAATTGTTTCTTTCATGACAACATCTATTTTTGGAGAAGAAATTCTATTTTAAGAAAACTTTTTCTTCTTTATCTTTTTGAGACAAAATCAATATGTTCATGCATGATCATGAATATAGAATTATAAAAACATAAGAAAAACATAATAGGTAAATAAATAAGCAGGTAAAGAAATATGTCAAGTTTTGTGAACCTTAGCTTTATCAAGGTATCCTGGGACTAAGAATGGACTAGTCCCAAAAAGAAATAACAAAACGAAAGCAAATATTGTTTTGACTTGATGAGACAAGTTTAAGACTAGAGACTAGTCTCAAAATAACATAAAATAAATAAATAAATTGCATTACTTGGAAGTAAATAAATAACAATAAGCTTATATGCTCTAAAGAATATATATAAATACATAATTATATCTAGTTACATATATATAAAGGATTAACATAAAATCAATAATATGAGCAAACATAAAATGACAACATAGAGATACATAAATATATTTTCATGAACAAGAACAATACATGAACATAGTGTAGCTTCCTTAACATTAAGTTTATGAAACTCACATGGTCATGTAAAGTTACATGACATGGTAAGCAAAATCTAGAGAAAATTCTTACCTAATGTGTTTGTAGAAGAAGAAGAAGAGGGTTTTGTGGAGAGAATTTTAGAGACTTTTGGGATGGAAGTCGAGAGGGGAATTGAAGAGAGTTTTGAAAGTGAAATTTGTGAGTAGAAGATATGTGAATGAAGTGAAAGAGGAGGGAGGTATTTATAGGAAAATGTGGAGTGATTTTTGAGTGATTTAACTAAAGAAAAATTGAAATAAAATAAAGGAAAGAGTAAGGAGAGATGCGCTGGCCAAGGAGAGAGAGGGGAAAGAGAGATGTAATTTTTTAGATTTTTGTGTATTAAAAGTAATAATTTGTAAAGTAGATATGATATAAAGTTATGGAAAAGGTAGAAAATAAAGATAATAGGTTATGGTGTCGTAAGAATAGGTGTTAGAAAAAGTAGAGATAAATAAATAGTGTAGAATAGTGTCATGTAAAGTAGATGTGACTAGTAAATTACCGGTAGTAAGAAAATACGCGTATAAATGCGATATCTGTTATTTTTGGTTACCGAAAAATTATGAAACTGATATTTTTGAAATCCTTATATTAAATCGGTCCTAACGGTGTTATCGGAATATTTTTATCATTTCGGGCTCTGGGACACGCTTTTCGAGAACTGATCTCGTTTGGGTCCGAAGGACACTCGAATTTTGTAAATCTTATATTTTTATGCTTCCTCTAGACATTACAAACAATTATCACTAATTAACTTAACTTCATTTTCTAAGGGGTAAAGAATACGGGAATGCCAGATCTAAATTCTAGGGTTTGGACTAAACTTCTGTTGACCTTTAGGGTTTCGGTTGACTTTCAATTCTAAGATCAAACTTAAAATTAACCGAAAATTTTAGGAGTTTACAATAAGTATTGGATAACACTTTACCTAATTAATACTTGAAGTAGGATGGGTTTCTTGATGAGTTTTTGAGCTCATAGAGGTTGTATTGGCATGTTTTTAAAAGGATTTTTGGGCTTTCGAATTTTGGGGAATTTTTCTACTTTTGATGAGAAAAATGATAAAGAAAAATAGGGTTTGTGATGTCATGTGTCACAAGAATATTCTAGAATATAGGGAAGTTTTATGGTATGGTTAAACCATCTAAAGCCCTAGATATTTTACAAGTTGATAATCTTGTATTTTAGGTATATATTAAGATAATAGGTTCAAGTAGAGTGGGCTTAGGCTTAAGTAAATGGTTTGGGCATTTATTAGAGGGTTAGGCTATATTAGAATAAAAACTTGGTTAATATGAATTTAGGTAGGGAAATTAGCAAATTAATTTAGGAATTAAGTTTGGATGATTTTGATATATCTAAGGCTAATATTTGGATAATTCATAGTTATTTAGGGTCTTAGAATATTTGTATTTGAATTTAGATATTAGATTTGACATTGAAATTTAGGTGGAATTGGATTTATAAAAATATAGGTTGGGAAATAATTTTGAAAGATTTCAAATTTAATATATAGGTATAACTTGGCAGATTGGGAGATTTTTCTTTTCTTTTTTGGATAGGCATTTAGGGTACTCAAACCTCTATTTTAATTGATTTGTTTACTAATTTATTATGCCAACTTACCTATTTATTTGTTATTCATTTCATTTTAACTAGGCTATTTAAATTCGATTATTATCCTAAATTAAATTTCAATGTTCAAATTTACCCATATTTTTATACTATCTAATTATATTTTTTTAATTCAATTTTACATATTTATGGATATTTCACTTTCAAGCTTTATAATTTCATATATTTTATCATGCACATGGAGACAGTTGCTTTTTTAGGAACATTTATTCAATATATATATATATATATGAGTAAATTACATAGATTATCCTTAAAAACTTTAAATATTATATGAGCCCTCAATTTTTTAAAAATCAACACTTACCATCCTGAAAAGTAGAAATGGCTGAGTAAGTGAAAATTTTAATTGATGTGGACATACGTGGATGCTGACATGGCATTTTATTATTTATATTGAATTAATAATATATAAGAAGAAATGCAAAATCTAAAAACAAAAATACAGAAAATAATTAGAAAACACTTTATCAATATATGACCAATGAGGAAGAATGGTATGTAATGATTCTTTTATATACTTCTTTTTTTTTTTAATTTCATTTTTACAAGATTAATTGTATATATTGTATATTTTCTTGTATGTTTTACTCTCTTGTATTTATATATTGTATGTCCCAATTATCAATGAACTTATATGTTCTAGTGCTCTTTTTAAAACCAGTTATATGCTTATATTTTTCACTAAACAATGAGATTTTGAATTATCAATTTACTTCATCTTACAAGTATTTATCGATTATTGTATAAATGTTAATAATAGTGTAAGTTACACTATTTTTCTTTTTATAAATCTAAAATTTTGAATTAACTTGAAAAAAATAAAATGAAATGGTTACTATTTTTCATTTTTATTATTTTCTATTGTTTCTTTTTTATTATTTTACAATTTATAATATTTTTACATTAATTAAATATATTTAATGAAATGCTATGTCTGCTCCATGTCAACTAAAAATTTCCTATATATAACCAATGCAATTTTTTTGGACGGGAAAGTGTTAATGTTTTAAAAGGGGTAAATTATGCTAGAGTGTGCCAATGTTTAAGGGTAAATTCATTTAAGGTATCAACATTTCAAGTGATTAAAAAAAGAATCAATGTTTTCCAAAGGGAACCAAATAAGGTATTAATATTTTATAAAGTTTATTTAAGATATTAACATTTGGATTAATTTTCAATTAAGTTTCCTTAGTTTTTATTAATGATAAAATATTAATATATTATTTGACTCATTATGCAAAATGTTGATACCTTTTTTTAACCATTTAAAATATTGATATCTTAAATAAATTAATCTTTAAATATTGATTCCTTTTTGTAACTATTTGAAACATCGATATCTTAAAAAAACTTACCTCATATGTACATACCTGTCTATATAATTTATCAGTTTTTAAATTTTGGATGTCATTGTAATTTTTAAAGCTTTCTGGAGTTGCAATAGAGCCAGTGAAACTGATGAACTCTATATAAGACAATTTATTTTGGCTTGGATGATGGGCTCAGATTGTTCCCCACGTTTCATTTTTTGTAATTCCCATCCGTTGTTTTGGGGGTTCCTACTTACGTGGCAATGATATGTGGAAATTTGATTCTCGTGGCATTACGCTTCTATTGATTCTGTGTTCATGGTGCCATTATCTGGCAACAAATGGGATATATTAATTTAGTTCTATAAGACCATATAAGGTTTTCGAGAGAATATATATACTTTTTTAAATAAAAAAAATAGAAAACATCCATATTTTTTTTCAATAATCCTAAAAATTAAAAGCTCAGTTGTGGACCACTAACTAAAGATCTATGAATAAACACACGATAAAAATTAACTCAACTAGCAAATCTTAAAACCTTTACTATCGAATTTCTGGATATTTTGGTCAAATTTCAACGGTGATGGTGGAAACTTATAAAAGTAACCACTAGTTCTTTCCCGTAGTTCTTTACGAACAATACAAAAATGGAAAGGAAAGCGCCGTAAAGATTGACCGATGACCTTCACCCAAAAAAAAAAAAAAAAATGGTCGAGTAATGACTCTTGGAGGGGAATAACGCTCGCAGGGAAAATTTTACCATCATTACATCAATTTTACAGTATTTTTGGGATTTTATGCTTTGAATTTCAAGTTGTCTTAATATATATCTATTTAGAAGGTTAGTTTTCACCATTACTATTCCATCTTTCCCCTCTAGTAACCGTTGTTATAGTCACCCTGAAAAACAAAAATACCATAACACGTGTAATGTTTAATTTTAGATTAAAATAGCATTTGGCTACATAATTTTTTATGGTACTGGACCGATAAATTTATTTTATCATATTTAGTTTATAAAATATATATAGGATTAGACAAAACTCTTTTCATGAGATCGGACAAAACTTAAAACTTTTTCCTTTATATTTCATCATAAAAAAATATTGATACTAAATAAAAATAAAATCTTTTAATAAAAATTCTGTCTAGTACTATCCTATATCATATATACCAAAATGGTATAAGAGAATTGTATTATCCAATACTTTTTATACTATGCTGTTAGTTCTTCTTATCATTGCTAGTTTTCACAATCAAACACTACCTAACTCGTAGAATATCGATAAGATTTTCCTCCATTTGGTTTTATCTTCACTGTTGAAACGATGGTCTTCAAATTAAAACAGCGTTGGAACTATTACCATTATAGGAAGATTTCAACGATCCAACGGAAAGTAAAAACACATTATTAGTTTATATGAATTGTAATATTATTGGTTTCTTTATTATAACTGTAATAATTATCGGAAAGGGAAGAGCACGAGGTAGCAATAAAGACAACTAAATTTATAATTTGGTATATAATTTGATAACTTGAAACTTAAGGTGTAAATTCGTAAAAATATGTGTGGTATTATCTTAAAGCTTTGCAATAAGTTAAGTAAAAATAAACATAAATGTTAATTCTAATATGTGAAAATCTTACGTTAACCATGTAACCGCTATCTTAACCTAATATATGAAACCACGGATTTTTGTCGAATCTAGATATATTATTATTATTTTGTCCAGCAACAAATCTAAATAATTTTATAGGGCAGAAATGAAAGGTTGGCATGAGAGACCAGCCGGTCAATGCACAAGACTCAGATTTAGGCATGGCCCATATAGGCTAGTTCTTGGAGTAATGAACTTATACCTTTATGGGCCATGAACTGTAATATGTTAGGCAAGTCAATAAGTTTATGCAGCTAGGCCAGGCCCATGAAGCATTAATTTCATAAATATCTAATTCATGCCAATCTGTTTGTTGACGATGACCATCCCTACAAGCGGCAAAAAAAATAAAAATAATAATAATAAAAAATAGTGTGCAGACCAAGTAGCCAAGTAGGTCGACAATGTGAACTTATTTAATTTATTAACGTAGTTATTGGAGCAAGTTGGATAAAAAGCAAATATATGCTTGAATTCGATTTGAACAATCATCGAAAAAGAATATAAGACTTAAAATAAGTTGACTTGAAGGGAGACAAAACAGTATTGAAATCAAGATTCGGCTCAACTGAAATTAAAACAATAAAACCATCTAAATTTGATACAAACTTGATTAATTATTAAGTTTGATTCAAGATTAATTAGGTTTATGAGCTATTCTAGATAAATATAATGAAATTCAAAAGTTATTCGATAAACTATTAGAATAACTCAAACTTGACTTATTCATTTATTTTTATTCTTGAGTTAAAATATTGAAATTAGGTGAGTAGTCCGATTTATTTATATTTTAAATAATACCATTACAAAGGAAAAACAACAATCGATACACAATAAGGAATGACATTAAACTTATTCTTATTTAAGTTTTTATAAGGAGTTTTAGTACCTTAATACAACCTAATAAGATTCTTTTAAAATACTCTGACGTTTTATACCTTCACCTATACCATTATTAGTGCTTTTTTTCCTTTTTCCTTTTTTTATTTTTAAATGCAATTCAACTTACTTTGTTTAGCTTTTGTTGAATGCTCTTGCAGCACTTGGCAATCGAACACATGTATTTTCATTCATTTATTTAATCGTGAAAATACTAAAGGACATTTTGGAGCATTTCCTCACGTACACTGCCAGGGTCAGCACTAACATTCCACGTCTTCTCCGACTTATCTCCGATACCCTTCAAAGCTTGACTGTAAATTAAACACAAGTGCAATATTCGATTATCAATAGTAACTTATTATTAAAGCATGCGCTTCGTAAGTAAGAATGTGTGTTTACAAGTTATCACCCTTTTTTTTTTTTTTTTTTTTCTTTCTTTTGAAAATTTGTTATAGGGCCTAGGTGAGAGAGTTAGTTGCAATGATTAATAATAATAATAATAATAATAATAATAATAATAATAATAATAATAATATGTAGTTAATTGTAAAATTTGATAATATTAAGATAGTTAATTGTAAAAATAAAAAGTATTTAAATACTAAATTAACACTTTTAAAATTGAAATAGTTAAATATAAAATAGACAAAGTTTATGCAATGTATTTGTGATAATTTCATACGATTATAGTGTTTAATATTGAGTATAAAATAATTATACAAGTTTGTTATTTATAAGAAATTAGAGAGCCTTTACGATTCCATCGATGGCACTGTTCAATCAATTATCTAACCATTAAAATAGGGATAAATTCCATGGACACTCCTTGAAATTTTTTATATTTGTATATACCTTCTACTTTTCAAACAATTAGCACTCAAACCCCCTAAACTTATTTGTGGGTCCCTCTTTTTACTGTGTTTGCAGTTGGCATGTGTGATCTTACTGAGATGAATAAAAAATAATTGCATTAAATACCGCATCATATTTAATTGCTGACATAAGAAATTTAACTAATATTTTAGTCAATATACTAAATACAAATAAAATACACACCTGGATCCATTAAAAAAGAAGTAGCTTTGTATTTCTTTTCCACTTTTAAAAGAAACCTAATCCTAACCCACAAAAATTGTAATTTCAATCACTCGTGAAATCTCACAAATTGAATCCCCAATTTTTCTCAAAAGTAAAATAGGAAACATCACTTAAGTGCATTGTTTTACTACGTCCAATGAAATTAGACATGTATTTAAGTAGAAGAATATCTGCAAATATGCCAATATGCTAACTTATATATTGAATTCCTCTTGCCTATTTCCACAATTGAGAGACAATAAAGCATAAGCAGGATACCAAAACATAGCAAAAAAGAAACAGTTATATCACATACTGCTTTTATAGAAAGAAAAAGATGAAATATAAGTCAATAGATTATGGATCCATGAAAACAATGGAAGCAAAAAAAATAAAAATAAAAATAAAACCCATTATTTTCCATTTAGAATGCCATGGAAAACACAATTGAGAAATTCTAGAATCAATTAATTCAAATTTCAGAAGCATTTTCTTTATTGTTTCCGACTATGATCATGAGCAATGTTGAGATGCAGAACCACATGCTTGTGATGGAGGAACTATTTGACTGTTAAGTCAATTAATTTAGAAGCAAAGGAGATAAATGATGGAAGAAAAGGGGTTTTTTAAACCATTACAAATTGCTATCATTCACATATTCACTTTTTGTTATAGTAAATATAATGAAAGAAAAAATTGTAGAAAAATTTTTGGATGAAGAAATCATATTATAGGATTTTATTTCTACACATTTTTAACTTTCCATTGCTTTAGCAAACAATATTTTAATCTATAATCCTGTTTTAAAGTATAACACTATGTTTAGTTAAAAGAAATGGAATCAATATTTAAGTTTTATTCTCATGAAATGTCTATTCCTTTGTTTGGTTTACAAAAAATTCTATCAAAATAATGTTTATTCCATGTGATGCAAAATAGATAATGAATCATCATTCTTTCATTTTATTGGAGAAATGACTATTCCTAATAAAAAAGTATGTTTTGTTCTGAAAATATTCTAACTATAATATAAGGAATTACTATTCTATTTCAGCCTAATTCTATTCCAGTGTACCAAACCTACAGTAGACGAATGAAAAATGATACAATATTCTAAACAAATGGAACATAAAAGAATGCAAGAAAATGATAATAAAAATAAAACATGAAAGCATGTAATAAACAGAAGATAAGAGAAGGTGTTATGATTTATAATTTATTGACAGGATGTTTCTTTTCTACTTGTGAGAAAAAATGGGGATTTAATTTGTGAGATGTCACAGGGGATTGAGATTATAATTTTTGTGGGTTAGGGTTAAGGATAGGGTTCTTTCAAGAGTGGAAAATAAATACAAAACTACTTCTCTTTTAATAAATTTGGGTGGGTTTTTTTTATCATATTCGGTATATTGAATAAAAAATGGGTTAAATTGGCTACTCGATAGTTAAATTTGCTACTTAGTAATTAAATATGACACATTGTATAATGTTATTATTTTTTATTCCATGTGAGCAAGATCACACATCTCAATTTTCAACACATCAAAAAGTGGGACCATAAATAATTTTAGCGGGGTTCTAGGTATTGATTTTCTAAAAAGAAGGGGCTCCATGCAATTATAAAATTTTTCAAGAGGTATTTATACAATTTACCCTAAATTTTACTATTTATATGAAATAGTTTAAATATTGATAATTCTATATTTAACATTATTTTTAATTTTTTTTGTAATTTTCTTTTTTATTTTTAATGGAACAAACTAAAACCGCTAGTTCCATCCGGTTTTAGGCCAAAAAACCACTTAAGAATCAAAAAGCCAATGGTTGCCTAATTGATCCGGTTTTGGTTTAGTTCTCGATTTTGAACCAATCTGCGCCTATATGTGTAAACCAACCATAGTGTCCATTGCAAGGATCAGCATTGATGTTCCATGCCTTCCCCAATTTATCTCCTATAATCTTTAAAGCTTTTACTGTAAATGTAATCCCCTTGACTTTACATAACTAGATTATAATAATTGCTAAAAATATAATATAGAATCATAAAGAAATATAATAAAAGTCATAAAAATTACTCCCAATTTTTTGTAAGTTAAAATTATTAAAGTATGAATAAATTTGATTATAGTTAGAAAAATTAGAACCATTACCAATAAAATTTTAAAACGCAAAATATAATTTTCATAACCTTAGATAGTAAATGATCGATGATAAATCAATCGTTATTATAAACTTCAAAATCCTTTTTACCTTAAGCTTAGTGATTAGGAAACAAATTCTACACTAACTAAATAATGATAAAATGATTTCCAAGTTATTTATAATATTTTGAAACCCTAAAATATTAATTATTAAAATAAAAAATTCTTAGGACAATATTCTGCAACACAAATCAATAACGCAACAAGTAATCATAGTTGATCTTAAATTTCAATTACAGTAAAAGACGATTAATTTTTAGAACTTACTAGTTAAAAAAAGATAGTTTAAAGATATATCACTAAGATTACAAAATATGCGAAGAGATAAAAAAACTTATCAATATCTAAGAATCTAAACCTTAATTAAATTTTTGAATTATACCAATATTTTAGTTAGAAATGTTTGAGCCTGCAAAGACTAAAATCCTGATTTAATCTTCTAACCCAAATAATTTTTATAACTAGTAAAATGAATAGAGTAGCAAATGTCAAATAGATATTAAACTTATGACCCAATACAAATCCTAAAATGAGCCTATGAGTAATAATAAACTCATTTATAGTTTAAAAACCTCAATAGAAAATTCTTTGACCTTAATAAATACCAAAGACAAGATTTCGTATCTTAAGCCAATAACTCAAGATATAATTAGAAGTAGCTTTAAATTTCAATCCCAATAAAAGATAACCCCTTTATAGAACCTATTGATTATAAAATGATAACTTAAAGATGAACCGCTAGGATTATAAACACGCAATAAAAATGAAAACAGACTCATAACTAATAATCTAGACTTCAAATAAATATTTTGATTTTACTATTAGTCTAGTGAGAAAATTTGGAGTCTATAGGTACTAAAACTCTAATTTGACTTATTGGGCCTAGAAATCCTTAATTACGTAAGATAAAACTCTAATAATACCTAATCGCATAAATTTTAAACTTAAGATTTGAACTCAAAAATAATATAGACATTTTGTAGAAACTTTAAATAAACTTTTAGAGATAAAACTTATGTATAACTGATATATAAATACACGTAAAGTTTTAAAAACTACATGAAAATTTGATACTTTATAGATTGTAACTTACATATATAATATACGATGGGAATTGGAACATGTAGAACCGACTGTCCTTCCTTAGAAATTAAGCGCCCCTTTTATCCTTCAAAATTGAACAAATTGCACCCCAAAAGTCAAGTGAAAATGATGCCTTAGCCAATAAGAAAAATTCAAACATTCCTAATAGTTAATGAAAGAGTGTATTCACACCAACAAGTAGAAATATTAGCTCTAATTTCTACCAAAATCTATCGTAACTTAAAGCTGCTAAAAGGGAGACAATGTTTTCAAGAATTCCATTTGTTTTCGACCATGTATGACCACACCAAAAGATATTAAAGGATATTTAGCCTAAGATCTTCAAAGGATTTCCAAAAGCTTCCCAAAACAAAACCCACATGAGTATATGAAGTCCTTGGGCATAAGAGATATTGGTCTTGTTACAACAAAAGTTTATCGGAGTATAAGTATAACTAGCTTAGTGAGAATATTCCTGAATCAATGTACTTGTATCGATAATTTCAAATAAGTTATTAAGCAAACATATGATTGCATCAAGCTAATGAACAATCAATACATATGATCTACCGGGAATCATATGTTTTGAAAGGATTTACCCTTCCATTCAGAGGTTAGGTGTTTCAGGCTTTTTAAAACCCATATTTAAAATCCAACTTATGTAGTTTATTTTAGGCTCCTACTCGCCCATCTTGAAATAGTTCAATTTAGATATAACTTAAGCCAACAAAGTTTCAAAAGTTGATTCATCAAGCTCTAATAAAAGCTCCTCAAGAGGACACATAAGTTAGCAATTGTTAAATTAAAAATCTGTTTTTCTCCCTAAACACACAAACCAGCCATTCTTTATTAAACAAGATACCACCATTCGCATTGCAAACTTAGCAAATAGACACAAAAATTCAATATGAAAGGGATAATCACCTAGATACTTAGCTATAAAACTAACTTATAATCTAAACTTAGAACCAACAGAGGAAAATATAGTAGCCACCTCTCCTTGAACTCTCTATCGATAATTACCCCAACAAATGTAACAAAGTTGTGTTCAAACTAAAAATGACCTCAACCAATAAGAGACATCTAAGCCACACATGAATTAAATAAAAAGAGGACGTGTAGGAGACAGTCGAAATTTTTACCAACCATCGTAAATTGTAGGTTGCAAAGGAGACAACACATAGCAAGATGATCTAATCTCTTCCACCATGAATTCTATAGAATTTCTTAGGAATGAACCAAGCCTAATTTAACTTGCAAAACCAGCCTCAAATGTCTCCTTATCACCGTAGGATATCAGCTGCTAAAGCAGGAGACTATAAGCCTTGAAAATTTCCGATTGTCGATTTGGTAAATCGATTAGTTCGAAAATTTTAAAAATATCAATTTGATCATAAATTTCGTGACAACTCGATTATAATCTTAAATTTATATTATACTTTTAAATATTAGTAATTAAAATTTTTAATTATAGATTTTTTTACTTTAAATTTTATTTGATGAGTTGATCGTGTAAAATAAAAATATATCATGATCAACAATTAAAAAATTTAAACTATGCTAAGTTGATTTATTTTGATTTTTATTATTTTTAATTGAATTACTACAAGACAAATTAATTAATGGACAATTTAACAAGATCATATTTAATTTTTTGCCTAGGAGTCTACGTATGATCTAAAAAAATTGAGGTTTGCTGTGGATAAGATGATTTTAATCTTATCTTTGACTAATTTCAACCTCCCCATGTGCAGCCACATACTTAGTTGACTTGTGAATACATACACACACACACACACACACACACACACACACAAAAGCTATCCTTCTCTTCTCTATCTCTTCCTTTCTCTTTCTTTCCTTTTTTTTTTCTCTTCGTTCTCTCTCTATTTCTTCTTTGTTCTGCTTCTTTTTCTTTTCGGACGCAACAACACAACGATAATAGCAACAGCCATAATAGCAGTATCTAGGATAACAACAATCCTAAGTGAGGTGTGCTCAGTTTCTGGTCAGATACACATGCTCCAACGACCGATCACACACCGCTGACCACGCTAAGCTCACACACACACAGCTCCAACACACCACACACACCATAGCAGAGCTTTGCTCTGTCATGAACACACAAACACCCATGCACAACAGTTTTTGCTGCTTTTTGTCACGCACACACAAACCGATCACAACACACACATACATACAACTTCCACACACGAAGTGTACACGCTCCAATGTTCACCACACACGCATGCATAAGCTATTGTGATGCAGTAGCTCATGCACACCTATCACACATACAAAGCCATCACGTAGCACCACACACATGACACAAGTTATGTCACACACTTGAGCGCACACATATACACCATTGTTGCTCTATCACACACCATCCACCGCTCTAGCATACACACACGAGCAAGAGCACTCCAGTGCAGCCCACACACGCCCCACATACACACGACATGCACACTAGAACAAAACATACACACGTACAGCACGCAGCAGCTCTTTAGCGCTCACCACGAGCGCTCCGCTCATGCCCACATGAGTGCCCGATGAGCACCCCATGAGGGCTCAATGGGCACTCGAGGAGAGCCTTACGCCGCCCCTTTTGGCACTCCATGTGAACTTGCAGCAGCTATGCTACAAGTTGTATTATATTTACATATGCATGTATATGTGTGTCTATATTATATATATATATATATATATATGCTCTTATATAAATATGACTATATATGTCTTATATTAATTCTTTTCTTATCATATATTATGTCTTTTCTATAACATAAAGTTAAATGTGGGAAATAGATATATCTATAACTTAATAAATAATATATGTGTGTAAATCATTATATTCGCATATTATATATATATTGATAAATTAATTGTTTAATTATTTTTCAACGTTATTTAATTTTCTCATTTATTTTAATATATATTGCCTATTTAGAACTTTATTCTAACAAAAACAATACCGTATCCTTAGAATATACACAAAACCATGTTGAATCAATTATTTATACGTAAAAAACAGAGTTAAATCGAAATAGTTATAGTCGATTAAAGCTTTAGTACCAAACTAAAAAATAGTAGGACTTCTATAGCTTAGATAGTTTATTAAACCTTTATAGTTGATTCTTATACTATATTCCTATTTCCCTAATGAGTTCAGGTGATTCTGACTCTGAGTTAGACTTGCCTATTGATTAGTACGATTGACAGGAGATATGGACGGGTGAGTACATTCCTATGATCTTTATACATGTTTGTGCTTGCAGGATAGAAAATGATTAATAAATAAATCTTTATGGGGATAGAAAATTATTTATGGCTTCTTGTAGTTGATTTTGAATGTAAAAACATCGTAATTATACTTTACTTTAAAGAATTGGTTGTTTTTGAATAGGTATGTGAGTGTCTGATACTTGTTTATACACTAATTAAATGAATTTAAAATGTATTTGGCATGATAATTAAATATATGCATGCATTGCATGATTACATGTAGAAGGCCATCACCACTACACTTTGATACAAATGGGCCATACTGTCTCGTGAGGATGGTGAACATGGAGGACCGAAGTAGTATATACCTAATGTGTACCATGGGCCTTGTTTTAAGGGAATGGGAACTAAGTCGTCCTAGGGAGACGGCTCATCTCCTAAGATCGCACCGGGTCATTGTTATGGATATCTTGCTTCAATGGGATGTTGTTATATGTATATTATTTTCTATATATGAAAAACTCCTTGAATAAATTTGATTCCTGAAGCATTAGCAGTTCGGGTGTTGATGTGTGGATGTACCCCAACACTAGATTCGGAGGGCATCACCAACACTCCCCCTCCAGTTAGTGCATAGATATCTATCATGCCCAACTTGCTAAGTGAGTTATGAAAATTCTTGCTACATACTACTTTAGTTAGGATATTTGCTAATTGGTCGTCTTATTTCACAAAGGGAAACTAGATTGTCTTTTCATCAAGATTCTATTTGATGAAGTGTCGATCAACCTCCACATGCTTAGTTTGATCATGCTGTACCGGATTATGAGAAATATCAATAGCTACTTTGTTATCGTAAAATAAATCCATCTCGCATTTAGGAGGAAATCCAATCTTAGACAACAAATTGCTAAGCCAAAGAAGTTCACATAACCCTTTTGCTATTCCTCTAAATTTCGCTTCCGTACTTGATAATGCCACTACCTTCTGTTTCTTACTTCTCCATGTAACAAGATTCCCATCGACAAATGTGAAATAGCCTGAAGTTGACTTTCTATCTAAAATATTTCCAGCCCAATCCGCATCTGTATACCCTTCAATATTCAGATGGCCATTCTTAGAGAACAAAATGCCTTTACCAGGTGATGATGTTAGATATCGAAGAATCTAAATGACCACATTCATATGCACTAGGATAATGTATGGACTGGCTAACTACATTAACTACATAAGTAATATCAGGTTAGGTATGAGATAAATAGATCAACTTACCAACTAGCCTCTGGTATCTTCCTTTATCTGTTGGAACTTGATTTGCGTATTCTCCAAGTTGGTGATTTTGAATTATAGGTACATCAGCTGGTTTGCAGTCCAATAACCCGACTTCAGTTAATAAATCCAACACATATTTCCACTAAGAAAGAAATATCCCTTGATTGGATCTAGTAACTTCAATCCCCAAGAAGTATTTGAGTGCTTCCAAATTCTTTCTCTCAAATTCTGATGCCAACTAAGATTGAAGTTTTGCTATCTCATCTATATCGTCTCCTATAATGATCATATCGTCAACATAGACGATTAGAGCTGTAGTCTTGCCTTATTGGTGTTTCAAGAATAAAGTGTGGTCAGAGTTACTTTGTCGTTAGCTATATTTCTTTATTACGACACTTAATCTTCCAAACCAAGCTCGAGGTGACTGTTTTAACCCATATAAAGTTCTCTATAACTTGCAAACAACCTTATTATCAGAGTTTGTCACATATATAGGAGGGATATCCATATAATTTCTTCTTCAAGGTCACCATGGAGAAAGACATTTTGTACATCAAATTGATGTAAAAGCTAGTCAAGATTTGTTGCAAGGGACAATAAAACTCTTATTATGTTCAATTTTGCCACTGGAGAGAAGGTTTCTTGATAATCGACTCCATATTTTTTTGTGTAACCCTTGGCAACCACTCTAGCTTTGTACTTTATAACAGATCCATCTGCTTTGTATTTAACAGAAAACACCCATTTGTACCCTACTGTCTTCTTCCCTTCTGGTAATGTAGCAAGAATCCATGTTTTATTTTTCAACAAGGCCTCCATCTTCCTTCATGGCTTGAGTCCATCTAGGGTCTTATAATGCCCCTTCTGCATTAATGGGAATGTGATGAGATGAAAGATCATTTGCAAAGCTTTTCAAAGATTCAGATAATAATCCAGTTGACATTTAATTGGCAATAGGATATTTGGATCGTCGTTCTTTCATCTCAGGAGAGTATCATCTTGCGGGCACACCACGATTATGCCTGTAAGGTAATCTATAGCCAGGGATAGAAGCAACGGTATCTATGTCATTAGAGGGTTGATGATCAATAGGGGTTGATGGAGAACTTACCTTAGTGATATTCTCAGGAGATGGACTAGTGGTTATTAGAGAAGAAGGGGGCACATTATCATTTGAGGAAGTTGTCTCTGACTCATTCTGAATGTCATATTCATTAATGCCTGGCCATTCATATCTCATCCAATTCACCTCTACACTAGAATTATCCCCCTGACAAGGTGGAGTGGAGAGCTTAGCAGTAATGAACATTTCAGATTCAAAAAATGAGGCATCCATGGTAACATATGTTCACCTATGAGTGGGATCGAAGCAACGATATCCTTTTTGGTGTAAGCAATAGCCTAAGAAAATGCACCTCACAGCACGAGGATCAATTTTTGTGCATTGATCCTTTTGGACATAAACAAATACAACACACTCAAAAACGCATGGTGGCATCATTAAGATTGAGGGCAGTGTTACAAGATGAGATAATGCTTGAAGAGGAGTTTTAATTTAAGAACTTTCGTTAGCATCCTGTTGATAACATAAACTGTGCATGCATAATTGCCTCTGCCCAATAATACCCAGTCATATTAGCCCCAATAAGAAGAGCTCTAGCAGTCTCAAGAATATGCCGATTTTTCCATTCGGCCATTCCATTCTGTTGGGGAGTATGCAAACATGATTTCTCATGAATCATTCTATGTTGACGAAAAAAGTCATTAAATTGCATGTTGACATATTCTTCGCCATTATCGGAACGAAGAACCTATCATTTAGTAGAATATTTTGTACAAACCATGTTATAAAAGGACTGAAAGGTATTGAAAACCTCATCCTTATGTTTCAACAAATACAACCATGTCATCTGTGTGCAATCATCAACAAAAATCACAAACCATCGATAGCCATGCATATTAGGTTTCGGGGATGGTACCCAAACATCAGTATGGACTAAGGAAAAAGGAATGGTACTTTTATTAAAACTCAAAGGATAAGTGGCCCGATGACTTTTCGCAAAAGTACAGGTTTCACATTTAAATTAAGAAATTGCTATGTCTGAAAATAAATCTGGAAGAACATTTTTCAAATACCCAAATGACGGATGACCTAACTGGCGATGCCAAAGCCAAACTTGCTCCTCCTTGGACATATTCTGATGAGTGGTGTGACATGCTTTACTGATCTTTACATCCATCAAATAGTATAGTCCCCCCTTCTTAATACCACGTCCAATGATCTCCTTTGTTAGAATATCCTGAAGAAGGAAAAGATTAGGATAAATAATTGCAACACAATTCAAATCTTTGGTAAGTTGACTCACAGACACTAATTTGTGAGAAAGAGATGGAACAAGAAGAGTATTGGATAATCGTATATTAGGTGCCACTATTACTATACTAGCCCTTGTTACTGGGGAAATTTTTCCATTGGCATTTGTAATGTTGGTTCTTCTAGGCTTGGATCTTTGGGAGATATCATTTTCATCATAGGTCATATGGTCAGAGGCTCTTGAGTCAAGAATCTACTAGCCATGAGCATTGTCTATTTTAAATTCATACCTGTGACTAGTTTATAAATTTCGATGGTGCTGACATTGTGAGCTTGAACTGGAATTAAGGAAAGAGTCATATGACTGATGGCAACTGAACCTTGACTTTTAGTCATCTGTTCATTCTTGCCCGTGTCATTGGTTCCTTCAACATTGCGCTTTTTCTTTGACTGTAATTCATGCCATCATTCAAGATATCCATGGATTTTAAAACATGTCTCCTGGGTATGTTTAGTCCCTTCGCAATGAGAGCATTTCAGTCCATCAGATGCATTCTTTTTAGAAGAGGAATTTGATTTTCCATTATGAGAGGAAGTTGTCGAAAGAGTTATAGTCCTCAAACTCTTTGACCTAAATATGAAACCTAATGATTCTTCAATCGAAGTTCCTATCATGACTGTTTGTTGGACCCCTTCTCGTCGAACATGGGCATAAGCCTGTTCCATTGTGGGGAATGGTTGCATCTGTAGAATATCTCTACGAATGTTGTCTAGTCGGTCATCCAGGCCATCCAAGAATATGTAAACTCGATCTTCTTGTAATATGTTGTTATAACACTGAATACCATCTTGGCATTGCATGGGATTTAGCCTTCGAAAGTCAATCTCTCTCCATAATCCTTGTAGACTGTTGTAATATTTTTCTAATGAACCACCTGCTTGCTTTAGCCATGATACTTTGCATTGAAGGTCATACACTTGGGAGACATCACTCCCATCAAAATAAGTTGTTACTATGGCATCTCATACCATTTTTGCTGTAGGAAATCTGATGAAATTCCCAATAAATGATGGGTCCATGGAGTTAATGAGCCATCCTTTACTACGGCATCATCAGTACGCCATTTTCGGAAGGTTGGATCTATCGTTGCAGGTTGGGGCAGATCACCATTGATATGACCCAATTTATCTTTGCCAGAGATGTACATCTCCACCACTTGAGACTATAGTCCATAGTTGGTCCCATCCAATTTAATTCCTATTAGAGCAGCGGCATTGTCCATTGTTGAGGTTGTACCGGAATTCTTAGATAGGATTTCCGTCATTCTGGTAGTAAGTTCTAACAAGATAGATGAAGAAGAGATTTCAGAGGTTTATGGTAACTGCAAATCTTCATCGGCCATATCGGTGTTGCAGGATGTTATTTGCTTCAGTGTTGTCTGTATAGAGGAGGATGAGAATCGAAAAATTGCTTTGATACCATGTTTTCAATAAGAAAGAAATATTATAGTTTTTTTTTATATATCTTTTCTTTTTTACATACATGGGTATTCATACATAATCAAGCTCTCCTATTTTTGGTATACAAATTTACTATAACTACTATTGATTTTGTTTCCAATAATATTCATTGACCCTATAATATGCTATTGTTTATGCCTATTGCATTCTTTCTTCGATGTTATAAAGGGATTACCTTGAACTTATTATCAATATATGTCATGCAGGCTCTAAAGGGAATAAGATATCTGCTGGTGCTATTGCTGTTATAGTGGCTGCAGTAGCATTTGTTATTATCCTAATCTCGAAGTTTTGTTATTGGAGACATTTTAAACATGAACATATGTCGGAAGAAGGTATTACCTAATCAACTTGTTGTTTTTATTGTACATGGATATTAGCTAAAAGCATAACTTTGGAGGGTCTTCTCAACTTTTAAAATGAAAATACATATAAAGTTTACTGTTTCTTTATCAGTTATGTTGTGTAGTTAAATAACATGGTATTTTGATTGGAAAATAGTAATAATATTATGGAATTTGACATGGAGGTTCTACATATGAATTGTGGCATCATGGTTTGGACTTCTATATGAAGGGGATTTAAATATTGACAAGTTTGAACTTTTAATTAAGTTCATTGTGAATTTCATCTAATATCAATATTTATCTTCTCCTTTAGACTATGGGTATTGATGTCTAAGTTGGTGCCATATATAAGCACTTGGATGGTAGATATGTATCAAATGAAGTTTGTTCATACCAACATATAGTAAATGTTAGATTTATAGTTTATATTTGCCTAATGTCGATGCAGATTTAAATGGTGTCAATTTGCATGCGGGTAAATTTGCATTGAAGAGAATAAAAGCTGCTACGAATAACTTTGATGATACTAATAAGATTGGTGAAGGTGGATTTGGCCCTGTCTATAAGGTAAGTAATGATGCATAGACCTCAAAAGCCCCCAATACAGGAAAGAGAGAGAGGAAAGAAAGAGTTCCACTACATCTTAAAATAAGAAATATGATGGTCTTTTGTCCAGTTAAACAGGTCTAACTATATCTCAACCGTAGGGTGTCATGTCAGATGGCAGAGCAATTGCAGTGAAACAATTGTCTTCAAAATCGAGGCAAGGGAACCGTGAGTTTGTCAATGAGATTGGTGTGATTTCTGCTCTTCAACATCCTAATCTTGTCAAACTCTATGGATGTTGTATTGATGGGAATCAACTGTTGCTGGTCTATGAAAACATGGAAAATAACAGTCTTTCTCGTGCATTGTTTGGTAATTGCAAGTGATCAATATGCTTGACATTGATTTCACTACAAAAATGACTAAATTTTTATTGAATTATTGAATCAGGTTCAAATGAGCATCAGCTGAAATTGGATTGGGCAACAAGAAATAAGATCTGTATAGGTGTAGCAAGAGGCTTAGCATACCTTCATGAAGGATCAAGTTTGAAGATAGTGCATAGAGATATTAAGGCTAGTAATGTGCTCCTTGATGGGAGTCTTAACCCTAAAATATTTGACTTTGGTTTGGCGAAATTGGATGAGGAAGATAATACGCATATTAGCACTCGCATAGCTGGAACCTAGTAAGATCTCCCTCCTAATTTATGTCACGCCCTAATAGTACCCTAGTAGTAATATATATATATATATTATGATATAGCCCGATAATCCAGACGATATCAAATACACATATTCATACTAGAACTACTTTGGAAAGTGACGTATATTTAACAAAACAAGATCTTTTTGGTTGCGTGATAAGAAACGATGAAAGTAAATAAAATCACAATACCAAAATTAAGTACTACAGTCTGAATAATAACTATTACAAACCATAAAACTATCTAAGTTCTCAAATAATAAAATTGATGCACTAACATCAATTAATACATATAAATAAAGAAACTATTTTCCCTGTTTCCAAAACTCTTCAAGCTTTAGAATCATACCGGCTCTAAGCTCCTAGAAGCCACCAACCAAGGCTTAAGTGTCATCCTGTAAGGACTGTAGGAGTGTGAGCATAACCACGGGCTCGGTGAATAACCAGACTTATCACAACAAGCAAGTTATTATCAATCATATGTAATGCATCAATCACGCACATGAATAATTACAAGCTTGGACAAACCGGAATCTAAACAGGATGGAGATTTACGCCTTCTCATCGGGGTTGAAGGAACCAATCCCTGAATCACCTACCCAGGAGAAACTAAGCACACAGGAAATCCACAATTCTTACAATTATTATCTCTTTATGTTAATGATATTTTAAACACCCATTTCCTGTTTTGCGTCTTAGAAACTCCACTAAGTGTTAGACATTTCACAGCGATACCATGGGCGGCGTCCTTCGTTACCAGTTAGTTCCCATGGAACCGACAGAACAAAGGTAAACTTGCGTAGAACTAATAGCCTCTGCCTAGAAAAACCAAGTATTACCAGAGAACCAAAATTCTAACACGTAGTAGGCATTCGTAAAAAACATAATGCAGTATATGCAAATCATGCTATGCATGCACCAATTTACTTATGAGTTCGATAATTTTTAGTCAGATTATAAGTGATCAACTTCATTCAAACACTCAACATGCTTTACATACAATAATTCCACAAGCCATTCATTATCACTTTTGATTAGTAGTATTTATCAAACAAGTAATTTCAAACAACAAGCAAGTCCCATAATCCCATACACACGAGAGTTCATTATTATCTTTGTATTTTAATGCAACTAAACTACAATCACAAACAATGTAATAAGTCTAAGTTACTCACCTGCTCATGCTGATCAGTCGTAGTAATCAACCGGAAAATCCTCAACAGTATCGAGATTTCCTATTAAGATAAAGTATTTGTCAATAATATTTATAAATAGAAAGTTAAATTCTTATAAGTGTCTAAGTGTCCTATGTCGGTATTTGGTATTATGCCTATGATTTATATCGATTTCCTAAAGTATTAATTCCTATAGGAAAGGAATTTCTATCACTTAATTCTTTTAAGTTTCTTTGGTTGAGGGTTATTTTAGAGGATCCCATTTAACTTCCATTTACATTTTAAATTCCGTTATAAATTGTAGAAGTCTTGGAATGTATAATTTCTATGTATTATTCATAACACAATTCTTGTAATAAAGGACTTCTAATCAAGCTTGTAAAGCTTGTTTTATCAAACTTTATGTTCATACAAGGTCTTAGAAGCTTTAAACATGCATTTAGGCTAGATTTGATGAAGTTTGAGTCTTGTTTTGTTCACTTCATCCTTAAATCCGAATTTACTATTACCACAATTATAAGACTTCTAAGTTGTTGTTTTTCTCTTCCAACAATATCTATGCATTCTCAACACATCAACCATCTATCCTCTTGGATTCATCAATAGATTTACAACCTTTATCAACCACAAAACTTTCTTCAAAAGTTCAATAATTCATCCTAAGGTCTATTCATAAATTTAACAAGGATAGATTTAGTTTGGAGCTTACCTTGGATTGGAATGGAAGGAGGTTGTTCAACTTCCTCTTAAAGCAAAAATTAAACCTAGATCAAAGATTAGAGGATGAGTTTCTAACTAAGCAACATTAACTATAATACAAGTTCACTAATGTAATCAAATTTTCTCACCTTGACAAGCTAAACTCCTCCTCTTGAACCCTAGGATGACTTAGGATTTTTGATTCGGTTTTGGTGGTTATTGATGAGCTTAGTGTGTGTATATAAGGTATGGAATTAGGCTAGGGTTTATGGTGGTTCACACAATGTTCCTAAGCTTCTATGTTGATGGTGGAAATGGAAAAAGGAAATGAAAAAGTGCTGGACGCACTTGGGTTTGCAGCTGGAATTTGAGAGTGTTTTTGTGGGGTTTATGAGCTCAAAGTGTGTCTAACTTAGGCTTATATACTTATACTAGGATTAGACTAAGTTTTAGAGGCTTTGGACTTGGTTTTGGACTTGAAAAATGTCCACAAATGCAGCTGAGATTTTCTATACGAATTTACAAAGTTGGATGCAAAATCTGACTTGTTTTTGACAAATTCTTGTGGCTAGCTTTGAGGGTCTTAATTATCTTTGTTTGGTAGCTAATTAATGCTATTTATGTGTGTAAAAATAAGAGATCAACTAGTGTAAAAATCGGGTCAAAATTTGTTGAAGTTTGAAGTATGAAAACTGAAATTTCTGGAACAATTTTCACCTTGATTTTTGGACGAATTTGGAATCCGATTTTCTTATTAATTTTTTGGTGTATGAAGTGTCCATTTGAAGGCTTCTTATTGGTGTTTAATTGGTCAAAATTTCAGCTCATTTAATCCTAAGAATGTTGCAAAAATCGGAGTTGGATTTGGAGATATGTGCTGCTGTAATTGTTGAAATTTCTCCTCTACTGCAGCTGTAACATTTGATTTTTGGCTAAAATTTTGGGACAATTGTGGTTGTTTATCCAAGCTAAATTTCTCCTCATTTAATGTTATTTACATGTGGAGTGTTTTGGTTGGCTTTTGGGTCAATTTTGTTTGAATTTAGAGGCTCAATTTTCGGATTAAAGTCGGGTCAAATGTCAGCTGTTGTAGTTGCTCTGTTTCCATTTGCTCTGTTTTAATCCAAGGTGCTCTGCTCCTCTTGGCTGATGCTGTGCGTGTGTGGGATTGTGTGTGTGTGTGTGGAGCTTGATGTGCTGCTGCTCGTGAGGTGAAGATGCTGTGGTCCACTGCTGCTTGTTGATGTGCGCTGGAATGGAGCTGTGCGTGCTGAAGCTGCTGCTGCTGCTGTGTTCCTTCCTTAAGCGTTCCCTGCTGCTCGTGGATTGAACTACTGCTGGCGCGCGATGGAGCAAGCTGCCCGGGGAGCTCCTACTGTTCACGCGCGTGGCTTCTGATGCTCGGTGGAGAACTTCAACTGCTTAGGAAATCAGCGCGCGTGAAAGACTGCTGGCCACGTTCCAGACTTCAACATCAGCAGTGCAACGGATTGAAGACATCCAGTGTTCCTTATATATATATATATATATATATATATATATACTTATCCATATGTATTTAATAGTTATTAATTAAAAATATTTTTATTAAGAAAATAAATTATTTGCATATGTTTATACTCGTCGTATTTACGTTTTATCGAAATAAAATTTACCTAAGTTACTACAACACTTTAAATTATTTGTATTTTCAAATTTTTAGTTAAAACTTAACACGATTAATTATTTTTAGTATTTTTAATTTACGTGATTAAATTTTCAAATTCGATGAATTAAATTAGGAATCAAGTCCTAATAAATTTTGAATTTCCTAACAATTAAAATAGCGAGTTCGAAATTTTCTTTTTAGTTCTAAGTTGATAATTATTGTTCAGTATTAGTGTCTATTTATATTTGTAATCTATTGTTTTATACCGATAAGCTCTATAAATTAACTGCATCTTATCGATTTCGAAATTTTAAAACTATTTCTAGCTATATCTTGAATTATCAGTTCAAGATACGAAATCTCGTTTTTGGTATCTATTAAGGTCGAGAATTTTTTTTTTATTCGGGTCTTTTAAACTAGGAATGAGTTTATCACAACTCATAGGTCAATTCTAGGACTTCTATCGGTTTCTAAATTCACTATCTAATTTTCGTTTTCTATTTTACTACTGCATACTATTGTGAAAATTTCCGGGGTTTACAATTTACTTCAGAATGGTGCTATGCATGGATGCACAAACAATGTTGAATGCATTAATGCATGTGGTATTATCTTCATTACAATAGATTGTAGTTGTGTCAACTGTGTTTAAAAATTGCATTCAACTTAGTGCACTTGATCACTTCTTATTGCTTCTTTTTCTCTCCCGGCACATATTTACTAGACATGAACCTTGATGAGGAAGAAGTTCAAGGCCATGGCCATTCTAGTGAGTTTGCTTTTACACAGAAAGTGCTGAGTGCATTATCCTGCTTTGAATTAACTCAATGATCCTACTATTCTTCAAATATTTTCAAAGTCTTTTATGCTTAATTGCAAAGCTTTTTTTTTTTTTAAATTTTGGATCAATTAATTAATTTATTTGATTATATGTAACTAATTGAAGGAAATTGCTTTAGTGCATATTTATTGTTAATATGCTCGTTGATAAGTTGAAGTGCTAATCTTATTTTTTATATGACAATAGGTATATGGCACCTGAATATGCAATGCAAGGCATTCTAATTGAAAAGGCAGATGTTTATAGTTTTGGAATTCTTGCATTAGAAATTGTTAGTGGTCAAAGCAATTCAGCAGGCATCTTGAGAAGGGATGGTTTCTTTGTTCTTCTTGATTGGGTAATTGGATCTTCTCTTTAAAGCATCTTAATTAAATGTTGGTAAATTATTTTGGGTCGAATTCTATTGTAGAACTCGATGCTTAATTTTTTTATATGCAACTGGTGAAGAGTCATGACATCAGCAAATCACAGTTGCACCAGGCGTTATTAAAGCCTAAGGATTGAACATGAAATAAAAGCATTCTCTTTTATTGAATAATTTCTTCTAATTACTTCACCATCAAATTCTTTTTATGTGAATAACCAAGGGAAAAAGTAAAGAGATCCAATAATATATTTTGAAATTTCATGACAAAGTTATTGTTCTAGTGATAATGTACTTGATTTATAACCATTCAAATTCATCTGCTTCTAGGCCCGAGCATTGAAAGCATGTGGCAATTTGATGCAACTAATAGATCCAAGATTGGGTTCCAATTACAATGAAGAAGAAGTGATGGTAATGATAGATATTGCTTTACTATGCACCTGTGCCTGTCCAGCTGATAGGCCAAGTATGTCATCAGTAGTGAGCATGCTCGAAGGCAAGACAACTGTTCCTAGATTTGTCATCGATTCCAGAGAGTTCTTTATTAATCCCGATGAAATGGAGGCTATAAGAAAGCATTTTAGAGGAATTGAAACTTATGTAGATGTAGCTGATGAGACGACAAGACACATCAGCCAAACAAGTACGAAGATAATAGGAAATAAACAAAATGAGGGTGAAGCCTATCCATTTATTTCAAATTCTTTTACGTGGCCAAGTAGTAGTGATTGGCCAACAGAATGGTGTGCTATCATTGAATTTCTTAGATGACCAAAAAACTGAGACAAGGATATGCATAGTTGAATATACTTTGTAGTAGAACGTGTGCATATTTGATGATGGTGAAATATGTTGAGAGTAGTGGGTAGAGATCACCTAGAATCTTTCTTTACACATGAAAACAATTGTAGCAATATAAAAAAAGGTTTATTATCCTATGGAATTGCACTTATATTCATTAAATCTAAAACATCTCGTGGGATGGATAATGAATGAGCCAATGAGAACTCTATGACATTATATGGATCTTATATGTCTTTGATCAAGTGTAATTTCAATAGGGTATATAGACCATTGCAGACGAAAACCAAACACCACCACATAAAGGGCTTAAGCAGGTGTATGCAATTTTTAGGGAAAAAAAAAAGAATCATAATTTATATTATAAAAAAAACACCATAATCCATTTTAAAATCACAAGAGGAAAATGTGATTTTAAAAAATAAATATTTAATAACTGCAACTTTCAAAACTTAATACCGCAGCAGCAGCAGCAAAAAAAAAAAAAAAAAAAAAAGCCATTTTTGCAACTTTCCAATGTTACAATGCAATTTTAAGATAGGAATTTGGTAATTAATATTCAGCTTATGTATTTAAGTAATTAATTTCATTAATAACCATAGACAAACAAAAAATATACACATAAACCTTAATCGTACTTTGCCATTCCATGCTATCTTAAATATGTATGGCACAATTTTAATTGTTTCCCACCAATCTATTAGTAATGTTGTTTTTGCTCATGAATGAAATATTTCTCATTCGCTTCCATATTCACCTTGACAAACTTTTTAGTGAGAATGGGAAATATCAGAAGTGGGAAGGCTAAAATGAGTAAACTGAAATTGTGTGAAACACGCAAGTGCCTGCTGGTGGAAAGCTCAATATCATTGTTCAAAGAAAATTTTGCCACGCATCACATTAGAAATTCTAGATAAGTGTTGAATTCAATTCCAATGATTGAGAATACATGGTACACTGATAAGAAACTATTTGCCCAATCATTGCCCAAATTGGTTAAGAGGTTGGTAGAGTTTCATATGTACATCCATGAGCCAACCGTTTCTCATTTAGTATTCCGTTGAACATTTGAATCCGAAATTAATGGATGCTATCATGTTTAAATGTGGATTAAAATGTCCAAGTACCATGGGTTGACATGCTTATTTTCGTTGTCTCACTTGACGAGATGTCTTCAGATGGTGTAATATGCTCCCACACACTTTCATTAGTTCTGATATTTGCAACAGAATCAGATGATGGAACAGCAATCTTGCCT
The DNA here is from genome assembly GCA_024138025.1 of Combretum micranthum. Classification (NCBI taxonomy): domain Eukaryota; kingdom Viridiplantae; phylum Streptophyta; class Magnoliopsida; order Myrtales; family Combretaceae; genus Combretum; species Combretum micranthum. The sequence continues at coordinate 1,054,110 of JAMXBD010000158.1, forward strand.
TCAAGCATGCTAACAACTGAAGACATGGTAGGCCTCAAAGTTAGAGACACTTCAGTGCACAGAAGGGCCACATTTATTACTGTGATCACCTCTTTTTCTTTGAAATTAGAACCCAATCTTGGATCCACTAGCTCCAGCAATGTGGCCTTCCTTTTTAATTCTCGAGCCTAAAGCATAAATATGAAAATATTATTGTTAGGATGGGATAATTTGAATTTCACTTCCAAAGCCATTGATCAATGTCTATGCACCACCTATACTTCTAGAAATACTTTACCGCTTCATAATTATGAAAATATGCATTTAGTTTTCAAACCATTGAAAAAGTTTAAAATCTTCATCAGAAGGCCTTTAAATGCTAACATTTTCTGGAGATTTAGAGTTAGTTTGGAAAGTATGTATGTATTTTCAAAAGTAATTGGAAAGTGAAATTATGTCTGAGAGTTTAAAGAATGAATCCATACCCCAACTAATAGCTTTTAGGGTAAATTTACAATTTACCAAAAAAATAGTACAATATCTAGTAGAATCCACATGAGAATATCATCCAGCTTACAAGAACAATTATACTACTAACAATTTCATACTTATCATGAACACATGAAGAAAGAATTGAGAAGCATAATTTTCCATTAAAACCTTACTTCAATCCGATTAGTCCAAAAGTTTTTGTTCATGTGAAATGCTCTATGTGAGTGACTTCATTTTTAGGATACTCTAATTTGCTTCTTCCTGTCATATTCATCAAGAAAACTACATAGATGATTAAAATATAACGTATGCAAGTTACCCAATCAAGAAGTATGAAGCAATCCATGTTATCCTTGGAGGCAGTATTTCTTCGACCGCTGACAAGTTCTAGAGCAACAATTCCAAAACTATAAACATCGGCTTTATCAGTTAAGTGACCCTTCATTGCATATTCGGGTGCCATATATCTACTGCAAATTTAAACAATCTTATTATTAAGCTTGCAAAACTTCGAAGGCACAAAATCCCAAGTATGTTAAAAAAATCTTATTATTAAGCTTGCAAAACTTTGAAGGCACAAATTCCCAAGTATGTCTTTCGATCAGAATCAGTCAACCTATTATGCAAAGCTCATAGCATTCTTTCTTTTTTGCTATAGAATAAAGGTAATAGCCCACATCACATCTATAAGCTTAAACTTTTATATTAGATGGTCGTGGTACTAACCTTAATATGGTATCAGAGTAGAAAGTAAAGAGTTAGAATCCCTGAGTACTCGTTAAAAACCTCTTTAAAAATTAAATTGTCCACTTGATGGGTCTTAGTCAAAATCAAAGTCCCAACCTATACCATATTTATAAGTTCAAGCTTTTAGATTAAGCCCACAACATATTTACAAGTTCAAACTTTTAGATTAGATGGTTATGGTGCTAACCTTAATATTTTTTATAGAAGATTTTATATATAAATGGTTATGACGTTTAACAACTTCATGGAATGATATTACATTTCATTCTTCTCATTATCTGACTCTCTTTTGTTTTCTCTTGTTGGTTCAATATAAGGATAAGATACACTCACCGTGTTCCAGCAATCTTCGTGATAATATGTGTCTTCTCCTCCTCTTTCAGTTTTGCCAAACCAAAATCTGATATTTTGGGGTTGAGATTTTTGTCAAGCAGCACATTTGTTGATTTAATAACTCTGTGTATAATCTTCAACCTTGATTCTTCGTGAAGATAAGCCAAGCCTTTTGAAATGCCCAAGCATATTCTTCGTCTTGTCGACCAATCCAAATTCAATAGATTCTCAGTACCTTTTAAGTTAAAATAGCAAGAACATGATCCTGAATCAGATATCCCAGTTGAAGAAGAATTAAGAAGCATATCAAGAATCTAAATACTACCAAACAACACATGAGCGAGGCTGTTGTTTTCCAAGTATTCATACACTAACAGCAATTGATTTCCTTCAGCACAGCATCCATGGAGCTTTACAAGATGAGGATGTTCAAGAGCAGAAATCATCCCAATCTCATTCAAGAACTCACGATTTCCTTGGTTTGAATTCATGGACAGTTGCTTCACTGCAACCATAGTACCATCTGACAAAAGGCCCTGAAATTTAAGTTTTTTGAAATGATCAGTGGCTTCAATTTGATGCATTTTCAAGATCAAACGACACCTAATTGTGATTTTTGCCTTTCTTTGGGGTGAACTCAGGATTTGTTCCTTCCATTACCTTATAAACTGGGCCAAACCCGCCTTCTCCAATTTTATTAGAAGCAGCAAAATTATCAGTGGCATTTTTTATTTGGTGTAAAGTGAACGAACCAATTTGTAGGTTGGTGCCTTTAAGATCTGCATAGAAACTTTGTAAGGAACTTCACTATGATTGAAAATCAAACCGCAATAATTTTCATGTATTACCTTCTTCAAATGTATCTCTCTGTCTTAGGCATCCTCTTCCATAGTAAGTACCAAGGATTAATAAAAGAACAAATATTACTGCAGCTATAATACCAATGATGGCATAAGGAGATATCTTAGTTCTCTTTGACTTCTGTGGTGGTACAAAATCTGCAGGATGAGAGGAGAAAAAGTGACCGTAAAAATTATAAGGGGTCCACAGGAGTCCATGAGGAAACTTCAGAACACACAGCTTAAATAGTGAATGATGGTGCTACCTGCTATATCTAATTTAGTACGAAACTTCAACTCGTATACAGGAGATTATGGATATGAGCTATGTTATTTTTAGCAAAAAAAGGTCAGGAGGCTCATGCAACACAGAATAAGAGTGACTGAAACAAATGAAAGTGGCTACTTGCATACCTTCTGGATCAACAGAGATAGCAGATATCAAAGGACCATAAAATCCTCTCAAGGGGACAGACAGAGTGCCTTTGCCAGCCCAATAGAACCGTATCTCAATCTTGCCATTGTTAATAGAGACAGTGATGCTTTTAACAATGGGCTTCCCGCTACCCCCAGCTTCTTGTGCAATGTTAAAATCCTTTAGCACCCGCTTATCCTAGAATCATTCAACCAATCAGCAACTTACAGAAGAAACGTGATCAATAAATTTCAAGATAGTCATATAAGAGCTACTCCATCTCCATTCAAATCGTTGGTCGCTTTGTTAATTATAGAAAATCAAAGCTCATAAGCACAAACTTCAATACAAAAAGAAAAATAGATGACAATAAGAGTATACAAAGTCATTTTACCTGAATGTAAACATCAAATACACGCCTGCCAAGACTGATATAATTACCATCGTCAGTAAAAACGATCTCTGCAAAGTGAAGCTTGACAGTGTAGTTTCCATTCATCAAACAGTAACCATAATATGTGAGAGAGAGGGGAGAAAGGCGTGCAGTCATATAAAGTTCTGGATTCTCCATAGAGAGTGTAGATTTGTTTGACCATATATATGGATGACTACTGTCCAAGAAGTGGCCAGTGCTACTGTATGCCCAGTTATATTCACTTTGAAAGAATCTTGTAGGTGATGCATCATTGGTGTCTTCGTTGTATGCATTTTCGCCTATCATTATTTCTCTTCCACCACAATTTATATGGAGACTGTAAAAATCTAAATGACAAGAGGAAAGATTATTGACTTCTTTAAAAAAGGGGGAATCATATCATTGTCCTTTGATAGAAAACTTACTTTCAGGACATTGAACGTTCGCTAAACATGAAACACCTCTGTTATTATGAAAGAAATCAAGACTTCAAACAAATTAATGTCCTTGCTTAAAAAATATCATTGCAAAAGGTAACATGTGAAACAGTATGATAACTAAAGTAATCTAAAAGTAGAGCAACGTGGCAAAAATATTTGAGTGATACACGTACGGATTATTGCCTTTTGACGAGCTTGCAAACAAGTTCCTAGAGAGAATCACAAGAGAGTTAATAAATATCCATGATATACTAGCCTTGGTTTGTGCAGTCTCATAGAGAATGTACTTACACACTGCTCGCCCCACATCTTGATCCCTCAGTTGTGAAGTTGTTGTATGAGAGATCACTAGAAAGCACAAATCACATAAATTTATCACTTTGGATGAAAAATTATGTGGTTTTATTCTCTTACATAATGTGGTATGATATCCTATTTAATTTTAAAATCTAAATGAAAGAATCATAAGCAAGAAAGTTATATAGGATTTCCAATAGGCTTACATATTTTCTCCTCTACTCAGAATCCAATTTGGAACTGGTCCTGTGAATAGGTTTCCAGTTAGATACCTACATAACATCATAGCACTACATTGAGAATGATGGAAAAAATTTGAGGATTCTAAAGAAGATAAAAAATAGCTTTTCAAAAAGGTGACAAATCCATTATTTGAATACCTTCTATTTTACTTTCTCTCCTAAATGCAGTTATAAAAAAAGGTCATAGATGCTAATATATGCAACAATAGATAACTTGGGATGGCGATAGTGGATTCGACTTCTTGTTGAGGACCATTAGATTTAGATTCAGAAGAATAAGAGTGAAGATCAAAAGATCATATGAAGTTTTTGAGATTATTGTTTTTAGATTGTGGAAGATTTTAAGACACAAGTTTATATGAATTATTTGGATTTCGTATAAATAGTTTTTAGGTTAATATTAGTTATGTCTTTTAAAGAGATGGATTTTATATATGATGATTTAAGATAACCTTTTATGTGAGTTATTGGAGATATGCATTTTAAATAATTTTGTGGATTTAGAATTTTATAGCCTTAACAGGTTCTTTTAAAGAGAAGGACACGTGGCGAGTTGTGATGTTTTTAAGTTAGGGCATTACAATACATATGTGAAAATATCCGTATAGATGAGACTTATGATATAATAGACTAATGTATATAAGAAGTATATAATTTCTCATCAATCACTGCTAGCTAGAATAATCTCTCTAACCAGCTAAGTAATTTCGAAGCCACATGTAGCTTTGAGTTACCACTGTCTAATTTTTCCATGGAGCATGAATCAATGAAAATGGGATGTCATGGCTGTCCATAGGTCATTAGTTGTATTTTTGGTCACTTACAGCAGAATTTGATGCAACTATTGCTGATTAACTTAAAAGGTTAAATTGATAGATAGAGACATCAGTCCCCTTTATACCAACTCTAATAGCCTTTCCTTTGTCTGGGTAAATCTTTATCGCTTCTCACACTTATCAGTCACAAAAGTAACATACTTGCTAAGAATAGAAATTGTGTAGCTAGAATTTAAGCCACAATGTAGTTAAATTTTTTTTCTTTCAATAAAGTTTAGGCCTGGCAGAAATGTGATATGTTTTCCGCTGTCCAAATTAATTTGTAGCACCATCTGGTACATTCTATTATTTTGGTTACTGCTTCAATCATCAATCTGTAAGAGGGTAACATGTGCTTACATAATACTTATTCTAACCTTAATATATATGCTATCTTTCCCTTCACATTCTTTCATCAAAAGTTTTCCTGAATTGTAAGTTCTGTTCATTCACAAGTCCTAAAATCATTGAAAAGCTCCCTTTAAAGCCTCTTAATAAATTCCTACACTTGCAATAATAGTGAAGTTTCCTCTCTAGAGAATTGTACTGATAGTGCATATAATCAAAACCATGTTCAAGACCTACTATATTCTTAAGATTAGAAATGAGGACTCTTGACATACGCCATGGGGCTTCTTCGAGCTTGAGAGGAATGGTTTACCAAAATTACTAGATTGGAGAAACTTATATTGCTCATTCAAGAGAAATACAATTATTTGAACCACATACACATATGTTCTCGTTGGCAGATTTTCAAGGCCGCTTGGGAGTTCTCCGGTTAGTTTGTTGAAGCTAACATCTCTAAAAAGGAAAATGAAAAAATAATTAGATCCAAATTTAGCACGTGTTCTCCTCACATTGTTCATCATGAGTTATTAATAGAAAACAAAAGTGATGCATAGACAATATTTAATCCCAATTTACATAATCTCATGATTGGTGGTATATGCAAACCATAAGCAAAGTGCTTCTTTCTATTGAAGTTAACTCCTCAATTTAATGGTTTAAAATCTTTAACTTGTAAATATAGAGTATGCTTTTATATTTATTACTTAGTATTTTCTTGAAATAACATGTGACAAAGTTCCAGGAATTTATAATAATAATTTTTTTTTTTTTTGCTTGCCTATAGTATAAAACTTGCTTATCTTTGAACAGTAACTGATATGTAAATATCTTAACCGATGTCAATTCATCTACAAGATTAAACACAAAAATCAAATGATGGAAATGGGGAACTCACAAGGTACGTAGGTTTGTCATCTGTCCTACATAATCTGGTAGCTCACCTATGAGATTGCAGCTTCTCAAAATCCTGTAATGAAAGATAGCATATCACAGCATTCATCAAATAGACCAAAGAGAAATAATTGTTCTTAAAATATTTTCAAAATTAAAAAACGAATTGTCTTACAATATTTGCATACTAAGGTTACCAAGTCGTGGAAAAGGCCCTTCAGGTCCACTCAATTCACTGATTCTCCTACATGTTAAAGTAGAATCAAGTATGAAACTAGTAATTAAGACCTACATAAACAAACTCAGCAAAAGCAACTGAAACAACATACTTACAAGACACTCAGGTTCTTCCATGCTTCAATGCTGGAAGGGATAGGCCCTTGCAAACCACTTCCTTCCATCACTCTATCAACACGAAGGTTTTCAGTAAACCTGAAGATTTAAGGGAAGTTATGAACAAATATAGAAGGTGAAGTAGAGAAGCTCTCACAATCTTTGCATATTTGTCCAGTTCCCTATGAAATCTGGAATCTTTCCTGTGAACTGGTTATCACTAAGCCACCTGCAGTGTGGTGATGAGAACATATCCAACAACATAAAAAGAAATAAATGTGACTACAAATCACAAAAATATGACTGAAGTGATTACAAATTACAAAATACAAAAATATGACCGAGCCTATATTTAGTAGCTCAATTCTTAGATTATGATGTGGTATTAGAATTATAAGTTCTAGTTTCAAGTCACCATTTTCACCTTATTTCATTATTCTACAATATCAACTTTAAATTGTTAAAATATAAATATATAAACCCACAGTGATCTAATTTTAAAGGGGTCAATTGTACAAGAAGTTCACAATGTTTGGGGTAGGTTCGTTTGAGGTCACAGCTTTTTGAGCGATTTATTTGAGGTTATAATAGTTTGAATGAGTAAATTAAGGCCACCATTAACACGTTCTAAAAGGAGAAAAATTTAATTAAAACTCAAAAAATCCACCACGTTATAACACGTGTCAGTGGTGATCTCAATTGACCCACATCTCTAAATATTGTGACCTTAGATGAACCATTCAAAATGCTGTGACAAAAAATGAACTTATCTCCAAACGTTGTGACCTTCTTGTCTAATTTACCCAATTTTAAAGCTTGCAGATATTTTGTGGTTTTATGCTTACTATTAAGTAATGGATGTACAAAATATAGTATATTTAAAATCTTAATTTCTGCTCTCATAAATTGTATATAAAATATAAAATGTGTAAAAACTCTTATATTTTATATCTAAAATGACCAATGTTAAGCTAAACTAATGCATGAAGCGTATTAGACTATAAATGCCATATGACACATGTTAGTAGGTTAACCTTTTACATGAGTTGGCTATGATGGATTAATGTCTAACAAATACAAATATTGTGACCTTCTTGTCTAATTTACCCAATTTTAAAGATTGTAAATATTTTGTGGTTGTATGCTTACTATTAAGTAATGGATGTAAAAACTATAGTATATCTAAAATCTTAATTTCTGCTCTCATAAATTGTATATAAAATATAAAATGCGTAAAAACTCTTATATTTTATATCTGAAACGACCAATGTTAAGCTAAGCTGATGTGTGAAGCGTATTAGACTATAAATGCAATATGACACATGTATTTAGTAGGTTAACCTTCTAGATGAGTTGGCTATGATAGATCAATATCTAACAAATACAAAAAGTAAAAAGCAGTGACTAACAGGTCTCTCAATGATGTTAAATTTGCGAACGTTGAGGACAGATCACCAGTAAAATTGTTCGAGTCTAGAAACCTAAAACAATACAAAAGTAAACATTGTTATGTTAGAACCAATAGTTTTAATGTACGACATTTATTAGCTAAAATAATGCCATATTTGGCACTTCAATGTTGAAATACCAAATATGATTTTTTTTTTCCAGAGAACTTAGGACCTTGAGAAAATTAACTTACACTTTGTATAAGTTGTGCAAGTTTCCAAGTTCTGGAGGAAGAACTCCTGAGAGCTGATTATCTTCAACACCACTGTGTATCAGAAGTCAAGAGTTCATATTTTTGTAACATGGTGTGAAAGGGAAATGTAAAGAGTTTATTAGAATGGACATACAAGCCTGCAAGAGTGGTTATGTTTCCCAACTCTTTTGGTATTGCACTGGATAATTGATTCTCAGAAAGAGACCTTCATTAACACTCTAGCATAAGATATATAAATGCAGAATTATATGTAGACTTGATCAAAGAGAGGGAAGTAGAGAAGAAGAGCAATACATTAGCTGAAGATTTTGCATCAAACCCCACTCTTTCGGAATTGTACCTTTAAGGTAGTTGGACATGACATCACTGTTTACAACTGTAACCGTTAATTTGGTAGCAAAAAACTAAAAACACTAAGTGAGAATTACATAAATATCATCAATCCTTTTATTTAGATAATGCAATGATTAATTAATATGAACATTTGCATCTCCTTGTTTACACATTCATATATTCATGACAAAATATGAGGTCCATTTGTTTCATCTTATTTTTGTCGTTTTGACATCTTTCATTTTTTTTTTCAAATAGACATTTGTCAAGAAACAAATATAGATAAAAAAAATAGATATTTTTACTCATAAATAGATCAAATAAATTGGATACAGATAAGATACAGAATCAGATATAGATAAGATACAAATGAAAATAAAACAATCCGAATAGGCGCATAAAAGCTAGAAATATGGACTGCAGCTCAGTAAGAACAAGCATAGTTTTCCTATCCCATTATACGCTGGCTTCAGTCAACTACAATTATTAATTAGTACAGATAACTCAATCTACTTTGATTACACACAAACAAATCCCCTGCTTATGTATGAAAAAGTTTACACCAGATTGATCAAAACTCCGAAGTTGTGCGTATGGCTTTTATTTATTGCAGATTACTTGATCTGCTTTGATTTCTTATGTAAAAATACTCTGCTTATGTATCGAAAAAAGTGAACACATATAAAGAGCTTTGAATTACTCACAACATTAGGAGGTAAGGGAGTTGGACCAGCTCCGATGGGAGAGTGCCTTGTAGATGTTGATGCCTCAAAATTCTAAATTGGATTGCACATTCAAAAAAAAAAAAAAGGAAAACAGTCATGAATGAATAGGTAAGTAAACACAAGGTGAACCAATTTTCTGATAAATTTTGTCTATGTTGCAAATGTAACCAAAGATGAAGCAAAATAGGTTAAATACATAATTTAAAGCAATTTCAAACAACCCATATTGCGTACCTTTTAAGTTCTTATGACTTTTGATAATTATGTCCATCTGTGAATTAAACTATATTGAAGCCTAAAAAATGTCAGGATTACACTACTTTTAGCTACGTTTTTGGGCTTCGGCCACATTTAATTGTGAGAAGAAAGTTTAGCCTTTGATGTGGTGAAAGAAGAGATGGCAATTCTTTTTTTTTTTTTTAATTGGGAAAGAAATTATTTGGAATTTATTTGTCCCTTTTAATTATTTTGAAGTTTGTGGACTTTTAAGAAATTTCATTTATTTGTCATCTATGAATTTATTTCATCATTCAAATATTTTTATGTTTGTAGACCTTTTTAGGAAGTTTTCCTATCATCTCCAGTCTAAAACACCTCTTTAGTATACTCAAGTGTCAAAAACTGGTCTTCCATTACCAATAGTCTCAAAAACAGCTTCATTCTCCTCCTCTTCGTTCTCAAAAACTAAGTTTGCATAAGAGTAGAACCAAAGGATCTTCTTATTCGTTTTCATCTCGGTTTCCAACACCTTTGATCTTCCTCGACATGAGCTCTACCATACCTATATAACAATTCTTCGTAATGCTCTTCTTCATTAAAAGAAGATGAATCATCATTTGCCTCATCAAAGTTGAAATTCCTATACTAGTTTTGGCTCTCCATAAGCACATCCATCTCTCAAAAAGATGATCAACCATTATATCCAAGCGACACTTCAAAGTTGCATCTAACCTTTCATCGATCATCCGTTCGATTCTCCATTCCAAATCATTATGATCATAGATCTCATCCACTGCATGCTATTGACTAATTTGCTTACGTTGTGCCATGACATTCCAAGAGCAAATGCAGTCCTGATACTAATTGACATAGCTAAAGAAAAGAGATAACTATCATGTTGCGTTGATTCTCAGAATACCCCAAAAAGCGATCTTTAATTATCTTTTGATTCTGCGAATAACTAGATAACTACCATCCAAAATTCAAATAACAATTGAATAATTCGAATGTTTTGGGAAAAATAGAGCAAAATGACTCAAATTTCTATTTTTGATGATAATTGGATAACTGATTAATTGATTCCTTAATTTGCCCAAAGGCATACAATATAAAGTAAAAATCTAAAATTTGCCAAAAAAGAAACTTCCTAGAAAGGTCTGCAAACATAAAAATATTTGAACGATGAAATACATGCCTTAGATGACAAATGAACGAAACTTCCTAAAAGTCTACAAACATCAAAATAATTAAAAAGGACAAATAAATTCCACTTAATTTCTTTCCCAATTAAAAAAAATTGCCATGGTATCAAAGTTGCGTTCACTTCTGAATTATCGTGGCACCTTGTAGGCAGACCAATCAAAGGAGTACAGTGGATGAGATTTATGATCGTATTAATCTAGATCATAGGATTGGAGGAATGATCGATGAGAGGTTGGATGTAGCCTTAGAGCGTCGATTGGAAGTGGTGGTGGATTTGTTGGCAGTGAGGATGGTAATTGAATAACTGATTAATTGATTCGTTAATTTGCCCAAGGGCGTCCAATATAAAGTAAAAATCTAAAATTTGCCAAAAAAGAAATAATTCCTAGAAAGGTCTGCAAACGTAAAAATATTTGAATGATGAAATACATGCCTTAGATGACAAATAAATAAAACTTCCTAAAAGTCTACAAACATCAAAATAATTAAAAAGGAAAAATAAATTCCAATTAATTTCTTTCCCAATTAAAAAAAATTGCCATGGTATCAAAGTTGCGTTCACTTCTGAATTATCATGGCACCTTGCAAGCAGACCAATCAAAGGAGTGCAGTGGATGAGATTTATGATCGTGTTAATCTAGATCATAGGATTAGAGGAATGATCGATGAGAGGTTGGATGCAGCCTTGGATCATCGATTGGATGTGGTGGTAGATTTGTTGGCAGTGAGGATGGGCGAATTAATTGTCAATCAAAATAGGAATCTTAATCCTATCCATAAGCAGTATCCAAATCCATTGTTTGATGAAGAAGATAAGAAGAGTTGGGAAATTAGAATGAAAATGGAGGAAAAGATGCTTTGGTCTTACTTTTATGAAAACCTAGTTTTTGAGAATGAAGAAGCGCAGGTCGAAGCTACTTTTAAGGCTGATGGAGAACCAATCATTGATATTTATGTTGATGAAGAGGATAATGTTTTGGAGGCTGTTGGTGATGGTGAACCAATTTTTGATGTACTAATTTTTTATATTAATAATATTAAACAGGAGGATGTGATGGAGTGGAAGAGATGGGACATAACTACTTAAGAAAATGGCATAGGATGAAGAGGAGAAAGAACCATTGAATGTTCTACTCTAGCCTTACATTGCCGACCTTGGGAGTTAAGCCGCTGGCCTTTAGTTCTACACCGCCAGTGTAGGAGCAGCATACTTTGCTTGTTTTTTATATTTTTCAATTTTTGTAATTAATAATGCAATCGATATCTTTAGAATATCATTTAATATTTTGAAAGAATATCTTTTAGTATGATTTAGTAGGATTTTTGGGTTTTATGCAATATCTTTTATTAGGATTTTTCCATATCTTTTTATTTAGTTTATGATAGGATTTTTTTTTATTTTCCCTTTTTAGTAAATTTTAGGCTTCTTATATTTGGTATGCCATAAGGCAAAACATATTCAAACTGACAATCTTGTGCAATTTAACGATCCTATGATAACCGAAGATCGCTTTTTGAGAATTCTTAGAATCAATATATTGTGATTATAAAACCTAGGTATTCTTAGAATCAATAGATATTTGAAGATCACAAATCGACAATCATACGCGATTCAACGGTCTTGCAATAATCGAAGATCGCTTTTTGGGTTTTCTTAGAATCAACGGATTGTGATTATACTATAATCAATTATGCATACTTGATGGTAGTCTGAGGGCTAAGATTATTCAGGAGTTCCACTATGAGGGTCATATGGGTAGAGATAGAACTTTGCATCTAGTCCATGCATGCTATTATTGGCCATCCATTCGAAAGGAGGTAGAGAGGTTTATGCAGCGATGTAGGATATGGCAAGTGTCTAAGGGGTCAACTACCAATGTTGTGTTATACTTGCCTTTACCTATGCCATCTCAGCCATAGGCAGATGTCAGTATGGATTTTGTCCTAGGTATGCCAAGGACTCAGAGGGATGACTCTCTCGATGCAGTGGTAGATCGGTTCTCCAAGATGATGCATTTCATCCCTTGTAAGAAAACTGCAGATACTGTGCATGTGGCATAATTGTACTTTCGGGAAGTGTATCGATTACATGGTTTGCCTTCATCTATTTTGTCTAACAAGAATACCAAGTTTTTGAGCCATTTCTAGAAGAGTTTATGGAGGATAGTCAACACTCATCTAATGTAATCCCCCAAATTTTACGTAACATGATTTTAACAAATATTAAAAGTGTAATATTTGATTATTTAGAATAATTGGAACAAGTAGTAAAAATCACTCCAAATTTTTTTCGATTTAAAAATGTTAAAGTGCAAATGAATTTGATTATAATTATAAAGATTAAAATTGTAACCAATAAAAATTTTGAAAATACTAACTGAACTTCTATGACATCAAATAATATAAAACAACGATAAAATAATCGTTAATATAAATTACTGAATTATTTTTCCTTAAGTTCAATATTTAGAAAATAAAATCCTGTGCTTGTTAAATAATGAAATAATAGTATTCAAGCTACTATTAATCTATTAATAATATATATCGAGTAGCCTTACATAAAAATAAGTTGCTGATAACAAATTAGTATAAATAGATTCCATACAGTAAAACATAATATTTGGTAAAATAGATCAATATCTAAGAATCTAGATCTTAAATGAATATTCAAATTACACTAATATTCTAATTAAAAAGGTTTTAAGCTTTTAGAAATTAAAATACTGAATTGCTAATGTAACATTTAATAATTTTCATAACTAGCAAATGAACAAATTGGAAAATGTGAAACTAATACCAAAATATATGATTCAACAAAAATCTTAGAATAGATCTATGAATTGTAATAAACTCATTCGTAGTTTGAAAAACCCAAATACAAATTCCTTGACCTTAATAGATACCAAAAACGAGATTTCGTATCTTGAACTGATAATTCAAGATATAACTAGAAGTAGTCGTAAATTCCAAACTCGATAAAATATAGTCTATTAATAAAATTTATTGGCACAAAACGATAACCAAAGATGGATTACTAAGATTATAAATACATAATATATACTAATACTGATAAATAAATATTAATCTAGATCTGAAATGAAAATCCCAAACCCGCTGTTATACTTGATAAAGAATTCCGAAATCATTAGGACATGATTCCTAATTTAATTTATTGAACTTGAAAAATTTAATCACGAAAGCTAAAATACTAAAAATAATTAATCATGTAAACTAAAAATTTATTTATACAAACAATCTAGAATTTATTTTGGAACTTAGATAATTTTACTCCGATAGAACTCTTGTCTAACCATTATAAGTATATGTTATAAATTAATAATCGTTAAATGATTTTAATTAGCTATTAATCTAAATAAATAAAAAGAAGTGAAATGAAATGAAAAACAGAACAAATATTGGAATCACATTAGCATGAAACAGAGGATGTGCAACATTCGGTATAGAATTCAATATTCTCGGCTACAAGTGGGATATTTTTTTTTTTTTTGTTGGCTGCAGAATTCCTTCACGAACAAGGAGGAGACGGTGGCCACAAATTCTCCACGCCAAAGCAAAATCCATCACGTGAACAGAGGAGTTCCGTGCAGAAATTCCTTCACACGGAACAGAGTAAAAAATATATATATATATATATATACAATCCTCAGTTAGAATAGAGTCTTCAAGGTTGGAAATTCGGTGGAAAAGTCTTCACGTTGAATCGTGAGAATATAGACGGTGCGGCAAGTTGGATATCCAGCCGCCTTCCACACACCCTCACATATAATTCTCGCTGGAACAGATGGAATACAATTGTAGGAAGCCCTCCACGCTGGAACAAAAGACAGAGAACGCTCCAAATCTTTCACGCGCAGAGCAGAATTTCCACGCTCAAGGAGCAGCAGAAGACCGGTGTAGGAATTGGTTCCACGTGCTGCAGTTCAGCCCACGAACAACATATGAGAATCCCAGACCGAGCAGCTCTACGTGATCCACGAACAACACAAGATAGCAGCACAAGATCGAGCGGGAATCTTCCTTCACGCGCGGATGAAGTCTCCACACCAGCTGTCCACAATGTTCGGATGAAAACAGGGGCACGTTCCAATCACTATCTTGGCTGCAATTTATCTCACGTTGTAGCATTTTTTTTTTTTTTTAGAAACAGAGGACTGATACAAGCTGTAACTTCGGCTGCAGGATTTCCAATATTTGATCCAATTTTGAGCTTTAAAAATTCAAATGAAAATGACATAAAATCCAATAAAAACACCCCACATAGGATCACCCTTAAATGCAATACAATTGTAGTCCAAAACAAGTCACAAAACAATTGCAAATGGAGCTTAAATCTACCGTAGAAGGGCAGCAAAGAAATCTCGGTTACAGTTTATGTCCCCATTTGCACCAATTTGGACTCCAATTTCAACAAGACAATGACCCAACAACCAATCATCAAATCCCAGCTTAGATACTCATTAAATACAAGGGAAATCCAGCTCAAACAAGTAAGAAAACAACTCCATTTTCCTTATACTTCACCGTAATATTCAGCTGCAGCAGGTGGGAAAACAGCTACATAAACTGCAGCAGAAAAACTTGAAATTTGCTTCTGTTTTACACGAATTTTTGACCCGATTTCCTTGCAACTTAGCCTCTATTTCACACACATAAACAAGCTTAATTAACTACCAAACAAACACATTTAATGCCCCTAGAAATTAGCTACAAATTTCATACAAATTCAACCAAAATTGTCCTCAAATTCGCATCAGATTTCTATCCGAGAAACATCAACAAAAACTTGTATTTATCAAGCTCAAAACACTCTCTTTAGCCTCCCAAACTTAGCCTAACCTTAATACATATATATAACCTTAAGTTAGACACAAAAGTAGCTCAAATTCTCTCCGAAAACAAGTTGAAATTGTGGGTAGAAAAGGAGTTGCGACCAGCTATCTTTACCTTACATATTCATCCATCTAAAACAACCTTTGAGGAGTTCTAAAACAAATATAAACCTTACACTACTTCATATATCCTATCCAAGCATCAACCACATCCAAAATATCAACTCCCTCTTTCAAACAACACAAAATACCAAGATAAATAGCCTTTGACATAGTATAGATTCAAGTGGGAACTTAGGCTCAACAAGGTAAGAAAATTGTATAAATATATATGCTAGTTATGTAGATTAATTTTTCCTTGGTTACTCACCTCCTTACCTTTCTCTTTAGATCATTAAGTTCGTCAAGAATGAGGAACTAAATCTAACATTCAACCAAGGTAAGAATCCTATTAAGTTCAAGTGTTCATTTTGTTTTATCTCTAGAAATTGTCTTATAAATACATTAAGATTAACATAATAAGTATAATTATGTTATTTTGTACTATTTGGTATACAAAAACATCAACTTGAAGATATATAAGTGTAGAACTTCAATTCTTAAGGAAAAACCAAAACCATGCCTAAACTACAACAAGCTAAATTAAACTTAGAATAACTCATGTAGAACGTTGGAAAGAATGAATAAACTGTATTGGTGTGTTTGTTATAAGCCAAAAACGACC
The DNA here is from genome assembly GCA_024138025.1 of Combretum micranthum. Taxonomy (NCBI): domain Eukaryota; kingdom Viridiplantae; phylum Streptophyta; class Magnoliopsida; order Myrtales; family Combretaceae; genus Combretum; species Combretum micranthum. The sequence goes on from JAMXBD010000158.1 coordinate 1,070,413, forward strand.
CCACCAATGGAAAGAATACAAAAAATCCTATGAAATCGACTATTTATTTGTTAAAAACGGATAAGAAACAAATTAGATATTGCAAAAACAAAAATCAAACTACTGCTACCAGACTTGTACGAGCAGAGCAAGCTGTTCTTGTCTTTTTCACGCCCTTAATGACTTTACTTGATAAAAATAAGACCATTAATGGATTGTACTCGGAAAATACTACGAAAACGACTATTTATTCGTTAAAAACGGACTAGAAATGAGTTAGATATGATCAAAACAAGTTTTGACTACAATTGTTGGGACTCACTTGAAATCTATGCATGTGTTTCATAAATTTAAAAATTGTACAAATTTTTTTTATTGAAAATAATTCCACTACTATAAAGTACTCTTCGAGTACTATCAAATCAACTATTTATACAACGAAGTCGGATTTAAAACAAATAAGAAATCGTAAATAGAAGTTCATTCAGTTTTCAACCAACATAAATGCTATTGTTATTTCTATCAATATAGTTATGATTATTATCGTTATTATTACTAATATTTATAGTATTCCGTATTATTGATACTTTCATTAGAATTATCAAAACTGTAATTTTACATTAAGGTCATTATATTTATATTAATAATAATTCTATTATTATTTTGTCACTAATGTTATTATTTACTAATAACATGAAGATAGTTGCTATTATTATACTGGTATTATTACTAATATTGATATTAACATTTCAAAACTAATATTAATGATAATATTGTAGTAATAAACTTAGCTTGTTTTGCAATAAGAATAAAACTGAAGTATAATAGAAATTTGATATATTATATGATTTTTATAACTTTTGAAAGATATAGATACTAAAACACACCCTTAAATAAATAAAAATACCAATTTGAGAGACAGATAAGGTTGACGGGCAAAGAATTAATAAATAAAAATCTTTTATTAAAAGCAGTAGAACTTAAGAACAGACAAACCCCTTGAATAAAAATATAGATAGCAATTAATAAAAACTATATCAAAACCAATACGGAATATTAGGTATCTAAAATGACAATTAAATTATTTAACGATGCAATAATTAAAGTAACGGGTTTAGTCTAATATTCGGTGATTAGAATCAGTGCCTTTAATTATAGGAAGACTTCTCTTACAGAAACGATCCGATAATGAATCCTTGTTATTTTCCTTTCATAGGAAAATAGATCAATTTCTGGGTTATCGATAGCTTATACAACAACTTAGCGAGGACCCCAGGTGAGTTACTTGACTTTATCACATTGTTTGTGCTTGTAATGTAGTTGCACTTGTAATAATATATATATTCAATTGATATGCATGCGGGATTGGGAATACTGCATAATGCGTGGTGTATGATTGAATGACAAATTATCATAATATAAGTGGTAATCCTATTGTATGATAAATATTGTATGAAATATGTTGATGATTGTCTGTAAATTGTATGATCACCTTAAACTTGATTAACAACTGTCGGTACCATAAATGAAACGGACATGCATTGCACGACTTGCATAAACTGCATATGGAGATGTGGCAGCCTACTACATGTTAGTATTTCGGTTCTCTGGTAATGCTTGGTTTTTCTAGGCAAGAGGCTATTAGTTCTACGCAAGCTTACCTTTGTTCCGTCGGTTCCATCGGAACTAACTGGAAAATGAAGGATACCGCCCATGGTATCGCATGAAATGACTAACACTTAATGGAGTCTCTTTGTTCCAAAAGGAAATTGAGTAAAGAAACTATACTCATGAAGTAAAGAATAAAGTGAGTGTTGTTATTCCTATGGTTCTCTGTTTCTCCTGGGTAGGTGGGCTATAGATCGGTTCCTTCAACCCCGATGAAGAGGGCGTAAATCTTCATCCTGCTTTGGATTCTAGATCATCCAGGCTTGTAATGTGCATATGACTGATTGTTGCATTACATATGATTGATAATTACACTTGGTTGCTATTGTTTGATGTGTGGTCTAGTCAGGTTATCTCACTGAGCCCGTGGTTCGCTCACTCCCTAACAGTTTTTGTGCAGGATTATTACTAGCTGGGATTGGGCTAGGAATGTGTGAAGAGAGCTTCTCCAACAAACTATATTGAAGATAGAGATATAGGATATTGTAAACTTAGGATGTAAATTTTATATTGTTGAAATTTATAAGTTGTAGTTTGAAACCCAATTTCACTATTTGGTGGGGGATACCGATTCTCTGCAATCTTGGTGGAAATTGGAAAATAGGATTCCATAGTTGAAATACTGTAATATATTATATCATCTGTATGATAAACTTTCATAAAGAATAGAGTCTTGTATACTCTGACATGCAAGGCGGCTCTCATGTTACGGCTGCACACGTGATATGATGGCTTTAGATAAATCCTGTTAGGCCCCCATATTGGAGTCGTGACATCTAAACTTTAGTAGTACTTATCATCCACAGACAAATGGGTAGACTGAGGTGGTAACAAGTCTCTGAGCAATCTTCTGAGGAGTTTAGTGGTGAGAATTTAAAGAGTTGGGATCAAAAGTTAAGCCAAGCTAAGTTTTCCCACAACCATGTAATCAACTGGAGTATAGGTTTCAGCCCATCTCAGATCTTTATTCAGTCATTCCTGGAGGCCCGCTTGATCTTTTAATTGTACCTGATAGAAGTCAGAATCATGGAAAAGCAGTAGATTTGATACACATTCCACAACAGATCCATCAAACTGTTCACAACAACCTGAAAAAAGGCTATAAGCCAATACAAAGAGGTTGTTGACAAAAAGAGACAACACTTAAAGTGTGACATAGGAGATTTTGTATGGGTTGTTCTTATCAAGAATAGATTTTCTATTGGTAATTACAACAAGTTCTCCACTAGGAAAATTAGGCCAGTTGAGATCATTGAGAAAATCAGCCCAAATGCCTACAAGCTCAGATTACCTAGCCATGTTCAGACCTCAGACGTATTTAACATGAAGCATCTTATTCCTTACATGGGTGATAGCTCAAACAACGTAATTTGAGGTCGAATTCTGTTCATCTAAAGGAAGATGATATAGCAAAAGTAATAGCTTTGAGTTACAAGGACAAACGAGATTCAGGAAGACAACAAGATAGCTGGGAAGTCAGTTGGAATTGGAAGCCTACAATGATCCAACATCAGCAACCTTCATGTTGTCCAACACTGACGGCTTTTGATCCAACATCGGCAGCCTTTAGCCGGCCTTCTTTAGGCAATCACCTTTTTTTTTTTATTTGTTTCGTTTCTTACCTTTAGGGTTTCAAACTCCTATTAATATATGTTTTGGGTTTTTCTCATTGTAAGAGATTCTCGACATCTTTTGTTTCATCAATACAGAGCAAAGTCTCTTGGATTCCAAATTTCAATAGATTTATCAATTTTTGATGCCATTTAATCGGTATTACTCGTAATCAACTATTATTTGAATATAACACTTCCAATTATTCCTTAAATCAATGGATTTGTAATAATCCATACGCTCCTATGCTGCGTATGTGGTGTTGTTTTTGAGGCTGGAGGGGATGGAGAACCTGTATTTGATATAGAACACATGGAAGAAGAGATTCTTGGAGGTGATAACAAGGTGAATGGATTGTCTTTTGATCAGAAGGGAATCATACCCTTAAATCTTTTTGAGGATGTCGATATCACTTTCCTCGAAGACCATGGGTTTATCTCATCCATACAACACATTATTGAGACAATAAAGACATTGTTCTACCAGAAACTTGGATGGACTTGAGGAATATGAAAGGATAATATAATCACAATCCGTTGATTCTAAGAATACTTAGAAAGCAATCCTTGATTATTGCAAGATCATTAAATTGCACACGATTGCCAATTTATGAAACTTAAGGGGAATGATGCAGTCAATAATGATTCAATTAATATTTTTCAATATTTTTTAATAGCCTTTAATTGAATATTTAATTACTTTTTATTTATGTCTTTTAATGACATTTTTTTCAATTATGATTCAAAAGATATATTTTGAATGCGATTTACCATCATTTAATAAGATGTCTTTTTTAGTCTTTTTTCCTTTATGAAAAAAGTCAGTTATAATTTTTCAATGAAAAAAAAAAATTATAATGTAGTGGAAGAGATGGGACATAACTACTTGGGAGAATGGCATAGGATGAAGAGGAGGAACAAGTGTTGAAAGTTCTACACCGGTCCTTACATCGTCAGCCTTAGGAGTTAAGCCGCTAACTTTTACTTCTACACCGCCAACGTTGGAGCGACGTATTTTACTCGTTTTTTGGATTTATCAATTTTGTAATTAATAATGTAATAAGTGTTTTTAGAATATCATTTAATATTTTGAAAGAATATCTTTTAGTATCATTTAGTAGGATTTTTAGATTTTATGGAATATCTTTTATTATGATTTTTCCATATCTCTTTATTTAGTTTATGATAAGGATTTTTTTATTTTCTCTTTTTTGTAAATTTTAGGATTCTTATATATTAAACGCCATAGGGCAAAACATATTAGCTTTTGACATTTGAATGAGATTTCAGTATCGTCTTGTTCTTTATCCCAAATTTTGAATTTTGTTGTAGGATTTCAATTTTTGATGCCAGGTACCTAGGTATTCTTAGAATCAATAGGTATTTGAAAATCACAAACCGACAATCGTATGCGATTCAACAGTCTTTCGATAATCAAGGATCACTTTCGATGTATTCTTAGAATCAATGGATTGTGATTATATTATCCTTTTTATTTTCTGTTGCATCAGTATGTGATCGGAGATAGTAAAAAGAATTTGGTTATTAGGAGGTCTTGTATGACTCTTAGAGCTGTTAGAGATGTTAGGATGAGGAGTAACATTTTTCAATCCACTTGCCATGATTGGATCAATTTGTTTAAGGATTGTGTGGTTAATTCCAAGTGGTTTTTGCAAGACACCGTGAAAATTCGAGAGCGAATTTTTTCCAATTGAGGGAGAATGATGCGGTGGAAGAGGTGATGGCAATTTTTTTAAATTGGAAAAGAATTATTTTGAAGTTGTACACTTTTAGGAAGTTTCATTTATTTGTCGTTTATGATATTTATTTTATCATTCAAATATTTTTATGTTTGTAGAGACCTTATCAAGAAGTTTCATTTTTGACAAATTTTAGATTTTTTGCTATATATTATATGCCTTAAGGAAAATTAAGGAATCAATTAATTAGTTATCATTTATCAGATATACAGATTGAGCCATCTTGCTCTTCTTTTACCTAAATTTTTGAAGTTGGATGCCAATTATCTAGGAATTCACAAAATCAATAGATAATTGAAGATTGTTTTCAGGGTATTCTAAGAATCAACGGAATGTGATAAATTTAATTTCTTTCGTTACGTCGGCATCTGAGCTAAAAATTCAACGTATAAACATGATTATTTGACGAACATTTACCAAATTCTTAGGTAAAAAAACTTGAAGGCACTTTTTGTATTAATTAATGGGATAAGGAAATTAATATTTGCAATTTAAAAAAAATTATAAAAATTGCACTAGTATGAAAATTATCCCAAAAATAAGCAACTTGACCTCATCTCTTAGAAGACGATTTTAGACAGGGTCATAAGTGACTAACCTTGTCTCTTCAAGAGATAAAGTTATTATGGGGGAGCAAACTCATCTCTTGAAGAGATGAAATTGTCTACATAGAGATGAGTTTGGCAGGGCCAATGTTTTGCCCATCATTCGTAAAAAAAAACCCCTTAAATTCTATCACACTAAAACCCTAACCTTAATTTTAATCCATTCTAGTGCTTTTTTTTTTTAATCAAATTGGTGTGAATTCTTGGTTAATTTTGATCAAATCACATCACATAGGCATTAATTCATGAAATCACATTATAGATATGCCGGACATACACACTAGTACATCTACAAAATATTTTGATAGGTATAATGCGATCATCAGGTATTGGATCATTTGTACAAGGGTCATTATATGATATATGATAAGATCATTATTTATATATGGTATATATGGATGTATTTTGTGTTCATTAGTTGCTGATCTAGATGTAAACTATACATTGCAAGTAGATTTCATTTACCACGTCCTCAATATACCGTTTGAGGACACTCTTGCCATTGCACGAGATGTTATTAGTGTAATGGATGAGTTTATGAGGCTTAATATCAATGATCCAGCAATAGTAGCTCCACTACGAGCACCAACACTTGATATCATTGGTAGTAAGGATGCCTCACAGCCTCAACCAACATAGAGACACATACCACATAGAGAGAGGTGTGGGCAAGAATGAGGTCAGGAGCGAGGGCAAGACCGAGACAGGATTGTAGATATTAGAAACTAGCTTGCACCCCCACATATTCAGCATGATGAGCCTAGAACATCATCATCCTCATATGCTCATCAGCTAGATGTCCCGATGCTAAACAATTTATATACAATGGTCTATACCCTCTAACTCCACAGAAGAGACGACCATCATCGCTAGATGCTATGGGAGAGGGCCTCACCTAGGTGAAGATGGGGATGGGGATGCCACACTTATACAGGTTGATCCATCTATGGAGCATCATCAATAAGCTCTGGATCAGCCTAGGTACCTTCATCGTAAATTTGTTAGTAGAGACAAGGGAGGCAAAGCACCTAGAAGTAGAGTAGATTTTATCATTTGTTTTGCTTATGTTTTATGATGGTTGTATATAATATTATATATATATTTGATGTAATGAATTGAGCAATAGTGTAACTATTTTATATATCATGTTTTATGAGCTTTTTATTATATTGATGATGAAAGATTGGGTTTGGGTTTAGGTTTTGGGAATACTATTATGGTTAGATTGTTGTAGTTTGGATGTTATTTCTTTGTGGTGGGTGACTGATTGATTTCAAGAATACCTGACTTTATACAAGCAATCGTACATGATTTTGACATATTACAATTATATAAAAAGCTAGAGCATGTTTTTGTCAACCCCATCTCTTGAAGAGACAAGTTTGATTCTTCTACAGTAGCTTCATCTCTTCAAGAGAGAAGGCTGTATGGCATACTTGACATTGTCTCTTAAAGAGACGGCACCGGTCACTTATGACCTCCTCTCTTCAAGAGACATTGTCAATTTGCCTAATTTTAGGATGATTTTCATTATAGTGGCATTTTTATAATTTTTTTAAAATTACAAATATTAATTTCCTTTTCCTATTAACTAAAATGAGAAGATAAATAAAACTTTTATATAACTTAGCTATTTAAATATATACAATCCTAGTTCTTTTAAAATAAAAATTACAATGACTTATATAATAAAATAGTCAACTTTTTCTAAATAAAAATTAATAAAATGTTGCTTAAAATTTATAATCTTTAACAAAAGTGGTTGCAAAATAAAAAATATATTATTATTTAATAAAGTACATGTTTCGGTGTAGATTTAGTGTACTTGAAAGCTGTGCCCTCTATATAACAGAATACATGTTATAAGGTAGGTAATGGATTTCAAGATCTCGTACTCGTGTTCTATCTTATGGGAATAGGTTCTAAAGAAACTATACTAGGATCTTACATGTGACTTTAGATAAAAATTAACACATAGTGTAAAGTTTTAACTAGATTATGAAAATATCCAATGCCTTATAACTTATTTCTTTTGAAGACACGAGTATAAGGTGCCCTTAAAATAAATAATATATATACATATATATGTTATAAGATGCCAAAAGTGGTCTTTATGTTTTATTGAATATATATTTGAAAACGGTTATCAAAACTTTGATGGAAATCCATTTTAAAATATATTCTCATGGGTAATGGTGGAAAAAGAAATTAAATTTTAACCCAATAACCCAATATTCATTTTAAAATATACAAGTTCATTTATTAACTTGTCTTTTTAAAGATAAGTTCAGGATAATTTTATTGAATTCATATATTGAGAAAATAAGTTTAATATAATATAAACTTGTTGTTTGAAGATAAGATTATTTTTAATGGGACAAATTTTCTTTTTTGAAAACATACATTTTTTCTTTCTTCTTAAACCACATGCCGTTTAGTTAATTGCTCTAGGTCATGTTTAGTTCATCAGTCCTTTTGGCATTTTTCCTTTTTTTTTTTTAACTTTTTGTCAACAAATAATATAGTGGCATTTTTATCTAAAAACATATCGAATAACCTAGGTGTAAATTATATACAAATAAAATATAGATGTATATCAAATACAGATAAAAATCAAACAATTCATAAATAATAAGTAAAAATAAATATAAATCATAAATAATTAAGATATGAGATAAATATATCTAAGTCTTGTATATTTTCATTTTATAGTGAATTATATTCAAATCTGTGTTATCATATCACTTGACGTTAACCGCATCAAATATGACTCGTGATATTCCCCATGAATAGTAGTTTTGCTAGCAATTGTAGGCGTGTCACGTTTTTACTGGTTCGTATCCACCACCTTTGAGAAAAGATTCAGCCTATAATTTATCGGTAATATTTTTTTCATATCAACAGATATATAAAAATTTTTAAATCGAGTACCGTACACCCTATCCATCGTATCGCGTTCATTCAATTTTTTCACTAATGCTATTAGGCGAAAAATAAGTGAGTGGTCCGTAAAACACCTAAATTTAATTTTATTTTTTATTGAGGTTATAGATCTTTACGGTCTTACGTATAGCACAGCATGAGACCTCATAAGCTTATTTAGGGCACCATTAAGATGTAACCAAATTGACAAAGGTCACCCATCTATCTCTCATTACTAGCTACTGACTGAGTAGCCAGTGGCTGCAGTGAGAAAGAGAGAGAGAGAGAGAGAATGAAACGTACATGGTAACAACGTGGCAAACGGTGTTGTTGAGGTAAGAGCAGTCGCAGGTAACAGCATCATCCACCGAAGTTTTCCATCCATACTGTCCACTGCATGGATCGGCACTGAAATTCCACACCTTCCCCAATTTTTCTCCTATATTCATCAATGCTTCCACTGCATGCAACACATAGTCGTCAAATACGAACTTCAGCCGTCAAATGATGTGATGAACTTAATTTTTAATACACATAGAAGGGGTGGGTTCTTACCTTCATCAGTGGGTAAAACCGTAGCTTCAAAAGTGAAGCCTTCGAGGATGCAAATGATCAGAGTGAATACGCAGCAAATAAATTTCAATAATGAGCTTGAGAGCGTCGGCATCTTTGGGCTGGCTATCTCTTCTCTCGAATTCAATTGGGAGTAGTAGTAATTAATACTATAATGGAAGAGACAGAGATTTTAATAAGGTAATGGGAAGGAAAGGGAGATTAGAATTTAGCAAAGCCGCCTTGTTCTTTTGTAAGGAAAAGGAAAGGAATTATTTGCATTAGCATTGTCCACGAGGCCAGTGGGTGTGGTGTGGGCGCCATGCTGACGATGATGCTGATGGATGTGCCAGAATGTAAATTATCATATTCAGCCGACAAGCCATGTGAAACGTTCCTATGGCTGTATATGATTATGGATGAATATTTTATTTTTTAGTTAAAAGAATACAAAGATTAATATTTAATGGATGTTAAAACATATTTTGATAATTTTAAGAGGTAGTTGCATCAAGGTAAAGTTTAAGAGATATTTTCAAAAATTATAGAATTAATTGGTCGATTTTTGAAATTTTAAGTTTAGTCGAACTCAAGTATTAAAATTTTGAGTCAAACTCGAGCTCAACATTGTAGTTTCTCAACTTGACTCATTTGCAATCCTAATTAAATGTATGTCAAATAAGAATATGATACTTCAATGGTCCCACATGCCATATTGCATAAAGCCTTTAAGACTATTACCAATTAAGTAGGTTAAGGATCTGCCTACCACTTATTCTTATAGAAGGGAAACAGATGATTTTAAAGAGCATTTGAATTTATGAAATGAAACCTATAACTTTCTTTGTAAGAGATTACTCCTTAAATTAGGTTACTATCCAATAAATTCTAAAAATTTGAATATTGAAAAAAAAAAATTGTTTATTTCTATGTAATTTCAACTTAAAATTTTTGAAAAATTTAAAAGAATTATAGGTGCAACGTACCATGATCTTTTTTACGTTCATATTGTTGTACTTATTTGAATGGAAGAGTAACTATGATTGCTGAGGGGGAAAGAAAAATCTATTTTTAATGACACCTCTATTTAGAGTGCACCAATTAAGAATATAGTACTACATCATATACATCATATATAATTTTACTTTTTTATATAACACACTTTTACGTATGTACCATGTATGATCTCATCTTTTTATGTAACACACTCTGAGTACATTACCCAAAAATCCGTAGCTTTTACTTAAAAAAAAAAAAAAAAAACACCATTCAAGTAAGATTTGGCATTGTAATGATATAATATAAAATGCCAATATGATTGTTGATGGTGACATGGTTTCATCATAGAATGAAAGGTCGGATTCTTTGCAATGTTTAAGGCACTCTGATTATCATAATATACTAAAATCTTTTGTTGTTTATGCCCAAGTTCTTCCATTAGCCTTTGAATCGAAATTGCTTCCTTACTTACTTGAGTAGCTGCTATGTGTTCAGCTTCTATAGTAGATAAAGCTACAACAGATTGTAATTTAGATAACTAGCTTACTGCTCCTTCTACAAGTGTGAATACATAACTTGTAGTAGATTTTCTTTTATCAAGATCACTTGTGGAATTTGAATCGACATATCCTCTGACAATGAATTATGATCCTCCAAAACATAATGCGACACTTCCTTTAATATATCTTAGGATCCCCTTAATAGTATTCCAATGCTCTTTACCAGGATATGTCATAAAGCGACTAACCATTCTAATAGCTTAAGCAATATGGTCTCATACAAATCATTGTACACATAAGACTTCCGACTATTGATGCATATAGTACTTGGGATGTTTCTTTCCTCTCTACTTCATCGCTAGGACACATACTTGAGGCTAATTTATAATTGACAAGAAGTAAGATAGAGATTGGCTTACAGTCTTGCGTGTTGAAGTGTCACAAAACTTTAAGTAGATAATTCTTTTGAGAAAGCCAAATGTCACGCCTCAAAAAGGAGCCTAGTAGGATTAACCTGAAGTAATCATATCACGTATGCATCCATAATATGAGAACTGTTTTACAAGTTAGAGAATTGCAAAACTTTACTTAATATTTGCTATACAACTTTTAGTTGTGTAAAAACATTTTGATAACTAAGGAAATACGAATTCCCACAATCCACCAGAACTGCAAAGAATCGACATCCTCCACCAAATAGTAAAATAGGATAGATAACCTACATATTACAAAGCTTCAAGCTATTATACAACCAATCTAATTCATATTCTAAGTTTGCATTTCCATCTTCCTATCTTCAAGAAATTTATTGGAGAAGAACTCTCTTCACACACTTCTAGCCCATTCTTAGTATAAGCTATTCCTACACAAAATCTATAGGGGTGTGAGCTAATTCACAGTTCAATGAATAATAAGACTAGACACATAGCAAACAATTACTAAATAAGTTTTGTTAACAAGCATATGAAATGCAATACTCACCCATATGATATGCACAGTTTGGATGACCAGAATCCCAATCAATGAAGATTTATACTCTCTCTCTTGGGGATTGAAGGACCAGCTCAAGGATTCATGCCCATGAGAAATTGAGAACTAAGGAAGGATTATTTCTTTTTAAACTCATTTGTTATTTATATACACATATTATTAACATAACCTCAACTTTACCTTAAAACCTCAGAAAATCAGCTAAGTATTAACACCCAAAGCTAACTTCAACTTAGGCAATATCCTTTGGTGCCTGCTTAGTCCCTGTAGGGGTGACAACCCTACGATAACCCATTATAACAAATAGATCCACTAAATTAATTTGGCATTACCATAAAATCGGAATATGAATACGTAATGTGAATACCATGCTAATGTAAGTTATGCTATCATGCAATGCGTGATTGTTTGGTTAACTAATCGAATAGTATTAAGGCCATTTATTAAAATGACCATTCAATTAACAAGCACTCGTCAGCAACAACAACTCAATTATTACAAGCAATATGTGTTCATTTTTATTTTAATGAGTTCTTAACCAAACCAATCACTAAACAACAAACAAATACCCGATCCCCACACATAGCTAGTTATATTTATATTAACACATGTGGAACTACATTACAACCATAAACAAGGTGTTAAGGTCAATGTTACTCACTTGTCATTCTGGCCAAGACATAGAAACCTTCTAAGAAATTCCAAAGATTATTTTGTTCCTTCTATGAAAAAGAAATAATAAATACTCATTACTTGTCTCGGTGTATATTCTACTAAATTTGGTATTTGAACTCATATTTACTTCTTTATTCTACACTTGATTGAAATATAGACTTGTATTAAAAACTTATTTAATCAGATACTAAGTAAGAACACACCATGGCTACAACTAACCATGTCTTATAACGTTCAACACTTCCATCAGATTTGTACTTGATATTAAAAACCCATTTCTTTTCAACTGTTTTGTTACCCAGTAGCAAGTCAACCAATTCCCAAGTATTGTTTTGGTATAAGGCTCTCATTTCTTCTAGGACTGCTTCCTTCCATCTTAGATGTCTTAGAGACTCATCAATGTTCCTAGGAATAATGTCATTGTTAGCACACACTAAGCAAGCTTTATAATTTGGAGATAACTTTGAAAATGTTACATGTTTTGAGATGGGATATTTGGCACAAGCCTATCTTTCTTTTCTCAATTCTATAAGCAAATCAAGATCATTCTTCTCTTGTGACTCATGTTCACTCTTTTCCTCATTTGATTGGTCGTCCTTTTTGTGTGGCTCATGCTAACTCTTTTCGTCCTCACTTGACTGGACCAAAGGTTGCAAATTTGATGGTTAGAAATTTTTTATCTCCTTATATAAACTCTAAGTTCATCCTTCTCTTGAATGGATTTTGGTCTGGATTTTCAAGGATTTAATCACTTTATAAAAGATAAGTATGATCATGGCTAGGTTGCAATTGATCAGTGTCATTAGATGATGAATTTGCTAACTTAGAAGTACTTGTTAGCGACAACTCAGATTTACAAATAGAACCAATAGAGTTGAAGTAAACATGATCAAGAAATAGGGGTAATCATGTTGTTCCTGTTATATTTCTGAGTCCCTCTGATTAGTTGAATTAAAATATGGCTAAATTTCTAAGAAATAAGTGTCTGTAGTAACATGACATGTTTTATGGGTGGATGGAAACATCTATACCCTTTTGAGATGGACAATAACAAATAAACATCCCTTTAAGGGCTCTAGATTCAAGTTTATGTTTCTTCAGAGTATTGTTTAAAAAGAACACAATACATATAAATATTTTGGTGATAAGGAATTCAACAATGAACATGTAAGAGATGTGTGCAAAAGAACAGTTAGAGAAGTCCCAAAATTATGGACTTTTGAAGGAACATGATCGACAAGATAAGCAGCAATTAACATTACATCACCCCAAAAAGTGAAATTGGTGAACCTCAGGGCTCTTACGATTTCTATGAGATGTTTATTCTTCCGTTCAGCAACAATATTACACTGAGGAGTATAAGAACATGAGCTTTGGTATACAATACGACTCTCATTAAGATAACTCCCGAATTCATTTGAGAAATACTCTTTAACATTGTCAGTACAGAGTATTTGAATGTTTTCATTAAAAAAATTCATCACGAATTTATGAAATTGCTTGAACACATGGAAGACATTCAATTTTTCTATCAAGAGATACACCCAACAAATCCGTGAATGGTTATCAATACACTTAATAAAACATTTATACCCATTGTCAGTAGAAAATCAGGATGTCCTTAAATACCACAATGAATCAACTAGAAGGATTTCGATGATTTGTATGGTTTAACATGATATGGAAATTTTGACATTTTTGCCATGATATGACATTCACAACTAGGCTCATCCACCCTTTTATTCTTAAATAACTTAAGGTACAAAAAAATTAAGTATGGAAAACTAGGATGACCATGACTTTTATGCCATAGCATAATGTTGGACTCATTAGACAATGATAGAAAAGATTTGGATTTAGTCTATACCTTAAATTTAAGTTTTTCACTAGAAAAATAGTAGGGACCATTGATTCCCTTAGCATTGCCAATCATCCTCCCTGAAAATTGGTCTTGCATAACAAAACTCTTTGGAGAGAAAATTACTTTATACTTCATATCCTGTGTTAGCTTACTTATAGACGACACATTATACTTAAGCTTAAGAACATATATGGTATCAAATAGTTTTAAATTTTCTAGACAAATCGTTCCTTTCTCTTGTACCATAACATTATATCTATTAGTGAAAAAGATTTTTTCTAAATCACCACTTAGAAAGAATATCAAATAGATGTAGTGAGTTACACATATGATCACATGCTACTATGTCAATAATCCAATTTTCACACCCTCAACCTTGAGGAAGAGTCAAACATATACCTTTTTGAGCCATAATAGTAGTAGCATGTTTATAGGAGGATAATCTAATCATGAATAAAATTTATTGTTAGGGATAACTACAATTGATCTAATTAAGCAAATTAGGTAGTCTTATGGATTTCATTATTTATCTAGTGCTTCGATTTTAGAAAATCTAGGTTACTATGAAATCTCCAACATGTCTCCTCTATATGGTTAGGGTGGTGACAATGGTCACAACACTATTTTCCTTTGCAACCACCTTTCCAGTGGGTTCAAATATACTACCTAGACAAGATTGATAAGCTAGAAGTGCAGAATTTGACATCTGCAACTCAATAGCATAATGAGGCATCATCACCATCTTTTGACATTCCTTCGGCGATTTAATCATAATGACCTCTCTTCTTCTTCCTTCTTGTTTTTACTTTATTTTTATCCTAAATGGATCATCTGATGCCCTAATATGATGAATTTTTTTTTTTTTTTTTGCTCATGTTCAAAAGTACAAAATGAGGTACAATGTATAGACAAATTATGAGGTAGGTCATCACCCACATATTGCATAGTAAAAAGTAGTTACCTACTTTAAGTATCAAATTCCCAAAAAATTCTAAAAACAAATTCTCAACAAAGATTTCAATGTATGTTATTTAATAGCTAGAATAATGTCATAATTGGAACCGCAACTTTAGGCCAATTTGAAATTCACTACCTAAACTTATTGTTGGCTACATTTACTACCCAATAAAAGTTTTGACTGCAAATTGTGGCACTTGATATCTTAAGGTAGTTAATTGGTATATGACTTAAGGTTATAGTATCAAATATTACATTATCCATTAATTATTTATGGAGAACTTAGAAGCATGAGCAAAGCTGATTATCTTCAACACCACTACGTATAGGAAGTCAGAGTCCATATCTTTGTAACATGGTGTGAAAGGAAAAGGCAAAGGGTTGATTAGAATGGACATACAAGCCTTTAAGTGTGGTTACATTTCCCAACTCTTTTGGTATTGCACTAGATAATTGATTCTCGGAAAAAGACTTGCATCAGCACTCTGGTATAAGATATATAATTGCATATGAAGGCTTGATCAAAGAGGAAGAGATAGAGAAGAAGAGGAATACATCGTTTGCACATGTGGCATATAACCCCACTCTTTCGGAATTGTACCTTTAATATAGTTGGTTGTGACATCATTATTTACAACTATAATCATTAGTTTGGTTGCAAGAATCGAAAACACTATGTGAGAAAGTAAAAAGTAACACGCATTTATGTTTTATCAACATGTATAATATGCATGCTGTCAGTATACTGTAAATATTACTACCAAAATCATTTAATTTAAAAGTTGATTGAAGCTAATCAAGTAAGTGACTTAATTAAATGAGGTTAAATGAGCAAGCAGGATTTAGAACTTAGTTAACACTATAATCATCTAATTTTCACATCCTACATTGTATCCATAAGTTTAATTTTTTTATTAAATATAAGTTTAATATTTTATATTAGATAATTATAGTACTAGCCTTAATATCCACAAACTTAAAACTTTTGGATAAGATGATTGTGACATTAATTTGAACACATATATTACATGTAATGATTAACTAATATTAACATCTGTTTCTCTTTGTTTAATCATTCATATGTTCCTAATAACATATAAGCGCTACAAATATGGATTGCACCACAGTACGAATGCAATTATTACTTAATACAGGTTTTGAAAATAAGGTAAAGGGAAATAGAGAGTTTTTGAAGTACTCACAATATTTGGAGGTAAGGCAGTTGAATCAACTCCGGGGAGAGTGCCTTGTAGATATTGACACCTCAAAACTCTAAATTGGATCACACATTCAAAATAAAAATAATAGTTAAAAAAATTAACTGGTTTTCTTGATAAGATTTTTCTTTGTTCCATGTGTAATTAAAAAATGAAGCATATAACACAACAACCATATAAATTTCAAATTACAACTTACTAGGTGTGAATAGATCATATGGTTTTACCTTTCAACTTTAAAAAATTTCTATTCATGTCCAGCGTATCATATTAAAGCCTAAAAGTTGGCACTAGAATTAAATTTTTTTAGTTGCCATTATTGGCTTCAACTACAATATCATAGTTATGAGTATAATTTTAAAAGTCTAACCACGTCTTAGCAATTTGTTGTAATTATTGGCTTGGACACTCATCTCTCAACAGGATAGGTTCCATCCCTTCCTTCTTAAATTGTATAATGTTAAAGTAGTAAAAAAAAAAAGTTGGGGGGGGGGGGGGGGGGGGGGGGTGGTGGGGTTAGGGGTTGCGTGGGAAGAAATGAAGGAAGAAAAAGTAAAATTGTACTATCACGTTTGGTACACAGAAATTATTTGGAATGAAATGGATTGGAATGAAATGAGTTTGAGAATGATAAATCCATTCCTATGCTTAGAAGATTACATGAAATAGAATGACTAAAAAGTATAATTGTTGAGAATGTCCTTACTAATAATGCAAAATATGAATACATGATAGGATAAAAAAGTAATTACATTACATATAATAATTAATAAGGGTGGAATAGAATCGTGATTTTGCACTCTTTCCCTTCAAAGTCGGAATCGTTGATTCCAAAGAATCGTAATTCTAACTTCTAAAAACACTTCCAAACATTAGGAAATGGAATGAAGATCGCAATTGTGATTCCATTTCAGTCCATTCCTGCATACCAAATGTACTGTACCTTTTTTAAAGCATATTTGTAATTACTTCATAATTTAGCAAACAAATATCAAGAACATATAAATACATTTTTTGAAGCATATTTGTAATTACTTATAAGCAAACAAAAGATTGAGGACATACAAATGAACGTCTAACCTTCATTTAACTAAGAGATTTGTAAGAAACTTCATTGAAGTTAACAATATTTTCATTAATATTAACATATCACATGTTTATTTTATTTTATTTTTTCGTTAGAAGTATATGGGTTAAAAATTTTTTGTGAATGGCTTTGATCTAGAATGAGCAATATTAGTTAAAGGTAGGTTTTATGTGTCTAAAATACCTATGGACTAAGTTTACTTACACTTCCTATTTTATCACTTATGTTTTACTTAGTTTTTCTTTTAGTATTCTACATGAAAAATTTTTCTTTTTCCCCATCATTTTTAGATTGGTTAATTTCATTCCTTCAAACTACTTATGAATATCTGAATTGGTTCAATATAAAGATTTTCCGAACAAATTTGAAAAATATTGGGTTTTACTTGATGCATGATTTCATTCTATTTTTCCTTTTCTACCCCTATTTGGTAATGAGTTTGCATCTTTAATGTCATTTGCGGGGTAGTCCTTACTCGTAGATGTTGAAAAAGGATCGAACTAACCTAGAATTGGTTTAGACCCATCGGGTCACAGACCAAGGGTAGTGTAATTTAGAACCAGCCTATTAATACATAGACTAGGTAGGTCCAGGGCTAATCTACCGATTCATAATATGTTGAACCAGTAATTTAATTAATTTTAAAAAAATAATATAAGTAAAAAATAAAAATAAATTATGACAAAAATTATCTTCGGTAAGATAAAATTAAAAGTTAGCAAATAATAAAATAAACAAAGAATTAAAATATAAAAAACTAGATTAAAATTTAAAATTGAATAATACAAATTTTCTTCTTGAAACAAAATTGGACCTAAAACTAATAGTCTTTAGCCCATTTATTGAGAAAATAGTTAAAAGTGTGCATTTATTTATGTACAAGTTCATCCTGATGTACTTGTAAAATTTGCAATGTGGGATTTTAAGCACTCAAGATAAACTCTGTTAGAAGACGAACAATGGCAAAAACGAAAAAATGATAAAGCACACAAGATTTACATGAAAAAGCCAAATAGGAAAAAATCACAGGCAGAGAAGAGAGAATTCACTATTTGTCGATAATGGAGTACAATACAGTTAGCCGACAACAAAAGCCAAAATTATGTCCTTTAAATATATAATGAATGAATAATAAATGTATAGTCAAATATTCATTCATTATACAAATACCAAAATTATGACTCTTAAATGTATAATGAATGAATAATAAATGTATAGTCAAATATTCATTTATTATATATTTGACTACGACAAAAACATGATAAATCCCATATTGTAATGAAACTAGAAATTACTTTTATTACAAGCCTATAAAACTACAACTAGACATCCCTTTAAAGCATATATATTACATATATGATATGTTGATAATAATGATATCACATTTAATGTTATTAAAAAGAAAAAATTGCTCCTATTTCATTTCAAACTCCTGATATTATTGCAGTGATTTGTATTGTAATTTTTAAATTATAAAAAATACCGGAGCTTATTCATTTGTTACATAGGATATATTAATATAATATTAAATGAGTTTTGCTTTTGAAGCTTACTGTTACTCAAAACAATATGTTTTCATTAATTTATAGCCTTTTTCAAACTTTATGGATCCTCAATAAGTCAATATAGCACCGCTGTGTTAAGGCAGGTAGTTGAAATTTTCCTGCGGTTTGTTAATAGTATTTGGACTAGGAATCTGAACAAGTAATCTGTATGCAAATTTTCTATGCAAAAATTTATATGATTCATTAATCTATTCCATCTTGGTTTAATACGGACGTTCTTATTTTCTCCATCTAGGTTATTGTTTTTAGCTAATTGCTAAGAAAGAATTGAAGATGACAAACCGGTTGTATCTGATCATTAGATCATTATGATTTTTGCCGTGCACTCATTTGGCCCCTTGTAGATGTGTTAATCATTAAAGTGCTAAACCATTACCTATGTATATTTGGGACGAGGAGTACAAATCCCATTGGTCTTTGAAATTGCTAAATTAGTTGCATTTACCCCATGAGCAATGAATTTTAATAATGTGGGATTTTAGAACGCTCAAGGTAAATTCACACAAAGAGAAAAGAAGTCCTACATTGTTAAGAAATTAAAAATTACTTTTACTACCAGCCTATAAAAGTCTAATTAGACATCTTTTTGCATCATAGCATATTTATTATTTATTATATGTGTTAATAATAATAACAACATATTTAATGTTGTGAATAAATAATAAAATATTATGGTAACGCCCCAAAAAATTTAATTTGATTAATTAAATAACTTAAGGCGTTACAGCCACGTATAATACTCTAAAGTATTACACACTAAGGCTTTCTTTAAAAGATTTTGTTTATGTCGGATATTACTACTCAATTTTTAGGTTATGAAATCGTTTAGTTAGATCTTGGTAACAACTCGGTTTAGCAGTGGAAAAATAATTTATTAAAATTATTTACAAAACTCTATTTCCTACAGAGCAGACCAACTTTCTAAAAAATAAAACTTTATAAAAACACTTTATAATCTATTCTTAGGGGTAGATTATCATTACAAAACATATGGGCATTAACATGCCCCATTAAAAAGATTACAAATTTGTAAATAAAACAAAATAAAAGAAAATGCAGATAAGCAATGGCCCTATCACACCTCACTGCATCTCCTCGGCTCATCAGATTCATCCATTACCCGAATCAAACATCAAATTATCATCATCCATCATCATCAACTCAACATCATCAACAACAAGCAACACCTGTAAAAAGAACAACAATAACAATAATGAGCCAAAGCTTAATACATAGTAACACAATTACACACGGAGTGCAATGCATCAACAACTGATTATTATCTTTTCTTTAAAGTAAACGAACAGCACAGGAGTATTCAAACTTCGAACAATAAGGGTAATTGGGGTCCTGAGTAACGATCTCGACGCTCAGGGGGTTGATATAAGCATTTCGGATACTTATATCTCCTAGATGATATATCCGATAAAGAGAAATAGCCTTATTTAAGGTTCATAGCTGTTACACAACTTCACTTATCCATTGTTCCCATAAACGTTTGGACTAAATCATGTTACTTCATTCCAAGCTTAAGCAAGCGTTACCTCGATACCATTTGTCCCATCAGCTATCCGTCGTACCCTTAATAAAGTCATATCTTAGTGACGAAAGGCCTAAGCGCCTAACTACCTTGCCCCTAATCTAAGCAAGGTGCCGCTTCCCGAACCAGATATCGATCTGCCATACCGGGCTAGACACAGATTTAAACGATGGAATAGATAACCAATTCAAACAATTATTAGGCCAAGTTTAAGTTCTTAGTCCATTTAGGATGTCTATCTTAATAATCACCATGCAAGTTATTACGTACCTTTAAATGATGCCCACAACTCAAAAGAATAAGAAGATAATCTTGGAGAATCCACAAATCAGATTCAACCATTTGTTTTAAGAAATCGAATTTTTATAAGAACTTAAGCTATAACTCATTTATCTACTTATATCAACTTTTATTAAAATCTTATTTGAGTAGACACTAAATAGGAACCCCACTATGGCTGTGAATATCGTCCTCAAAAAATATGGACAGTTCTTCTTTTGTCTGTCAAAGTATTTATTTTCACTTTGATTATAGTTTCTTTTTACAAAAACATATACAAAGCAATTACATATACAAAAACAATAATAACTTATGCAAATAGACATTTAAAACAATACACTCTTCATGCTAATCAAAGATCATTCTAACTTGTTAATTTAATTTGATTATTAACTATTAATCTCATTTTAGCTTAGTTTTAGCCAATTTGATTAGAGCTCATCATTTAACTCAAAACTAATCGAAGGTGATTAAACTATATTAATCTAATTCATTTTAACTCATTCAAGTTTATTTAGTCAAGTTGGACCTAGGTTTGTTAACTAAGTTCATTTTATAACTAACTTCTAGATTTAATCTAATTATTTGTTAAATCTATAAATCCACTTATCTATCTCATTTTAACTTAAAAAGATTCATTTACACTTAACAACAAACATTTAAAAAGAAAATACAAGTTTTGACTTTGTTTAGAAAAACTCAATAGCTGGAAAGAACTAAAATTTAAGCATCGATACTTTTCGAATTTGTAAAAATTAAAACATAAAAGTTGTAGATCTATTTTTAAGCATTCCAACGCAACTTGAATCACCTCAATCGGAGGTTGTATGAAAATTTGTAAAAAATCATTTCTAAGTCAAAAATCACGCTTGTGATTACCTAAAATTATCTAACTCGAGCCTACCAAGATCTTAATTACGCTTGTGATTGATTGTTTCCCCTAAGTTATGAATTTCATTGTTTTTCAAACTTCATCTTATCAAACTTTTACACATTCTTCTTCAATCAAAACCTCATAAAAGTTATATACAACTCATATCAAGTCTAAATAACACTTCTATACTCATCAACAATACCAAACACAACCAAACTACTTCAACAAATTCCAACCTAACTATTCATCATCTTCTACCTCAAACCTAATTTCAATCAACATTAATCCAACATTTACATATGTAAACAACACTTCCAACTTAATTCAACATCAAAGCAATATATATAAACTCATAAACTACAAACAAAACAATATAAACCATATACTTAGCTTTTGGAAGACATAAAACTTTTCTTCTTTCTTCTTGTTGGAGCTACTTCTACTTGATTTCTCTTCTCCTATCTCATCTTCTATTTGATTTCTCTTTTATTCCCTTTGAAATTGAGAATTAGGTAGATGAATTTGAGAGATTTAAGAGAGAAAAGAGAAAGAAAAGAGAAAGAAAGAAGGGAGAGAAACGAATTTGGAAAGGAGAAAAAGATAAAGAGGCAGGGAAGAATAATGAATAAAATAAAGGAAAAGGATAAATATAAAAGTATTTTCAAAATAGGGTATCAGATTTAGAATTATTAGATCAATATCTATAATTCCAAAAGTATTTAAAGATAATTTTACAACCGATAGTTAAAAAATTAAGAACTCTAGATAAGAACTTAATTTAGAATTTTTTTTTAGATAAAATGATATTTAATTTGAGTTTAGGTTTAAGAACTAATATGTTGATACAAACAAATGAATTCAAATTTTACAGAGATTTAGGAATTGATATTTTGGTTATATATTGAAGGTTTAGGAATCCTCTAAACATTTTAATGACATATTTAGAGACTTTAGGAATTAAAATCTCAAATTTTAACTTATTTAATTACTAATCTTATTTTGTCAACTTGTCTAATTATCGTACAATTCATTTAACTTATCCAAATCTATCCAAACTCAATTTCTAATATATATATAGAAATTTGGGTCATTTCAATTATCTACTCACATGATAATAAGTTTAAATATTTAATTTTTATTTGCTTTTATTTTTTTATTACATCTTTATTTTTGTTCACTTTCTTCCTTTTTTTTTTTTTTTCAATTTGGACTTAGTTTGACTTAGCGAGTTGGCAGGTTATAGGCTTTGAATTGGCCTTGACCCATCAACTCAATAGATTGCCATATGAGTCATGACTGGTGTAGCCAAATTGGACTAAGCCGATTCATGGGTCTGATTTACTCCGTGCCTATGTCTACTTTCTTGACCAAATCATGGGTCATAGTCGTTTACTGCTATGAGCCTACGAGGGCAGTTGCAGAGTTATTAACTAATGGAGGGCACCACATGGCGATTTCGGACCAACATTATAATTTAGCTCGTTGGTAGTTGAGTTAATTGCATAGTGGCTGTTATACATCATGTATAATATATATATATATATATATATAGTATATAACTTATCAATGATTTTTTAATAAATGAGTACGGGGGTTTGGGTGGGGTGGGGGGAGGGAGGGGTCTGTCTGTGTTGGGGAAGTTAAAAGAAATGATCAAACAATTTATAGAATTAAAATAAAAACCAGTTGGAAGATTTTTTTTCTTTATTTTTGGTGTTATTTGGTTAAAGACGATAAAGAAAGTGGAGAGAAGTGATATTCAATTGATTGAGATATTGCTTACTTTATTTTTCAGTTTTGATTTTAGGATACTTTGATAACTTTACACAAATTTTGACTGATTTTCGTTCTTTTCTTCCTCCAAATATAGATAAAAACAAAAAGAAATTAAAAGTGGAATAATTCCTTTGATTTTTCTTGGTTTCGACTATTCTTTGAAAACGAATATCTTTAATAGTTTCCTTCGTGCTTCTACAAATTTTTATTGATTTCATTGCTGTCAAATATAGGGTACTCTCATCATATTAGAATTGAATAATGCTTGAAATTCTCTTATTCAACAATTAGGGTTAATTTTTGAAAGGGATAAAAAAAAAGATGCTTTTTTTTTAATAGTATCGCTAATATGCTCTTTTTTTTATAGTACTGCTAATATATCTAAATATATACAATATACTTATGATTTTTTTTGTTACAGATCCAAATGAATTGGTTACATAACCCAACAAGACTAGTCAGTGGTAGTCCCATAATAACAGGTATTTATCTCGAAGGAAACAAGCTAACTCGAAGAAGTCAATACCTTTGGTGCTGTGCTATGCTGATTTTTTGGTAAAATTCCTTCGTTTAGGGTTTCAAATGGTTATTTTTAGTATTTTTAGCAGGTCTTGTTTTACTTATAACTTTTTACAAAAGTGTGCATGCCCTTTGTGACGTTTTACTTGTCTTTATGCATATTTCATTCTAAGATTTTATATTTTTTTGGTAGTTTCGATTCTTTTTTTAGCAATTTTTAAGCTAGCCTATAAATTGTATGTCCTAAGACAAATAGACAGTTACTTATCATTTTTTTCCAGTAAAATTTTAGAATCGTCATTGTTCTTTTCTCCAATTTTCAAATTCATTATGAAATTTCGATTTTTGATAGGTATTGTTAGAATCAATAGGCTTTTAAAGATCTCATGCTAATATTCGTGTGTGAATCAACAGTTTTTCATAAACCATAATAATTTACCCATTACGTTACTTTCTTTTTATGTGTTTTTTATACATAAATGAATATATCTGGCATTACACCAAAAAAAAGAAAGAAAAAAGGAATGACGTCAAAGTCGTCGTTGAAAGATCCACGTATTATCGTATAATATTGGCAGAAAAATAGAAATGTAATATATATAATAGTAAGGTTACGATATGGCAAGGCAGCCGGAAGATGCTTCGGACTAAAATAGCCATATGTGATTTGAAAGCAAAACTCCACGTGTCTACGTTAAATACCGCGTGTTAGAACTTTGGAAAAAGGCCTGGGTATACAGTGCGCTATGGTTTGTGAAGACGATAGTAACTACCGACAAGCAAGTGTGGGCTTATTTATCTGTTGTTTATGTGGATTTTGTTTTAATAATTACCAGCGGATCAGGCAGGGGAAAAAAAAAAGCCGGGAATTGTTTTTTAAGAGAGAACAAAGAGGGAGAAGAAAGAGAGGAGTAAAAAAAATAATTACTCATTTTATTATATAATTTTTTAACACTAATGATAGATATTTAGTTAATAATAGTATAGATAAAAGAAAGAAAATTGTGCTTTATCTTTCCATACCTAGAAGGATTGTCCCTAATTTCTGAAAATGATTGAGCCACACTGAAGTCCAAACTGCTGGCCATGTCAATGAAGAACTGAAAAGTCGAGTTTTCCATGATCTATAAGAATGCATTTTAGAGGTACTTAGGTTGTAAATGTGAGCAAAAAGTTTGTTCAAAACACTTTAATTGCCACCCACAAACTTCTTCACCAATATCAATAAATGTTATTAGAAATTTGATGTTAGAGAGAGAAATTTTTATCATTGAAATTATGAAATTAAAAAAAAAAAAATAAAGGCAGAATTTTCATCACAAATTTTATTTCTAAAATTGTTCTCACCAAGTCTTTTAGCACAAATGTGGTTTCCATTGCAAATTCACAATATAATTTGTCTCTAATAATAGTGAAATCTTTCTTTAATTCCTTATAAATTACAACAAATTTTATCTACATTGTAAGATTTTTTTAGAAATTTATCTTCAATCTATGTCAACTATTATTGATATAATATTTATTGATATTTTTGGTCACAAATTTATTTTATTTTTGGATTTATCGTACTTAAATTCGTCACTTAGTTCCCTCTCTTCTAACCATTCTACTGGTCCATACCACGTGTATGGTTTTGTCATTGATAGCTTAATGCCAAAGGTCACCCGTCACAGTCATGACTCAACTTTACAATGATGTCTTCATAGTTAAAATTCTACCACTTTTTATTTAAGATACATCTCAATTTTGCTGCCAAAAAAAAAAAAAAATGCAATGGTTTTTTATTGGATAAATACCAGCTTAATTAGTTATTTCTCATTTTACAATCATATTTTGCCTTTTTTTATTGAATTTCTTTAAAATAATGTGTAACATTTATATGTTTATTGATATATGTATATGATACACTATTTTCTTTAAATCTCTTTTAAAGCGTAAAAATTTGATGTAAACCCAACATACCCTCCTTGTTGTTTAATCTAGCTGTAATTTTTTCAACTTATACAAGGTTTTTCTAAATTCAGCAAGAGATTGAAGAAAAAATATGAGACTTGCACATCTAAATCCAATAAGGAGTTGAACAGGGTGGTTACTTGTTTGTCATATTCATCAATAGTATTGCCATAACACCAAAAGCCAATAATGTGGCAAGAAGAAAAAGAAACTCAAGTTTGACCATATGTATAAAAGCACATCCCATTATTATAGCACTCCACTGTTATAAAAGCACGAATAAAACAACACTACCTCTTAGCTACACATGCCGTGAGTTTCTGTTGGGTCCATGCTAAGATCCAATTTTTCGAGTAAAAGTCTATTTTATAAGGACCCGCAACAGCCCCATATAGATGGTAAGGATTAAGGCAGGTCTAACCCAACGACTCACCAAGATTTGGATCTGGTTAGGATGTTTCTAACCCATCTTCTTCAAAAAAAAAAAATTAAAGGAAAAGAATTCCTAAATTAAAGTAATGAAATTTTAAACTTTTAACAAATAAAATAGACTTGAAAATATACTACTTTTTAACCCATATTCATTTAATTCTATTAACTATATCTAATTATTTATTCACAAGCACGTCTCTTATTGAGTTAAAATACTAGCAATGTGAGAGTAGAGTAACTCAAAAAGAGTAGTGTTTACAAAAGAAAAAAAAATCTCACATTCTTTTTTTTTATTATTATTTATCTCTTATTAGAATTCAATATAAAGCATGAGATATGATTTTGAATTGTACTTATTGCATGTGTTGTTTCTAATAACACATTAAATAGAAAATAGTCTAAATATTAAATGTTATTTACTTTTTTTTTAACTTTCCTACTATTTTGTGTTCTATGTATTTTTTTATTTTAATAATTGTTTGAATCTTACAAAAGATATAGAATAAGATCTAGCTTTTACATTTTTCCTCATCTTATTAATTTTTTAAACTGTATCTCTAGATTCTTTTATAGGAAAAAAACTGTTTTATTAAAATAAAATTTCAAACTTTAAATATAAAATAGGCACGAGAATATACAGAAAAAGGCCCTTTTTGGTACTTGAACTTTGATGAAATAAATAATTAGGTACCTAAATTTAAAAAAAAAAATCCATTTTCACATCTAATTAAACTTTTCGTGTCCTTTTGAGGTACCTGAACTTTTATAAAGATCAATTTCATACCTAATTAAACTTTTCATGCCCATTTTCACTACTTCACTCTTTTATTATTTCTGGAAGTAATTAGACATGTGTCATGCAAACTATGAGTGAGTAGTGTTTAGGCCACGAAAAGCTCAGTTAGGTATAAAATTGGACATTTTAAAAGTTCCAGTACTTAATCGTCAATTTTATTAAAGTTTAAATACTAAAAGAAGTCCTTGTCCAAGAATATATTATTCTTTAACCCATATTTTGGTAATACTATTAAGGATGTGCAATTATTTATACACAAGCATATCTCTATTGTGCTGAAATATTAGTAATATGAGACTAAAGTAACACTATAAAAAAGTAGAGTTTACAAATGAAAAAAGAAATCTCATTATTTAGATGTGAAATTTTTCTTTTAGTAGAAAGTAAGGGGATGATTTTGAATTATATTTATTACATGTGTTGTTATCTACAACATATTGAATATTATGGAGAGATAATTAATAACTTTATTCACATGGAAAATAGTCTAAACATTAATTGTTTATTACTTATTTTTTATTTTCCTACTGTTTTGAATTATATATTAATTTTATTCATTATTTTGATAACAAATAATAAGTTTCTTCTTTTTTCTATAGTATCGCCAATATGCTCTTTTTTTTTTTATAGTATTGCTAATATGTCTAAATATATACAATATACTTATGATTTTTTTTGTTACAGGTCCATATGAATTGGTTACATAACCCGACAAGACTAGTCAGTGGTAGTCCCATAATAACAGGTATTTATCTCGAAGAAGTCAATACCTTTGGTGCTGTGCTATGCTGATTTTTTGGTCAAATTCCTTCGTCTAGGGTTTCAAATGGTTATTTTTAGTATTTTTGGCAGGTCTTGTTTTACTTATAACTTTTTACAAAAGTGTGCATGCCCTTTGTGACGTTTTACTTGTCTTTATGCATATTTCGTTCTAAGATTTTATATTTTTTTGGTAGTTTCGACTCTTTTTTTAGCAATTTTTAAGCTAGCCTATAAATTGTATGTCCTAAGACAAATAGACAGTTACTTATCATTTTTTTCCAATAAAATTTTAGAATCGTTATTGTTCTTTTCTCCAATATTCAAATTCATTGTGGAATTTCGATTTTTGATAGGTATTCCTAGAATCAATAGGTTTTTAAAGATCTCATGCTGATATTCGTGTGTGAATCAACAGTTTTTCATAATAATTTACACATTACGTTACTTTCTTTTTCTGTGTTTTTTTATACATAAATGAATATATCTGGCATTACACCAAAAAAAAGAAAGAAAAAAGGAATGACGTCAAAGTCGTCGTTGAAAGATCCACGTATTATCGTATAATATTGGCAGAAAAATAGAAATGTAATATATATAATAGTAAGGTTACGATATGGCAAGGCAGCCGGAAGATGCTTCGGACTAAAATAGCCATATGTGATTTGAAAGCAAAACTCCACGTGTCTACGTTAAATACCGCGTGTTAGAACTTTGGAAAAAGGCCTGGGTATACAGTGCGCTATGGTTTGTGAAGACGATAGTAACTACCGACAAGCAAGTGTGGGCTTATTTATCTGTTGTTTATGTGGATTTTGTTTTAATAATTACCAGCGGATCAGGCAGGGGAAAAAAAAAGTCGGGAATTGTTTTTTAAGAGAGAACAAAGAGGGAGAAGAAAGAGAGGAGTAAAAAAAATAATTACTCATTTTATTATATAATTTTTTAACACTAATGATAGATATTTAGTTAATAATAGAATAGGTAAAAGAAAGAAAATTATGTTTTATCTTTGCATATCTAGAAGGGTTGTCCCTAATTTCTGAAAATGATTGAGCCACACTGAAGCCCAAACTGCTGGCTAGAGCTGGGCATAAGGGCCGTAGCCCACGAGCCGGCCCATTTACTCGCACAAAAAAGTGGGACGTGACTAATTTTTTTTCCGTTTAAATATTGATCAAATTGGCCCGGCCCGTTTAACCTACGGACTAAAGTGGGCTGGCCCATGACTGGCTGGACCGGCTTGTGGGCCAAGAGTAAACAAAAAAGAAAAAATAGAGGAAAAATATAAGAATAAAAATAGTACAATAACATATTTGTGATTATTTAGGATATATTATGGAAGAAAATAGATTAATACATGCGTCATAAGCATTATAATATTTTTTAAGTATATATTTATTGATTTAAACATAATATAATATCTAATAAATTATTTAAAAAACTTATTTTCATTTATAAGTAATGAAAATGGTAACAAAATTAATTTTTAATATATATATAATCTTAAAATATATAAATATTCTAATTTTCATATAAACTAACATAAGAAAAATAAAAAAATAAAAAGTTTTATTTAACCTACGGGCTAAAGCGGGCCGGGCCCGAGTCTAGAAATTTTGCTCCTTTTAAAAGTGGGTCAAAATGACCCAGCCCGTTTAACCCACCGACCGATGTGGGCCGGCTTGGCCCGGCCTGGCCCGCAAGGTCCATTTGCCCAACCCTACTGCTGGCCATGTCAATGAAGAACTGAAAAGTCGAGTTTTCCATGATCTATGATAATGCATTTTAGAGATACTTAGGTTGTAAATGTGAGCAAGAAGTTTGTTCAAAACACTTTAATTGCCACCCACAAACTTCTTCACCAATATCAATAAATGTTATTTGAAATTTGATCTTAGAGATAAAAATTTTTATCATTGAAATTATGAATTTGAAAAAAAAATTAGAGGCAGAATTTTCATAGCAAATTTTATTTCTAAAATTGTTCTCACTGGGTCTTTTACCACAATTGTGGTTTTCATTGCAAATTCACAATATAATTTGTCTCTAATAATAGTGAAATCTTTCTTTAATTCCTTATAAATTACAACAAATTTTATCTACATTGTAAGATTTTTTTTAGAAATTTATCTTCAATCTATGACAACTATTATTGATACAATAGTTATTGATATTCTTGGTCACAAATTTATTTTACTTTTGGATTTATCGTAATTAAATTCGTTACTTAGTTCTGTCTCTTCTAACCATTGTACTGCTCCAAACCACGTGTATTGGTTTGTCTTTGATAGCTTTATCCCAAAGGTCACCCATCACACCCATGACTCAACTTTACAATGATGTCTTCATAGTTAAATTTCTACCACTTTTTATTCAAGATACGTCTCAATTTTGCTACCAAAAAACATGTAATGGTCTTTTATTGGATAAATACCAACTTAAATAGTTAATCTTCATTTTCCAATTATATTTTGCCTTTTTTTTAATGAATTTCTTTAAAATATTGTGTAATATTTATAGATTTATTGATATATGTATATGATACACTATTTTCTTTAAATCTCTTTTAAAGGATAAAAATTTGATGTAAACCCAACTTACCGCCTTTGTTGTTTAATCTAGCTGTAATTTTTTCAATTTATACAAGGTATTTCTAAATTCAGCAAGAGATTGAAGAAAAAAAGATGAGACTTGCACATCTAAATCCACAGGGTGGTTACTTGTCTGTCATATTCATCAATAGTATTGCCATAACACTAAAAAGCCAATAATGTGGCAAGAAGAAAAAAGAAACTCAAGTTTCACCACATGTATAAAAGCACATCCCATCACTATAGCACTCCACTGTTATAAAAGCACCAATAAAACAACACTACCTCTTAGGTACACATCTCGTGAGTTGGATCCGCACTAAGACCTAACTCTCCGAATTAAAGTCTATTTTATAAGGACCTGCAACAGTCCCATGTAGATGGTATGGATTAAGACAGGTCTAATCCAAGGACTCGCCAAAACCTAGAGCTAGTTGGGATGGTTCTAATCCGTCTCCTTAAAAAAAAAAAAAAAAAATTAAAGAAAAAAATTCTTAAATTAAAGTAATAAAACTTTAAACTTTTAATAAATAAAATTGACTTGAGAGTATATTATTCTTTAACCCATATTCATTTAATTTTATTAAGTATATATAATTATTTATTCACAAGCACATCCCTTATTGAGTTAAAATATTCATAATGTAAGAGTGGAGTAACTCAAAAAGAGTAGTGTTTACAAAAAAAAAAAAAAATCTCACATTCTTTTTTTTTTATTATTATTTATCACTTATTAGAATTCAATATAAAGCATGAGATATGATTTTGAATTGTACATATTGCATGCATTGTTTCCAATAACACATTAAATAGAAAATAGTCTAAATATTAAATGTTATTTATTTATTTTTAACTTTCCTACTATTTTGTGTTCTATGTATTTTATTTATTTTAATAATTGTTTGAATCTTACAAAAGATATAGAATACGATCTAGCTTTTACATTTTCCCTCATTTTACTAATTTTTTTAAATCAGATCTCTAGATTCTTTTATAGGAAAAAAAAAATGTTTTATTAAAATAAAATTTCAAACTTTAAATATAAAGTAGGCCTAAGAATATAGGGAAAAAAAAAAAACCCTTTTTGGTGCATGAACTTTGACGAAGTAGATAATTAGGTATCTAAATTTTTAAAAAATCCAATTTGATACTTAATTAAGCTTTTTGTGTCCTTTTGAGGTACTTGACCTTTTATAAAGACCAATTTCATACTTAATTAAACTTTTCACACCCATTTTTATTACTTCACTCTTTTATTATTTTTTGAAGTAATTAGACACGTGTCATGCAAACGATGAGTGGGTAATGTTTAGGCCACAAAAGTCAATTAGGTATAAAATTGAACCTTTTAAAAGTTCAAGTACTTAATTGTCAATTTTATTAAAGTTTAAGTACCAAAAGAAGTTTTTTCCCAAGAATATATAATTCTTTAACCTGTATTTGGGTAATACTATTAAGGATGCATATTTATTTATGCACAAACATATCTCTATTGTGTTAAAATATTAGTAATATGAGACTAAAGTAACACTATAAAAAAGTAAAGCTTACAAATGAAAAAAGAAATCTCACATTATTTAGATGTGAGATTCTTCTTTTAGTAGAAAGTATGGGGATGATTTTGAATTGTATTTATCACAAACGTTGTTATCTACAACATATTGAGTATTATGGATAGATAATTAATAACTTTATTCACACGGAAAATAGTCTAAACATTAATTTTTTTACATTTTTTTAATTTTCTACTATTTTGAATTATATGTTTATTTTATTTTTAATTTTGATAACAAATAATAAGTTTTTTTTTTTTTTTGGAGAGGAGCCAATTGGACTCGCCGAGTCCATGGGCCTAGCTAGTAGACTTGGCCATGACTTATGGACCATAGCAAGTCCACATGTCGAGTTAGACCTGACCAACGAAGGCGGGCCGAAATGAAGACCCATCGTGATCTGGTAAAGTCAGGTCTCTGGTTCGTACTTGACCCTAAGAGATGTACTCTAAAACTCTATGTTACCAAGTTAATAACACACACACACACTTTCTAAACAAACAATCAAATGTGTTTCATTAAAGTCTCTTTTCTCTCTTCCTTAATTTATACTTTTTCCCTTTTCCATTTTTGCTCAAATTGTAAGTTCTATGTTTGAAGATCCACAATTAGAATTAAAATATGTAATAAACCAACATCAATTTGTTAATCATATGTAAATTTTAATTTATTCAATATTATAAGTTAAATCAATCGCTAAAGAAATAGTCATAAAAATAATTGTTTTTATTCATACTTTTTTTAACAAAATCTCTATTTTCAAGTTATATCGGTATATAAGATAAGTGTTCTTTCACTTAAATTCCTTACATGCTATAATTTGTGAGGAATATGAATTATTGTTTATAAAAATTAAAATGTATTGGTAGTAATAGAAAAAAATTAATAATTTTATCAAAATAAATTATATAATACATAAAAACATGATCAAACTTTAATATTATGGATTATCTATATAATTGAAGAGAATTAGTATCAATGAAAGTTGAAGCATCTTATTAATGGCAAATGTAAATTATATGTGAAAATTAAAGCATTCTATTCATGGTAAATGTATATTATATTGTATTTATTTGATTGCTATTAGAGATGTAATCCCCTACAATTTTTTTGGACTCCCACGATCAATAATTAATTATAGATCAATAGTTAATAACATGATCAATAGAACTCCAAATAATTTAAAAGAATATAAATGTTATGAATGATCGATCTCAAAATCAAATAGTTAGAAAACCCTAATATCGTTTAAAAACCTAAACTAGCAAACCCTAAATTATGAATTCCCTAAATTGTAAAAGTACCTAAGTTAAACTATAAAACCACAAAGTGCCTTAATTTAATTAACATTGAACAAATTAAATCTCAAAGCATCCATAAGTGAATTTCTCATGGACTTTTATTTAAACTAAGATAACCCCTATAGTATTAATTTCAAATATTTAAGTTGAAAATTAAATTAAGATATTCGATAAATAACAAAGACAATGTGATACGTGCTTGTCACGATTTTACAAATTCTAGAACTCTGAGAATTGAAAACAGATCTCGACCTGATGAAATATCTAGAAAAGAATCGAAGGTATAATTGAACGTGACCCTAGATCTAAGAACTTCATGAACCTTGGTATCAATTGATGGAAGAATCGCGACCCATTGGTTGAATAATCATAAGAACCTTGATATAGAGATATCAACCTGCAGGAAATATTGACCAAGAACTTGGTATAAAGGAAGACGTCACAATCGGTGGTAGAAATCCAATTGATAAGTCATGATGAACGCCATAGGTAAAAACACGATAAGTTCAAAGGATTCTTTCCAAAACCAAATAGAAAATCAATTCTTAAGAAAATATTTTTATTCCATCTTTTTTCCCATTGAGTGCTTACTAGCCTTTACATATAGGCTATTAAAAGATAGTTACATAACTGGAAAAAAAAAATTGTCGCAGTTATGTAACTGATAACATCACTGAAAAACATAATTGTATTTAATCACTACATCAACTAAAAAAAAAAAAAAACAAAGAAATTCAAAAAGACATCCTAATCTAATGAAGGCCGACTATGATTAAGTTAAAAGGCCGACACACAACATCAATATTTTAGGCCGATGGCTCTGATTCTCCAATACTTGAAATGTGTTAATCTTCGACGATGTCATATGATCCCTATCATTCCCTCTTTCTTTGAAAAGATTCATCTAGACATCGGCACGGTTCCGGTCGGTTCCGGACCCGAACCGGAACCGGAACCGGAACCACCAGAGCCGGGGCGGTTCACGGTTCCAAGGAACCGCCGGTTCTGGCAGTTCCGGTTCCGGTTCCACGAACCGGTTTTTTTTTTTTTTTTTTTCTGGTGAAAAAAACCAAAACCTTACCCTCCTACCCCACACTGCACATGAACTTGAAAATAAGAAGAGTTGGCAAAAACACTGAAAGAAACATATACATGCCTAAAAGAGAAAAAAAAAATAAAAGAAATAAAATGAGTTGCAGGCGGAGGGTATTTCTTCTTTTCAGAAATTTCAGAGGATGCTAACGATGTAATAATGCATGCTGAACAGGTTGAGGCAGGATATTATGGATTTAGCTAAGCCTGGCATTCAGACTGCATATAAGTTCAAGGTTACTTCCAGAATGGAGCGAATATCTTCTTCCATAAAATTCAATCAATCTCTAATTTAACCTTAAAAAAACATAATTTTTTATCCAAATTCTTTCTTTTTTTTCTCAAAAGACAATCAAAGATATGAACCTCTTGAGTTATCTCTAATTGAACTGGATATGGATTCTTAGAAATGCCAGAGTTCTGAGACCAACTGATGCATGCATGCCACGACTTTGAGAATTCCAGGACTCATCGAAAACAGACCTCGACCTGATGAAATATCTAGAAAAGAATAAGATGTATAATTGAACATGACCCTAGATCTGAGAACTTCATGAACCTTGGTATCAATTGATGGAAGAACCACGATCCATTGGTTGAGCAATCCTAAGAACCTTAATATAGAGATCTCAACTTTGTAGGAGATACCAACCAAGAACCTTGATATAAAGGAAAACGCCACAATTGGTGATGAAAATTCGATTGACAAGTCATGATGAACTTTATGCATAAAAACCAGATAAGTTCAAAAGGTTCTTTCCAGAACCAAAGAGAAAACCAATTATCAAGAAAACATTTTTATTCCATCTTATTTCCCATTAAGTGTTTACTAGCCTTTATATATAACCTATTATAACGAAGTTACGTAACTGAAAGAAAAGAAAAAAACATAATTGTGATAGTTACGTAACTGAAAAACATAATTGTAATTAATCTCTACATCAACTAAAAAAATAAAACAAAAGAAATTCAAAAAGACATCTTAATCTAATGAAGGCTAGCGGTGATTAAGTTAAAAGGGCGGTGGCTTTTATCGCTAGCTTACAACATCAACATTCAAGGCTGGTAGCTCTGATCCTCTAATACTTGAAATTTTAATCTTTGATGACACCATTTGATCCCTATCACAATGCTTATGATTATGAATAAAATAAGATGATCACTTATAAAGTTATCATACTATCTATGATTAAAGATTGTTGGTATAATTGACTAATTACAAGGAAAATATTGAATTGATGAAATATTGGTTAATTTTTTAATAAGGTCCCTTACTAGTGGATGATTATGAATACATCTTACTCACGTTTGATTAATTAGTCAATATGGCCCTTGAAAATGATGATCAAATTACTTGATTCAAGGAAAAATTGTCAGATGTGATGATCATTGATTTGTTCGTAAAATATAAACCAAAAATCAATAATTTACTAGTTTAAGCTTGGATCAGAGTAGTTGTTGCTTTAAACTAAGTTGAATTATTAGCCAATGAAAATGATTGGTTATGAGAGTAGAAGAAATCATATTTATCTAAAAGTACTTAAGCTATAACTTCAATGGTAACTTGATGTCAAAAGAGGTTAATGAAAATTTGTTGAATAAAGAATGAGAAGAAAAGCTAGATTGAAGTGGGAAATATAACCTTGCAAAAGCAAAGTGGTAACTCAGAAAGTAGTATAAAACATAAATGAAATTCAACTACTAAATCCTATTTGGTAGGATCCACCAATTGGCAAACCAAAAACCCTGAAGATTTTAGGTAAACCTTTAGATAATGATTATAAACCTTAAGAGAACTTAGTTTAGACACCTTAAAACTTAGAAAAGTAGCCCTATGGCGCTTATAATCTAGATATAGAATTCCAATAATCTAGACATAGAATTCCAAACATATTTTCAACTTAGCCCTACAATCTTATTTCTTAAAAAAAGAAATTGAAAACCCTCATAGTAATGCGAACTAAGAGAATGATAAAAAAAAAGGCTAAAACACTAATTGGAATTTACTTAAATATTTAATAAACTATCTAAACTTTCAAATAGTTAATTTACTACCTAGATTAACTTTTTTATGTTCATAAATGCTA
Source organism: Combretum micranthum (assembly GCA_024138025.1). Lineage (NCBI taxonomy): Eukaryota > Viridiplantae > Streptophyta > Magnoliopsida > Myrtales > Combretaceae > Combretum > Combretum micranthum. The sequence goes on from JAMXBD010000158.1 coordinate 1,106,915, forward strand.
CCCCCTCTAATTTTGTTACCTATGTTAATACAGCTGGCTTTATTGACTAACAACATCTTAACACATGTTTGTGGCCCTAAAAAAATATTTACATGTGTCCTCCTCCTCTTCCTTTTTCTTCTTTGAATCTCTCTCTCTCCCTCCCTCGCTTCTCTCCTCCTCCTCCTCCTCCTCCGTCTCTAAAGCTCTCTCTCTCTCTATCTCTCTCCCCTCCTCCTTCTTCATCTTCTTGGTCAAGCTTGAGCCTAATTTTCAAAGAAGTGAAAGTAAGATCTTTTTTATCATAACAATACTCCATGGATTCAAATGCACTAACCATTTCATTTGGGTTTTAGTAGACTCAAAAGACTCTTCAAGTTGGGATCTTTCTTTTAATTTTCACTATTTGAAGGACATCTAGGATGGTTTCTCGATAAGGGTGTCGATGTTTCAAGATGGGTTTGTGGAAAAGTTGCTAGCTCTGTATTGTAAGGCATGGGACTTTCAACAGCCATGAAATAGATGAGGAGTAGTGATAGAAAAGTACAAGACGAAGAAGAAGAAAGGAACGTAGAGTGAGAAAAGAAAGGAGTTTAAGTGGAATTGTAAACCCCTAGGTTTTTATATTGAGTTTAAGCTCAAAACTTAGAAGCGAAAGTCAACCGAAAATCCTAAAGTCAATAAATCAAACCCTAAAATTTAGATCCATCAATCTCGTGCTCTCAAACCCTAGAGATCGGAATTGAGGAAATGATGGATAATAGTTGCCAATAATATAGGGAAGCTTAAAAATATCAGATTCGCCGATTTCTACTGTATTTCAGATCCGAACGAGATTACTTTTCGAAAACCGTGTCCCGATACATCGGACAGTAAAAATATTCTGATGACACCATTAGATTCGTAATAATGTAAGGAATCCAAAAATATCAGTTCTTAATTTTTCGGTAACTAAAAATTACAGATATCGCATTTATATGTGTATTTTTTTTACTATCGGTAGATTATTAGTTTTGTTTACTATTCATTGTACTTATCTACTATTCATTACTATTCATCTATTTCTACTTTTATCTTGCTACCTATTCTTACTACCTACACACCTATATTCTTACTTTTTACCTTTCCAATATATCTTATATCACATCATATTTTACATATTAATTATATTTCTCTACAAAATACAAATTAAATTAATTTTCTCCCCCTTATCTCTCTAAACCGGCGCCTCCCCTTCTCTCTTTATCTCTATTTATTTTTCCTTTTCAATTTATTTTATTATATGCAATTTCCCTCCATCTTTAACTATAAATATCCCATTTCCCTTCACTTTTTTCACACACTTGTTTTACATAATAAAACACTCTCAAAGTTTCTCCACAATTCCTCTCTATCAAAACTCTTTTCAACTAATCTCTTTCAAAATCATTCTCTATACATAAACCATCTATCACATATCATTACCCATATATTTCTACACTCATCATCTTCTTCTTTCAACATAAACACACTTAGGTAAAACTTTCTACTATTATTTTTCCATGTCATGTAACTTAGCACGACTATGGTGTTGTTTCCTAAGAGCTTATGTGAGTTATGGAAGCAACAACATGTTCATGATTTGTTCTTGCATATGCTAAGAATTCTGATTTTATTATTTTGTTATTATCATGATACTATGTCGTTATTATTGCTATTATGCTTCTACCTTAACTTTGTATATTTATCATTATCTATATGTATATCTATATACTTCTTAAAGCCCAAATGCTCACTAACTCTCTAACAAACTTATTATTATTGCTTTCTTTTCTTTCTTTTCCTTTTTTTTTGGGACTAGTCTATTCTTAGTCCCGAGTTGTCTTGATAAAGATAAGGCTCCTAATACTTGGCCGGGATACCTTGACGAAGTTAAGGTTCCCAATACTTGATCTTATTATATTGCTTATTATTTTGCTTCTTATATCTTTCCTATATTTTCATCTTTTTCATACTACATACTCATATACATGCATCACCATAATGATATTGTCTCAACAAAATCTAAAGTGAAATTTTCTTTAATAAAGGAAACTGAAACTAAACTCTTTTAATATATACCCTTGTTGCAAAATCATGATTTTGTTATCAAACACATAGGAAATTTATTTTACAACTTTTTTTTTTCCAAACTCATCAAGATTTTTCTTCAATGACAATAAAAGGTAATGTTATCAAGAAAATTAACTAACGAACTAAACTTTTCTTTTTGTAATAAGTCATATGAAGTTTATTAAAACTTAGTGTTAATAGTGTTTTAAGAGCTGAGATTTTCGTGATAATTATGTACCGCCCTTTTTCAAGACCCAAAGGACTTTTTATGACAAAACTAACCTTAGAAATGGATGGATCTTTTTGAGTAGGTAGAAAATGATATATAATATGCGAAGTTCCTAGTTAAAATGAGCAATATATGGCTTTTTTAAGTTGGAATTTCACTCTATACGATTTTTGACGAACTTAGTGAAATAGAATTAGCAAGTTTAAGTACATTTTCCAAGAAATACTCTTTTTGGGTATTTTCCTTGTATAGGTGACGTGGAGGCCGAGTTTTCGTATCCCAAGGATTACTTTGAATAGAAGTTTCTACACGAATGGCAAAGTGAGTTTATTTTTTACATTTTACACTTATGTTTTTGCTTGCAAAATTAGTGGCATTAGAATTAGGAAAAAGATGAAATGGAAATGTTTATGTGGTTTACATATATGGTTGAAATTACGTTTAAGTATATCGAAGCGAGAATTGTTCATAATGAATGTTTGATATGGTATATAAATGATTGTATGAAATTTCTATGATCACCCGTAAAACAACTAATCATGCCATGAGTATTTAGTTAAATTGATTCATATATATCATTAGGTGAGTTCATCGCATTTATTATTAGACTCTTGGCGGGACAAAGGCATAGTAAGGAGATTCAAAGAGCCCGTAAGATCTATAAAACGACGAAGGGTTACCCGATTAAATTACGATGAATATAACACCGGAATAAAATATGTTTTACAGTTGGGTAGTAGCTCGAACAAAACTATAAAGGAATTATATTTATAAAAATCTATCTGTTCGATCTGTAACACCTAACCCCGAATGAAAGGATAAATCCATTCAACATATGATTCTTGAAAAAATGTATGTATTGTTTGCTCATGTATTTGTGCATCTCATATGGTTGTTTAAATAAACTTGTTTGATTATTTGTTGTTGGGTGTATAATTGAGGAAATAATTCTTGTTAAGAACATACCTTATACCCTCTTAGATATCTCTTGTAGTACTCATATCTTTGGTTGGAGCCCAGGGGATACTTCACCTAGGTAATACCTTTTGAAGCTAAGAGTTTTTGGTTAGAATTCAAGAATTAGCAGTAGAAATAGATTTCTAAGTAGAAATTCAAAAATATAAACGGACTTTGATAGAATTAGATGTTCTATAGGAGAATGTCTCTTAAAGGTTGTAAGACTCTTTATATATCTTTTAAGAACCTTAATTTTATTGTTATGATTTACTTTCTTAATTACTAATATGTATAACTGTTTAAATGGCTTGATCCAAAGTTTGGTCCACTACGATCGTGAAAGTACGCCTTACACCCGATATCAAGACTTTTGGGACGACCAAGGTTGTCATATTTAAATCTTAATATTAACTGTGGCGGGTTGTCACGTTTAGGATACCCTTTGGGGCGTGACATAAATGAATTTGGGTTTAAAGCGATTGAGATCAGAGACAAGGGATTTTAAAGTTCTCTTCATGACTTTTTATGTTTGAGTCTTTCTAGTTTTCAAGTTGGAATCAGGGGAAGTGGGACAAGGTGTTATTATTTCTATTTTTCTTTTAGTATTGGCATGGATTATTATTCAAGTGGGCCGCGTGAATGTGTCATGCAATCATTCATTATTAATTCCACTTAGACAAATGAAAGTAACAGAGTTGAGCCAGGTATTGTTTTTTACCATAAAAAGTTGATCTAAGTAGTAAACTAATTAAATAAAAATTTGGGTAGTTAATTGAATATTTAGGCAAAAATTAAGTAGCAATCGTGACATTAGCCTAAGAAAATAAACAATACCAAAATGAAGAATAATAAGCTTATAACATAAATTAAAGTAAATCAAAATTTCATAAACAAAAACAAAGCAAGCTTGAACCCTACCTAGGTCTTTATCGTGTAGCAAGAGTAAATGGATAATTCAGACTCTAAAATATCGATCAAAATTTCAAAACACAATATTAAAGCCAATTTTCTTTCCCTATGTCAAAATTTTCCTAAATAACTAAATAATAATAATAGGAAATAGTGTAAATCCTTAAAAAATTACAATATAATTTTAAATCATCAATTAGGGAGTACTCAAAAGATTTTTCCGAAACCCAAAACAATCAAACTCAAGGTACTCAAGATATAATATCTCATTTCCAAATCTACTTATGAGACGTTAAAGCAGTGCAATGGATAGTTAATACTACTTTATTTTATTTCTTAATAGTTGTAATTCTAGCCCAATCTTATCAAGTAAATCTTAGTGATATTTCAAAAAGAAAAATCTAAAAAAAAAATAGAGGATCTAGTCAATGGCGATCATATCTTCTTTTTAGGTAATGGTCATTAGAATTGTAAGCTAATTATATATTTCTACGAGTTTGTAACTTTTTGAGTTTTTTATATTTCACCTAAATTTTCTCATATACTAAAACTTAAAATAATTTAAAGATAATAATGATTTTTTTTCATAACCACATAAAGATTCATGTGATGGAAAATAATTAGTTAAAAGAAGTTTAATATGGAAATGAAAATGAAATATTCATGAATCCAAAGTAAATATAAAATGGGCTAATGTCACAATTGATCCCGAACTTTAACCAAATATATAATTAGCTACCTAAACTTTTAATTTAATCAATTTGGTACCTGAACCTTGATATTAATTAATTTGGCACCTAAAAGAACATTTCGTGCACACCAATACTACCTCCATTAATTCCTTTGAGGTACTAAATTGATCAATTTAAAGTTTTTTAGGTATCAAATTAATTAATTTCTTGAACAAGTTGATCAAATTAAAAGTTCAAGTAGCTAATTACACATTTGGTCAAAGTTTAGGTACCTATTGTGACTTACCCTAATATAAAATCATGATTTTCTCTAATTGAGTTTCATATCAATAAAATCTAAGAATTAAAATTTTGATTAAGAATCAAGCTAAGGAAAAAAATAATTTTTTTTCACAAAGATATACACTTAAAGTTTTATACCACTAATAAGTAAAACCATGTCTTGTAAAGTAAATTATTAAATAAAATTCTTTTTAAATATAAGACCTTTGAGATTTCAAAATGTATAAAACTATTATTTTTATTTTTTAGATAAGTCACATGTTTACAAATAGCAAATTTTATCATAAGCCAAGAACATGATTTTTCATAAAACTCAACATTACTACTTTCTATGAAAGATTATTTTACAACGTTTTATTTTGGAACAACATCACTAGGATCATGCATATAATATGAGTTATTGTCAATATTAAATGATTTTCAAAGGTAGAAATATTTATATATTTGTTACAAAGTATCTAAGTGAAGAAAAATTTAGGAAAAATTTGCCATTTAAGGACTGGAACTTTTGGGTCAGATCTGTACTGACCCATTTCGAAACCTAAATGGCTTTAAATGTTAAAAATAACTTTAGAAATAGATAAATCTTTTTGAGTTGGTAGAAAACGACTACTAATATGCAAAATTCTAAGTTAAAATAAGCAATTCATGGCTATTTTAAATTGAAATTTCTCTTCACCCGAATTTTGATGACAATAACAAGATAGAATTAAAAAGTTGAAGTAGAACTTTTATAAAATACTCATTTCGGATATTTGTTTTGTCTAGGTGATGAGAATACAATAACTCCTCTTTCTAAGGATTATTATGACTAAACAAATTGTAATATGGAAGAGTGAGTTTTCCCTCATAAATTTATTACCTTGTATGTATTTGTAAAGTAGTTGCACTAGCATGATAAAAAAAGATAAAAATGGATATGTACTGTGGATTATCAAGGATAAAGCATGCGTTTCTTTTTCTTACCTAATTAAGTGAATGCTAAGTATATCGCAACACTAGAATGTTTGTTTAACTATGTTTATACATTTGTATGCTTGATTGCTATGTGTGTTTAAATTGATTGATCACCTTTAATGAATCATACAATGGAATGGCGTTAACAAGAAAATGGTCATGCATAACATCTGTTGAGTTACATTTCGAAAGGCTGATACTCCTACGTGTAGAGTCAGATGGGCTGCTAGTGTGCTAGGACACGGGCCATGCTCCTTCGTAGGGAATCCACATCACTCAAGGAATGCGACTCTAGGTTCGAATGCCAATCAAATGCTTTAGGTGAGTGCTTGAGGACTAGTAGTAGAAGATCAAGAGGAATTTCATCAATAATTCCCTAACCCTTGATATGAAGGGTGTAAATATATTATATATATATAGATTTCGGATAACTATTCATATATGTGTTCTTCATGTGATTGTTGCATAAGCATAACATATGCTCGACTAACAACTAGTTTGTTTATGATTTTCAGTGCGAATGATGGGGACATATGTCACTAAGCACATTGTAAGCTTATACCTCCATAGATTTTGTTGAATTAGGCATACTTGAGACTCAATTCAAGGACGAGACATTAAGGAAAACATTGGTGGATTATTGAGCTTTTGCGAAAGAAGTAGGAGCATAGAAAGAATTTTCTTTCTTGAAATTTCTTTATGAGTAATATATGCTATATTAATATTTTGGAGATTACTAGGAAGTTATTTGTGTACACTCGAAGACATTACTAGGGTTATGCCCTTAAGAATTATAATTGACCTTGTTTATGTTTCATATTTAGTATTTCTCTTACTTTGTTACTTAATTATTATCAAAATAAATTGCACTACCCTGATGCGTTCCTTGTTACGACCTGCTACCTTAGGCTTCACTGCAACAGAGGGGGCGCCCCTAAGCCGTTAGGCCACCCTGGGCAGTGATCATGATGCCAAGTACAATGACCCTCCTAATGCACCCTAAGGCACAACCATGACACCAGAAGTACTGTATAATTACTCGAAACTCTACCTATCGAGGTATTGTCCACTTCAACCACACACTACACGGTTTTCTTTTTTTAGTGCCAGTGCTTCCTAAGGGGGTCACCCATCTTGGGATTGCTCTACCAAGAGCACGCTTAACTTTGGAGTTCTGACAAACTCTAAGCCATTACATCGAAAAGACGCCTCTGTGATTAAAGTTTCACAACCTATATTTGAGGGGTATCACATACTCCCCCACTTATAGAGCTGACGTCTCCATTAGTTTCGTTACATAGGTCAAGAACAATTGTTGTGATACCATTTGCCACGACTTCCCACCTCAGGCTCCACCACAGTGGAGGGAGTGCCCCTAAGCCCTCAGGCCATCCTAGGCATGGATCGTGATGCCAGGTACAATAGCCCTCCCAATGCACCCTCAGGCACGAGCAAGACACTAGAAGCATTGTGTAACGACTCGAAACTTTACCCACTGAGGTATTATCCACTTTGGCTACACGTCGTATGGTTTTATCCTTTTGGTGCCAGCACTTCCCAAGGAGGTCACTTATCTTGTGATTACTCTACTCAGAAGCCGCTTAACTTTGGAGTTCTGACAAACTCCAAGTCGTTACTCTAAAAAGGTGCCTCTGTGATTAAAATTCCACAACCTATATTTGAGGGGTATTACATACTCCCCCACTTATAGAACTGACATCCTCGTCAGTTTCGTTGCATAGGTTTAGAATCATTGCTGTGATATCATTTATCACAACTTGCCAACCTAGGGCCCACTAGGGATGTAAACGGGACGGGTCTGGGATGGGTCATTAAGAAACCCGACCTGATCCGAACCGATTTAAAAAAAAAACATTTTTTTAATTATCTCTTTCCATTTCTATCAATGTAAATTGAAAGGAAAAATTGCGTACATCTTAAAATGTGCTGCAAAATATATTAATTTGGTTATATAATTGACTTATATTGTGCTACTTTGGAAAGGAGAAAATAAAAAAATTGTAGAGATTTAGGGAAACATCTCAATTTCGATTAGAGTTAAAGTGGGATTATATGTATTAGCATTGTTGACTAATCAAAAAGACTAACCTTTCTAAATTAAGATGAACAAAATTTGTATTATTATAACAATGAAACTTCCACGGTTTGTCAATCATGCATCCAAATTAAGAATCTGACCTAATCCTATTACATTGAGTAAAACTTCAAAAATATTAAAAACCTCAACAGGACCATACTACTTCAAATTTAAGCAACAGCCATATGAAAGATGGGTATCGGACCTGAATACGATGTGTGATAATTATAATGGAAGAAAAAGCTGTCGACGTCTAGAAATGCACTGAAAAATAATATAATAACATTAATGCGCTAATGTAAATTTTGCTAGCGGCCTGTTTGATGAACTAAAAACGTGATGGTAGAAGGAGCTTCACATTAAATTTTTTTAATGTATTTGTTATTAATTTTTAATAAATACATATATGAAAAGTATCATTCAACTACTGAACAAGTAGATTCCTTAAACTAAAATTTTATTTTTTTTAATTATATCGGGTCGAGTTTTTCCAACGGGTTATTAATACAACCCAAAACTCGACCCTAAACCCTATAGGGTTTTTAGCAGGGTGGGCGGGCGGGTACCCTATAACGACCCGCCCCGATTGCATCCCTAGGCTCCATCGCAATAGAGGGGGCACCCCTAAGCCCTCAGGCCACCCTGGGTAAGGATCATGATGCCAGGTACACTGGCCCTCCCAATGCAACCTCTGGCATAACCAGGACACCAGAGACACTATGTAACGACTCGAAACTCTACCTTACAGAGGTATTTTTCGCTTTGGCCTCACACCGAAGGTTTTGTCCTTTTGGTGCCAATGCTTCCTTTTAGGGTGGGTGGGTTCATCCATCTTAGGATTACTCTACTCAGAGTACGCTTAACTTTGGAGTTTTGACAAACTTCAAGCCATTATACTGAAAAAGCTTCTCTATGATTAGAGTTCCACAACCTATATTTGAGGGGTATCACATACTCTCCTACTTATAGAACTGACGTCCTCGTCAGTTTCGTTACACAAGTCTAGAACCATTGCTGTGATACCATTTGTCACGACCTACCACCCCAGGCTCTACCGCAGCAAAAGGGACGCCCCTAGGCCCTCAGGCCACCTTGGACAAGGATCGTGATGTCAGGTATACTGACCCTCCCAATGTACCCTCAAGCATAACCAAGATACTAGAAGTATTGTGTAACGACTCGAAACTCTACCCCACCAAGGTATTATCCGCTTTGGCCTCATGCCATATGGTTTTATCCTTTTGGTGCCAGCGCTTCCCATGGGGGTTATCCATCTTAGGATTATTCTTCCTAGAGTACGCTTAACTTTGGAGTTCTAACAAACTTTAAGCCAATACACCGAAAAGGCACCTCCGTGATTAGAGTTCCACAATCTATATTTGTGAGGTATCACATTCCCTCTGATGTGTTATACGCTTTGTACATGATATGAAAGCATTTATGTGACTAAAGAAGTCATTGCTAGGATTTAATACTATATATGATGGACTGCCACATTTAAGGTGCCTCTCAGGGCATAACAATGAGCATTGGATACAATAGACTCAAAGTAGACCACTATTAAGAGGTTTGGTGACAGCAATTTCGTTATTTCGCTATTGTATGTTGACGACATGTTGTTAGCAGGCCTTAACAAAGATCATATCAAGGAATTAGAGGCTTAGCTAGCTAGGGAATTTGAAATGAAGGATGGAACAAACAAGATTCTAAGGATGTAAATTACTGAAGGAAAAATAATAGGAAGGTTTGGCTCTATCAAAAGAATTACTTGAAGAAGGTCTTCCAATGATTCAAAATGCAAGATGGTAAGCCAATTTCTACCCCACTTCCAATTTCAAGTTATCTTTTCGATATGAATCCTAGCAATGAAGAAAAGAGGATGGAAATGTCTTGAGTATCATATATATTAATAGTGAGTAGCTTGATGTTCGTAATGACATGTACATGACCAGGCATTACACGCAATAGAAGCAATAAGTTGGCACATAAGAAATCCTGGAAGAGAACATTGAAATGCTATGAAGAGGATCCTAAGATATATTAAAGGGACCTCAAATGTTGCTTTATGTTATGGAGGATCAAACTTCATCGTCAAAGGACATATAGATTCAGATTATGAAGGTGATCTTGACAAAAGCAAATCCACTATGGGATATGTGTTTGCACATGCTAGCAGAGTTGTAGGTTGGGCCTCAAAACTATAGTTAGTTGTGGCTATGTCAATAATAGAAGAATAATATGTAGCAGCTACACAAGCAAGTAAAGCAGTAGTATGGTTGAAAATACTCAAGTATAAACAAGAGAAAATTTCTATATTTTGAGACAGTTAGAGTGCCTTGCATCTTCCAAGGAATCTAGCCCTTCATTCAAAGACAAAACATATTTGAGTGCAATACCACTGCATTTGTGAGAAAGTGGAAGAAGGAACTATAGAAATGCAGAAGATGTATAATAAGGAAAAAGTATAATTTATTTTATGACAAAGGCAATCAATGCTAGCAAGTTTGTTTGGTGTCGATCCTCTTGTGGCCTAATGAAAACATAAGCAATATGGAATGACAACGTAGAAAGAATGGTGGTGAAGATATGATTGATCCTCAATCAAATTTTCAAGTGGGAGAGTGTCAAAATATGTCAAAGGATGTAGGCCAATTAATGCTTATTGACATTTTTAATGGGAAAAGAATACAAATTATAGAGCCAACAAAGTTGAAAAATGTGTTTTTGCTATGCATGATTTTCACTATGTTCACACCACAAATATCTCCTATGAATAGGTTTGATTTCTTCCATTGTAAATCATTCGAAAGTCATCTCATTTCACTTGCAAGAAAGCAAGAGAATTCAAAGAGAGAGTTGTGAGTTGAGTTCTTCTTAATATAAGAGAGAGAAAAATTAGAGAGTTGTGTATTTTTCTACTAGTATCAAAGAGAAAATTTTAATTGTTTGTCTTTGTGATATAAAGAGGTTGTAATTCATAATTAATTCCGATAGTGAAATTCTTTTACCTTGCTTGTGGTTTTTTCCCTAATTTGTTTGGAGATTTTCCACATTAAAATCTGTGTATTCATTTTCTTTTATCTTCATTATCTCAAATTTAATAACTATGACTCTACTATATCCAATCCTTACATTTAAAACAGCAACATTGGTAAAGATTAGTTCAAAATGAGATATTCTTTCATGTATGCATACTCAATACTATTATTATTATTATTATTATTATTATTATAGCATAACACTTTGCACGTTTTGACTTTACAATTGGTGTTAGTACTTATTTTCGCTCATATAAAAGCTAACTAAATGAAAATTTTATTAGCATTTTTCTATATTTCATTTTAGGATCGTTTTTTTTTTTTAAATGAAGTAATATTCTTATTATAGATTTGAAATCTTTACTAATATACATATGCATATATAGTAATAATAATAATAGCATAAATACAAAGATGGAAATAAAAAAAAATGAAAATGACATAGGAACACAATGTTAAACGGTTCCAAAACAAGTACAAAGCATATATTGTACGATTGAAATGGAAATTTTCATTTTCACAAAAGATGATATTTGGCATATTAGGAAATATTTCCAATTCTAAATAGATTCCACCATTTGGTTTATGGAAAGAAGCTAAGAGTCTAATTTTATATATTATTATATCCTTTAGGCTATTATTGTAGTTCTAATTTTTAATAGGTAAATTACGATAAAAGAAATTAACATTTGGGGGTAAATTTATTTGAGGTATTTGTGTTTTAAGTGGTTAAAAAGAGGTATCAATATATTACAAAGTGAATTAAATAAGGTGTCAATGTTTTATAAAGCTTATTTAAGGTATAAACGTTTAAATTAATTTTTAATTAAGTTTTCTTAGTTTTTGTTAATGGTTAAATATTAATACCATATTTGACTCATTTTATAAAATATTGGTACCTCTTTGTTGATACCTTTAATGAATTTATCTTCAAATGTTAATTCTTCTTTTTATTAATTTAAAATACTGATATTTCAGATGAATTTACTCTAAATGTTGATACTCTTCTATATAATTTACCCAATTCTTAATTCTCCAAAAAGCTAAGAGTCTGATTTTATATATCACGTCTCTTTCTCCCCGCCACATCTCTCCTCTTTTTCTCTCTCTCTTGCCCTTTTGATTCTTGTTTGTCTGTTTATTTCTCTCTTGTAAATTAACAATAATAATTCACAATCAAGAAATCGAAACCAGACTAAAAGTGAACTTCCATGAGCATTTCAAGAAGCGTCCGTAGTGAATAGCATAAGCAGAATTCTAACACCGATATCTTTCTCTTCGTTCTTTTATAAAGTTGAGTTACTCTCATCATTAAAAAAAAAAAAAAAGGAAAAAGAAAACGGCCTAACTACTTTTTCCAAGGCTCCCGAAAGAAAATAGCAAAAATTAATCATTACTCAAAAGATAATCAGAATCCAAGTTCATTGAGTAAAGATCCTTTGTTGATGTTGAAGAAGCAATTTGTGAAACCTCCACCGGGGAGCATCGGGTGACCATCTGGTCCATATTTTTTCCTGAAGTGCCTCTATAATGCTTTCTCATGGCAGCAAGTTTCATTTCATCAATTGCAACTGCAGCATATGGAGCTGGTGCTTCAGTTTTAATCTTGCCTTCAAGCATGCTTACCACAGACGACATGGTAGGTCTAATATCTGGAGATATATTAGTGCATAATATTGCGACATTGATCATTGTCATTGCATCCTCTTTATCGAAGTCAAAGCCCAATCTTGGATCAACTAATTCTATCAAGTCACCCTTTTCTTTGAGCATATTTGCCTGGAAAACAAAAAATTATAATAAAAGCGAAAACTTTTAGAATTTTCTTTATATGGGTAAAAAAATGGAAGTAGTTTTTGTGAATTAAAAAAAACTGCTAATAATGTTTCAAGCCATTTTTCACATGAAAAACATATAGCAAGTCTACAACTGTGAGATCAATCCATGAAATTTAAATGATAATTTTAATTTGTATGTGATCTGCAAAATTCAAATCATGCAATGAGACATTGCTAGCATACTGTTTTGAAAATATGAAGTCATGAGAGTTGTAAATTATGCTTATATTCATAGTACAATTTACAGTTTAACAAACCCAAGGCAAATGATGGGGTTATGAGTTGACATATAATCCAAAACTTGTTACCCAATCAAGAAGGTAAAAGCATTCGTCTCTCCCTTCATAAGTCGTGTTGCTCTTGCCACAGACAATTTCTAAAACAACGATTCCAAAGCTGTAGACATCTGCTTTATCAGTTAGATAACCTCGCATTGCATATTCGGGAGCCATATATCCACTACATAACATAAATATAGAGTTAGTATTTGTTAATCATAATAATATCTTGACACATTACTTAAAGAGGCTCACAATGTTCCAGCAATTCTGGTACTAATATGTGTATTATCTTCCTCATCAAGTTTTGCCAAACCAAAGTCCGATATTTTTGGGTTAAGATGTTTATCAAGCAACACATTAGTAGATTTGATGTCTCGATGTACAATCTTCAATCTTGATTCCCCATGAAGATATGCCAAGCCTCTTGCTATACCTATGCAAATCCTATATCTTGTTGGCCAATCCAGCTTCAATTGGTGCTCCTCTGGGCCTTCAAGTTAATTTAAGAAGTGTTAGTACGATTTATTGATCTCTAAATTTAATAAGTAAAAAGAAACTATTGAACCATATCAGTTATTAGAATCACCAAATAATGCACGAGCAAGACTATTATTTTCCATGTACTCATAAACCAAAAGCAACTGATTTTCTTCAATACAACATCCATAGAGCTTCACAAGATGAGGGTGTTGAAGACCTGAGATCATCCCTATCTCATTCACAAACTCACGGTTCCCTTGTTTTGATTTTGAGGACAGTTGCTTTACTGCAATTATTGTCCCATCTAACAAGCGACCCTGCATTAAAAATTTCCAAAATTTCAATGAGAACCTTGAAGTAGGTTCTCATTTAGTGACGCAGCGGAATACAAGGGAGACAATCGCAAGACGTTGATTCGCGCACGAATACCCGGCTTGTGATCTTCAAATATCCATTGATTCTGAGAATACCTAGATATTTGGCATCAAAAGTCGAAATCTACACAAGATTTACGAATTTTGGGATAAAGAGAGAACACTCTCAAACAATTTCATTCAAAAATAACATATCCTGTCTCATATGCCATAAGGCTTACATATATATAGGCAAGCTTGAAAGTTGCCATAATAAAAAAAAACTAAAACCTATTAAATAATATTAAATAGCATTTAAAAGGAAAAACTAAAACGGATATCCTATTAAAAGACATTAAATCCTATGAAACTAACATCCTATTAAAAGACATTAAATCCTATTAAAAATCCTACTAAATGATACTAAAAATTATTCTTTAGAAATATTAAATGATATTCTAAAGGCATTGACCACATTATTAATTACGAATTTGAGAAATCCAAAAGACATGTAAAGTACGCCGCTCCAACACTAGTGTAAAATTAAAGGCAGGCGGCATATGTTGCAGACATAGGATTTTCCGTCTCTTCGTCATATGCTGCATCATCCTCTCCAGGCTGGACAAAATTCGACCTCGAATTTTAATCATGTTATGCAGTAAGTCCTCAACTTGTCTCCTCAACTCTTCATATTTTGTATGGCACATTTGATGACGAGGACAATTTGGAAGGGTTGCACTTAGTTCAAAATTAATTTGGTGTTGAATGTCTCTTAATGGGGGTAACCCATCTGGAAACTCTTCAAAAAACACAACCTGAAACTCCTTTACAGCCATAGTTGCAAACTCAGGTATTGCTACCTTCTCAGTAACCTCATTGCCTACAATAGGCTGAAAATTTTCAACTTTTTCCAAAAATTCTTTCTCCTCATAATCATCATCAAAAATAGGTTTTCCATCTCCCTCAGCCTTAAACACATCATCATATTTTGTGAAAATCTCTTGTTCATCATTCTCAGTGTCAAAGATAGGTCTTCCATCACCTACAGCTTTAAACATAGGTTCTTCATCCTCATAAGTGTCAAAAATAGGTTCTCCATCACAGTAGTCCCCACCAACAGAAGAGAAATCCTCATCAAATTCCAAGATTGCGTTCATCCCTAATTCCCTACAACTACTATCTTCCTTAACAAAAAAGGAGTCATCATTCGATTCCTCATAATCTACATCATGTATCAAATCAAAATTAGGCACTAGATTAGGATTAGGGTTTCTAACTTTATTTCGATTCACCAAAAGTGCCTCTATCCTTTCTGTGACCTGGGCTACTGCAGCATCCAGTCGCCGATCGATCATCTGTCCAATCCTTTGTTCTAACCTCTCATCGAGCATAGCTCCAATCCTCTTATCTAAGTTGTCACGCTCATAAATCTCATCGATACGCCGCTGGTTTAATTGTCTACGAGACGGCATCGTTACTCCTGGAACGAACGCAGCTCTGATACCAACTGACGCAGCGGAATATGAAAGGGGAACAATTTCAAGCCGTTGACACAACGGAATAAAAAGAACAGCTCTGATACCAACTGACGCAGCGGAATACAAGGGAGACAATCGCAAGACGTTGATTCGCGCACGAATACCCGGCTTGTGATCTTCAAATATCCATTGATTCTGAGAATACCTAGATATTTGGCATCAAAAGTCGAAATCTACACAAGATTTACGAATTTTGGGATAAAGAGAGAACACTCTCAAACAATTTCATTCAAAAATAACATATCCTGTCTCATATGCCATAAGGCTTACATATATATAGGCAAGCTTGAAAGTTGCCATAATAAAAAAAGGACTAAAACCTATTAAATAATATTAAATAGCATTTAAAAGGAAAAACTAAAACGGATATCCTATTAAAAGACATTAAATCCTATGAAACTAACATCCTATTAAAAGACATTAAATCCTATTAAAAATCCTACTAAATGATACTAAAAATTATTCTTTAGAAATATTAAATGATATTCTAAAGGCATTGACCACATTATTAATTACGAATTTGAGAAATCCAAAAGACATGTAAAGTACGCCGCTCCAACACGGTAGTGTAAAATTAAAGGCAGGCGGCATATGTTGCAGACATAGGATTTTCCGTCTCTTCGTCATATGCTGCATCATCGATGATGCAGCATATGATGAAGAGACGAAAAATCCTATGTCTGCAACATATGCCGTCGGCCTTTAATTTTACACTACCCGTGTTGGAGAGGCGTACTTTACATGTCTTTTGGATTTCTCAAATTCGTAATTAATAATGTGATCAATGCCTTTAGAATATCATTTAATATTTCTAAAGAATAATTTTTAGTATCATTTAGTAGGATTTTTAATATGATTTAATAGGATGTCAGTTTCATAGGATTTAATGTTTTTTAATAGGATGTCAGTTTTAGTTTTTCCTTTTAAATGCTATTTAATATTATTTAATAGGTTTTAGTCTTTTTCGATTATGGCAACTTTCAAGCTTGCCTATATATATGTAAGCCTTATGGCATATGAGACAGAATATCTTGTTTTTGAATGAAATTGTTTGAGAGTGTTCTCTCTTTATCCCAAAATTCGTAATCTTGTGTAGATTTCGATTTTTGATGCCAAATATCTAGGTATTCTCAGAATCAATGGATATTTGAAGATCACAAGCCGGTATTCGTGCGCGAATCAACGTCTTGCGATTGTTCCCCTTTCGTATTCCGCTGCGTCAGTTGGTATCAGATGATGCAGATGATGCAGCATATGACGAAGAGACGGAAAATCCTATGTCTGCAACATATGCCGCCTGCCTTTAATTTTACACTACCCGTGTTGGAGCGGCGTACTTTACATGTCTTTTGGATTTCTCAAATTCGTAATTAATAATGTGGTCAATGCCTTTAGAATATCATTTAATATTTCTAAAGAATAATTTTTAGTATCATTTAGTAGGATTTTTAATAGGATTTAATGTCTTTTAATAGGATGTTAGTTTCATAGGATTTAATGTCTTTTAATAGGATATCCGTTTTAGTTTTTCCTTTTAAATGCTATTTAATATTATTTAATAGGTTTTAGTCCTTTTTTTATTATGGCAACTTTCAAGCTTGCCTATATATATGTAAGCCTTATGGCATATGAGACAGGATATGTTATTTTTGAATGAAATTGTTTGAGAGTGTTCTCTCTTTATCCCAAAATTCGTAAATCTTGTGTAGATTTCGACTTTTGATGCCAAATATCTAGGTATTCTCAGAATCAATGGATATTTGAAGATCACAAGCCGGGTATTCGTGCGCGAATCAACGTCTTGCGATTGTCTCCCTTGTATTCCGCTGCGTCAGTTGGTATCAGAGCTGTTCTTTTTATTCCGTTGTGTCAACGGCTTGAAATTGTTCCCCTTTCATATTCCGCTGCGTCATTTAGGCAATTTGAATCTCTGTTTTCATTAGATTTTTTTGCTAAAAAAAACATTGGATTATATCATACCTTATATACAGATCCAAAACCACCTTCTCCAATCTTGTTAGTCGGATTGAAATTGTTTGTGGCAGCTTTGATTTGCCTCAAAGTGAAGGAGCCAGTTTTGAGGTTTAGACCCTTGAGATCTGCATGAGTATGGTCTGAATAGCCTATTCACTAATAATATCTGCATGCGATGCCAATTGTATTCAGTTGAGACATACCTTCCTCCACAGTGTCTTTGCGTCCTGAACATCCTTTCCACCAAAGAACACCAACAATTAGGAAAATAAAGCATACAACCCCAACAACTATACCAACCACAGCACGGGTGCCCAATGATTCCTTTGGAGGGAAAAAAACTGCAAAATAATAGTGAAGACATAAGAGAACATTACTTTAAAGATCCACAAATAAGGTCACAAGTAGGGGGAAAAAAGTTAATTGCAAAAATCCTATATGTGTTTTCATTCATTTGCAAATACATTATTTGTATTAATTTTTTTTTTACAAGTAGGTAATATGAGTTTAATGCAAAAGTATTTATATTATTTAATAATTTCAAAATAAAACGTGTTAATATCTTACCATCCTTAAAAAATCATTTTTATAATTTTTCAAATTTTTTTTTGTTTTTTTAAATAAGTTTTAATATATTATCTATTAACTAATATTTTTTATTAAGTTAATTTTTTTAGACCAATAAGATACTAATATTTATTCAAATAGTATTCAATAATATTGATACTTTTGTATGAAACTCAGTCACCTATGTGTATTTATAAATATGCAAAAACACAGATATGAGTTTTGTAATTAAAAAAAAAAAGTCCTAATTTCACTGAATAAAATCATATGCCATGAGATTTTTTTTTTCTTTTGGCCAAATATGCCATGAGATTAAACAAAAAAAAATAAGATTTCTCTATCAGGAACTTTCAACTAATTCTCTCTCAAGATTAATATTGCGAGTTGTAGAAGGAGACCACATTTCAAAAGACTGTTTGTAGCATAAAATCATTAGATGAAAAATGCGTGTTTGTTTGTTTTTTTTTTTATCCGATTTTTCGATGATTTGAAGCTAGGATTAGATAAGTTTTTGTCTCTTTAACAAAAAATACACTAGCTAATTTACGTAGTATTTGTTTCATGCCCATTTGTTATTATTAGTGTCGAAAATTAGTCAAACATGAAAGTCCGCAACATACTTGGGTTTAGAGAGATTGCAGATATAAGAGGACCATAGATGCCTCTTTCGGGGATAGCGACAGTCCCTCTTCCAGCCCAATATAAACGTATTTCAAGAGTACTATCAGTCACCACGACACTAAAGTTTTTCACAACTTCCTTTCCTGCACCTTTAGCTGCGGCCGCAATGTCAAAATCCTTTAGTTTAATGTTTCCCTGGGATATTTAACCTACAAGTTAACTTCTCATGTGGAAACAAATAGTAAAAATATATAAAAACTCTTTTAACATGTTGCAAAAGATAAGGAATAATAATAATAATAATCTGGATGATAATGCAAAATTACCTGAATATAAACATCAAAATAACGCCTCCCAAGACTGCTGAAGTTTTTATCATCAGTGAATAATATCTCCGCAAAATGAAGGCTTAATGTGTAATTCATGTTCATTAGACAAAAAGCATAATAAGTTAGGGAGATGGGAGAAATTCGTGCATTCATATACAGCGGATTCTCGATGGAGGGGTCGGATTTATTATAAGACGGTGTGTATGCATCATCTGGTCTATTATCATCAGTAATGTAACCAGTGCTACTATAACCCCAGTGGTAAGTTCTATTGGAAAAGAACTTTGAAGGTCCTCCATCATCCGAATCATCATCGTATGTTATGCCTCCAACAGTTACTTTTTTTCCGCCACAATTTATATAGAGGTTGTTGTAATAAGCTGACAAGTAAAATGAAGACACTTAAATCAAGTTAAAACACAGAAAGTTTCATTAATTTGTAGTGCATTAAGTGAAGACGCTTGTTCTGAATCGATCCAATCTCTATAAAAAATAATAAAATATTCGCTATATGTATATGTAGAAGGCATTAGTTGTATCTATGCAACTAGTTCATATTCATTACTTCCTTTGAGTTCAAGTGTAAAGTAAAATCATTATCCTTTAGTAATGTCACAATCATATTGTTGAATCTAAATACATTACAGATAAAATACTAATATTTATATTATTTAGGAGTCAAAGAACTCATGATATAGGAGATAACAAAAATCACTACCTATGTCAAGTAATAAAATCCCAAATCATGTATACTTCGAAAAACATGTTTATAACATGACAGAAACATCCTTTAACACAATGGAAATCGATAGAAACTTATAGAAATGGATGGAAATTTAAGGAAATAAATTGTTTGGGGATTTTGAAATGTAAGTGGAAAATGGTGGAAGTCCACGAAAAATAAGTAGAAGCTTTTTCAATTTTAATCCCATGAAGTTTCTTGCAACTTTTAAAGAAAGAATGGTGGAAGTGATTGGAAATGATACAAAATCATTAAAATGCCCCTATAAGTGAAGTTAGAAAAAGCAAAGGGATTCTTTAGTTTATGAAATATTTCATTTTCTCGTTTACTTCCATTTCCATTTTATAAATCTAAACAAGAAATATAGACAAGATTTCCTTTCTTTTTCTTTCTACTTGTTTCCATTTATTTCTACTTGATAAAAAATTGCCAAACATAGCAAAATTACATCAAAATCCTGAAATTTTAACACATATCTAATGGTATGGGTATGATTGCTTTTAATATAAATACCGTTATCACAAGAAATACTATGCAGAAAATTGCAATTCCTCCCTTAGTATGGAAAATTCTATGATCTCATGCCTTCTTTTACAAATTGGTATCATAAATTATTAAATGCATGGTTCAATTTTATATCCAATCGTAATGAAATTGTTGAAATACATTTTATATTAACTATTATAGTTACTGTAATTATTGGATGATGGGTTAGATGGTCTAGTGATGAGATCATAGAAATTCCCCAATAAGTAAATATGTGGATTATCAAACAATAGGTCCTGCAATTTGCCCTCTAGAGTAAAAAATACCCCTTACAATAAATTTAAATACTTACGCTTAGGACAACGTCGGTCACTTAAACATGTAACGATTCCACTGCAATAAAACAAAAAGGGTTCTCAACGAGTTAGGATTATGACTAACAATATTGCACATCAATATTTGACTTTAACATGTAAAGGCAACTCTTTCAAGTTCCTATGAACTAAATTGTAGAGTACAAGATAGAGGTTAAGCATACGATGTCTTGTTATTTGAAGAACTTGCAAACATGTTTCTGCAGAAGAACGAAAATCACACATATTATAATCTAGCAAAGGGCAACCACAAACAATAAACTCGTTAGATGCAATAAATTTTGATAGATTTGATACTTACACAGAGTTATTTTGACAGTTTGAGCGCGAGTAATCAATGGTGAAGTTGTTGTATGAAATATCACTAGGCAACAAAACTCAAAGCAAAGCGTTAAAAAAATACTTGCCTATCAAATCAACAACAGATTATGTGCCTTAATACGAGAATACACGTGAACAAAGCACAATAGGAAATGTAGCCACAACCCCAAGATATACGCTACAAGTTTCTAAGAGTATCAGATCAAAATAAAAGCATTGAAAAGGAGCATTGATTCTATAAAAATTATATCATTCCAAGCTTAGTGTTAGTAGTGTCTCAGTATTTACAATGGTCCATATTAGCATAGCAACCAAAAGTCATGTGCTATGTAAGGATCTGTTAGTTTCTTCTTTATTTTCTTGTTTGGCATTGTTTGACATCCACTTGAACTTTTGGCAAGAGCAAAATGACAAAGAGATGGAATATATGTACATATATACACTTCTTATAAAATTAATTATCCAAAAATCCCTAATTATCATGAATAAGTACTTATTTGTCTTTTCATCCTCTATACCTTATTTTTCGCTTAGGATGACCAAGTACATTTTTTATATCTATTCGTTCTTGTCAAATGAAATTCATTATTACGTTTGTTCGTCTGATTTATGTGCATGCATGTATGACTAAGTTATAGTATTAAATTATTGAGCTCATGCAGAATTCTTCTTCAGATATGTTGATCTCGAGATATAAAGTATGACGTTTTTAGTTTAAAAACATGTTACTTCCTTATAGAAGTTTGCTTCCTAATGGAATTGGTTTGTGTGTTTGTTAACACTGAGGATGAAATATCATAAATAATATGTTTATAATGAGGTCTACAAAAATAATTTTAATCTTTTAAGATAGGAGCAATTTCATATTTGAAAAAAACAAAATTCTAAATAGAGACAAGAAAAAAAGATAGGTGGATCCTTGGTCCACCTATCTTAGGTAGATCCTCCATTTAGGGGCTACCTACCGTTTGCTCCAAATGCAAATAATGTATTTAATTCTTGAAACGTAACTGCTTATATTTTTCTCTAACCATACATTCTGCAATTCTTTCCTATCCTTTTGACCATATTCGCAATTTTTAAAGTATTCCAAATGGATTTTTGCCATAAGTGACATTTCTTTTTATTTTCTTACCATTTCCAACAAGATAATTACATGGATAATGAAATCTTGGCATTCTAGTGTTAATAGCAATCTTTTTTCAAGTCAAATAATAAAATCTTGGCATTCTAGTGTTGATAGCAATCTTTTCAAGGAAAATAACGAATTCTTAGAGAGATTTCTTTAGAAATCTTTAAGAGAGAGAATTTTGGAATTTAGAAACAAGAAAGATCGAAAAGTTCTAAGAAGGTAATATGGTTTTGATATAGTTGTTACCTCTTAAATGTTGGTTTTGTCAGAACTATGTAAATTTATGTTTAATCGGGTGGTGGAGTGATGAAAATAAGTATAAAGGGATAAAACACATTTATGGGTTGACAACAAATGAGAGTTTCACAAAAGAGAAAATTCTCAAAGTGCAAGATCCATGAGTGAGCCTATATGTCAAGCCATGTACCCTTCTATGACTCAAAAGTAATAATTCTAAAAGTCCACGACTACTATATGATTTTAAGTATTAGGTCATGTACTATTATATGACTTGTAGCAACATTCCTAAAAGTGCATGACCAATTGCATGAGCCCATGCATGAGCTCGTGCACAACATGTGCATTACATTGTGTATCGTTTTATGACTCACACGATCCATCTATGATCTACATGACTTTCAACATGGTCATGTGCTAGCCCATGCACATTATGACCTCTCCAAAATCACCTTTTTACCTTTCAAAAGCAATTGAAATTTATTCAACCCCTTCCTCTACAAATTAACCTATTTCTCGTTCACTTTGTTGAATGAATAAACCTATAATAGAATTGCTATTACTAAGGAATGAAATAGAGTTCTAATAGGATTTTAATATGCTTTATTTAAATGAAAGCATTTTGGATTAAAGACAATTCCAACATTGAATTACCAGTTATAGTTTTAATGTAAATTGTTTTTTGTAATAGGGATTCCTTGTTGAATTATTATTGTAGTCAACTAAATATCATGATAGCTCTTCATAAAAAATAATATTGTAACAAAATTGCTATTACATTGATACTACTAGAATAATTTGTATTTTCTTAAAACACCAATATTCGATAAAAGTTAGGACTATAAAAGTATAAACCATAAGTAGTTTAAAAATATGAATAATTTTGAATGCCTTGATTTTTATAAATAAGGATATAAGGTTCTAGTGTTCAAGATAGATTGACTTTCCAAGTGTGAATATACCTTGTTTGTTGCTTGCATTTGTTAAGATAGAATCCTAAACTAAAAAAAAAAAAAATTTGAATATTCAAAGATAAAATTTATTTATTGTGTGTGCTTTGCTGTGATTAGTGGATTAGAGTACCAATGATGTTAACATGATACTTCGATGATCCTCGTGTGATGTTATCCTTGCATGGAGTCGCAATTAGAGATGATTGTGGGTAGATAGAGGATTTTGACTCATAGACTTATGGATGTCAAGGAGTATTAACATTGCAAAATACTAGTTGTTACTTGTGGTATGCTTGCATATACATGTATTGTTGCTTGGTCACATGCCTATGGTTGTGATATATGTGCACTGGGTTTTGACTCATTCTTTCATCCTTTTTAGGTACAAATGGTGAACATGTAGACCATTGTATCGCTAGTTACAACTGGTTAGTAGGTTTGAGAATATTGTTAGCATTGAAGACTTTTTAAATGAGTAAAAGACATGTGATGGTTAATGAAAAACACAAACTTTAATCATGTGTAATTGGTCTGAATGATAATAGGTGTTTAGAGTTTTTTATAGGGAATCATTCTAATTATATTGCATAGTTCTTATAATGATGTTATGATGCACTCGTTGAGCCATTTGTCTGCTGAATTCATGTAGAATATGATATAAGACCTATATGGTTATTTATGGTGACAAATATGTAATCTGACAGTATTTCAAGTTTTTAATATATGAGTGATGTTGGAGTTATTTATGACATAAATTGTGAATTTCTAGAAAGTTTTGAGACAGTTTATTCATACTTATTACAAACTCTTGGCCGGTATTAAATAACCCTAAATTTAGGGTGTTATAGAGGTTGAATGAGGAACTAGCATATATTTGACATTTTGAGATTATTGTGTTGAGTTTCCATACTACACCTTGGTTTCATATCGATAAATGATAAAGTGATTGTTGTGGTTCAATATTAATATTTTCAATAGGTGGGATCTTCAATTGAGATTATGTTTTGAATGGCTAATGTGGCAACTATAATTTTATTCAATACAAAATCATTTTATAAATGAATTGTTAAAAAAAAAAATCTAATATCATCTAAGTAAGAGTGTGTTATATATACATATATAGATATATATATATATAATCAAAAATGAAATAAAATTGATTATCGGTTCGCTATTTTTAATGGTTGGATTATCCTATTTAGTAATGGTTGGTGAAGTCCATGTTATTTATGTGATCCATTAAAGTTTTAGGCTATGATGTACATACACACACACACACACACACACATATATATATATATATATCACACAGCTTCCTTATATATATATATATATATATCCTTATGTCGCGACTTGTTTACTTTTGAGTATCATGATGTCCGACCCATTTAGATTTTATTTTAACTCAATTCTATCCCTCCTCGCGTCACTGAAGCTAAGAAAGAGAGAGAGAGAGAGAGAGAACCCTAATCTCTCATCTTGTTAATTTAATTATTTTGAAAGGCATTGTTAACATTCATTATCATAGCACAGGAAGGTATGAAATCTAACCATAATTGTTTATTTAATTATTATTACTGGTGCTCTTGTTTCTAGTTTAACTCTAGTATAAACTCTCTAATATCATCTAGCAAGGATCCCATATAAACTGTTTAAGACACACTAGTAAGAAAAATTCATTTTTTTATCCTCTGGCTAATGAAAACTTGGGTTTTGATGCATTTCATGCAGTTTACTATAGATAAAATGTCTAAGCAACCATATCGTGGAACACAATATTTAATAGAGAAAACGTGTTATCGTCATTATTATGGAACTTAAGATATTGCATAAATTCTTACACATTCTGACCTCCACTTAGAATCCAGTCGGGCACTAATCCTGATAGTTGATTTCCTGTTAGAAATCTGGGGAAAGAACAAGTAATAAAAGTATCATTGTAGTGTTGTTAGGTAAATAATGATTTTTTTTTTTTTACTTGGTTCAACACAATTTTATTTTGGTTAACGTAAATAACATTGTTTCCATAATATAGTCATACTTCATGGAGCTAAAATCATATAATTAAAAAGTTAAAATCAGCTAAAAGAAAGATAAACAAGACTTATATCCTTTTTAGTTTCAATTGTGTTATGCTTTATTATTTTTCTTGAATCAATAGTCTAGAATCACTAGTAGAGAAGTTGGTATAGGAGGCGAAAATTAAGAGGCGAAATTCGTCTCTTAAAGTATGTGAGGCGAATTTCGCCTCATTTTCACAAAAGAGGCGAATTTCACCTCATCCTAGTCAGCATTTGAGGCGAAATTCACCGCTGACTAGGATGATGAGGCGAAATTCGCCTCACTAGCCTAGTCAGCGGCGAATTTCGCCTCAAATGCTGACTAGGATGAGGCGAAATTCGCCTCATTCTTCCCCCTAATATACCCTTCCCTCCGTCTCTTTCACTCGCACCTCTCACATTCTCTCTCTCGCACATCTCTCCCTCGCTCGCACTCCCTTGCTCGCACACACACACACACACACCGACCCACGCACACAGACACTCACACACTCACGCACACACACACACACACACCGACCCACACACACACACACACACACCGACCCACACACACACACTCACTCGCCCACACACACACACTAGCTCACTGACGCACACTCACCCACCCACCCACCCACAAACGCACATACACTCACGCACACACATCAGAAAAAAAAATATTTTCGATTAAGTAAATTTAATTATACGGTAAGTTTTTATTTTTTATTTAATTCTTATAGTATTTTATTTTATAGTGAAATATATTTTTGATTGATATTTTAATTTTTAATGCAGGTATCTGATAATTTGGGTGGATTTGATCGGATATTTATTGTACTACAATTACTACAAGGTTAGTTCAATTTGTTATGAAATTTTTAATTCATTTATTTAAATAGTAGTAGTAATATATTTATGTAGTAATATGTATTTAATTTATAGTTATGTATATTAGTGTGTAGTTGAAGAAATTATAGATTTTTAGGATATGTGATTACATGTTATTATCCAATCTATGTTTATTATGTTTAATATCATGTCACATAGATTAAATATAAATACTGAGATGTTAATATTTTCATGTATATTGATTAATGAATGTTCAATATATAGTTATGTATTTATTGTTAGAAATTGAAAAAAACTATGTATATACTTAGGATCAAGTATTTATATATTATTTGAAGCTTGTTTTATATGTTTAGATTAGTAAGACATAAAATAAGTGTAAGTATTGAAATAATACTACTTATATGTAGTATTTCCTGTATATTATATGTACTTATATATTTATTATAAGTAAGGTAAAAATATTATATGTATTTACGATCTATGATGGCATATAATTGTCTAATATATGGTATTGTGTTTTCTTTTATGATACATAGTGTAAATACAATTATTTAAATACTATTAATTGTATGTGAACAAAAATCATATAGTTACAATATAACAATTATATATTAATGTTTAATACATGTGTAATATGTTTAACTTCATAAATGTATGTATGTATGTGTACAGTAGTAAATGCTCCTATTTATTGTTTATGAATTAATTTATGTTAAATTTGTAGTAATGTATTTCTTCTTAGAGATTCAATAAAACTATACATATTATCTGTAATTGCATGACACATATAGGGTTAAATAATAAGTAAATCAAACATATGGTGTTTCAATATTAGATGCTTGCATAGTTATAGGAGAGTTATCCGATGTGACTTAAATGTGGTAATTAATTAAGTGTCAATTTAGGATGTCTGAACGAAGTTGGCATATGACACGTGATTTGACAACAACGCAATATAGAAATGGGGTTAGAGAGTTTTTAGAAGCTGCTATAAACCATAAGCGGGCAGATGGACTGATTAGATGCCCTTGTAGAGATTGCCTTAATGGTTCATGGCAATCTATTCAGATTATTGAGTATCACCTCCTCAGGAGGGGAATGGCTTGGACCTATTCCCCTTGGATTTATCATGGTGAGGATGTAGATGAATACGAGGTACATGATAATGTTGTTATGGATGAAGGGAGCAATCCACTTGAAGACACGCACTTTGAAGATGAGGCAGATAAAAAACTTTTGGAAGATATTGCTATTAATATAAGTGATAGCGATGGCGATGATATTGACAGCGAAGATGAAAGTAGTGGGTTTAATGGAGATGGGTAGACTGGAATGTTTGAAAAAGCAAAGAGTCCAGTGTATCCGGGATGTACAAAGTTTTCATTATTATCAGCAGTAGTGCAAATGATAAATCTAAAGATTGATGGTAAGCAGTCTGTGAAGTCATTTAACAATTGGCTTGACTTAATAAAAAGTTTGTTACCTGCCGACAATTTGTTACCTACATCATATTACGAAGCACGGAAGTTTTTGAAGCAGTTAGGCATGGATGCAAACATGATTCATGCTTGTAAAAATGATTGTGTTTTGTTTCAAAAAAAATTAAAAAATCTTGATACATGCCCAGTGTGTGGAGAAGGAAGATGGAAGCTTCATACAAGAAAACAAAAAACAGTACCGGTTAAGGTGTTGCGACATTTCCCATTAGTTCCAAGATTATAAAGGCTATTTATGTGCCGGAAGACGGCTCCAGAGATGAGATGGCACAAGGAAAAGTATATATCCGTAGATGGTGTGCTGAGGCATCCGGTGGATTCCGAACAGTGGAAGGGATTGGATAACAAATATCCTTTGTTCGCATCGGACCCCCGAAGTGTACGATTAGGACTTGCCACTGATGGGTTTAATCCATATGCAAACATGAACACGAC
Source organism: Combretum micranthum (assembly GCA_024138025.1). Taxonomy (NCBI): domain Eukaryota; kingdom Viridiplantae; phylum Streptophyta; class Magnoliopsida; order Myrtales; family Combretaceae; genus Combretum; species Combretum micranthum. The sequence continues at coordinate 1,135,198 of JAMXBD010000158.1, forward strand.
ATACAGTGTGTGGCCAGTTATTATGTTTGTATACAATGTTCCACCATGGAGATGTATGAAGGAGCCATATATGATGATGTCTCTTTTAATACCGGGGCCGAAATCACCAGATAAAGATATTGATGTGTACTTACAACCATTGATAGATGAGCTACAAGAACTTTGGACAAGTGGGGTCAAAACACTAGATGTGGTCGAAGGACGGGTATTTCGACTGCATGCTGCATTATTATGGACTATTAACGATTTCCCGGCATATGGTGACATTTCAGGCGAGACGACAAAGGGTTATAAAGCATGTCCAATATGTAACATTGACTGCACAAGTGGCCATTCAAATAGTAAGTTCCACTATATGGGTCATAGACGGTTCTTGCCTTTGAGACATAGGTGGCGCCATGACAGGGTAAGTTTTGACGGCACCATGGAAACACGGGCACGACCAAGGGATTTCTCTGGTTCAGACATCATCGATCAATTGAGTCGATACGAGCATGTCATTTTAGGGAAATTGCAAGAGCGCCTATTGCCGTCGGAGGAATGAAGACGGGACAAATTGGTGTAAGAAGAGTTTGCTATTCCGATTGCCATATTGGAGTGAATTGCACATTCGACATAACTTGACGTGATGCATATCGAAAAGAATATATCGATAACCTAGTGGGAACTATTTTTGGTCTTAAGGGCAAGTCAAAAGACACAGAGAAGGCGAGACTCACACTCCAAGAAATGGGTATTCGTTCCGAGCTACACCTGCAGCAACGTGGTGGACGCATTTTCAAACCACCAGCTGCATATACACTATCGACTAGGCAAATGAGAGAGGTATGTAATTCAATAGGGATGTGAAGATGCCTAATGGATATGCTTCAAATATATCATCTTGCTTAGGCGCTGATGAAGTTAGTTTGAGAGGTCTTAAGAGTCACGATTGTCATGTCTTGCTGCAACGTATTCTCCCGGTTGTCATTCGTGGGGTCTTGGATAATCGCATTTACGATGTTGTATGTGATGTATGTCGTTTTTTCAGGGAATTGACTGCTAAAGAACTCCGTGTAAATCTTTGGAGTCTTTGGAAAAAACAATAATCCTAACTCTTTGCAAGTTAGAGATGATATTTCCTCCTGCTTTTTTTGATATTATGATACATTTAGCCGTCCACCTTCCACATGAAGCACGCATATGTGGTCCGGTCCAGTACCGGTGGATGTATCCTGTTGAGAGGTACATGGGAGTTCTAAAAGCAGATTTGCGGAATAGGGCAAGACCGGAAGGTTCAATTACGAGTCGTATGTTGTGCGGGAGAGCACTCAATTTTGCTCACTATATTTTGATAACATGGACTCAAGAATAAATAGACCCCACCGACAGTGGGACGAACCGCTGGATGAATGTCCATCATCATCGTTTCGAGTATTCACACAGCCCATACGTTCAATAGGTGCATGCACTATAACAGGCTCGGATGTAGAACTCAACAGGATGCATTGGACAGTGTTGAATAATTGCGAGGAAGTGCAACCCTTTATAAGGTATATCATGTCTTTTCATTCATTTATGACTGATAACAAGATATGTTCACCAAGATTGAAGATGGACTTCTAATGAAATATCTTACAGGGAGTTCGAGAACGAACTAACTGCACGTGGAGCATGCAATGTGGGAGGAATAGTATGTAAACATTTTGCCGAGTGGTTTAGAAATAAGGTTAAAACTTGTTGAAGCCTTCAATATTAATTCATCGATATCTTCACATGTAACTTTAATTGTTGACTTATGTAGATTATGGAGCAAACGGCTGTCCATGGACATCAGATGCCAGAAGATCTTGAAGCGTTAGCTTGGGGCCCTGAAATTCATCGATATAGCTTCAATGCTTGTATCGTGAATGGTATCCGATACAACACAGAAGCCAAGGAGGTTGGCTTAAGATCACAGAATAGCGGTGTATATGTCATCGGTGCAGATGGAGGGCAACAACTTACATTTTACGGCGTTCTCACCGAAGTTATACAACTAAATTATGTGGGGTCGAAGAAAGTGTTTTTATTCAAATGCAGGTGGTTTGATACGGAGAAGGATAAACCGAAATTATCGACGGAGACCTCATCTCCATCAACACCGCAAGGTCATGGTACGATAACGACCCGTACATCCTTGCCGACCAAGCACAACAAGTATTTTACCTAAAGGACCCAAGCAAGCGATACGGCAATTGGAAGATTGTCCAGAAAGTTGTACACCGTCATATGTTCACACGTGCTCTCTTCCAAACTGAGAGTATAGAAGATGTTGAATCGTCGAGCCACCTCCAATAGAGGAGGCAATGCAACAGACAGTGCAAAGGCCATGGACAATTCCAATCAATCGCATATTTGTTGATCTAGGAAACCTTACACGCTTACCCGACCCGAGTGTGGGATGCAGTAGCATAGGCGATTACGATTTGGACGAATAGATTGTACGGATACGTTTATTTATTTATTATCTATCACATGTACTTTGTTTGCGTAATGATCTCCACGAAATGTTTAAGTAACCGGTGTTATTTTTTGAACTTGCAGGATGAGTAGCTCCGATTTCATGGATCAGCTTTTGGACGACTCTGAGGCACATCCGGAGCAGTACACTGGTGGGATTTAAGCTTCATTTGTAAATGTTTTATCTGTCATAGCAATATTATATCATTTTGGACTCATGCGTTTCATTTTCTTATTTTGTTATACAGGAGGATCGTTTACTGCCTTACTTACTGATCGGCAGGTCCGACATCCCGATGACCAGTCGGGTCAGGCGGCTGAGCCACAGCCGGGATGGGTAAATGAGCTGGGGATCGGGGAAGAGGTGTTGTACGACCTCCCGGATGATATGCCTGCTCAGGTTGACCCAGATGACCCACAGGCCGCAGCAGTGGAGCAGGAGGAGGCCGCTGTGGCGGCTCAGCATGAGGAGGCAAACATCACGGTGACAGATAGGCGCCGGGGTATGTATAGAGGTTACCGGGCGGAGGAGGAGTATAGGACAGGCCGTAGACCGACTATCACTATGCCTGATGGGTTTATGGGTCTCATATGCTCATCTCCGGGGATGGTTAGGTTGGAGTTCTTACTCCATCACAGAGCTTCGACGAAGTTGTTTGTCCCTGGAGGTCGAGGAAAGGCATGGTCAGCATTTCCCGAGGCCTATCGACATGGCATCATCCGCCGTGTAATGGTAAGTTAATTTTAAATGTAAACATATACGAAAAACCAATTTTTGGCTCCTGTACCTTCCTTTAACACTAATTTTTTTTGGTTCAAATTTGCAGAACAAGTTCGAACTACCCGAAAATTGGCGGACAATTCATAAATGGTGGGTGGCACTGGACTTTCTTGCAAGCAAGTCATATAGTCAGCTTCGATACAGGCTTAAACGTTATGTCATAGCCAAGGTGGAGGCGATGCAGCTGCTAGTAAGCCACCACCGGGTTTCGAGCACAGGTTAGATGAATGGAGGGCATTCGTCCACTTCCTAGAGACAGATCAAGATTATAAGGTACGCTTCTCCATGTGGTAAATTACATATGCATAAGATATAGTTCACTTGTTCACTTCTTCTCGAAACGTGTAGTTGCGATCCACGGTGAATGCGGAGAACAGGAAGAAGCAACTGTCAGTTCATACAGGTGGTACAAAGTCCATGCTCCAGCATGCACTCACAAATGTAGGTATTCCAATTACAATGAATGTGGGTTTATATGCTATGTTCTTGTACTGACTTTTTTTAATAATGTATTACAGGATCTCACGCCGATACAAAACTACCGACATACCCACCTAAGGAGACAGAAAGGGCAGTTAACAGATCGATGGGAGTCGGAGGTCTCCATGCAGAATTATGTTAGTATTTTCGATTCTTATATATTTTTTTTAGTACTTCATATCCATCTGTTTGTATGATTATATTCACCTTGTGCTCATGTTGTTTCAACTAGGAACGAATGGTGGAAAAAAGAAAGCATGAGGATGATATGCTGCTGCGTCAGGTCAGCGACCTAAGGAGGATAAGGTCATTATGGAGGAGGTTTTGGGCCACCGATCTGCCTACCGACGTGGCTTCGGTTACGGCATGCCGATAGATCAACATAGGGTTGATTACTATGAGCAGCCACGTGAGGAGAATTTGGTCCACTCTGAGTATGATAGGACCAGCCAGGAGGCCAAGATTGAGAAGATGCAAGAGAATTGATTTGCTGATGAACTACGTCCGTCCCCCTACTACATCTTCCTCCGGGCAGTACCCTCCATACCATCACGCAGCACCACAGATGGGGACTTCCACTTATGGCCCTGATCCTAGTCAGCCTGGCTTTACGCCATTCACACCAGTCCCACCTCCTCCGTATCCTTACCATGGGTTTTATGGGATGCCGAGCCATCCATCCATGTTCACGCATCCTCCACACGATCCACACATGAGTCACCAGGCAGCTCCGCACAGCAGAGAGGACCACATCCTCAGGGGTTCATCCCATGGGCAGGGGGTCCCGGTTTTGCGCAGTTTGCGTCACAGCCGTCCGCGTTTGGATCGTACGCTTTTCCTGGGGCTCCTTCGTCTTCACATCCTCCTGCCTCTCAGCAGCCTCCACATACTCCGACTCAGCCGTCAGCTGTTCAGTCGACACCGGCTTCGACTCCCCCCCATACAGTATCACAGAGGACATCCGTGAGAGGATCTGGTCGTGCTCGACTCCAACAGGAGCAGCGACAGTAGCTGCTACCGTGTTTTTTATTTCCTCATCGTTTTTTATTATTCCGGACATGATGTTCACGTTTTATTGCATTACTTGTTTCGCACCTTGTATGTCATGCTATTGATTATGATTACCGTCATATTTTGTCCCTTAGTACTGTAATTTCTTACGACGAGTACCATGCACATCTAATTTATTTATAAAAGCATTCAACCAACCCGCAGTATATTTCTATTCACCATGATCGAACATATATAAAATAAATTGGAAAGGACAAATTTATTATTTAATGTGTTAAACACGGAACAAAATTTTCAAAAAAATTGCAGGAAAATAAACACAAATTACTAAATAGGGCAATGGTAATAATAAAAGCCTTTTCTTTGAAATGTTCTACATAGATTCCAATTTCAATAAAGCACATTTTATGTAGAGGATGATTTCGTCTATTTGGTTACGTAACTATACATTACAATTTAACGTTTCAGATTGGAAAAATGAAGGAATGGTTAACTATAAGCATTTGAAACAATATATTGCTCATGTAATTGAAAGATCATCCTAATTCATTCATCTAAGTTAATTACTTTTAGCTAATTCAAGCTCACTTAGTCAAGTTGAACTTAGATTCATTACAAATTCATTATACATGTAGGATTTATGTTAACTTGAACTCACCTTAACTTAAACTAAGTCAAAGATGGTTAACTTAACCTTAATCATTTAATTGAAAATATAAGTCAAAGATGGTTAAACTAACTCAATCTAATTCATTTTAACTCATTGAAGTCTATTTAATCAAGTTGAACCTCGGTTTGTTAACTAAATTCATTTTTTAATTAACTTTTACATTTAATCTAATTATTTGTTAAATCTATAAATGTATTGAACTCATGTTTAATTATATGAACCAGTCAACATAACACATCAAACATCACTTATCCATCTCATTATAGCTAAAAAATATCCACTTTGTAAGCAAAAAACACATAAAACAAACAAAAACAAGTTGTTAACTTTGCATGGAAAATGTATCAGTTGAAAAGAAATGAAATTTAAGCACTGATAATTTTAGCATTTGCAAAAGCTCAATACATGAAAGTTGTATATCTCTTTCTTATCTTTCCAACGCAACTTGAATCGCCTCAATCAGAGATCGGATTAAAAAATTATGGCCAAAATACGAAGAGGCTGAGAAACTGGGATTTAATTTGGGAATTGAAGATCTTAAAATACGATAGGTTATAAATTAACATCTTAAAATAAGGACTTAATTTAGGAATTTAATTTGGATACAAACATATTTAATGTGAGTTCGGGTTTAAGAACTAATATTTTTATTCAAACAAATGAACTCAAATTTTAGTAAGATTTAGGAATTAGTGTTTAGGTTAAAAATCAAGAGTTAATGAATCCTCTAAACTATTTTAGAGGATTTTTAGAGGTTATATGAATTTCAAATCTCAAAACCAACTTACTTATTAGCTAATCAAATTAAGCCAACTTGTCCAATTATATCCTATAATTCATTTTATTCATTTAATCTATCTAAACTCAATTTATAATCTAGGTGAACATTTGGGGTATTTCAGTAACAACACCAACGTAGATAATTTCCTCAGCAAACTAGCTTACTAAAATCTACTTTTATCAAGATCTTATTTACATATTAAATATCAAGTAATCTATAAGACTATAAATCACATATTTTAATTGTAAAAATTTATGTTCGTACGAACAATTTCATAACGAATACGATAAATATATAATTATCACAATCCATATGAAATAATTGACGGTATTGTAATTAATATATGTTAATTTTATATTTTCGTACAAAGTCCAAATCTTCTTTTATATGTTTAATATTATTAAAAATATTCTCAATATACAAAATGTCGAACAAATAAATATTTTTATAAAAATAAATATCCAACTGAATAAGATTAATTTTTAATCTCATGTACTAGTAAATCAATTGATTAACAAATAAATAGTTTTATAATTATTATTAAATCTATGAAAATATTTCTTTATAATTATAACTCTCCAGTCTTATCTACTAGTAAATAAATTGATTAGTATATATATTTTATAAAAAAATTAATATATATAAATATTTTTGTAATTAATTTTTAATGAATAAAAGTACATTACCTAATTGAATAAGATTTACCTTTAATCTTATCTACTAATAAATATATGGATTAATAAATATATATTTTTTATTATTAAATATTTAATCTATATAAATAATTTTGGTATTTAATTTTTAATAAATAAAAGTACACCACCCTATTGAATAAGATTAATTTTTAATCTTATCTACTAGTGAATAAATTGATTAATAAATATAATTTAAATATGAAATATTTAATCTATATAAATATTTAATGTATGTACATATTATTTATAATTAACTTTTAATAAATAAAAGTACATTACCCAATCGAATAACAATGACTTTAATTCTTATTTACTATAAGTAAATTCACTAATAAATATATATTTTTTATAATAAATATTTAATCTATATAAATATTTGTTTATTTAAATTTTTATAAATATAAGTACATTACTCAATTGAATAATATTTACTTTTAATCTTATATATTAGTAAATAAATTGATTAACAAATATGTAATTTCAATATATTAAATATTTAATTTATATAAATATTTTTTATGATTCATTTTTAATCAAAATAAGCACATGACACAATTGAATAAGATTAATTTTTAATCTTATTTACTAGTAAATAAATTGATTAATAAAAATATGATTTGGTTAATTAATATTTAATCTATATATAATTTTTTTATAATTAACTTTTTAATAAATAAAAGTACATCACTCAATTAAATAAGATTAATTTTTAATCTTATTTAATAATAAATAAGTTGATAAATAAATAAATATTTTTAATAATTAATCTTTAAAAAATTATACAAAATTTTCGCTTAAAATTTTTAGCGGGACAACGCGCGAGAAAAAAAGCGGGCGCGGGAGGTTGGAATTTTTTATTATGAGGCGAAATTCCCCTCATTTTGTCATATGAGGCGAATTTCGCCTCACTGTCCAACTCATGAGGCGAAATTCCCCTCAGATTTCAACATATGAGGCGAATTTCGCCTCATCAGCCCAGTCACTCTCTATAAATACCCCCACTTCTCTCCTCTGCTCACTCAAATTTCTCTCCCCTCTCTCTCATTCGCTGCTCGATCAACATCGGTAATTCATCCTCCATTTTTATTTCATTTACTTAATTTTTATTTATAATTATTTATTTGGATTTATTTTTGCAGGATTTTACCATTTCTCATTACAAGTTCAACAATATTAAAATCAAATATAATATAAGGTATAATATTTTCATTTATATTTACAAAGTTTTTGCAATTTTTTCCAAATTTTATATATATTCTACTTTTTATTTTATAACATTTATATCAATATAAATATATTTATAATATCATAATACTTTTATTATTTCAAATGTTTACAATAACAAACTTACATACAATATTTTAAGTAAAATATAAATATATTTGTAATATTAATTATACGTTTTTTTTTAAATTATTGCAATACGTGTTGTATTTATTATTTATAAATTCTGAAAAAATATATTAATTAATAAATTTTAAGTCAAATATTAATAGTAATAAATTTGTAATATTAATTATATAATTTTTATAATATGTGTTGCATTTTTTTTAAATTCTGAAATAATATATTAATAATTAAATTTTAATTAAAATATTAATAATTTAAATTCTGAAATAATATATTAATAATTATAAAATTTTACTAAAAATTATTCGTCTGGTAAGGGGTAAGTATATTTGGTAGATGAGGCGAAACTCGCCTCCCTCTTTCTACATGAGGCGAATTTCGCCTCATGCCACGTCGGCTAGTGAGGCGAGTTGTGGCTCTCAGATTTCTATGAGGCGAATTTCGCCTCATGCCACGTCGGCTAGTGAGGCGAGTTTCGCCTCACTAGCCTACGTGGCACTCCCATCCTAGCATGAGGCAAAATTCGCCTTACGTTTTAAAACGTGAGGCGAAATTCGCCTCCTTTTCCCTAAGATGGCCGACCTACACAGGCGAATTTTTCGCCTCAATAGCACTACTGAGGCGAAATTCTAAGCTACTGAGGCGAAAAATTTCGCCTTTTAATGTCATTTTTTTACTAGTAAATATTGATTCTTGATTATATTTCATGCAAATTGTTTGAAAGATTGTTTGTGCGAGTAGATCTACACAATTGAAAAGAGTTGCATGTAATTTTAGTAATAAGAAGGCATAAATCTTCAAGACTAGAGTCAAACCTAATAAGGGAATTTGAGATCATTTATGCTATCTTGGATTTAACTAAAAAGAAATTTCAGTTAATCAACCTAGGATTAGAATTCAATAATCTTCAAAAAAATATTGAATTATATTTGAAAAAACTACCGTTTAAGAAAATCAATAATAATACTAAAATTATCATTAGTGTAATCACATAACACCTAGTGGGGATTTGAAATCTAAACGTCTTTCCAATTTGGTAAATCGTTGGGAAATTTGACTTATGACTCTTGAGATTGTTATTAGATAATAAACTAATTCATTTGACTTTGCAGGTTAAACAATAAGAGAATAGTGAGTCTTAATAATATTTTATCCTTATAGCAACAATACTTATACTTGATTCCTATACTATAGTATTGATAGGTTCACTTACATGTATACGATCGTAGCTAGGATTTGAGAAGAGGTTTAAACTTATTATTGATTTTTAATTGCTGTCTATCCGTACCAAAGAGTAAGTTCTTAAGTTATTACTTTTAATTTAATGTTGATTTAAATATCAATGGAAGAACAAAACGTGGGAGACAGTATGAAGAATAAACATGGGAGATAATATGTTATGGTTTAATTAGGTTTGCATTGATCATTAATGTAAAAGCAAATTGGGAAGATCATGCGAGAAAATTGTGGAATTTTGCATTCTATCACAAAAAGCTCAGACTTTCTACAAAGAGTTTTGGGCATGTATGATACTTTTGGGTATAACATATTAACGAAACAGTTACTAACAAAACAGGTCCGTACCCTTCCTTCTTGAGTTCAGAGGATTCGGACCTTTTTCCAATTCTTTATACTCTTTTTACTAGTTTGTGTATTTTGACTCAGCTTTATCCATTTCAATCTCCACATATAATTTGACTAACCGAATTCAATTTTTGTCCCTATTTGTAACTAAATAACATATTAAACCCCTATTTACACTTAATTCATGTGTTCAACTACATTTTTTCCCTCAATTTAACATTTTATAGTATTTAAGTATACTTTAATTCTAAAAATATGCATTTCCTTCATTCTAACTTCTATAATTATTAAATCTTTTTCGGATCCTTATGGAGAAATTGAGGCAAGGGGTATTAAGATAACCTTGTGGGGAAATAAATTAAGAGATAAAACAATTAGAAAACTTAATTTAGAAAACATGAAAAAAGACTTCAAAATAAACTAGTAGCATGAATTACTAAATAGTCAACAATTGCAATTTCATATCAGGATTTAAGGTTAAGGAAACTTAAGTGTTAATAAAAAAGCCATTCCAGATGCACAAACACCGTGTTTACTTAATGTGAACTTTAAGGTAGATCTCAAATGAACTTAATAAATATTCAACTTTTAAGTAATGTCTTCAATATACTTAGTTGTGAAGGGAGGACTGAGAGTTTTGATGTTACTATTATGGAACCCATTGATTGATGTGTGGTGTTGGGCGGGGTGGAGTTAGGTAGTAAAACAATTTTGGTAAATTTAGGTGACTCATATAATCATAGATGTTAGAGGGTACCAAACCTTATACGTGTGTGTGTGTGTGTGTGTGTGTGTGTGTGTATGCTTATGAATATATATGTATTATTATATATGTGTGCTCTAGGGTCATGGGTACTGCTTTGTCTTGTGACACTCATAATAAGGATTAATAAATAGCGGTTTATGCATTGAATTATATGTATAAATGTGTTCTTGATGTATGTGGCATTCATGTATAGTTGCGGTATTTATTACTAGGCTAAAACTTAATTATTTAAATTATATATTTTTCTAGCACAAGTATTGTTATAGCCTTCTACAAATCACTTGAGTTTCGACGTGTATACTGATTACAGGGATAACGCTAGCTTTGACCACTACAAGGGAGACATTTGGTTTATAATATATATTTCACTGTCTAGAGGATTACAAACCTAAAGTTATTATGTAACTTTAGCACTTTCTATTGGTGTTTAGGACATGTACCCTTGTAATTTTTTGCTAAATAGTTGAGGACTTTATGAGCCACATATGGTGTAGTTATAGTAGTAATGTGGTTGTTGATGTGATGACTTTATGGGCCATATGTTGATTGCTATAAATGTGCTTTTAGCAGATTTATCAAATATTTATATGATTGTTAGTAGGTTTTGAACCTTGACATGTTTATACTTGTTATAAACACATTTTAAGTTGGTGTGTCTTGAATTTTGGAGCATTTTGATAATAATAATAGAGAGGATTTTTACTTGCGCATAAATTATTCTCTTCTTTTTTGGCAAATTTTTACTATAGTGGAAGTAAAAGGAAAGTTGCATGAAGGGAAAAAAGAAAAAAGGGAACCAAAGAAAATACAATTTTTATTCAAATTTGAGTATAAAGAGTAGAATTTGGTAGAAAAAAATAAACGATAATTTAATTGAATTTCCTAAAAGTTGAAGAGTGAATTAATTTATTTAAGGGTATTTTCGTAGCATGACAATATTTCCACCATTTTCCATTAGTTTTATTGGAGTTTATGACCCGATTTCTATAATCGACTCCCGTAGTTAAATGTTAATGAATGAATATTTGACCATATATTTATTATTCATTCATTATACATTTAACGGTCATAATTCAAGCCTTTATTACTCATTAATTACATATTTAAATGTCGTAATTAGGCTGTTATGTCGGTTATCCTTATACACACATATGTATATCTGTTGTTTTTAGGGTTTTTTATAATATACTTCAAACACATCACAAACACAAATTTTCTATTGAGAGATCTGAAAGATTAGAGTTGTAAATCTCTCAATTCTTGTACTCCTACTTTGATATAGTGTGATTCCTCTCTCCTCTGCCCGTGGTTTTTCCCGAAAGGGTTTCCACGTAAAATCTGTGTGTTCTTTACTTTCTGCTGGTATCAAAGCGTAGGTTTTGATAATGGTAACCATGAAGTACGATATTCCTCTTTTGGATCGCAACAGTAGATCCTCATTGTGGCAGGTAAAGATGCGAGCGGTTTTAGCATAGATGGATCTTGATGACGCACTTCTAGGGTTTGAGAAGATGCCTGCATCTTGGTCACCGGAAGAAAAGCAGCGAAAAGATCAAAAAGCCCTTTTGCAGATCCATCTCCATTTGTCGAATCAGATTCTACAGGATGTGCTTAAGGAAAAAACTGATGCCGCATTATGGTTGAAGTTGGAACAACTATGTATGACGAAAAGCTTAACCAGTAAGTTGCATTTGAAACAGAGATTGTATTCTCATCGTTTGGAAGAAGCTGCGTCTCTTGATGATCACTTAACAACCTCTAAAGAAATTGTTTCTGTTTTAGAAACGTTGGAAGTTAAGTATGATGAAGAGGATTTAGGTTTAATCCTATTACGTTCTTTGCCTCCATCATATGCGACCTTTAGAGATACCCTTCTATATAGTCATTATACTTTGTCGATTGATGAAGTTTATGCTGGTTTAAGCTCTTTTGAAAAGATGAAACACTTGGTGATTAAATTTGAGTCTACTTTTGAAAGTTTGGTAGCTCGTGGTAGGAGTCAATATCGTAAATCTGGTGGGAATTCCAGAGGCAGATCTAAATCTTCTAATAGATTTAAAACCTGTAACTATTGCAAGAAGAAATGCCACAATAAGGCAGAATGCTATAAACTGCAAAATAAAAATAAGAAGATTGGTGAGAATCAAAAGCAAAATCAATCTGATAAAACGGCTGAGGCCGATGTTGTTGAAGATCATACTGATGGTGATCTTCTTGTTGCTTCTGACATTGATTTATAAGCCAGTAAAGAGTGGATTTTGGACTCTGGATGTACCTTTCATATGTGTCCCAATTGAGACTGGTTTTCAACATATAAGCCGGTTTCCAGAGGTGTTGTTTTGATGGGAAATAACACTTCTTGTAAAGTTGCAGGTATCGGAACGATCAAGATAAAGATGTTTGATGGTATAGTCAGGACGCTTGGTGATGTGAGACACGTTCCTGATTTGAAAAGAAATTTGATTTCTCTTAGTACCCTTAATATGAAGGGGTATCGATATACTGGTGAAGGTGGAGTCCTGAAGATCAGTAAGGGTTCATTGGTGGTGATGAAAGGCCATAGAAAGACTGCTAACATTTATTCTTTGCAGGGTTCTGTTGTTACAAGTGATACAGCCATTGGTTCCTCCATGTCAGATGATAATGTTATAAGGCTATGGCATATGCGTCTGGGGCATATGAGTGAAGCTGGTATGAATGAATTGAGTAGGAGAGGAGTTTTGAATGGGCAAGGCATAAGCAAATTAAAGTTTTGCGAACACTGCGTTTTTTGGAAGCAGAAACAGGTCAGGTTCACCACAGGTACCCATAATACTAAAGGCACTCTAGACTATATTCATTCTGATCTTTGGGGTCCTGCTAGAGTGCCCTCTAGTGGTGGTGCCAGCTATATGATTACAATCATAGATGATTACTCCAAAAAATTTTGGTCATATTTCCTGAAGTAGAAAAATGATGCTTTATCTACGTTCAAAGTGTGGAAGACGATGATTGAGAAACAGACTGGAAAACAGGTGAAGCGTCTACGCACTGATAATGGCTTGGAATTCTGCTCCAGTGAATTCAATGACTTGTGCAAGTCTGAAGGGATTGTTAGACATCTCACGGTTCCTGGTACACCCCAGCAAAACGGGGTTGCAGAACGTATGAACAGGACCATTATGGAGAAGGTGAGATGTATGCTCTCCAATTCGAAGTTGCCAAAATCTTTCTGGGTGGAAGCTGCCTCCACAGCTTGTTTACTGATCAATAGATCTCCGTCGACTTCCATTGAGAAGAAGACTCCACATGAGGTATGGTCTGGATCCCCTGCAGATTATTCAGATTTGAAAATATTTGGATGTCCTGCATATGCTCATGTAAATAATGGTAAACTTGAGCCTAGATCCCTAAAGTGTGTATTTCTTGGTTTCAAGACTGGGGTTAAAGGATATAAATTATGGTGTCCTGAATTGAAGAAAGTTGTTATTAGTAGGGACGTTATATTTGATGAATCAGCTATGTTGCATAATTTATGTCCTGCTGTTACTTCTGATGAAACCCAGCAGAAATCAAGTGTGCAGGTGGAGTTTGACATCAATACAGATTCAACTAAGCCTATCTCTCAAACGGCTTCTACATCTCAGCAGCCACAGTATTCGATTGCCAAAGACAGACCAGAGAGAGATAAGGCCTCCACTGAGATATGGGGAAGCGGATCTAGTTGCATATGCTTTAAATGTGGCTGATGATGTTGATTCAAGTTTGGAACGTCCACTTACACAGAAGCGTTAGTTGTGATGATTCTGGTAAGTGGATGATCGCTATGCAAGAAGAAATGGAATCCCTCCAGAAGAATAGAACATGGGAGTTAGTGAAACTTCCCAAGGGTAAGAAAGTTCGCTGCAAGTGGGTTTACAAGAAAAAGGAAGGAGACTCAAGTTGTGAAGAACCCAGATACAAAGCTAGGCTTGTCGCGAAAGGCTACAGTCAAATACCAGGTATTGATTTTACTGACGTGTTTTCTCCTGTTGTGAAACACAGCTCTATTCGAGCACTGCTTGGTATTGTGGCTATGGAGGATCTTGAGTTAGAGCAGCTTGATGTGAAGGCATTCTTGCATGGTGAACTTGAGGAAGACATTTACATGCATCAACCGGAAGGTTTTGGGTCTTAGGGAAAGAAGACCATGTGTGCAGATTAAAGAAATCCCTATATGGGTTGAAGCAATCACCACGACAGTGGTATAAAAGATTTGATTCTTTTATGACTTCTCATGATTTCAGGAGAAGTAATTATGACAGCTGTGTATATTTCAAGCGCTGTGAAGATGGGTCGTTTCTATATCTACTGTTATGTAGATGATATGTTGATAGCGGCTAAGGATAGAGGAGAGATAGACAGGGTTAAAGCACAATTGAACAGGAATTTGAGATGAAGGACTTGGGTGCAGAAGAAGATTCTTGGTATGGAAATTTCAAGAGACAGAAAATCAAGCATCTTACACCTGAGTCAGAAAGGGTATATTGAGAAGATACTCTCCAGGTTCAATATGAAGAGTGCTAAACCTGTTAGTACCCCTTTAGCAGGTCATTTCAGACTGTCGTCTGATCAGTCTCCTAAATCAGAAGATGAAATTGACTATATGTCAAAGGTCCCTTACTCTAGTGCAGTAGGATCTCTTATGTATGCAATGATTTGCACGCGTCCAGATTTGGCATATGCCGTTAGTGTTGTCAGTAGGTATATGGCGAATCCTGGCAAGGAACACTGGAAAGTAGTCCAGTGGATCTTCAGATACTTAAGAGGAACTACTAATGTATGTTTACATTTTAGGAAAACTAGAGATGGGGTAGTCGAATTTGTTGACTTTGATTTCGTCGGGGACTTGGATAAAAGAAGATCTATCATGGGTATGTTTTCTCTCTTGGTGGCTGTGCTATTAGTTGGAAAGCCACCTTACAAGCTACTGTTGTTCTATCTACTACAGAGGCGAAATACATGGCTATTACAGAGGCGATTAAAGAGGCTATCTGGTTAAAAGGGTTGTTTTCTGAGCTTAGCGATTTGAAGACGTCTACAGTATTTTGTGATAGTCAGAGTGCGATTTTTCTGACTAAGGATCAGATGTTCCATGAAAGGACTAAGCATATCGACGTCCGTTATCACTTTGTGCGTGATATTATTACTCGAGGAGATATTGCAATGAGCAAGGTGAGCACTCATGACAACCCTGCAGATATATTGACTAAGACACTTCCCATTGCAAAGTTTGAGCATTGCTTGAACTTGCTTAGTGTTGGTAGCTGATTGATTCCTTTGAGGAACTTGTGGAAGAAGTGGAGTTGTTTATCAAAGTTTTGGAGTTTATTGTGTTTGTTACTCCAAAATTCGTGTCAAAGTGGAGATTGTTGGAGTTTATGACCCGATTTCTGTAACCGACTGTTATTTCTATAATCTATTCCCGTAGTTAAATGTTAATGAATGAATATTTGACCATATATTTATTATTCATTCATTATACATTTAACGGTCATAATTCAGGCCTTTATTACTCATTAATTACATATTTAAATGTCGTAATTAGGCTGTTATGTCAATTATCCTTATACACACATATGTATATGTGTTGTTTTTAGGGTTTTTTAGAATATACTTCAAACACATCACAAACACAAATTTTCTATTAAGAGATCTGAAAGATTAGAGTTGTAAATCTCTCAATTCTTGTACTCCTATTTTGATATAGTGTGATTCCTCTCTCGCCTCTGTCCGTGGTTTTTCCTGAAAGGGTTTCCACGTAAAATCTGTGTGTTCTTTACTTGCTGCTTGCTATTATCATTTTTCAATTGCGCGTTTGTTTATAACAAGTTTCTCTCCAAACAAGTGGGTTCTTGGGTGAAAGCTTTCCTACCAAGTTCATCCCATTTCTTACACTTTATTAAACTACCCAAACATGTAGTTTTCATCCATTTCCACAACTTTCCTTTGTCTTTCATTGGTTTCACCAATACAAACGCACTATTTGTTTGAACAATCATAGTTCATAAGGAGAAACAACTCTTATTCCATTTAGAGCTCTCTAATCATATTCTACAAACTTCTATTTGATCACTTACGACAAGAAGGGAATTTAGTTTCTATTGATATTATTTTAACTTATATTAATCCAGCTCACAGATTGCGGACGTCCATCTAAAGAATGTTGGTTTTTGAAACTATAGTGGAGTCCTAGAAATAGTTCTGTAAAAGGTGTAGTTAAAGCTAATATCACTGTCTTTACGATCTTAGACGTTTAACTGGCAATAAAGCTCATATGATGTTTCTATCGTGGCAAAGTAGTTAATTCTTCTTTACATCAAGATACAAAAGGTAGACAGACAAACAGTGGATATTTCATTACTAATGTGATTACTTTGAGATTTTAAAATCACTTACATGTAATCTGTGGCTGATAACTTTGAATAACTGCTTGGGATAGCTCCAGTCAATCTGTTGAAGCTGACATCCCTGGGAAAAACATCCATAATAAAATATACTTATCTATGATAATCCAATCTTCATTATACGTTTATACATAACCTAAAAGAGGATCACAAATAAGCCCTTCAACAAAGCAGTGATTATTTTATTGAATTGATTTCCTTTTGTATTTTTAGCTTAAAAGCAAAGAAGGAGTATACTGTACTGACAATGTCTTCAATCTTGTTCTTTCGGCTAAATACTCCGGTAGCTTTCCAGAAAGATTGCAACTTCTCAATATCCTACAAAATGGAAATAGTGTTTGCTTAATCCACTAATCTATTTCACCAAATTATTTATACAAGTGAGCCTTTTTTCTTACAGTGTTTTTATCCATAAACTGTTAATCTGTGGAAACTGTTGTTCAGTTCCATTAAGGTCACTAATTCGCCTGCATATTGAAAAAAGTATAGACAAATTAATCTCTATCCGAAAGTGCTGAAGGAAGAACAATCTAGTTGTAATACTAACAAGTCATATAAATTTTCCAAAAGCTCAATGCCGTCTGGTATTGGTCCTTGCAAGCCGCTTGCTTGAATCAATCTATATAGGCATGAAATCTTTTAATTAGTTTAAGAAATAAAACATTTCATGCACAAATTTAGAATAAGAAATAAACAATAATATTAAAAATAATAATAATAAATAAGCTCACAGTCTCTCAAGATTTATCCAGTTTTGTATGAAATCAGGAATCTGCCCCGTGAAGTTATTATCACTAAGCCGCCTATAATAATATGTAACATATAAATCACAAGAAACAATCGAAGCACGAATGACAGCAGAAAATAAAAAATGAAATAAGTTCTGCTAATTATGGATTAGGATCTCACAAGTCTGTCAACGTTATTAATTTTACAAATGATGAAGGTAGTTCTCCGCTAAAACTATTTGATGTGAGAAGCCTGATAAAACAAAAGCACAAAACAGGATAAACAAATTAATTTAGCGCATTAATCATATCACTGTTCACGAACAACTTGATCGTGCTGAAAGCATAATAACAACTATTGTTCTTACAATCTTTCTAAGCGGGTCAAGTTTCCAAGTTCCGGAGGAAGAGGTCCAGAAAGCTGATTCATTTCCACAACTCTATGTATGCATGATAATTTCAAAGCACAAAAACATGAACGAAATGACAAACTTAGAACTATTGATGCATAAAAAATTAAGATAATCACAATAGGAAAATAATAGATGTGCAAATTGGATTTGGAGAGCACTTACAAACTTGATAACGTGGATAAATTTCCTAGCTCTTTTGGGATTGAACCGGTTAAGCGATTTCCAAGAAGAGAACTACATCAAATACCACGGGTTGCATAAATTATCAAATTCTCTGAACATCACTAAAAGCTATAAATGTTAATGCCATTTGAAATTACAATTAATACTCACGCCACTAGTGCAAAGGTGATCGTTTGTACAAATCTACGTTAAATTGCTGTTGATGTATTGGGAATTCAAATTCTTTTTATGCAAAATGCTACATAAACAGCTTCACTAATCATATAAAGGGATATTGTTAAATTTGGTACTCGAACTTTACATAAAAATTCACTTTGATTCATGAACTTTGAAGTGGTAAATTTAATACCCCAAACAAACTTTTTTGGTTATTTTTATTGCCTTGCTAGCACTATTTGCCCTATTTCCTAATGTGGAAGAAGCAACCTATTAGTGCTAGATGGTGCTATAAGTAGTAAACATTTAATAATTTACTGTCTCTTTCACACCAACAAACACGATAAATGGCGTTAAGAAGGTAGTAACAATACCCACAATAAGTCTAATGGGGTATTAAATTGACCACTTCAAAATTTGGATGCTAAATTAATTTTTATGTAGAGTTTAGGTACTAAATTTGGCATTTTCCATTAGATAAAAGCACAGATAATATTGTTCCTTTATAAAAAAAAAAAAAAAAAAAAAAGAGGTAAAATGTTAAATTTGTTACCTCAACTTTTCAAAAAAATTCAATATGATACATGAACCTTAAAAGTAATTAATTTAATATTTAATTAAACTTTAGCACCACACTAATATTATTTGCTCTGCTTCTTGACTTGAAGAAATCATTTTATCAATGCTAAATAGTGTTAGGAGAAATAGTAAAAATTTAATGATATGACGTATATTTCAAGTTAGCAAACAGAGCAAATAGTATTAAGGAAATAGTAAAAATAATCGTAAGAAATTTGATTGTGTATTCAATTGACAAATCCAAAGTTTAGATAGCAAATTAAATTTTCATGTAAACTTCAGGTATCAAAATTGATATTTATCCAATAAAAACTGGTTTTCCTCAACGGGATACTAGATGGCCACTCCAATATGACAACACACAATTTTCCCCAAACGGTGCATAGCATAAAAGTAATCGTGAAATTCAGACACTAGATTCAGAGGGATGGTTCGGGGGTCGGTTTTAGAAATGTTAAGTATTTTCCTATTATACTCATGAAATAGCATAGTGTGGATACCCTATTATACATTCATATCAAATTCACGACAACTTCTGTCTAATTTATGATTTTCGAGCTTAGTAATGAAATTAATGTCGTTGAGCATACCATCGAGACTATATTTACAAACATAGGCACAAATTTAGATTGAGACACCACGTAATATTTTATATGAAAAATATATACTAAAAAAACTCGAGTTTTTACTACTTTTTTGTTGTCGTCGGGATCTAAAGACATAAAATTATAGGTCCTGCAATGCAAAAGATAAAATATATTGGTCATGATTTTTCAAAAAAAAGAAAAAAAAAAAGGGAAATGTTGATCGTTCATTTTTTTTTTTTTTTTTGGTTTTTCCATTTTAAGACCTATGTATTCATTTTTTTCCCCCATTCCACACCCTAATTTTAATGGCCTTATAACAGCAAGTGACAAAGACCCTATTTAACACTTTTTTAAAGCTTAGGCTTTCTTACTATTTTGCCAAGCAAAGAAATAAGCAAAATTAGATGAAATTTTGATACTTAACCTAGCATGATATAATGGATGATGATAGCTACTCTACGTGTTAAATATTACAACACAATCTGTCAGTATCCACTTTAATAAAAGTTTTTTAAGAGGGGGAGCATACATGTTTACTATACTGGGCATAGCACCCCAATAAGGAGGAATTGGGCCGTTGATGAAGTTACGACTAACATCACTGCAGCACCAAATGAAAACCGTTAACTTGTTATGTGAAATACAAAGATCAACACTGACAGAAATCCAAAAGTTACAATAGAATAAAGATCATATTGAAAATAAAGAACAATTCTCACAACTGTTGGAGGTAAGGGAGTTTCGCCAATTCTGGGGGGAGAATGCCTTGGAGAGATTGGCCTTTCAACCTTCTGCATTTTATTTCCACATTATTCTCAAATAACAAAGATCTGCCGTGCATTTGTAATTAGAAATAATGTATTTTCAGGCCCATGGACTGGTGATCGAGGTCCCAAATGGTATGTCGAATCCCTTCTAATTATATTTAGCAATGGTAAAAAGTGACGCTTGTTAAAAACTTATATAAGAGAATTTCACACTTTTTATTGTTCATTAATACACTCTTTATGAATATATAAGTGCCTAAAATATTGAAATATTGTTATCTAAAATTCTAATATATGTATTATGATCTTCCATAACAATCCATTCACTTGAGGAGAATGGTTATTTATTCCTTCATTATTTTATGTAAAGTTGTTATTATAATATTTAGTTAAGGGAATAACAATGTATAATAAATTACTGTTAAGCAAAATAATGAGTAATAATTCATATTTCTACACACATAAATTGTTATAGTTTATTTTCAATTTTTGTTACAAAAATATTATCTTAAAAATATCATCTAATATAATTATCATTTCTTTATAATAAATATAAGGAGTATTATGGATATTTTACTTTTACTCTAATAATTATTTGTTTTATTTTTAATAATTAATAAATATTGTAATACATATTTAATAGTCATTACAACTTTATTACATGAAATTCAATTCCTCTTTATTTTATAGGGTGAAGTGAACGAGCTAAGAGATCAAAATCTGCAGATAAATAGAATTCAGGAAAAGATTATTTACATTTCTAAATCTCTTTTAACTTTATTTGCCCTTTCTGAAAAGTGCGATTTTATTATCAGTGTTTCCGTCAATATTTCACCAAGTAAACTTACTTTCTACTTAGGTTATCCATTTTACTTATTCATATTTTCTCAATTGTTTTATCGTTTTGAAATTTGATGTTAAATGAAACTATTTATAGATTTCTGAAGCACTTCCCATTTAAAAAGAAAAGAAAATTATATACTCATACACCTTTTTTTAATAAAATAATCTATAATCAATATTAGAAAGCATCAAAAGTTTTCTTTTAAAACTATAAGTGCTTAGAATAAATTGAATGGTGACTACGGAAATGTTTAGAAGTAAACACCGAATTTGCTTTTAATTGTACCCGTGCAATTTACCCTAAAAATTCAAAAATTAACATCATCACCGAAACAAACTATATATGAGATTCATGATTTAATAATTAAAACAATAATGCATAAAACAGTATAAAATCGTCATCTGTCGATATATGACACAAAAAGTGGATTAATTGGTGAATTTTATAAATAGTAAAATACACTTTGACGCCTTATAATTAAATCATGTTTATCATTCATTTTGAATAAATAAATTTGAAGTGAATATTAATCAAATTTTATCTTCATAATGCACTTCTTTAACTCTGTCATCTTATATTTGTTTATCCTAATATTGCTTCAATGTTGTCTACCAAAATATTCTACTGCTTTTAACTCTGTCTTCTTATATTTGCTTATCTTAATATTCAATATTTTCAACCAAATATTCTATTGCCTGATTTTAACTGTTGCATTGATTTGGCTCAATTCGAACCACTTTTAAAAATATGATGTTGTAACTGATGGTATTTTAAAACATTTTTATAATAATGTCATCTGATGCCCATTTACACTGATATTAAGTTAATTCTACGGTGGCATGGTGGAGGTCGTGATTGAGAGAGAGAGAGAGAGAGAGGATGAATTACATGGCGACGACGTGGCAGACGGTTTCATTGGCATAGGAGCAGTTGCAAATGACGCCGTCAGCAATGGCAGAGTCACTATCCAACGACGTTATCCACCCATTCTGTCCACTGCAAGGATCGACGCTGAAATTCCACACCTTTTCCAACTTAAGTCCGATATCCTCCAGGGCTTGCACTGTACACGGACAATGTTCATTATCACAAGCTTAGAGCATGCACTTTGAAAATAAATAATAGGAAGTTTATAAATATGTAATCATCCACATTTTTTAATTTAAAGCTAGATTTACCTTCTTCATGCGGCAAAGTGGCCCCAAGAGCAAAACTTGAGATGCAGAGCAGAGCAAGGGCAGAGAGAGTTGTCACTACCACTAAGGCTGAATGCAAAGACATCCCTTTGATTTTTTTATTTTTTTTTTTAAATTTTAGTGAGAGTAGTTACTCGGCTTATAGCATTGAGTTGAACGTTTCATTTTTTATTTTTATTTTTTGGTCGATAGTCGAGTGTTTCATTGGGTAGAATTTCTCCAAGTGTTTAAAATGGAAGGGGAACAGAGAGATGGGAGAAATCTAATGAAATGGGATCCAAATAATTGAAGGTAAAGGTGAACTAGGAAATGTGGACGTTCATACCCTTAGGTTGAAAAAAGGAAAAAGAAAAAGGAAAAAAAAAAAAGCCCCAATAATAGCATACGTGAAGGTATAAAACATTAGAGTATTCTAAAGTAATTTTCTTAGGTTGTATTAAGGGCACTAACTCTCATAAAAACTAAAATAAGAACAAGCATAATGCCATTCCCTTTTATGTATCAATTGTTGTTTTTCTAACTTTTTATTATTATTATTGTTATTTAGAGTGTAAATAAGTTAGTTACTCATTTAATCTTAATGTTAGTTAAGTTGAGTTCGAGCTATTCCAATAGTTTGTTGAGTGAAGCTTGAATTTTATAATTTTTATCTTGAATAACTCATAATTCTAATTAACCTTGAATCGAGATAATCATTAATCAAGTTTATATTGAATTTGGATACTCTTGTTGTTTTAATTTGAGTTAAAAAAAAAAAAGATTCTTTTTAGATAAGTCAAATCTAATTAAACTTTGGCTTGAAAAATGATTTTTCACAACTTTTTCATATTTTTTTTAAGAAAAATGGAACAATTAATGAAAAACATTTTTCCTTATCTTGGAAAATATAGACTCGCTTATAGTTTATTTTTAGGAAAACAACTTATGGAATATAAAATGGTAGGTTATTTTTCCATCGATTTACAAGTTTATTCACCAATTATTTACTATAAAAAACATTTATTATTAGCTTTTTAAATATTTTTACTTTAAAGTAGATTTGTTTCTCATTATAATATATGTATTTTTATTTGTTTATATTTAAAATATATGAAATACCTTGAAGTTATACAAATGAAAAAAGAAAACCTATTTTCATAAAAGTAGCTAAGCATTTAAAAATATGCTATGTTTCAAGAAAACTTTTCATAGAACAAACATTTTTCATTAATAAATACTTTTTCCTTAAACAAATCGTGCCTTAATCGAGTCAATTTCAAGTTGAGCCAAATCTTAATTTTAATATTGTTTTGCCTCAATTCAAGTCAACTTATTTATGTCTTACACACTTTTTTTTCGATTAGAGGTGGGCAAAAAAACCGACTAAACCAAAAATCCGAACTAAAACCGCAAAAACAATCCAAAAGATATGGTTAACCAGTCCATCGATTTGGGTTTAGGTTTATGGTTTTAATTTTTTCTGGTTTCGGTTTCAGTTTCGGTTTGTAACTACAAAAAACTGATGGTTAATGTTTAAACGATATCTACAAATGTATAATATTATATACAATTAATTTTTTTAATATAAAAGGCTAAAGAGTTGAAACCGTAATGTAATATTATTAATTATTGGTTATGGTCTAAATGATTTCCACTACTTGTCTTTTATGATATTATAGTTCTATCTATATGAACAAAGTTTTTTATATTTATCTATTTTTTTTTAAAAGCTGTTGGTGTTGTGATGGAAAAGAAGTAATAAGAAATATAAGCATTTGATTTTTCTAGGGATGAGCTTGAAAGGTTTTGAAACAATAGATATGGAAATTATTTTCAGGTTGCTATTCGTATTGTTCTCCTTTTGTGCATGAATTGACATGCTTTTATCCACTATAGTTAAGATGAGGTTTAAGAGCATGTAACTTTAAGAAACAAAATAATTTAATTTTTTATGGATCAATTGAAAATATAATTAACCATACTTTTAGTTAATCATTATGCTAAATAGTTAAAAATCAAAAACCAAAAATATTAATAGAGAAAAATGATTAATCATTAATAATAAACCGATTTAGGTTTGGTATTTTAAAAAATCGATTATAATGATTAGGTTTAAAAAATGAAATCTTAACCAGTCCATGTCTATCCCTATTTTCGATGATTGTTCAAATCGAATTCAAGCATATATTCTCTTTTATACAACTTGCTACAAGAACAATGTTAATAAATTAAATAAGTTCACATGGTCGACCGACTTGGCTACTTGGCCTGCACACCATTTCATGTACGGATGATCATCGTCCACAAACAGACTGGCATGAATTAGATACTTACGAATTAATGCTTCGTGGGCCCAGCCTAGCTACATAAATTTATTGACTTACCTAACATATCACATTTCATGGCCCATAAAGAGATAAGTTCATTAAGCCATGCCTAAACCTGAGTTGTGCATTGACCGGCTGGTCTCTTGCGCCAACGATGCATTTCTGCTAGGACCGTTGATTAAGCTGATCCAAACTGATCCGAATTATAAAATACGGCTCTTTTATATTTTGATTTAATTTAGGAAGACATTAAGGTTCGGTTCAAGGGGTTGAATAGAACCAAACCGCTTCTTATTAAAAGAAATTTAAAAAATAAGAGTCATTTATTTATTTATAACTCTTAAATATTAGATATTATGGTCATATATAATATTTCATTCTAATATCACGTACGTATGTAATATATTAGAATAAATTTGAAATAGAATTACAATTGTGAATGCTAATATTATTTTTGTGTTTAGATGCAACTTCAAAAGAGAATTGACATTTCAATTTGTAGATTTATTAATTATGAGAAATTGTAATTCAATTCAAATTTATAAAAGGTAAATTGCATTTTTAACCATATTAATATTTTTTGTAAATATAAATGTTGTATATATATTTTCTATTATTATTTTACATAATACATCGTTAGTTATATTATATATCTAAAAACATAAGAAAAGCAACCTTTTACTAGTCTAAAACATTATAGAGTAGGCCTCTAATTCCTCAACATAAAATATAAGTTCTTAATATTTTGCACATCTCTTTGACACGCTTTGCTATTTCTATAAATATTTTTCTAAAATAATAGAAAAAATTTCATATATCATGATGTTATTTATTATTATTTTCAAAAATTTTACTATATATTTTGCTATTTTATTTCATTGATTTTGAAACCTTCCTAAAATTATAGAAAAGATCTTCATACAATTTATTGTTCCCTATTATTATTATTTTCAAAACTTTCATAGTATGTTTTCCAATTTTATTAATTTTAAATTTTACCTAAAACTAACATATATGCATCAAAGTAAAACAAATTGATATATAGAGTTCAAAATATGCACAATCATTTAATTGGTGCAACGTAAATTTAAATATGTTATAAAAAAATAATATTATAAATAAACATGAAATTAATGTAAAAGAATGATTTTCTTAGTTAGTGTTATAAGCTTATTAAGAATAGATGTTGTTTTAATTAGCATTGAAAAATATTTTTAGAATGGGATAATATGTATATATGAAATTATTAAATACATGACCTAATATAATAATGATTGACTTTAATTTTTACACAATATTCCTTAGCATAAACATTTTTTTTGGTTGGGAACTCAAATGACTATTAATATTACTTATTAAAACTAAATACCTTTAAAGACGGTTCGAACTAAATCAAACTACACTTGAAGTGACTCGGTTCAAAACCCTAAATAGTTAAAAGCGGTTTGATTTAGTAAAGGGTTGAACCAAACAATTTCAAATGCAGTTTGGTTTGATTCGATCCCTAAACTAAAGCAAACCTAACCATAATCATCCTAATTTCTGCCTTATTAAATTATATAGATTCATTGCTGGATATAATAATAATAATAATAATAATAATAATAATCAGACATTTCACATATTCGGTTATGATAGTTATTATATAGTTAACATAAGACTTTCATATACTAGAATTAATATTTATATTTATTCTTACTTAATATATTAGAAAGCTTTAAGATAATACGACGGTTACAACGTCAATTTCATATATTTTCACAAATTTATACCTCAAGTTTCAAGTTATCAATATACTAAATTACAAATTTAGTTGCTATCATTGCTACTTCATCCACTTCCCTTACCGATAACTATTACAGTTATATAAGAAAACCAATAATATTACAATTCATGCAAACCAATAATGTGTTTTTGGTTTTTGCACTATGCTGGATGGTAAAAATCTTACTATAACGGTACTAGTTCCAATGCTAATTTATTTTTTCACAACGAAGGTAAAAACACATGAAGAAAAAAAAATTATCTTCATTCTACACCTTAATCTAAAATTAAACATCACACTTGTCATGATGACTAGAATAGCAGTTATAGAGGGGAAAGATGGAATCGTAACGATGACGACTAAACTTCTAACTAGATATATAGTCAGACAACGAGAAATTTAAAGTATAAATTCAACAAATAGTGTAAAATTGAGGTAATGATGGTTAAATCATACCCGCAAGCCTTATTTGCCTCCAGAAGTCCTTATTCAATCTTTATTTATTTTTGTTTTTGAGTTTATTTTATCGTGTATTTATTATATATATTTAGTTAGTGGCTATTACGTAACACAAATTCTTAGAGAAAAGTAGATTGGGTCCAGAACTGAGATTTTATTTTTTAGGGCTGTTAAAAAAATAGTTTTGATGTTTTTTATTTTTCTACTATACATATTCTCTCAAAAACCTTATCTTATTATTAAGTCATACCTTTTTTTTTTTTTTGTCAAAAAATAAAACGCTAAACCTTTAACAATTATTTCTCTTTTTTTTTTTCCACACACCCACAGCAGTCCGTCATTCACTAGTCTTATAAAAATAAATTAATACATCCCCTTTGTTGTTGGATAATTCCACCATGACCATAGAATCAATGGAAGCGGAATGCCACAAGAATCAAATTTCCACGAATAAATGATATTGAAAGTATTTATACTTTGCAATTTTAATAAATTAATATCTAAACTTTTATTTTTTATATTTGTTGTGTCTTTAGTTTTACTTTTTTTACTATATTAGTGTATCTAGAAACACAAAAAATATAAAGGATAAAAGTTCAGATACTATTTTGTCCAAAATGTAAAATAAAAGTACTTGGAATGCCTTTTTTCCCAAATAAATGACACGTAAATAGAAACAAACAAAACACAGATGGGAATCACAAAAATGAAATGTGGGGAACATATTATTGTTCAAACTAAAAATTGTTGAATAAAACACATCAACGGTAGTCCCTTTTAAAAGATTTTGTTCAGAAAGTTAAGAAGAAAATAATCTAATCGTATTCTACCATGTTTGGGTAGGGCCCTTGGGTATAAGTCATATTTACCAGTTCTTTAAAAAAAATTATATAAATACAAATTATATAATTTTAATTATCAAAATATTCTACCACTAAGGCTGAATGCAAAGACATCTCTTAGAATTTTTTTCTTTTTAATTTTAAGGAGAGAAGTTATTCGGCTTATAGTATTGAGTCGAATGTTTCATTAGGTAGAATTTCTCTAAATGTTTAGAATGGAAGGGGAAGAGAGATGGGAGAAATCCAATGAAATGGAATCCAAATAATTGAGGGCAAAGGTGAACTTGTGATCTTGGTTGAAAGCACATAATCCCTGCTGTCCATAGCAGATGAAGACCCACAAAAGATTACGACATATACTAAAATTTAAAAATTAAAATTTTTACTAATAAGTAATGATAAAAGATAGCAGCAGTCAACGATAATTAGTGGTGAAAATTAACCAATTATAAGCTTGTAAACATAGAAAAAATATTAATTGAGAAATATAAGTCGATTTATTTATAAACATAAAAATCATTTTTCTATTTCAATCAACTACAACCATTTATTAGTATGAGTTACAGCTTTAACAATCTGCCATTAAGTGTTGCTAGGATTCACAAACAACTATCACACATTGAGATTATTATGATAATAGTTCATAATTTTATGAAAATATCTCGATTTTTTAAGAAGTTAAATTAAGGAACTAATATAATTTTTTTTAATATTATTTATAATACATTAATGAGATAGTTAATTATAAAAAATATAAAATTTAAGTAGGTAATTATAAGATTTAGTAAACTTCAGGTATTTAACTATAAAAATAGGTCAAATTTAGGTATAAATTTTCTCTTACAAAATATCATATTGCTAATTGTAAAAAAACAAACAAAATTTAAGTATGAATTATGATAATTTTTTATTTTCTATACGATATAAACCGTAAAACAATACTTTTCAATACCACAAAATAGATTTTCATACTAGCTGCTTTAACGAATCAAACATGGAAAATTAAAAGTAAACCATTTCAGTTTAGATATTCAAAAAGAAGACAAACCCAATGTAACAGGAAACCGCGTGTCCATAATATGTCCAAAAAGACTAGAACGAGTTCCAATAAGGTGACACATTGGGGCCACCACTTTTAAATTGGACTTTTCTTTTTGGCCATCAATTTAGACTGAATATAAAGATGCCAAAAAACGTTACCAAAGTACAAGATCTGCATCTATATATCTGAGTCTATACCGTATTTGATAATGGAACAAAGTTATTACACCAACTACTTAATTTCAACATGTCATTAATACTGCAGTCAAAGTTTTAGATTGTTTTTCTACTACATCAATACAAATTGCAGCAATGACAAAGATGAAAATGTATTAGAAAATGAAAACCGGAAAGACTTCGCCTATTTAATCCTATGATTAAGTATACCTAATCTCTCAGCCACGTATAATACTTAAGTACTACACATAAGACTATCTATAAAGAAGACGTTCATGTCAACTATTTGTTTAACATGTCTTAACTTTACAAAACTTTACATTAAACTACTCCACATAAGTAGATCATCATTACATAAAATTAGTGCCAACAAATAGATACTTCAAAGGTTTACAAGCTTAAGCTTATCAAAAACATAAAAGGAAAACATTAAATCTCATATAACAAATAAGAGGCCTAACTAATAAGCCTTTATCAAAAATTACATCCAACTTTGATGGTCTTTTCGAAAATCTGTTCCAATACATCTTTGCTTGAAGATGGGGTCCCTAATCGTCTCATTCCTCTATGAACACTTCTCAATCGATCCAATATCCCAAATCATCATAATATTAATCATCAACAGCACCTACAAGGTACCAACATGAGCCAAAGGTCCAGTACACAATAACACATATAAATGCAAAGTGGCAAGCATTCTTAGTCTAATGCAATACAACAACCAATAATTTAATTATCTTTAATTATGTAAACAAATCAACATTAAAGTGTTCAAACTCCGATTGCGATCCTTGAGAACCTAGGGATCCTAATTAACAACAGCTTCTCAGAGGGTTGTATGGGCAGCCTAGATACCTATATCTCTTATATCTAACTGAAAAAGAACAATAGTCTCATCCAAGGTTCACAGCTGTTTCTCATCTTATTTAACTTAATCCATAATATCACTTAGTTTAATCGGTCCTATAAACATGAACTAAATCATATTACTTCCTTTTAAGAATAAGCAAACATTATACCGATACTGTTATCCATATCAACTACCTAATGAGCCACTTATAAGCGTCATTACATCATGATAAGGGTGGCCTAAGCACCTAACTACCATGCTAGCATTGTCAACAGGGTTGCTGCTCCCCGAACCGGATTCAATGGCATATGTACAAACAATTCAAACACTTTTATGCCAATTTTAATTAATGTTAATTTAGTTATGCCTATCCTATCAACCAACATTCAGATTATTGCATACCTGTATCAGTTGATATATCAGGCAAATGATCAACAGGCAATTTCAAACCAACAAGAGAATCTAAAAAGTGAAGAAATTTAATTCATATCACACTTAACATTAATTATCTATAAATACTGAGTCATTTAGCACCTATAAACTTAAATAAAAACAAACTCATATTAAATTCTAACTTAATATTTATACACATATCTATATAACACATTCCATTATTTTAAATATTGAAAATTAAATTATTTTTTTAAAGGAACGCAGTAGGTACATGGCCGTGTTTTACTTCATGTTTCTTCATTATAGAAACACGCCAAAAAACAAGATAAGGTGTTTCACCATGTTTCATGCATGATTTCAACTCAAAAAGAAGCATAGTGTGATAAGATACACCATGTTCTAGTTGTGTTTCTCTTTAAGGTAAAACAAAAGAGAAACACAATGCAAAGAATGAGCCTTGTTTTGTCTTCGTAAGAAGCACGGTGTGATACGTTAGCTGTGTTCAAGTTGTGCTTCTCCTTAAATAAAAACACAATGAGATATAATGGATTGCATTTGTCTCGTGTTTAATTTGTGCTTAAGTGCTTTGAAGATCAGAGAGAAGCATGGTTCAATAGGTCTAGCAGTGTTTGGGTCATGTTTCTTTGAAATTCAAATTTCTTAAGGAATCAGAGAGAAACAGAGTGAAATAGGAATGGCTATGTTCTACCCATGCTATTATAAAAGTTCACTGCTTAAAACACACAGAGAGAAGCATGGTGAAAGTAAAGTCGTCGTATTCCTCTCATGTTTCTTCTCGAGTAGCGTTATTTCCAAGGCTCGATGAGATACACGACCAAAAACATATCCTCGTGTTCCCTTCGTGTTTTGCTTTGAAAAATAGGGCACATACATTTTACTTCTATCAACTTACATACACTCAACACATACACTTAATGATGCGGTGGTAAATTAGGGTTTATTGCAAACTATTGGTTTGCGCACAAATACTAGCTTAAGATCTTCAAAAGGCTATTGATTCCAGGAATACCTAGGCTAATGGCATTAAAAATTAAAATTCTATGATGACTTCAAAAATTGGGGAAAAGAGTAATGATGGCTCTAAAATTTTACTAAAAAAAATAATAAGTGACTGTCTATTTGCCTTGGGCATACAATTTATAGACTAGCTTAAAAACAGCCAAAAATAGAACCAAAACTATTTATAAAAAAAGTCTAAAAACAAAATACATATAAAGAGAAGTAAAACATCATAGATGGCATGTAAAACCGAAACTTATATAAAAAGTTAAAAGTAAAACAAAACTTGCCAAAAATACTAAATATGGCCATTTTAGGGCTCTTAAATGAAGGAATTTGGCCAAAGATCGGCAAAGCTATACTGACTTTTTTGAGTTAACTTGTTTCCTTTGAGATAAGGACCAGTAATTATGGGACTACCACTGGTCAGTCTTTACCTCACTTTCTCAGGTACATGTTTGCCACTTCTTCCATTTCATCACTTAACAACACCATACATACATAAACGCTACATCTCCATATTTAAACAACTTCCACTTCATCATCACAACATTCCACAACTACACCAATTCTCCTGCATATCTAAACAACCACAACACTTCCATATCCTCATCTATTACAACTTGAAGAATATATCTAGTTCTATAAATTAACATAATTCATAAAGATCATATTCAACTCATTAGATGATCAGTAAAATAGGAAGTTCATTCTTATAAAGGAAGCAAATGATTAAATGATCATAAAAGCATACAAAACTTACCTTGTTTAACTTTACCTTAAAGATGGAGTCTTAATAAAAGTTTTGGATGGATTGTTTGTTGAAATTTGATATGAAATTCTAGGATTTGCTTTGTTGTATGGAAATGTCAGTTTTTGGCTTGTGATTTTGTTAAAATTTTCTTTGATAATTATCTAACACTTGCCTTTGACTTTTAAGGCAGCTAAAAGGGAAAGAAAAAGGCCTTGGGCTGGGCTTAAGTTTAGGTTTGATTTGTTTTGAAAGAAATTTTATGGGCTTGGTAGCAAAGGCTTCTTTAAAATTTGAAAACAACTTAGTACAACATCAATTTTACTCTAATGCCAAATCACAACAATTGTGATATATAAATAAATAATTTATAAAGAAGGGTAAGGGTGTTATTTGATTAAAAATAAGAAGGTTTTATGGTCAACCCTAAAGTATGTTTATTTTTTGATCACATGACAGACACATGATGGAAGATGGAAATTGGCAGCTCAAAGCTGCCTTCCACGAAGTCGGCCTTGGATAGGTACATCATCGGCCTTGCATCTATGCCTCGCCGTCCTTTAGCTAGCCTTCATGGAGAAATATATGATCTGAGAGCAAATGGGCACCAACTTTTAGAGATACGCCGCCAGCGTTCATTCAAGGCCGCCAGCGTTCATTCAAGGCCGCCAGCCTTTCTACCAGCCTATGTGTACGGAAATTGAAGGATTTTTTTTGTGTTTTCTTTATAACCTAGGTATTCCTTTTCACCAAAATCATTCCTAAGCTCAGTTTTCTCTCAAAAATCTCTCTTCTTGTGATCATTTCATCAATGGAAATCAAGAATCAATTTTTAGGTGAGTTACTTCTCTTGTTTTCTTTAGAGATTTAAAGGTAATGATTTCTCTCTAAAGCTTTCTTTTAGGTCTTGAAATATTTCTTAGAGCTTTGGTGTTCTGCAATCAAGAAGGCAAAAAAGGAACAAAAAAAAAAAAGGTGAGTGATTCATTTCTTTTCTTTTAGAGATTCAAAAGTGAAATCTTTTCTGAATTTCTTAGTGGGTTTTGAAGGAAATCAAATTTAGGAGAAAATTTGAAGAAAACCCTCGATCTAAGATTAGAGAAATTTTGATTTCAATCAAATGAAAAGGTGTGTATGATGTTAGGAAGTTTGATTCTTTTGAGATTAGGGTTTTCGTGATGATGGAATTATAAATGTCTTTATGGAATTATATTTTTTATTTAAGTTTTGTTTATGATTAAGTGATTTTGTGAGATTAGGGTTTTTGTTCCTTAAATTGATATAGGTACGACCATACCTTGCTTGTTTTTTGTGCTTGTAGGCTTAGACATGATAAATTTACATAATATTATTCGATTGTAATAAGAAATTCTGTTTGCTGCTTATGTTTAGCTGTAGTTCGCAAAGACCAGGCAGTACTATGATACTAATGTAGTACCCTGATGATGTGTGTAGTGTTGTCTCGAGTGAAGTTGTGCACATTCATATTGGTTGTTCTTACAGAGCCATGAGCTACTATGGGTTTAAGATGAACTATAAATAGTTCTGAACTGTGTTGCTTGTCTAACTAATTGAAGATAATAATCATGTGTTTGTTACATTAGTCATTAGGTCATATATGATATGTTATGATGCCTATTCATGTGCATGTGTTTTGTGGTATGGTGTTGTGGGCCTTAGTGACCATTCTTTTACCTTTTACAAGAATAGGTGAGGATCTAGTGGTGTTTGACTTATCTGGATATTATGTCTTCGTAGATTATGAGGAGGATGGTAGTGGACTTGAATACCCTACTGACTCCTACATAGCTATTGGAAGATCTTTTGAAGATTTTTATATTTTCTTTTATGGATTTTAAATATTTTATAAGATGTTATTTGAGATGTTTTAAGTTTTAAAGTACGTTGGCTTTGGTTTATGCCAACTAGGTTATTATTAAAGATTGTTATATGAGATGTTTTAAACAAGTATCCCTTCTATATAACAGTTTGATGTTCTTTTATTTTTTTTATGGATTAGAATTGTGACAGCCTTAGTGTGTTCATCTTTAGTAAGGACATGGTGAATTATAATGCCTTCGGGTTAGGGCATTATAACAATATAACTGTTAAGACGGAATATACTCAATTTTTATTGAGTAAAATATGTTAATCCTATTATTAATTTTCTAGAAATCCAAAAGAATTGATACTTAATCGAGTTTAATGTCGTGTTTCAGGTTTTATAAAGTAAATGGAACGGTTTGGCGAAATTGGGCATGAGTTTGTAACAAGCTTCAAGAATCAATATCACTATCAATGGAATGCATAAATACTCACAATTTCATTTCAAACTCAGGATGATTTGCTATCATTACTATTAGTTTTCTCATGAACTATAGCAATAGCAAACACATTTGGAGAACATACAAGGTTCGAAATTCGTCCAGAACACCCAAAGCCGCCAGCCATCATAGAAAAGCCGCCGGCCAACATTCATGGCCGGCACTGGAAGATTCATGGCTGCCGGCCATGGAGTCGGCCATCATCATCCATCGCTTGTTTCGCGATTAAAAGCTGCCAGCCTTGTTGCGACATGCCTCCAGCCATCTTTCATGCGAAAAACACTCCTTATATCTGATGTTTATCTCACATATATAAAGAAATAGGAGAGAGAAAGAGATATCATTCATTATTCTTTCATTGTATTGCTCTTGTTATTAATGCTCTCAAGAAACCCTAGTTTTAAGTTCTTGATCATGAGTAACTAATTACTCAATCTAGTCGAGGATTATTACGGGATCAATTCATCAAAGATTGTGAGATCCAATTGAACTATTGAGTTTATTTTGTTTATGAATATTCATACTTCATCTATTTGAATTATTAGAATTGTTTTGATTGATCATTACGAATTAGGCCTATTTGTTTGGTTGTCAAAGCGATTATTGTTATTTGGAATGTCAAATCCGTAATTGTTTGATTGTTTCAATATAAGTAATACGATAACATGATTAGTTGCAGAATAAGTGATTGATTTATGTTATGGTGATTTATGATCTAATTTAAATAGTTCTGCTTTTGATCTGTTGATTAGAATTGGTAGTCTCTCTAATTAGTAATGCTATTGATAGATTAAATCTTAAGAGCTTATTTAGGGTTATCTAATCAATAAGGGAATAATTAAAGATCGTATCTTGATTATCGATATTCCAAGGAGAGATAGATATTTAGAGCTTGTTGAAGGTCATAACCAATTTATTCATGAATTAGAATAACAATCCTTGCATCAATGATCATCTTTATGAATTGAATCGTGATAATTCCTTGGTTAGAATTCTTTGCTATTGAATTTACACTAATAAACGTATTTGTTAATTTTAGAAATCAATTTTTTCTAATTAATTGTTTATACAAAACCCCGATTTTTATTCCTTTTGCTAGTTACTAAAATAGAAATAGATTTTCACTGATCCCTGTGGAGACGATCCTGCTCACTACTATTTACAAATTTTAGAGTAGGTCTTTTATTTTTGTTGGATTCGACACCCATCAATAACATTATGTCAACTTAACATAAGTAAAACATATCTAAATTTATCATGCAAACCATTTATATGCATAACTTAATTAAGTTAGTGAATTAAGGATATTTCAAAAACCATGTCAGATTTTCTTTTTGCCAAAAAGAAAGGAGAGAGAGAAGAATTATTGTTGCCAGTACCAAATAAAATAGACGAACTTTTCTTTTCATTTTTGTAAATGGCTTGCTAATGACTTTGTTATAATTGAAATGTCAAGTCTAAGGAAGACCTAAACTTTCCATGGAGTGTATATTATATATATATATTATATATATATATTTCAACTTAGTAGGAAGCAATAGAAACTTGTATAATAATAATCTTGCATTTTGCAATCAATGTTGTCAGACTCGGATCGACCCGGCCAGCTCAACCCTGTTCAACTAAAACAGACAATAAAGGTGGGCCGATCCACTCAATTCACCCAGATTTGCATTGACTCGAATTGATTAAGTTGACCTATGTTAAATTGGTCAACTTGGATGGTCGGATCGGGTTAAACCAGTGACCCAAACTGAAAGTAAAAAAAAAAAAAAAAAACTAGAAATTTAAATAAGTACTCATACTATAGTATGAATTTATAAAATATAATCATTATATCTTGCTTAATTAATAATTAAATGAGGAATTTGATCCAAATATAGATTTAATTGAGTGATGTCATATATATTTGTCTATTATAATTGAATTATCCCTTATATTTTTACTTTTTCGGATCAAAATTTGGTCCAATTTTGACAACATTTATTTTAATAAGAAGGTTAAAGGACTTCATTAATTGGTTAATCAATATCTTTATACATGTTTCAAGATTTTCACCTGCTGAGTAATCAATATAATGAGCGAAAGATCTTCAAGGATTTAGCCGAGCAAAGTCATGAATCCATAGAAAATTGACCTATATGATAAGACATGGTTAGTAGATGGTGGTTGGTGAGTGTGGAAGATGGCTAGAAAGCAATAACAAAGTAAATTTTGATCAAGAGTCCTTTACTTAAATGTGGTACGAAGTATATATAGGGGTGGATATAGAATAATTTAGGATATTAGATAAACCAAATCATGCAAAGTGCACTTGATATTTTAGAAAAGTGAATCTCAAAAGATATTGTAAGTATATCTTCTAAATTAGGAAAGCTTTTGGAAAGTATTGCATCCATTGGAAACACCTAGCAAGTTGGTTTGCCTACTTAAAATAGGTAAAAGACTTCACTATACAAGCACAAGATTTGTAAGAGGTAGCCAACCTATTGCCCAATAAGGCAAAGGTCGTCCCACAAGATCATTATGGACTTAGCGTAAGTTGGCCTAATGCCCAATAAATCAGCCATGGCATAGAAAGGTTGGCTTAGGCCTAGGAGGCCCATAATCAAAATTGTCTATCAACATTACAAATTGCGATTGTGATAATCTTGCTTTCCTCGAATAAAACTTTTTATTTGGTGAGCATATCAGCTTAATCTTCTTATATCAAACAATCTTAAAAGCAAGGGACATTATTCAAAATGCTTAGTACCTAAGATGTGGCCAAAGTGATGAAACAATAAAGCATACCCTCAAAACATGTAGCAATATAGTTGAAATTGCAAAAGAGTGGAAAACCTTTGAAACTAGGAACTTGGAAATAATAATAAAACAATGATGAGTCCCACTTTCAGTTTCAGCTAGACCTTTCCTATTCAGAATCATGCTAGGATAATGTGGCTTGTAAGAAATAAATTAATTTTTTAGCCTAAAGGTTATGCAGAGAATCTATAGCAAGAAATAAGAGTTATTTGTACATAAGCTATGGGCATACTAAAAAGGAAAGAGAATATTTTTTTTCCAATAGAGAGAGCAAATCTTAAATGGGTACCCTACTGAAATCTTTTTGGCAAAAGCTCAATACAAATGGATCGATTTTCCTTTAGATAGGAGCAGCAACTATTAGAGTTGTTATTCTCAATGATCAAGGATGCTAGATTCCTGCTATGGCTAAATAAATAGGAAAGGTAGACATTTCACAATAAAGCTGTGCGTAGTAGCCAAGGAGATTGATCTTTGTTTGGAATAAGGCTATTAAGAAGCGGAAATCAATGTCAAATCAAGAACCATTATGCTTCTACTAACTAAAACAAATAACAAAAGCTCAAATATCAAAATATTTAGTGTTTATGCAAGGAAAAGATCTCAAGGATGCAATAGATCCAAGCCTAACACTGCCCTAGAGAAACTAACGAGATTGCAGATGCTCTAATGGAAGAAGCACAACAAATGAAAGGATTCCTTAATTATGGATGTCCCTACTAAACCTTTTCTGAAACTACTAACTTTTAAGTAGATTATGAGAAAATCTTGAATCACACTATTTATACTTCAGTAAAGGAAGCATGGGCCTCTTTGATATAAGAACTTTTTTTTTTTTTTTTTTTGTCTTGGTCCCAATTCAAAATTAAACAAGTTCGTCCTAATTGAATTCTTGCATCATAAATTCCTTGAATCGGTCCCAATTCTAAATTAAACAAGTTTGCACCAATTGAACCTGTGTGTCATAAATCCCTCAAATCAAATTGCTATTTCCATAAACAAAATAGTTGATAACTCAAAGTTGCATATTCTTCCTTTCTTGGAACAAATCTAGGGAATTTTTCAGCAAATTAGACTTCTACTATGAAGTTATTCTAGATTTGCTAGATCTCTCTAATGTTGCTTTTGGGATGTATATATTTTTGGTTCATGGCCATCACTGTTATAGGCTAATGTACAATTGCTTATGCATATCCCTCCTTTGCTTAATGATGATCTATAAGGTTAACAATATATATATATATATACACACACACACACACAAATATTGTACGAATGCTATAACGTAATCAATTCAAATAACAATTTTTTTATCTCCCAATGGGTATATATATATGATTTATATATAATCTAACATATTTGAAACATTTTTATAATGTCAGATGAGTCTTAAACTTTTTCAGGAACTGCCACCTTAATTTAAAATTTTATATTATTAAAATAACCTTTTGATAATTATACTATCAGTCACAATTAAAAAGCTTCTATATAATTTTTATTATATACAATAAAAAAAATTTCTTATAAATATGGAAATTTAAATATACTAGCATTTTGAGATATAGATAATGCATATGTAGAATCTAAAAACAATTATCAATCAAGATATTATATGTTAAGTGTGCTCAAGATAAAGCTCTCTCAGAATAGAAGACGTTGAAAAGCATCTAGCACCAGGGGAAAAAAAACAATTGAATAGTATTTTAATAAACAGAACTCCAAGTCGTTACTAGAAGTGCAAGTGAAACAAGCTAATTCACAAACTACTTGAATTCGGCTCGATATTTACTCAAGTTTATTCGAAAATGATTGGATCAAACTCGAACTTGAGTATTCAAATAGCTTATCACGATGACCTCAAATTTTATATGTTTAGATCAATTAGTTCATAAGCCTAATCGAGTTTAGGTCGAGCATAAATGTTAATCAAATTCGAATCGAGTTAAGATATTAATATTATTTTAATTAGAATTTAATATATATATATATATTTAATAAATTAAGCTTAAACGAGATTAATAGAGTGAAAATCAATATTATAAAGTTTTATTTCAAGCTGCACTTAAACTTAAAATATTAAGTTTAATCAAACTCAAACCAAACTTAACCTTTAAAATTTTGACTCGATCTCAAATTTGAGCTAACATTTCGATTTTACCCATTTTCAACACTAGTAATTACGGTCAATTAATTGGACTCCGTTTACCACGTGCCAAGTTTGTCTGGCTTGGCATGGAAAAACCGAATTCCGTACCTAAGGTTTTCTGAGCACGTCTCGTCAAACAGTTGTCATTACCTTTCATTTCATAGAATTGAAAAGGCACCACTATAATATACTTATGCAAATTGAATTTTCTAAAAGCAAGTCATTCTAATGATTGATTCCCTACGATATCTATCAAATTTGATAAGTGCATGCAGCCATTGATGAGTACCATAATCTTCGTGAAGGTTTGTTCCATCCTGTAATGCCCTCAACTAAGAGCATTAATAGTCCGTCACATGTCCTTGTTAGAGATAAACATGCTAAGACTTTGATTATACTAAACCACAATTATAATATAATATAACTTTAAAGTCTCACGTTTAAGAGTACTTCTAAAACAATAATGTCATAATAAATACTTCTGAACAACTCGGTTGGTATAAATCAAGCACCAACTTACATCAAACTTAAAAATCAAATATGAAAATGTCTCATAACTTCAAAAATCATAATGAGGACTATTTAAAAAAAAAAAAAGAATGAGCACAAAGGCTCAGTACACTAAACCACAACTAACTGCACATGACCAAATATCATACAAATCCATATACAACATAATAACAAATGCAACAATCACATTTTATTATATTTTAATTAGCCAGACAAGTAACATAGTTTAAAGCCATTTGCAACTAGCCCTGAACTTAGAGCAACTCATGACTCCATGAAAACATATATATATATATATATATTATATATACTTATAAATATATACTTATGTTGGGTACTCCTCACATACCCTGGGTACCATATCCATACTACTCTTAGATTATCGGAATCATCTATGTATGTAACTCCACTCGGGACAATGCTACACACAGATCATCAATGTGTCATCGTAGTAACATTGATACTCCTGATCTATTAGACCCAGCTAAACACAAGTAACAATCAACTTAAAGCCAAAAAACATTAATTTCATTTGCAGTTTCTAAGCCTACATTCATAAACAACAACTAAGATAAGGATGTACCTGAAACAACGTTTGGAATAGATAACTTCGCTTTACTAGAAACACCTGAACACAAATGACATTCCTTCCTCCTTTGATCATAATACAACAAAATCACCAACAAGGAAACTTAGTGTTTCCCAAAACTCCTCCAAAAGATTGAATCCCTATTAATATGTATGTGCGATTCCTTGGAACAAGATACAAACTTGAGAGAAGTTTTAGCATTTGTCTCTTTGTGAAATTTCTTAGAGAAAAAACGTATTTTTTTAGGTGAGGGAAATAGAGAGGTATATTATTATTATAATTTTGGGTAGACTATTTTGCCCTCTTATAAAACGACATAGGACACTTTTGCCCTTCATTATGTTTTATTTATTTTTATATTACAAATCCCAAAAAACTGCAGTTGTGTTTACTTTAATTAGGATAATGATGAGAGTTTTGAACAAGTTTAGATGGATGATTCTAATGAACTCTTTTTTAAAAGATTATTGTATTTTTAAGGACCTTTTCCATTTGCTTATTCTTAAGTTTTTATTCAGTGATTTTTAAAAGACTGAAACACTATAATATATGGTTGGGTAAATTGTTGAGAAATTAATTTCTTTAGCTGGTTCACTTATAATCCCGGTTTATCAAATAAAAAAAGAAGAGCGAGGGTAGGGGACGAAGGGAAAAGGAATAAAATATTTTAGTTTTAAAAAAAATTACAAATTAACCATAATGAGGAAATTAATCCTGATTTTAGATAACATGACCTGGTCTCTTCAAGAGACGATGTCGTTAGTGCCTGACCTCCTCTCTTCAAGAGATGAGATGATGATATATCCCTTTACCTCGTCTCTTGAAGAGACGAGGTAGTGTAATATATACTGACCTCTCCTCTTTAAGAGACGAGGTTGTGCCGCATCCTACCTCGTCTCTAGTTATTAGTAGGTGACCTCAACTCTTCAACAAACGAGGTTAGCAGACCAAAAACCCCACCGTGCCTTCTTCTTCCTCATTCCTCTCTAACGCATTTGGTTTTTCCTAAATTCAAAATCATAAACCCTAACCCCAAATTCCCACATTCGAATTGATTCAATGCAATTTGCTCTGTATATTAGTAATTTTGGATCACCTGACGTCAAGGAAGAAAAATTTCATGGAGAGGAGAAGTGTGTCGCAAGAGAAGAGGAGAAAAATAAGCAACGATGAATTGTGGTATGATTCCGTAATTTTCGAAATTTTTTTGAATTATTGAAGCTACATTGTTAAATATTGGCTTTATGTGTTATGGGAATATTGATTGTTGTATGATTCCGAAATTTTGCAATTTTTTTTAATTATTGATGTTACATTATTGAATATTGTCTGTGTGTTTTATATGACTTATATGAATTTCGCAAATTTGGCAAGTTTTTTGCAAATTCTTTTTAATCTCATTATTGAATATTGTCTATGTGTTCTATAAGAATTTCACAAGCTTCAAATTTTTTTTTGTATGTCTATGTGTTCTACATGCATATAGGAATTTCACAAATTTTTTGCAATTTTGCAATCTCATTGTTGAATATTTTCTATGTGTTCTATATGAATTTTGCAAATTTCAATTTTTTTATGTATCTCTATGTGTTCTATATGATTTATAGGAATTTAATATGATACATAGGTTTGTTCAAAAATAGAAAAAAAAATTGTAATAGAAATGAACATTTAAAATTATAATTTATATAAAGTGATTTTAATTTTATATAAAGTAGATTATAAATTAGTGATATAAATCAACATTTAAAATTGTATGTAAAAGGATAAATTATCTTTATATAAAGTGATACATATAAAGTAGATTATAAATTAGTAATGTTAGTTTTAACTTTGAAAATCTAGCTATATCATACATTTTTACTGTTGATTTTGTTCATACACCATGTCCATATACTATTACAAGACCAGGGTATATATAGTAGCATTAGGAGTTATGTTAAATATTATGGGAGTTCAATTCATAAGTGTGATGTTGCAAATTTCATGCATTCGAGCTATTTTTTATGAGATAGTAGGGTCGGTGAGGAAATGGATAAGGCAAAGTTTATACTTTATGCTCATGGCAACATTATGCAAAGGGAGGACGGTTTTGGTTATGATAAGCGGTTGGTTGCTGTGGTTAGTGTTAGTAGGAACTTTACTTATGAGCAAATACTGGACATCATTTGCAATAGACTTAAGGTAAATAAGTGTACATATCAGGTGGAGCTATATCATAGGGTGGCTATTGGAGATAGGACGCTGCGTTATGAAATTATTCCAATGACCAATGATGATGCTGCATAGAAGATGTTGGTGTACACAAAAGGATCAGTGGCTGTTTATGTGCAGATATTGGAAAATGAATTGTCACAAGCACCTGCAGGGCAAATGGGCATTAATAGAAATATTGGGAGCGAAGGGTTGGTAGACTCAAACTCCACTCCAATTCAGACAATAGGCAGCACACAGATGGAAATTAGTGCACCCACCTCGTTAGGTGGTCATGATACAGATGGCATGCAAGACTCTTCGGCAAGTGAAACATATGACGACTATGATGATGATGGAAATCATAATATCGAAGCTTTTCCCCAACAATATGCTTTTCCCAAGGTACAACCAAGGAGAATTGACTGAGACCGCTTAATTGCTCCTACTAATGTTGATGCAGTAGGGAGCTTAGTGCCAGTACCCTTTTTCAATGCTGAAGTTGATAGTGCTTATGCTGCATATGATGATGAGCAGGAAATAAGTGCTAGGAATTGGAGCTTCAGCGATGAATTTAACATAGGGATGCGGTTTAAGACAAAAGATCATCTCATACAGGCAGTTAAAATGTGGCACATAATGAACCATTACAATTTCAAGTTGGTGGACTTTGACCCAAGATCATGGGCCGTTAAATATACTAATAACCATAACAGAGGTTGTAAATGGAGACTCAGAGGTACTTATAAGAAACATGGTAGGTGGTTTCACATTACTAAGTATGAATGACCCTACACCTGCTCGAATGAAATCACTGGACAAGATCACTCTCAATTGGACCCTACCAACATGTCAAGGAACATCATATTGGAGATCCGTAATTCTCACTGTGAGGGCAAAGAACCTCCAAGTGAATATATTAAAACAGTTCGGGTATCATGTTCATATAAAGAGAATTTGCGAAGTGAAGAGAAAAGCTATTGAGCAGATGTATGGAAGTTGGGAA
Source organism: Combretum micranthum (assembly GCA_024138025.1). Taxonomy (NCBI): domain Eukaryota; kingdom Viridiplantae; phylum Streptophyta; class Magnoliopsida; order Myrtales; family Combretaceae; genus Combretum; species Combretum micranthum. Next base: position 1,178,852 of record JAMXBD010000158.1, read on the forward strand.
GATTCGTATGTGGAGCTCCCGCATTTACTTAATGCAGTAACAGAGGCAAATCCAGGAACAAAGGTTGAGTGGTGAACCGTTGATTCAGATACCACAAGACACGTATTCCTTGACAAACTTTTTTAGGCATTCATACCTTGCATTGAAGCGTTCCAGTACTACATGTATGTTTTGTAAACATGATTGAATTTATTTATATATGGTTGATATCTACTAACTAAGTTATATTCGTTAATTCATTGCAGACTCATAATTACAGTTGATGGTACCTTCCTATATGGCAAGTACAAGCCCAAACTGCTTATTACAGTAGCAGTAGACGGAGCAAATCATATAGTCTCATTGGTGTACGCCCTTATCAATGAGGAGAAAGCAGATACATGGAGTTGGTTCCTAGCGAAATTGTTGGAACATGTTATCAAAAACCGATCCAATATATGCTTGATATCGGACCGGCATGCTGGTATTAACAATGCGGTGGAAGGTGAGAATGCTGTGTGGCCTAGAGGATAGCTTTGGCACTGATGTATCCGACATGTTGTCAGTAACTTCAATTCAAAGGCCAAAAATAAGGAATGTAAGGAAATTGTAAAAAGAGCAGCATAACAAACCCAAAGTAGAAAGTTCCATGGATACTTCAATGCAACACTTCAAAGCAATCCTTAATCATACAATGAAGGCATAGGATTTGAAATTGGTACAATGAATATAGCCGAAAGTTATAATTTAGTTATAAAAGATGCTCGGTGCTTCCCTGTAGCAGCAGTGGTAAAGAAAACCTTTTACAATTATAACTCTATATTTAATAAGCAAATGAGAGAAGCCAGCGAAGCAATGAGTATGGGTAAGTTGCTCACAGAATATGTTGCAACGAAGTTTGAGAGATAAAACACCATCTCAAGTTCCCATAGAGTTATCTATTTCAACTATCAGGAATGAATATTTGAGGTTATAACTGCTGCCTTACAATGTATGGTCAGAATGGGGGGCACATACAGAAAGTGGAGTTGAAAGCATGCAGATGTACCTATAACAAGTGGCAAACATATAGAATTCTATGCCTACATGCAATGGCAGTTATGGGTACACTACACATGGATTATGTTGCCCACGTAGGACAGTGGTATAGGTGGGACAATCAGCTTAGGGTGTATGGTCGTTCCTTCATACCTGTAGCCAATAAGGCCAATTGGACTCCTTTGCACAAAGTGAAATGGCACCCTATACTAGGACTTATTAGGACAAGGGGTAGGCCTAGGGAAAAATGCTTCTAAAAAGAGATGAATATTCAAGAGGGGCCATGAGATTACTCATGCAATTCATGTAGGCAGCCATGGCATAACATTTGAAGTTGTCCAAATAGGGGGTTAGCTAGTAGAACAGTAGTGGCCCAATCCAATTGTAGTGGTAATTCTTTACTCTCATATACTTTGTTCTATTGTACTAATGTGGCATGCTCTTATCTTATGTTTGCTCTACTTGTTTTAATCTACCTATGCCTCACTAAAAATATCCATTTCTTTCTCTGTTATAGATGGATCCTGGACTGGCAGATAGCTTACTACTTACGAAGCAACATGTTCATAGGTCAAGACTAGCCTAAGAGGGGCAAGTAAGTTTATTTTTGCAATCCATTCCTTATAACAAGTAAATAATGTTTCTTATAGATTTGTGGACTACACTGCAGGAGGATGTGGTTTTGCATTGTCACCGTAGAGAGGCGAAGTTGAGGTGACATCATGGCGTACCTACATAAATAGACGATCGATTAATGCCATTCCTATCCCAGGCGGGTTTCATTGGGGCGGCCTATATGCCATTTGTTCAATTAGATTGGCACCTCATCACGACTTTGGTTGAGAGATGGCAGCCAGAGACCCATACCTTCCACATGACCACGGGAGAGTGGTCTGTTACATTGGAGGATGTTGTTGTCCTCACTGGCCTACCAGTAGATGGTGACGCAGTTATGGACACGACACGGATGGATTGGCCTACATTATGTGAGCAGTTGTTAGGGCTCCAACCCGTGCCTAAGACGGATATGGATGGTGGTCGTCTGAAGATGTCGTGGTTAGACACCTACTTCAGAGTGCTACCAGAAGTTGTAGATGATGCCATGATCAAACACTACGCTAGGGCATATATCTTGTTGCTGCTGGGTGGATTCATATTTGTGAAAAAGTCATCAAATTATGTCCACCTAATGTATCTTCAGTTGCTCCAAGACTTAGAGAGGGCTGGACAGTATGTGTGGGGAGCAGCCTATTTGGCATGGCTATACAGGTAGCTATGCTTGGCTTCCCACATGGACATCGAGGATATTGCAGGACTCTAGGTTATCCTACAGATATGGGCATGGGAGCACTTCCCCCACATTGCCCTGATTCGTTGACAGGTTACAACAGTTACCATAGGGCGCCCACTCATCAGCCATTGGGGTACAACTTTTGATGTGACCAATGTATCCAACCACTTGCTGATTGAGTATTGGGCTTCTTTGGATCGATAAACCGAACATTAGGTATAATTTTCAATGCCTTATTTCCTTGAAATTGATTATCAATGTCTTGTTCCCTTCAAATTGCAACATTTTGATATGTTTACTAATTGTTAGTGTACTTTTTTCCCTTCAACAGGTTGTGTGGGACAGTCCCATCCTGAACTCCTTGCCTCCTTACTGCCAGGTGGCCAGCAACATTTGGCATGCACGAGTCCCGCTGGTATGCTTCCATTTAATCGAGCACTACTACCCAGATAGAGTACTCAGATAGTTTGGTGGCTACTAGGAGATCCCACACCCACCTGCTGACATGAGAGCCCTACATGAGATTGACATGCGAGGGTGTTTCGAGTGGAATTGGCAGGTGGAGCATGCTAGGTGGATAGCTGAGTGGGATGGTGGGCGTGATTGCATTATAGAGATGCTAGATATGCCTGCCGGTACATTTGATGACTACTTCCAGTGGTATCACGCGATCATCCGATGCTGGATCAGTCGCACGAGGGCTATCATATGCTATATGGTAAGCTCACGACATGATAAGCTGTGAAAGGAAATGTACTGTGTTTTCATTATTCACTGATATACATTTTTTCTGTTGCTTGCAGGCAGATTTCATTTATAGAGTCCTACACATGCCTTCCCAAGATTACTCTTTCCACTGCACGAGATGTCTATCGTGTAGTTGATGAGTTTATGGGACTCAATTTTAATGATCCACCTATAACATCACCAACACCAGCATCGAATGACCCACAGTCCTAAACAGTTCAGAGATGACATCCACATAGAGAGAGAGGCGTGGGTGGAGACAGGGACAGGGTCAAGAGCGAAGCCATGCCTAAGGTATACAGATCATGGACAAGCCTGAGACATCCCATATACCTTCATTTAATCAGCCTAGCTCTTCACGGTTCCTTCATCACGAAGCTGGCCCATCATCATTATCACATACTCATCTGGGGGACACCCCCATACCAGACCCGTCATACACTGAGTTGCATACCCCTCTAGCTTCACAGAAGAGGCAACCATCACCATCATATGATATAAGGAAGGGACTCACACAAGTGGAGCCAGACCTTGTCCCATTTCATCCATACAATGCTGCTGATGGAGATGAGGATGACACAATTACACAGATTAATCCATTTACACATCATCCTCATCAGCGTACACCATTCGCTCGGACGTTCGTGAGATAGGGATAAGGGAGGCGGGGTAGACACCACCAGTAGTAGATAGTAGATTTTCTCATTTTCATGATTGTTGGATAAAGATTCTTAGTTTTTTATGACTATTGTATTTTATTTCTCTGATACGTTTGATGAAAAGAAATAATCGGAAATTGATTTCATATTATGTTTTCTGAGTTCTATATTATCTTTGTAATGAAAAGTTTACCAATATATTTGTGTTTGAATGATTTGGGATTGACACTGCATTTGCTTGGATTGGGTCTGGGAATACTACTGAAGTTTGAAAGTTATTTAGCCATGGTAGAGGATGGCTAATTGCTTATATAGTTATTTATATCTGATTTGGACAGGTTTTATTATAAATATAAAAATGATCTATTTTTCAAGGAACAAGTGGGACGTGAATAAATTTTCTCTGACCTCACCTCTTTAAGTGACAAGATCATATTATGAACTAACCTCATCTTTTGAAGAGATGAGATCAGTATATAATGACCTCGCCTCTTCAAGAGACGAGGTTGTGCCGCTTACATGATCTCCTCTCTTGAAGAGATGAGGTAAAGCGATATATCATCACCTCGTCTCTTCAAGAGACGAGATCAGGCACTAACAACCTCCTCTTTTGAAGAGACAAGGTCATGTTGCTTAAAATCAGGATTAATTTCCTCCCGATGGCAAATTTGTAATTTTTTTAAAATTATAATATTTTATTCCTTTTCCCGAAGGAGGACACTTCTTCCTTAATTGGTGATTCAATAGTTAAAGATTGGGATAATTAATTAATGCATCATTAGAAAGGTTTTAGTTCAAATCCAAATATTGTTTCAAGTTTCAATACCTATATTATTATTAGTAGTAGCAGTAGTAATAGCCATAGTCAGACTTTTTACTGCTTTTTTATTTTGCAATTAGTGTCATTATCTTTTACAATACATAAAAGCTAATCAAATGAAAACTTTAATAGACTAACTATGTCTTTCTGTTTCCTTATAGACTCTTCAATTTTTAACTTTAGAGTAATGTCTTAAGATAAAATGGAGGAAATAATAATAATAATAATAACAAGAACAACAACAACAACGACGGCGACAACAACAACTTATATTGTTACCTAAACCTTTAATGATTTTTGTAATCAATTGCCTAAAAATTTAGAGTGTCATTTTACTTCTTGTAAATTTTTTGAGATTGCAAATGACCTTATAACCTACCGGCATCAGCCTTAATGTCTAAATACCAAGTTTGAATCTACCTCTCCCTTGTTGTAATGGGTAAAAAAAAAAAAAAACATTTTGAGATAATTATAATATCTCAAAAAAACTCATTTAGGTACTTAATTATAAAAAAATTAGAAAATATCACGTAGTTAAATATAAAAAGAATAAGCCAAGCTCACTAATTAAATGTGAGATTGTACCCTGCTAATAATAATATAAAAAGAATTGATCCCATCATTTTTGCTAGAATTTGGCCTTGTTTCGTACCCTAATAATGTGATTCCAATTCCAAAAGAATTCCACGAGTCCTAGACTATTATTAAGATTCCAATCCCTAAAATGCACTTTATTTTGAGAACATAACAGAAATAAAAACAAAGAATAAAATATTACCAAAAATGAATTGGATAAAAAAATTCTGCAAACACTAGTAGTTCTTACATGATCTTAATTTTAGTATGTGAAATAGCCATAATTTTTCAAGTCATGTCTTATAAATGTGTTAATTCAATTATGCATGATTTTGAAATATAATGAATGTGATTTATATTAATATATGATATATGTGTTATGTTGATGTGTTAAAATACCTAAATGTCTTAGAATAACTAAATATTAAGTTTATAAATTTGTGAGTGTAGTTAAGGGTGTGATAAAATAGCTTGAAACAAGTAAACATACTATATATATATATTCTACATAGCATAATTTTTTTAGATATTAATTAGCACAAAAACACACTTATATGCCTAAAATAAGCTCATTTAATTACTAAAAACAAGCCCATATAAAGCTTTAAAGTAGGCAACTCAAAAAGTCAACAAAGGAGATAAATATCATCTCTTAAAGTGCAATTTTCGTCCAAAAATTCCAGACCTCAAAAACACTCGTTGACAAGCCCTAAAACCTCATTGTCTCTTCTCCTAAAGTTCTCCCATGGATATGTAATACTAACCCCTTCAACTTTTACAAAGAAAACCATTAAAGGCTTGCAACAAGACCACAAAATCAAAACACAAAGCTTTTAAGGTATGTGTGTTCATTTGTTTTAAGTATATATAAAGTGTGCTTTTGTTGAGATAGGGTTTGCATGCTAAAATTGAGATAGGATGGTTTCTATGTCTTGTTGGTAGTTGGAGTAGTATTTTCGTGCTAAAAGAGCTTGTAGTATGTGTTGGATCAGTAACTTGAAGTGTTTGTATGATTGAAGTGTTGGATAGTGATGCTATGAAGTAGAAACAAAATTTAAGCATTGATATTTTTGAAATTGGTAAAAACTTAAAACATAAAAATTGTATATATTTTTCTAAGCTTTTCAACGCAACTTGAATCACCTTAATCGGAAATCGAATGAAGAAGTTACGGTTAAAATATGCTAGGCTACGAAACAGGGGAAGGCTACACGACCCCGTGTAGGGGTAGTGTATGTAGAAAATTGATTATGTGGAGTCACTATTAAATGTACACAACCCATGTAGGGGTAGTGTATCTAGAAATTTGATTCTATTGAGTCATGAGTAAATGTACATGACCCATGTAGGGATAGTGTATGTAGAATTTTGATTCTGTGGACTCACGAGTACAGGCACACTACCCTACTGGAAAATTTTTGAAACATGATTTCTTTATTTTCATTCGAAAATTGCAACTTTTACATACTTTCAATCCTCATCAAGCACAATTCATACCCCAACTTCATTTATACAATTTTCAAACAAGGTTAAAAACTTATTTTTCTTTGTTAAATGTGTAATTGCTTAGGAAATGAATCTTTTGAGCTAAATTGAGATAGATTAGTGAAAAGTGATGTGTTGTGCTAATTAATTAATATAATCAAGCATGATTTAAATGAACTTATTGTATATGTTAAGTTACGTATGTGTGAGAATACATGTTATATTTTGTGTGAACTTTGTGCAAGTGCGAGTTCTTGTCTTGAATTAGTGTTAAAGTTTTATTAATTTAATCTCTTTTATTAGATTCTCTATCACCTTCAAGACTAGTTACACCTTCTTTGTTTGAGAATATCTTAGGTACACAGTAACATGCTTGTTTCTTGCCTAGGATAGGCATAATTAAATTTACTTTAATTTATGAAAACTTAAACTATATATGAATTGATTGTCTATTATACTGTTGAATCCGATTCGGGGAGCGGTACCTTGTCATGATGCAATGACATGGTAGTTTTAGGCGCTTAGGCCACCTTTGTCATGATGCAATGACTTTTATAAGTGGTACGGTGAATAGTCGATGGGGTTTTTGGTATCGGTGTGACATTTACTTAAGCTTAGGATAAAGTAATATGATTTAATTCGATGTTTCGAGACTTGAATTGGGTGATGTTATGAACTAAGATAAGTGAAGATGATAAACAGCGGAGAACCTTAGATGAGACTATTTTTTCGTTTTCAGATATATCATCTAGCTTATATGAGTCTCCGAACAACTTATATCAACTCCCTGAGCATCAAAGTCGTTACTCAGGTCTCCAAAATGTCCCTGTTGCCCGGGGTTTAGATACTCCAGTGTTGTTTGATTAATTAAAGACTTTCTAATAACCTATTGATTGTTGCATATACATATAGATTAAGCTTGTGTGTATCACTAGCCTTCGTTTTCGTTACTTGTGTACTGGGCTTTTGACTCATTATTTTATCTTTACAAGATCCCAAGACGATGAATTTTATGCTAGCAGGGTTTATGGGATTGATTTTGAAGATTTTCTTGATAGTTGGGAAGATTAAGTTGGCCATGGACTACATGGATTCCTTTTTATAATAAATTAGGATAGACTATCTTTTGGAAGATTATGTATTAATGTTGGAGCTTTGTTTATCTTTTGTATCTTTTGTTTAAGGCTTGTCGTTAGCCTTTGTTTCTAATATATAAACTTAGTTATGTATATTTAAGTTTTATCTCTTATGATATGTGATGATAATGATGTATGTTTTTCTTAGAAGTAAAAAAAAAAAAAAAACTATAATTCTTACATTCATTCTTATAAAGAATCTAGACAAACAATTCTTCAAACCCTTCCGTTAGGACAACTTTACATATAATACTGCAGGTGATATGTGGTTAAGGACGCGAATTCATCTATTTTATATAGGTGTTGTAGTCGGGTCCTTACAGTATGCATCTGGAAAAGGGGAAAAAAAAAAAGAAAAAGAAAAAGGGAAAAAGCTCAGAATTTGATACGTGTGGATTTAATTAAGATAGTGAAGATTAAATCTTTTTCTTTTTCCATTAAATTATATGAGCCCATCTGCATGCACGTTTGATTAATGTATTGTATCTTTTAAATTGAGATCTAAAAATGTAAACAAAGCTCGAACTTTTTCTTTTTTCCCTTTATTGTTAATTTTAGCAGAGCTAAAATGATATATTCCCAATTTCCTAGCTATGCGAAGTACGGATATGAGCCAAACTAGATATTATAATGAATTTTTGTGCAAGGCTTGCATTATATCTATGTTGTAATCCTTTACAAAGTTCTGTCACCATTTCAAAATTACCAGTCCTAAAAAAATTACATCCAAAGACATCCTTTCTCTGTGAAGTTGCATTGGTATCAAAATCTAAGAGAAATGTGTGTCCAACAACCGTTTCCGAGGCTCAAAAAGGTCGCAGGCAGAATGTATAAATACATTAATCTCTACGTAAAAGGTACTCGGAATCCAAATATGGTGGGTATAGATCATTTGCTGATGTTGAAGAAACAGTCTGCGGACCCTCTATTGAAATGCTTTGAATAACATTCTCGCTTGATTTTTCTCTTGAAATGCCTCTAAAATGCATTCTCATAGCTGCAACTTTTGCCTCATCAATTGTAACTGCAGCATATGGAGGTGGTGCTTCAACTTTGATCTTGCCTTCAAGCATGCTCACTACAGAAGACATGGCTGGCCTAATTGCTGGAGACACATTAGTGCATAATAATGCTACATTGATCATTGTCATTGCTTCCACTTTGTTGAAGTCGGAGCCCAATCTTGGATCAACTAGTTCTATCAAATTACCTTTTTCTTTGAGCACATTTGCCTAGAAAGAAAGAAAAATAATAATGAAAGTAGAAACTTTTGGAATCTTCTCTGCTGGTTGAAATTTTTGGAGTGGCTTTTTGTTGCAATTTAAAATGCTAACGGCATTTCAATTTAGTGTCAACTCAACATGGAAAGCCATATAACATGTAAACAGTGTGAGATACATATTCTTTATTAAGTTATAGATTCACTCGGTATAAAATATTCAAAATTCAAATCAGGCAACAAAACATTTCAGTATTTTATATCGAAAATGTGATATCACGAGAGTAATATATTGTCATTCTTCCTAGCATTATTCACGGGTTAATAGAATACTAAGTAAATTATATAACCATGACTTTAAAAAGTCAGAATGAATTACCCAATCCAGAAGGTAGAAGCATTCGTCTTTCTGCTTGTAACTAGTGTTGCTCTTGCCAGAAATAATTTCCAAGGCAACAATTCCAAAACTGTAGACATCTGCTTTATCAGTTAAATAACCTCGCATTGCATATTCGGGAGCCATATATCCACTACAACAACATAAAGATATATTAGCAAGCTCCAATCATAATAATTTAAAAAAAAAAAAAAAAAAAGTGACCTCAAGAGACTTACAATGTTCCAGCAATCCTGGTACTAATGTGCGTATTGTCTTCCTCAACAAGCTTTGCCAGACCAAAATCTGAAATTTTTGGGACAAGATCTTTATCAAGCAATACGTTTGTAGCTTTGATGTCTCTGTGCACGATCTTTAATCGTGATTCCTCATGAAGATATGTCAAGCCTCTTGCTATACCTACACAAATCCTGTATCTTGTTGGCCAATCCAACTTCAATTGATGTTCTTCTGGACCTTCATTTTTACGTAAGAAGCAACAATACTATTTAATTCACTTAAAAGAAATCAAACATAATGCAACTATAAGAACACATCGATTGTTAGGCCTTACCAAACAATGCACGAGCTAAACTATTATTCTCCATATACTCATAAACTAATAATAATTGATTTCCTTCAATGCAACATCCATAGAGTTTTACAAGATGAGGGTGTTGAAGAGCTGAGATCATCCCTATCTCATTCACAAACTCACGATTTCCTTGTTTTGATTTGGAAGACAGTTGCTTTACTGCAACTATGCTTCCATCTAACAGAAGGCCCTGCATTAATATTACCATAAATTTAATCACAATAGGGTTCCTATTCATACAATTTGAACGCTTTTTGTTTCTCTTCTTTGAAAGCTTGATATGAAACAATATATTACCTTATATACAGATCCGAAGCCACCTTCTCCAATCTTATTAGTTGGATTAAAATTGTTTGTGGCTGCTTTAATTTGCCTCAAAGTGAAGGAACCAGTTTTCAGGTCTAGACCCCTAAGATCTGCATAAAACAATAGCTAGCATAACCTATCTATCAAAAAGATGTACATTGATACCTATCGTTATTAATTAAGGCATACCTTGCTCCATTGTGTCTTTGTGTCTGAAACATCCTTGCCACCAAAGAATACCTATGATTAGAAAAGCAGAGCACACAATTGCAACAACTATACCAGCCACAGCACCAGTAGATAATTTACTACTTGATGGAGGTTTGAAATCTGCAGAATTAAAAAAAAATTATGCATCAAGCTAACAGTGAGATAACATTAGACGTCACCGAACAAAAACATAGGCCATGAGATTAAGCAAAGATACTGCAATTTTTCTTCCTAAATCTTAACATTGATTCTTATTTTAACATTTTCCGAGAGAGTCAAAGAAATCATTATCAAGTTAAAATCATTTATAAATTTAGAACGAAGACCACAGTTCTATGGACCAACTAGAGCCAAAAAGTATCAAATCAAGAAAATTTGTCAATTCTCAATTTTCCCATGGTACACAAATTAGCAAATTTACTTGATGCATATATGTCTGATGGATATTTCTCATGACTAGAGCTGAAAATAAGTTAGACACAAAAGACCACAGCATACTTGGGTTTAGAGTGATTGCAGATATAAGAGGACCATAGACGCCTCTCTTAGGGATAGCAGTAGTCCCTTTTCCAGCCCAATAAAGACGTATTTCTAGTGTACCATTAGTCACCATGACAGTAAAATTTTTCACAAATTCCTTTCCTGTGCCACCAGCTGTTGCCGCAATATCAAAATCCTTCGATTCAATCTTTCCCTGCATAGTTAGCCAACAAGTTAACTTCTCATGCTGGAAAGAATTTGAGATAAGATTTAATAAATAGGACACTAGGAAGTACTAAAGAATAGACACACATGTTCCAAATCCCAAATTGCGGAGAAAAATAAAGCAGCCTGACAATGCAAAATCACCTGAACATAAATATCAAAGATACGTCTCCCAAGACTGGAGTAGTTTTTGTCATCAGTGAACATAATCTCCGCAAAATGAAGGCTTAAATTGTAGCTCCCATTCATTAGACAAAAAGCATAATAGGTTAGGGAGATAGGAGAAAGTCGTGCGCTCATGTATAGCTGGGGATTGTTCATGGAGAGCTTGGATTCATTCGACACAGTATATTTATCGGATTCTCGATCGTCATCAGGAAAGTAACCGGTGTTACTATAAACCCAATGATTTGTACTCGAGGAAAAGAGTTTTGAAGCTCCTCCAGCATCTGAATCATCATTGTATGTAATGTCACCAATAGTTTCTTCTCCTCCTCCACAATTTATATAGAGGTTGTGATAAGCTGGTAAGTAACCAAAATGGAGAGAAACAAGTCAAGGCAGAAAACAAAGAACATTATCACAAGGAATATCATGAGTAAATGGGAAGAATCGTGAGTCTTCAGTAAGAAAAAAGGTTAGGCCATGCGATTAAAACATTAAATTTAGACATGCACTATAAATAAATAAATAAGCAACTTACTCTTTGAACATTGGTTGCTTAAACATGTAGCGGTTCCACTGCAATTAAATAAAAACAATACTTTAAGTTTCTAACTAAGAATCACACTGTAGATTAAAAGAAAAAAGTTTTTAAGTGTACGATGTATTGTCCCCTGACGAGCTTGCAAACATGTTCCTACATAAACGCGACAATCAGACATAAATTAATAACTAGACAATGGAATCCAAGAACTCCAAACCTTGTTTGGAGATGCAATAAATTTTGGTAGATTTAATACGTACACACTACTTGATCTCTTCTGGCAGTCTGAGCTCATAACGGTGAAGTGGTTGTATGAAATATCACTAGACAACAAAAAGTTATAAGAAAGTGTTAACAAAATATTTACTTATCAAAATATGGGGGAAAAAAAAAAAAAACACATGCGTACGAGGCAGATAGCCACAATCCCAAATATAGGCATACAAGTTTCAAAGTGAATCATAATAAAATAAAGCATTCATTAGGGCACATTGATTTTATAGAAATTATTTTCCAAACTTTATTAGTGTTTGTGATGTTAAAGTATTTACGATGCTAAATAGGAAACAAAAAGTGTTGTGGTCAATGCCTATCTAGCATAGTGACGTCTCCTTTTTGTCTTATGTCAAAGATGCTAAATTTGATTCCCTCTACTCATTATAATAAAAATAAATAAATATGTGTTGTGCATATATATAATAGTTTTTGGTGACGACGGTAAAATTCTTTTAAAAACCAAGAATACTTAATATGCCATAACACTAAGCGTTGTCAATTAAAGTAATTAATTTGCATTCATAAGATTGATGACCGTATATACTAGACATTAATTAGTGGATATTAAAAAAAGCATATATATTAACTTTCCACTGCTATAATGTTAGGAAGGTTTGAAAAATTATTTAAACGAGTAATATGGCCCAAAATTTATTATTTTCATTCAGCAAAACTTAAGTTATAAAACAAATAATTGGCTTGCAATAATATAAAACCATTTGGCATTATTTTGTAAACTTGCTTTTCTGCTTCTCATCATGGGGCATTACAAGCTATAAGTTCAAAGATGTATCTTTAAGGCTGTCGTTAATGGCAATAAACACGAACAAGAGCATTCAACTTTTCTCCCTGTAGCTAAACGAAAAATTAAGGGTTCATATGCGTTTCTAGCTATTGATCATAGACAAAATATCAAGCAACCTAATCAGTGTAATAAATTATGTAATAGGAAAAGTATGTGACTTAGGACGGAAAGCGTAAAGATAACAAATATCAATAGTAACGATTGATTTAAAAAACCAGATGCAAAAGATTGCAACTTGATTGAGAAATTCTCTCAAATAAGATTTCAAATATGATAAAATGTTCTAAGCAACATAAACTAGAGTTTTTGGACTATTTATATACATAAAAGGTCCTAAAAACAACAATAAAAAAAATAACTCGAATAATTAAAAACTGGAAAAAAGCTAGCAGCTTAAAGGTGAAACGTCGAGCGGCCTAAATGTAGGCCAGCACTTAGGCTAGCAGCCTATATCTCTAAACCGGCAGCTTATATTCCTAAGCCGGCCGCTTATTAGCCGGCGTTGCAAGTTCCCATGAAGGCTGGTTTTTTAAGGTCGGCAGCCTTCATTCCTATGCTTCTGAGGTCTCTTATTGGCCGCTTCTTTGCTCATAAACACGTCGGCTATCTCATCTACATCATTCTCTCCCACCTGCAAAGAACTTGACCCGAGTTCTCATCTAGATGTAGAGATAAGTCATCTGGATAGAATGGGAATGTATCAACCATCTTGTTCTGCATTCTTGACTTGTGCTTCCCCTTGATAAGAAACTCCTGCAAGAACCAAATCCATTGTCCACACCCATCTTTGCCAAGTCTAGTCTGACTATTTAGATGCTTCAGAACACCGCAATCTAAGTGTAGAACCAACTCCTTCAATACTTCTTTCACTACTCCCAGCATATCTTCACTATTCTCCTCTTTTGCTGCCATGATTTGCCTTCACATGAGCGAATGCATAACTTGAGGCTCCTTCATCTCTTTTGCTGAAAAGAGTGTCCATCTGATTTGACTGCTTTAGTACGTTTTACTACCTTGAGGGGCAGCAAAGTGTACTTCATACCACCCTTTTCTAACCTGTACACATCTTCCCTTATTGCATACTAGGCATCCACATCATACTACCAAGGCCTTCCCAACAACAAATGATACGCCTCCATATCCACTATATCACAATAGGCATCATCTTCATATTTACCTATCGAGAATGGTACTTTATACCTCTCCTTCACGTTAATCCTTTCAGCTGCTTTGATCCACCCTATAGTGTATGGACTAGGGTTTTTTTCCACTGGTAAACTCAATTGCTTCACAACTTCCCCATCAATGATGTTCTCACGGCTGCCTGCATCAACAACTAGGTCAAACACCTTCCCATACATAGTACGAAACAACTGGAATCGTTTAGCGTTGTCCTCCTCCTTAGATGCTAACATCAGTTTCCTGATCACATAAGTTTGCTCAACCTCTCTATCATCACCATCAAGTTCACACATCAGGTTCACACATCTCCTCATCATAGCACTCATCATCACCATCAGGTTCACATATCTCCTCACCCTTCTCAACTATGTTAGCTCTTTTCTTATTAGGGCATTCATTTGACCGGCAACCCAGCTAATTGCATCTATAACACTTACCCAAAATTGGCTTAGCATAGGGATTATTCTACTTTGGAGTGTCTTTAATCTCAACGGGCTTTTTACTAGTAGCTTTGTCATCTTTTTTATCACCACTTATGCCTTGTTTCTCCTCAATACTGTCATTCTTTTCAACTACAGATTGACTCGAATAATCATTTCCAAATCTCCTACTACCACCATCAAATTTGTTACCCTTTTCTTGCCACATCAATTGTGCTCTAAGTGTCATATTCTTTGCCTCATTCAAATTCCTCAAAACATTTACTCCAATTTTATTCCGAATTTGGAATTTTAACCCATCAATATATCTAGCAATCTGTAGACCCGCACTCTCTCTTAGATCATTCCTTTCTGCTAACCGCATGAACTGTGCAATATATTCATGTACATTCCTCTATCCTTGATGACATCGCTGATACCACTGAAAGATGATCTGTTCATAATCGGGAGGTAGAAAATCCCGTTGCAATAGTTGTTTCATCCTATACCAGGTTCTCACCGGTTGCCTACCCTCACAGTATCTCCTGTTTTGTAGTCTTTCCCACAAGTAGAGGCCCCTCCTTTCAACCTACAAGCAACCAACCTCACCCTACACTCCTTTGGTATCTCCATATAATCAAAGAACCTATCTACCTCAGCCAACTAGTCTAAAAACTCTCCAATATTTAAGTTACCATTAAAAGAAGGAATATCTACCTTTAGGCAAAAATCACCACTGTCATCCTAGTCGTAGCCATAGTGATGCAGCATAGGATGAAGAGATGGAAAATCCTATGTCGGCAACATATGCCGCCGCCCTTTAGTTCTACATTATCTGTGTTGGAGCGGCATACTTTACATGTCTTTTGGGTTTTTCGAATTCGTAATTAATAATGTGGTCAATGCCTTTAGAATATCATTTAATGTTTTTAAAGAATAATTTTTAGTATCATTTAGTATGATTTTTAATAGGATTTAATGTCTTTTAATAGGATGTCGGTTTCATAGGATTTAATGTCTTTTAATAGGATGTCAGTTTTAGTTTTTCCTTTTAAATGTTATTTAATATTATTTAATAGGTTTTAGTCATTTTTCAGTTATGGCAACTTTCAAGCTTGCCTATATATGTAAGCCTTATGGCATATGAGACAGAATATGTTATTTTGAATGAAATTTGTTTGAGAGTGTTCTCTCTTATTCCAAAACTCGTCATCTTGAGTAGATTTCGATTTTTGATGCCAAATATCTAGGTATTCTCAGAATCAATAGATATTTGAAGATCACAAGCCGGGTATTCGTGCGCGAATCAACGTCTTGCGATTGTTCCCGTTTGTTCCGCTGCGTCAGTTGGTATCAGAGCCGCGTTCGCTCTTGGAATATCATGGCGCCTTGCAAACAGGTTAACCAACGATGTATAGATGAAATCTATGGTCATGATGACCTAGGTCGACGAATAAAAAAAAAGTTGATTGGTGCTTCAGTCGTATGGTGGATCAGGTCACAGAAAGGATAGAGGCACTTTTGGTGAATCAGAATAAAGGTAGAAACCTTAATCCTGATCTGGTGCTTAATTCTGATTTGATACATGATGTAGGTTATGAGGAATCGGATGATGACTCTTCTTTTGTTAAGGAAGATAGAAGTTATAGGGAATTAGGGATGAACACAAAAATCCTGAAATTTGATAATGATTCCTCTTCTGTTGATGGGGAAAACTATGATGGAGAACCAATATTTGACACTTATGAGGATGATGAGCTTATGTTTGAAGCTGTGTGTGATGGAGGACCTGTCTTCGACATTGGAAATGATAAAGAAGAGATTTTCACAAAATATGATGATGTGTTTAAGGTTGAGGGAGATGGAAAACCTATTTTTGATTATGAGTATGAGGAGGAAGAATTTTTGGAAAAAGTTGAAAATTTTCATCCTATTGTAGGCAATGAGGTTACTGAGGAGGTAGCAATACCTGAGTTTGCAACTATGGTTGTAAAGGAGTTTCATGATGTGTTTTTTGAAGAGTTACCAGATGGGTTACTCCAATTGAGAGACATTCAACACCAAATCGATCCTAAACTAAGTGTAAACCTTCCAAATCGTCATCATCATCGTCATCAAATGAGCCCTACAAAACATGAAGAGTTGAGGAGACAAGTTAAGGACTTATTGCATAACATGGTTAAAATTCGAGGTCGAATTTTGCCCAGCCTGGAGAGGATGATGCAGCATAGGATGAAGAGATGGAAAATCCTATGTCGGCAACATATGCCGCCGCCCTTTAGTTCTACATTATCTGTGTTGGAGCGGCATACTTTACATGTCTTTTGGGTTTTTCGAATTCGTAATTAATAATGTGGTCAATGCCTTTAGAATATCATTTAATGTTTTTAAAGAATAATTTTTAGTATCATTTAGTATGATTTTTAATAGGATTTAATGTCTTTTAATAGGATATCGGTTTCATAGGATTTAATGTCTTTTAATAGGATGTCAGTTTTAGTTTTTCCTTTTAAATGTTATTTAATATTATTTAATAGGTTTTAGTCATTTTTCAGTTATGGCAACTTTCAAGCTTGCCTATATATATGTGAGCCTTATGGCATATGAGACAGAATATGTTATTTTGAATGAAATTTGTTTGAGAGTGTTCTCTCTTATTCCAAAACTCGTCATCTTGAGTAGATTTCGATTTTTGATGCCAAATATCTAGGTATTCTCAGAATCAATAGATATTTGAAGATCACAAGCCGGGTATTCGTGCGCGAATCAACGTCTTGCGATTGTTTCCCTTTTATTCCGCTGCGTCACATAGTGTCCCTTCCGGTATCTGCCACCATCATAACCGTATCTCCTTCATGGTTGTCTCTCTTCAAACAAAACTCTCCTTCCTCCTCTAAATCTTCATAAAAAATCTGTGCCTACCGATTTACGACGGTAAGTTTATTGATTGAACCACCAATGGCTTCTCTTACCCCTGGTCGTCTCCTACCAACCTCCCTACCTCCGTTGACAAACTCTGTTAGTGCATCAAAATGCTGGACCAAATCCTCAAGACGATCTTCAATCAGTCGGGTTCTCTTAGCCCCAGCTTCGTTTGTCGCCCCAAGAATCTCAGCCCCTTAGACTTTCGTATCATGGATACCGCCATAAATATGATTGTTATCTGCACCTTCGCCTGAAGACATCTCCGCAGGATTCTAACCTTGCTCTGATACCAACTGACGCTGGACGGAAAGCGTAAAGATAATAGAAATCAATAGCAATGATTGATTTCAAAGACTAGATCCAAAAGATTGCAACTTGATTGAGAAATTCTCTCAAATAAGGTTTCAAATATGATAAAATGTTCTAAGCAACATAAACTAGGGTTTCTGGACTATTTATATGCATAAAAGATCCTAAAAATGACAATAAAGAAAAACAACTCGGATAATTAAAAGCTAGAATAAAAGCTGGCAGCTTAAAGGCGAAATGTCGGGTGGCCTAAATGTAGGCTAGCACTTAAGCCGGCGGCCTATATTCCTAAGCCGCCACTTATTAGCCGGCATTACAAGTGCCCATCAAGGCTGGCCTTTTGAGGCCGACAGCCTTTATTCTTGTGCTTTCAAGGTTGCTTCTTGATCACTTCTTTTCTCATAAACGCGTCGGCTATCTCATCTACATCAGCATGTTATCATCAACAACATGGAACGTAAGATATTGTAATAAGTTCTTACACATTCTTTCCTTTGTTTAAAATCCAGTCAGGCACTGGTCCTGTTAGCTGATTCCTTGTTAGAAATCTAAAAAGAAGAAATCAGCATATTATTGCAGTGGTGTTAGGTAAATAATGATTGTTGCAACAATAAAACTAAACTTTATGAACCCAAAAATCAAAATTAATAATAATAAAAAAGATGCACTAGTTGAAAGAATGATAAAGAAGGCTTAAATCTATTTTAGTTTTATATAAATAGTAATATGGCGAGGAATGAACCACTCAAATCAAAGAAAATGGTTGTTATTGAAAAATAGACAGTGCACAAATGGAGATGTAACATTTAATATGCTCTAATCAAGTCCCCTTTTTTCAACTAGAATTAGTCATGTTATAGTTGCCAATTTGTCATACCAGTTAAAATAGGATGAAATAGATGTAAAAGTTCAGCGTTTGATAAATATAAGGGTAATTATTATAACTGTATAAAAAATATATATTACTGTTGAAATTGATCCACTTTGGCCTATGTTTAAGCCAAGTCCGCCACATCATCCATATTTTAGAAAAAATGTTAGATAAAATTCTAAAATGCATTAGGTGGAGTTTCAGAATATGATAGTTTAGATACGTTTTAGACGTTTATTGTTATCTTTTAGATAAGGTAGATATTCTCATGTAATATTCTAAACGGTAGTTGAGATACTCTAGAAACTATATTATAGTGGTTGGATCATATCAATCTCAACCATCCGTTAAGGAGAAGGCCTATAAATAGATAATTCTCCCTCATTTGTAATCAAGTCAAAAACTAAGAAATATACAAATACTTTACATAAGGTAGATTACATGAAAAGGTCATGATGTTTAAGGATAAGTTCATTTAAAGTCACAAGATTTCAAGTGGTTAAAAAGATGTCACAACGTTTAGAAAAATGGATTAATTAAGGTCACCGTTAACATGTGTATCCACTCGAGAAATATTTAAAAGCAAAACTTAGAAGATCTAGCATATTATGACACATGCCAATTGATGTAGTGGAACAGATGGGACATAGCTAAATGGGAAAATGGCATAGAATGGGATGGAAGAACAACCTTTCTTAATAAGAGTTTCTTTTAATAGAATCTTTAATAGGATATTTTTAGTTAAATAAGAGTTTCTTTTTAAGGTCAAGTGAAAGTCAAGTCAATAGGATTTTTTTTAGTAGTCTTTCCTTCTTTTTATATCATTTAATAGAATATTTTTTTTAGTCTTTTTTCTTTTTGGCACCTTTCATGCTTGTCTATATATATGTAAGCCCTAGGGCAAAATGAGACATTATTGTTGATTGAATGAAATATTATTGAGCGAGTTTTGTACTTTTCTCCCAAAGTTCGAATTCTTTTACAATAGTCTTCGGATTTTGATACCAACTACCTCGGTATTCGCACAATTAATAGGTGTTGCGATAGTTTCCTTTTTTTTTTTTTATTTTGCTGCGTTAGTTGGTATAAGAGCTGCGTTTGTTCTCGGAGTAACGATGCCTCCTCGTAGATAATCAAACCAATGACGTGTGGGTGAAATCTATGGTCATGATGACCTAAGTCGACGGATCAAGCAAAAGTCAATCGGTGGTTGAGCGTTATGGTGGATCAAGTTATAGAAAGGATGGAGAAACTTTTGGTGAGTCAAAATAAAGGTAGAAACCCTAATCCTGATCTGGTGCCTAATTTTGATTTGATACCTGACGTAGGTTATGAGGAATCAGGTGATTACTCCTTTTTTTTTAATGAAGGTAGTAGTTGTAGGGAATTAAGGATGAACACAAAAATACGAGAAATTGATGATGATTTCTCTTTCATTGATGAGGAATACTATGATAGAAAAACTATCTTTGATAATTATGAGGAAGATGAAAAGGATAATTTTTCTTTTATTGAGAAGCATGAGGATGATCAACATGTGATGGAAGTTGGGGATAATGGAGGTCCTGTCTTCTACATTGATTCTGATAAAAAGGAATATGATGCTATCTTTGAGGCTAGTGGGGATGGAGAACCTGTATTTGATACAAATGTCATGGAAAATGAGATTCTCATAAGTGATGGCAGGGAGAATCATGACTCTGATCCAATAGGGATTAAACCCTTAATTCTCTTTAAGGTTATTGATATCACTTTCCTCGAAGACCATGGTTTTTCTTTATCCATGTAAAACATTACTGAGAGAGCAAAGGATTCTATAATTCTGATTGGTAATGAAAGTACTATTATCCCGCTAGAAAACTTGGATGGACTAGAGATATGTTTTAAAACAATACCTCTAAAGCAATTACATGTTCCCTCATACATAGTTTGTGCAGTAGAAAACACAAGAGTTCAATCTCAAATGGCTTGGATGATTAATTCAATGTGGATATTGTGTAGCCTCGTGAAAATTCGCGGATGAATTTTGTCCAACCAGGATAGTATGATGCGGTGGAAGAGATGGGACATAGCTAATTGGGAAAATGGTATGGGATGGGACAGAAGAACAACCTTCCTTAATAAGAGTTTCTTTTAATAGAATTTTTTTAGTTAAATAAGAGTTTCTTTTTAAGGTCAAATCAAAGTCAAGTCAACAGGATTTTTTTTAGTAGTCTTTCCTTCTTTTAATATCATTCAATGTCATTTAATAGAATATTATTTTTAGTCTTTTTCCTTTTGGCAGCTTTCATGTTTGCCTATATATTTATGTAAGCCATAGGGTGAAAGGAGACATTATTGTTGATTGAATGAAATATTATTGAGTTTTGCTTTTTTCTCCCAAAGTTTGAATTCTTTTACAATAGTCTTTGGATTTTGATACCAACTACCTAGATATTCGCAAAATCAATAGATGTTGAAGATCACAAGCCGAGTATTCGTGCGCGAATCAATGTCTTGTGATAGTTTCCTTTT